>CM075306.1:2323262-3057995 GCA_037672795.1 Lagerstroemia speciosa
GGTGCTCTCCACTTTTCCGCAGCTTAATTTCAAGGTTTACTACTTCGACCGGAGATTGTACGGGATTTAATCTCGACCTCCGTGAGGCAAGCCTTGGAGGAGCCCCTGAACTACGCGAGGAACTACTTGGCGGATCTTTTGGAGCCCTGCGTGAGCAGAGTCATATACCTCGACTCCGATTTAGTCGTCGTCGACGACATATCCGAGCTCTGGCGCACTAGCCTGTCTAGAACGATCGGAGCTCCGGAATACTGCCACGCCAACTTCACCAAATACTTCACAGCCGGTTTCTGGTCAAGCAAGCGTTTATCCGGTACCTTCGCCGGGCGGCGGCCGTGCTACTTCAACACTGGGGTGATGGTGATAGATCTGGCACGGTGGAGGCGCGTAGGGTATACGAAGAGGATAGAGCGATGGATGGAGATCCAGAAAAGGGATCGGATCTATGAGCTCGGGTCGTTGCCGCCGTTCTTGCTGGTCTTCGCTGGGCACGTGGCGCCGATCGAGCATCGGTGGAATCAGCATGGTCTAGGTGGCGATAACGTGAAGGGCAGCTGTCGGGACCTCCACCCGGGTCGGGTAAGCTTGCTCCATTGGTCGGGCAGCGGCAAGCCCTGGCTCCGCCTCGACGCCAAGCAGCCCTGCCCGTTGGATTTGGTGTGGGCAACCTACGATTTACATGGACAATCCCACTGAAACTCCGACTCTTACAACAGTTTCTTTTGCTGGAGAGGGTGCCACAGGTAAGCCAATCCCTTTTCAAATTTTCATCGTTATGGATTATTGAATTAGTGATTAGTCTCGACATTGTTCGTCCTCTTGTGCCAATAGCTAATTGATATTTATGCCCTGTCCCTGAAAAATTCGTTCTCCGGAAATACAATTTTTCTCAGCATGTCGTTTTCTTGATTCTACATTTCATGTGGTGCTGTCAGCTTTCTTTCCAGTTGCTTCGTACTAATTCGGTATGAGATTTTCAGATATATTTCCAAGATTTTCCAAATTGAAATTGTCTCTGTGTTTCAAGTAAACCTGTCTGCTTGTGTTTAATGTGCCTAAGATTACTTCTGAGGTACGGATCTGTGAAAGATGGAACTTAAAAATTGAACTCTGCTTTGAGAAAAGGATGGGACTTATGCAGAGATGACGATAAAGAATGCTGTACCAGAGGGTGACTGAAGTGGATTGTTGAAGATGCATTTAGTACTACAGTTTAGTGTGATGGGTATTTCACATTGTTGGGATCGCTATATAGTGGTTGAGCTGTCCTCCTTTGATTAAAGGGCCATCACATTTAATTAGTCCTAATCAACAGTCTTTGGTTGCTTTTCTTTGTAAACCTTCATGTAACCTATGCATAGTTTTAGGACTTGCTAGGATCCATCACCATTTTAGCTGACAAATTGGGGAAAAAAATAACGTAGGTTACATTGGGAAATGAGACGTTCATCACCCAATTTGACGAGTAAAAGGTGAGGAATTGTAGGATCGTTGTAGGATTGTTTCTCACTTTCCGCTCATTTGAATGGATGTTGCACATTTAAAGTGCAAGAGTAACATTCACAAAACATCTTCTTGAGAAACTGGCCAAGTAACATATTCTCTCCATACTACAGACCCGCATTCTAAAGAGGATTGTGTGACACCCTTTATGTGGCTTTGCCAGGAGCAAAATCATGTTCTGTGCTTTTCAAGTTTTATGCATATTACCAATGGTTAAAAGGTGAAATTGGAGTTTGGTTTTGAAATTATTAGGGAAGGCTCCAGAACTTTTGATAGGATAGGATAGGATCGAGAGCTTTTGAGGCCGTCAGTGTTGCCTTGGTGGCATCAGTGTAAGACTTGTGAGCTACCTTCCTTCTCTTTCTGTCCCTTTCCTATATAGGTGGCAATCCCTTATTCTCTGCCTTCTATTGTTGATTTTCTGAACAATATAGATATTTTATTATATCACGTGTCTTTCTGATACACTCTTATCAAATTCACCTACAAAAAAGAAGAAGAAGCAAACTGGGTGCAACAAGCATCTAGTGAGAACCCGAATTCGTGGAAAACAAAGAGATTTTGCAGAAATTGAAGGGAAAAAAAAATGTTCTCTTTCAGCTTTTCATGTTAGAAAGTGCACTCTGCCATGTTTAATGTAGTTTTTGTTCTGCACAGCTAAGTGTTACTCATCTACTGCAGATGAGTAACATCCAATTAAAATTGATTTAAGTGATAAACCCATCCCACCGTCGCTCAAATATCCACTTAAAATCAATTATGCTTGTTGAATGTTACTCATCTATACCATGGATGAGTGGCAGCAGCCCAATATTTAATCTGGGCTCTATCCCTTTCTCGCTAGCTTCACATGTGTCCTGTTCATGGAGAGTCTCACAGCATCACAGGTTTACATGCGGTCACTATCCCACCATTACAGGGTTGTCGGTATTATGATCCATCTGAAATTGATTGATCAAACACCGGATTTGATATTAAATATGCACGCTTGACTTTGCTGCACTTTGCTGTGTTGTTCCTGTTGGATCGATCCATTACGTTTGGCTTTCTCCTGCACTCACTGATGTATTCTATTACTACTGATTGTTGAGCTGGGAACTCAGGCTTTGGGACCTTTTCTCACTTTTTCTGAAAGTTCAAGTAAGATGAGCCAAGTGACTGAACCGACCATGACAGCTTGTGCTTTATTGTGCTTGCTCTAATCTTATGCTAATTTCCAGCAGTGGCGATATTGGACGGTTCGAGAAGAAACTGCGAGGTCTATTAAGTGCCGACCCCCCAACACATGGATTCGCGGAAGGTTGTGATTGGAGTGAGATCGGAGCTCAAGGCTTCTTTGGAGTATATACACAGGCGGGATCATCGGTTCATTCCTGTATGCAATATGCCCCATTTGTTGGTACAGCTTAATCAATCGATTCCACATTGGGTCTTGGTGTTAGGTCGTATCTGCAAATTGCAATGCCCCAATTGGTATGGCATGGTGGTAGACGGCCCCGGTCGGTTGATTCTATGTTCGTTCACCGACTCGGGACGGTTCTGTATATTATTGTTGTTATTGTTGTCACTGATATATTCATAAATTTTAGTGTACATTGGGGGACGTGTTTGCTTATACTGAAATAAAGAGATCGGGTTTAGGATCTTCAAGCCTTCTCTTTGGAGCAATCTCGCATGTCAACTTTTGCTTGTGATGGAAGGTTTCATATAGGAAGAAGAGGTAAGCAATCACTCAGCTGCTGAAGGAAGAAATTCCCAGATGGTTCTACCTCACTACGTGTCGTGAGAAATTGTGAGACGAGCAAATTGGTGTTGATTACCTTAGCAATTGTCTCGGAGAGTGGATCATGTGACGAGTCGACAATTGATTAACTTATTAGCAGCAAAGCCAAGAGTAGGATTCGATTCCAAATTTTAGGAATCGCTCCTTGTTTTGTTTTTTTTTTTTTAACCAGGATTCATCTCCAGTGTATGTGTATCCCTTACATGAGAATGGGCTTGATGAGGGGCAATATTTGCAAACTTTAATGGGCTTGGGCTTGAATCTCGAGGCCCACTAACAATCAATTTGGCAATAATGGGCCCTCAGGCCCATGTTCAACCTCGCGAGATTTGAAAGAATGCAGCAGCGACGACGGGTGTGCATGGAAACCGGTAGGACTAAGTCCAAACCAAATGGGAACTACTGAACTGAAAAGGACTGACTGGTTCACCTCGAACCGATTCTATTTTACTTCGATTTTTAGTAGGAAAGGCAGTTCGATTAATTTCTAATCATAATCAATTAGGTTACTGGTTCTATTTTTATTTTTTTAAGTAAAACAATTCAGCCCCGAACTATTTTTATCCATTAAATCCTTTGAAAAAAGGGCGGTTCTGTTCGGTTCGAGTTGAATCTAATTATTTTATTTTAAAAAAAGAACATAAAACCGGTTAACAAGTTAAACAAACCGGTTTAAAGCATTCCGATTTTTCCATAAACCAGTTCTAGTTCAAACTTAGTGTATCAAACCGATTCTTATGATTCGATTCACTTCGAAACATCGGCCTCCTAACCGGTTTCTGCACGCCCTTAGCAAGGAAATATACAAAAGCTTCCAAGGGAGCATGACCTGACCGAGCAAGCCAACGCGGGGGGTTCATGACCGTTGACACCGTCTTCCCTTCGTTCCGATAACTTCAAAGAAACAGACACACATATCCCAACCAAACCTCCAAAATAATTAATTGAAAGAATGACAGTCAAACGACACGTGCAAGAAAAACTAACACTACAAAGGAGGAATAGTACACACGCGATTCAGTTCCAACGGTCCGACATCTTTTTCCAGGACTCGGATCGGAATCTTTTGTACGAAGAAAATCCACGATCAGGAAAATCCCACTGTTAAAACTAACCCGACTCCAATTAAATTATAAGGGTGTGCACGGGTATATGGTCGACCCAGAACTGATAGGAAGCTACCTTGTTGGATGGTTTTTGGATAGATCTCAATGAAAATATAGTAGGTTTCGGGTAGCGAATGAAGGAACCGGTCGGTTCCGGTTCCAGTTCTAGCACATATGGTACATGGAACAGGAACAGGGACTGTTAACGTATTCGCACGATTAATTTTAATCGTTCATAACATTCTTATTTAAAATTTAATTCATGAACCATTAAATTATTTTATTTTTAACTCGATGAACTTTCATTTGATATAATAATAATACATATTTGATAAATTTTTCATGCGTAAAGTGTCATTATAACTTAAACTTAGTAATAAATAGTACCTAAATATAATACAAATGTACTTAAAATTACACAGAATTATATGAAATAATAATAATAAAGAAAAAAAATTGAAGTAATCCATATTTTAGAGGTAAAAAATAAATAATAAATATATTCTAACATGGTACTCGGAACTTGTGGTATCCTATAGGTTCCGGGTAGGATCCGGTTTCAAGATTCAACGGGTAGGGTCAGGATCTAAAAGTTAGGAATCGATCTTGTATAGGGTATGGTCTGGATATCATGGAAAAGAACATGGTATCTGGACCCGGACACGCCTCCTAAATTATACAGAGTGAATGAAAAAGAGAAAGAAACGGAGAAGAAGTCAACCCTCCCTCTATACGAATAGACCAATTCCTTCCCTTCCATTTTACTGATTCTCTGCTTCGGTTTTGCAGAACAGAGCAGACAGAAAACTCCGTGCCGGCTGTCCAATAACCTCTCCCAAACCTTTAAGCTTTCCATAGTTCACATCGTCCTTCAACTTTGGAAAGCATAGCCAAGTTATGGGAATCCATCTCCCCTCCTCCTCCTCCTCCATCTTCTTCATTTTTGTAGTCTCGGCCTTGATCGGGACTTCGGTGTCCCAGTCGACCGTCTGCAACGGTGTACTCGTATCCTACAACTACACCGATGGGAGGGAGATCGCCCCGACCGACCCCGCCAACCAGCCCTACAGGTTCGGTTTCGATCAACAAAGGCTTGGTATCACGGTTCGATTATGTTCATCTACATATATGTTTGTTTATTATGTCGGACTAGAGGTCGTCGTGCTGCCTGTTATCAAGCGCTGTACCGCCTGAGCTCGGCGGCTATTGTTAGCGGTTGGACCAGTTCATTAAAGCGGTTCGTTTTCTGCAGGTTCGAGTCCACCTTGACTGTGCAGAACAACGGCCTCGACGAGCTCAAGTCATGGCAAGTCTTCGTCGGGTTCCAGCATGATGAGCTTCTTGTGTCGGCAGATAACGCCGAACTAGCTGACGGGAGCACCCTCCCAGCAAAGGTCGGGAATGGGACGATCCTGGTGGGCTTCCCGGATGGCGACCTGAAGACCGCAGTGGAGACAGCCGGGGATCTTAACCAGATGAGGGCCGTGGTCCAGCTGGTTGGCACCCAGTTCAGAGTCGCGCCGCCCGGCCTCCCGTTGCCGGCGAACATTACGCTGGCGAATTCGGGCTACTCTTGTCCCAGTAACTACACGATGCAAGGTACATTGATTCGGTCGTACTTGGCTGCCTTACGGAAAAATGAACAATCTAACAGTTCGGGTCTCGATCTGTGCAGGGAATACTATGATGGAGATATGCTGTAACCGGAGTGTAAGCTCAGGTTCTGACTCGACACCGAGCGACGGGTTTCTGCCTCGCCAGGAGGGCGACCTCGTCATAATGTACGATGTGATCAGGACATACGACACGTACTACTATGCCCAGGTCACGATCACGAATCACAACCCGCTCGGCCGGCTCGAGAACTGGAAGTTGAGCTGGAAGTGGACGAGGGATGAGTTCATCTACTCGATGAGGGGAGCGTACCCGTCCTCAGTCGACACGTCGGAGTGCGTGTTCGGGGCCCAGGGCGAGCACTACAAGGAGCTTGACTTCTCCCAGGCCCTCTGCTGCGAGAGGAACCCGACCATTGTGGACCTCCCCCCGGAAAAGGCTAATGACACGAACCTCGGGCTGGTCCCGTCCTGCTGCCGGAACGGTACCATACTGCCACCATTGATGGACCCTGCAAAGTCGGTCTCGGCATTCCAGATGCAGGTGTACAAGATGCCGCCGGACCTGAACCGGTCCGAGATCATCCCGCCCACTGGATGGGCGATCAACGGGACGATGAGCAGCGAATACGAGTGTGGGAGCCCAGTCCGGGTGAGCCCGAGCCAGTTCCCGAGCCCGCTCGGGCTCCCCTCACAGACATCAGCAGTTTCGAGCTGGCAGGTTGTCTGCAACATCACAAGACCACAGCAACCTCCCAAGTGCTGTGTGTCTTTCTCAGCATTCTACAATGATTCTGTCGTCCCTTGCAACACCTGTGCCTGCGGGTGTTCGAATGTCCCGGCCAACACCTGCAGCTCCACGGCCCCGGCCCTCCTCCTCGAGCCGGCGACGATCCTCCTCCCATTCGAGAACCGGACCGAGCAGGCCCTGGAGTGGGCCAGGCTGAAGCGGCGGCCGGTGCCCAATCCCTTGCCCTGTGGGGATAACTGCGGTGTCAGCATCAACTGGCACTTGCTCTCGGACTACCGGGATGGCTGGACCGTGAGGGTCACCGTCTTCAACTGGGACAACACCCCGTTCCCGGACTGGTTCACCGCCGTCCAGCTCGACCGGGCCAGTCTGGGCTTTGAGAAGGCCTACTCGTTCAACGGGAGCCTCCTCTCTTCCGAGAACAACACGATCTTCCTGCAAGGGCTCTCCGGGCAGAACTACCTGCTCGCAGAGAGCGATGGGAAGAACCCAAAGAAGGATCCCCGAGTCCCGGGGTCGCAGCAGTCAGTGATCCTCTTCACGAAGAAGAGGACTCCGAACATCAATGTGCCTCGGGATGGGTTCCCAACAAAGTTGTTGTTCAACGGGGAGGAATGCGCAATTCCAACAATCCTCCTTAGCACTGGACACAGGATGAGGTTGTCTGTCAGTGGATTTAGCATTCCTCTTTCCCTTATGCTTGTCATATTCTTCATGTGATAATTCCTGTCAAAGCTATTCTTTTCCTATTCTTATTGTACCAGTGACACAACTTCAGCGATTACAAAGCGGGTTCATGTTTTCCGACAACTGAATCAATCATAAAGATTCGACCTGAAACCACAAATTCCACAGGACAATCGAATAGATCGAGTCGGTCCTGCAAATTTTCAGGAGCAATCAGTACCAACAAGGGATTTGCAGAAAGAAACATAATTCAACCATTTGCACTTCAACTTTCAAACTCACCTTTCAATTTTTCTTCTATTCGGATCAATTCGAGTTTTCAACAAAAAGGGAACTATCTCAGGAGCTGCCTGAAGCTCGAATCAGCTTTATCTCCTTCCGCTTAGCTGACAAATTCTTAAAGGGGGGAAGTACACGAGACAATAATTACAAGTATATCAAGGGCAATATAAAAGGAAAGACAAAAATCGGACTTTCTTAATCCTGTGTGGATGAACTAAGATCAGCCCTTTTCAAGACTAATAAACACACGGATATCCTATATCACCTTCTTTCTGAAATTTTAATGTACCTAAATGATCTATCCCTGTTGTATAGCACAGACTAGCAAGACAAGTATAGGGGTTTTTTTATCATCTCCAGGGTGAGTTATGGGAGACAGAACTGGTAGTCAGGAAGATTGACCTGCAGCCGCTGGAGCCAGTCTTCGGCAGCCTGTGGTAGAGAATTTGCCTGCTGTCACTTGCGGCCGTTGTTCGGGGTGAAGATAGAACCGCTCAACTTGTAGGAAGCAAGGCCAAATACCGTGAGAGAGAACCTGGGAGATGAGTTGAGCCCGTAGATCCTTCTGGCACCAGGGACATGGAGTTGCAGCTCTACTTTGCTGGTAGAAGTTGTAAAAGATTAGCTCAAAGGCGTAAGCCAGAAACCAAAGAAAGATACACAAGCTATGGAAGGTTCTGCACGGTTCTGCCCATTATGCTACCTCAAGGATTGATTTATTTAAAATGTATTTACTGAGGTGTGATTTAAGGAGAGATATTAACATACTTCTCGAGTGCGTCGACAAGTGATGGAAGGTTAAGAAGGATGTGTCGAGATTCTGCAGAGTCAGTCCCACAGGTATTCTGTATATAGGGTACCCGGTTCCTGCTTCCCACAATTGAATTGATGAGAATATGATAAATGAATCGATGACAAACCAAACTTCTTAGCAAAGAGTTACTTCAATTTAACCCCTATGATTCAAACACATTCCAGAATGCACCCAAGGGCCTGTGATTTTGAAAGTTCCCTTTCAATTTTCTGGAACAATCTTGATTTGCCCCACATCTTTACCACCATGAAATTTGAAAGTGTGACAAAATCGACCCATAGAAACTGCTGTGCATTAACAGTATGGGGAGAATGATATAATTTCAAAAACTATAAGGGCACTCTGGACAGCTAGACTTTTCTTGGCCCAGAAACAACTAGACTATGGTGCATTGTGAGACCATTTTTACTTTGGGATAAATTGCAATCAACCAGCAATCCCACAAAAGATGAACCAATAATTAAAAGTCAATTTAAAGAAAATGGAAGGAAGAGTAAAATTACCAGGCAACAGAGATCCAACTTGCAGGCACCTCTTCACGTCAGGAAACTGAGAAGAAAGATTGGAGACCTCATGTATGGAGTTACAGTTCAAGAAATGTGAAGATGATTCAACAACAGATTCAAATACAGGAAAAAATTAAAAGATATAAAGACCCATCTCGATGTGAGTTGAATGGACAATTAGCAGTCACTTGCCTTGTCATATAGAGGCTTGCGATAATGAGGTTGCTCTTGCTCCAAGTATTCGAAAACTAGCTGTCCTGAAGAGTTGACAAGCCATGCCTCATCACCTGAAGACCTCGAGGGAGGCATGTTATCTCTCAAAGTGAACCTGTTCATATTTTGGGAGTTTGAGATCAAGAAACTCTATTGACTCCGTATTCCATCTATATTACCTTTTCCCTTCCTTTCTGCTTAACAGTCACTGCTTTCACAGCTGCTCGTCTCTCTTGACTCTGCACTATTCTTCCTACCCAAAATTCCTGAATTTTCAGAACAAGTGAAGCAATGCATGATAGTCCATACGTACAGGGAAAAAAGAGCAAGAAAGGAGAAAATACCATTAGAGGGGAAAATACTGAGGAATTGTTTAGTAATAATTATATGATATTTGGGGAATGTAAGTAGTGGTAGTCATTCCACTGCCAAATTTTCCACGAAAATTGAATAAGCTGCTGAAATATATACATCATTTGTCACCTAGATACAGACTTCAGAAAGTTAGTTAGAGTAAGGCTTGATAACTTCAGTGCATACGAGACTGGGGATAATGTGATAAAGCAAAAGTTGCACCAGAATCTATGACAAATGAGTCTCTTATGCAAGAATACCACACTGCACTCAAGTCTTAGGAGAGAACATCAATAGTAAGAACAGATGAAGAATAACATGACAATGTACCGGAGGATATTATGCAAATATATTAGAAGAAAAAAGGTTATCTATAAATAAACCCGAGGACAAAGCATTTGCCAGATTGTAATAGGGAATAATAAACAAATATTATTTGAGAGTGTCTTGGGCAGTTGCAACAATAATGTTAATCAAATCCTCTGATAACAAAGCATGACCTTAAAGAAGTGACTCATGGAAAACTATTCAGTTGAATCATCAAAAGAACATATGTGCTGGAGAGAAGGTACTGCATGGTGTGTATTTGAATATTCACGTACGGAGGTAAAGGATTCACACGGTCAGACTCCAAGCTTTTCAGAAGGAGCTCATTTCTTATAGAATGTACTACTAGGTAAAGTTTCAGAATGGCTGTTAAAACATCTTGGCAGGTGCCTAAACATAAAAGAGTTAGCAAAAGAAGCTTGCTAGGTAGAGATGCCTTCAGAGCTTCATTCCAATATCAGCAACCTTCTAATTGCAAGAATTAAAAAGCATATCATTCTTTCTCCATTAAAGCTATTATTGCTTGAAGATTTATCTCTTCTTTTATCTTCTTCCTTCATTAAACAGCAGATTCAGCTTGACACCTAGTGACAGATGAATGACGGAAGGAGACACCAAGGAGCTGATTTTTGCCACTCTTGGCAGTGCTCTCACCAAAAACATTGCTCTAAAAGAGAAAAACTCCATCAGGATCATTAGGATAGCCAGAGGATCTTCAGTGTGGCCTTTGTTTTCTTAGGAGGTTACGGAAGAAAGTTCCATGTATTAATTACTGCAGTAATTAGGTTGAAAATGGAAGCGGACATTTTGGTATACCTCACTAAGCAAGAGAATAGAAAATAGTGGAGCAGAACCAAGAGGGGAAGAGGGAATCTGTTGCCTGGCAGACAGAAAGTAGTATGAGTACAGAGAATTATTTTGTTTACCTCATTCTATGTGCATCTATATATAATTGTATCCCTGATAGAGATGGAACATAGTATTGTTTGACAGGCTCGCTCCCATTTAATGTCAATGGCACTCCTACTCCATACACACTCCATTCTCTGAAAGCTTCCCATAAGTTGCCCAATGAAAAGTATTGTTGTAAATCAAATTCTGGTGTTTTATATCCCCTTGTTCTCACATGAATCGACTGACTGAATGTTAAAAGAAAACCCCAATATTCAGCCAAAGCAAAACAAAAAGCTCATGATAAAATAAAATCTATTTTGGCACCCACTTAACCTGATTCAATATAACCTATAACGCAAAAGAACAAACAAATTGCCATGTTGAAGCAGTAAGCCTTCATGAAGAAAAACTAACCCAGAACTCAGTTATCATCATTGTAGTTTCCCTAGTACCAAGCACCCAAAAGCACACTAATAAAGATAACTAAACCACCATTGGCCTATTACAAAATCTGGGAAGCACGGGCATGCCAAAAAAGTTCTCACCTTTCTTTATCTTACACCTAATGTGAGCAAAAGACAACAACCCTCTTAACCTCATTGGGCTGAACAAAGCATAATACCATAAGTGAAGAAGGCAAGGCAAAACCCAAAACCAACTTTCCCCCTTTTGCCCATAGCATCACAACAGGATTAAGAATCCAATTGTTTTCTCTTATTTCCTTATCAAACAAACAGAACTATCAGTCCACTCATCGAAGCCAATTTCTGATCATGGCGAGCCCTGCTCATATTTCAACAAAAGACACATAACAAATTTGCTCATTTACTCTTCCAGTTCAACAGGAATTGTTAGCGGCATCCTGCGTCACCCGCACAGAACCGATCACCGTCGGCCTAATCACTATTGAATAGCGACATTTTATAACATTATGTGCGTCAGCATTACATTGGATCATGCTCATGGCTCCCGGGAACGAGTGCTTACCTCAGTCAATTGGCGAGCCCTCACGGAGGGGTTTACAGACTCGATAAGCCTATCCAAGTGAGTCGAAATGGCGCTCCTCTGCGTCGAGGACGAGCAGACCGAGCTTGGCCTAGAAACTGACAATACAGAGCTTAACGTTTACTCGTATTACCGGGCCTAACGGTAATTTATATAATAAATTTATTATGTATTACACAATAAACTTTACTCATACGGGAAAATTTTAGAATTTTTAATTCAGTGAAATGAATGATATCAATGAAGTTTATTCACTAGAAAATGGGGAAATTTTGAATTAGGGGGATTTGCTTGGAATATTTTTTCGTATGTATCACTTGAAATACAGTGCTTAATAGATTTAGATTGATTAAAGTTCAAGTCGAATTAGATCATTAAAATTTACAATTTATTGAATTATGAATTAATTCTATTAACAAGACTCGAATCTGAGAACCTTCAAACCAGTTCAAGCTATTGATGTTGATCTACTAGAATCTTCTCAGCTGTGATTAAGAGATATGTTGAAATTACTGGAAAATTTTCAACCATAATAAAGTTTTTTTGAAATATTCCAAATATGAAAGGGTTGTATTTTTTACCCAAAAAAAAGAAAGGGTTGTATTTTAAAATATAATAAATATAAAATTATCAAATCAAACAGGCCTAAGGGGAATGATAAGATGTAATTTTTAAATTTGATTAAATATTGAAGAAAATAAAATTTATTGTAAAATTTAATAGGTATAAATAAAATGGTGGTAAAAGTTGATTTTAAGTTAACAGCTCCACATATTTCACATAATAAATTCGAATTTTACGACGTAATAATTTTTTAAATATGGTAAAATTAAAGGTTGACATAACGAAAAATGTTGAAAAAAGAATAAAATTTATTGTTGATAATAAATTAATATGATTTAATACTTATTAATAATTGACTTACAAATCATATGGATTATTTAACATCAATTATGGTTAATTTATTCAAACTAAAATTACATTAATTATGTAAAATGAAAAATTACAAAAAAAAAGGAGAAGAAGAATGACCTATTTAACCAAGAATGCTAGCTATCTTATTTCGACTTAATGCAAAGGAGGAGAAGAGGATAAGCTAACAAAAGGTCAACGATGAGGTAAGGAAAGTTGCTTTGATGGAAATTAAAACTGCACACTCTTAATCTTGCATTAGCAGCGATATATATACACACACAACCCCCCCCAAAGTTCTTCGACTAGACTATGAATCACTAGACTTGAACCGAGCAGTATCGATAATTATATTATCAATCACAAGTTCAAGTTAAATTAACTAATTAATTTATTATCTATTTTTCACATCATGTCACGCACGGATAGGGATACAGGGATGAACCGCGTTATATCATAGGTGATGGCTCAACTGGTAAAATTGATACTGCTTTTTGTCTCTCATTCTTCACTTTTTCTACAGATACACTCCGTCTAGAGAGGGGATACATATATACACAATATACATCTCATCTAGGGGTGAGCAAAAAAACCTTTTCGGGAGAATTGAACCGGTTCTATTTTGGTGCCGTTTTTCAAGCGAAAAGTGGTTTGGTTAATTTCTAGGTGTAATTGGTGCGTTAATCAGTTTCGAACCGAACCGAATTGGTTTTAATATAAAAACAAATTAATAATACAAAACTATAATTAAAAACTTATTCTAGTCGGTTTGAACCAGTTCCAAACCTAATTGAACCGTTTTAAAACAATCCAATTCTGTTCCAATTGAATTGAACAGTGTCAAAACTAAATCAATTTGGTTCAAACTGGTGTTGAACTGAATTAAACCATTTTAAAACCAATTCAATTCAGTTCGAACCTCGGTTGGCACTGATTAACCAAATTGGTTTAAAATAATCTGGTTTTTCCACACAAACTAGTTAAGGCTCTTGCCTACTATGTTGAACTCAATGAAACCGAACTAGTTCTTTTGAGTGTCGAAGAGTAGATCCGAACCTCCATGCACAACGTGACTTTCTTGCAAGTTGCTTGACTTGGACATAGGCACGAAGAAGAACCCGACGCAGGTTTGACGTGGACTTCCACATCAAGCAGATAAGAGCAAGAACTAGACAGACTATTGCCATCTCTGACATGACCTTAATTTTCGCTGTAAACTTTCCTGCTTCTCTTCCATGTTGATCCCTTTTCCTTTTTGGAAGTGTCAAAACGGTCCCTAAACTACGGATCCCTTCACTTCTCATGCGAAGTGAGCAGGAAATGATCAAAACTGAAAAAATTTTCATTAATGAGAATCGATATGATACTTCTTAAATTAATTACAATTAAATGAAAATAAAAGCTCACATCTTAATTAATTTCCAAATTTGCACTAGCTAATTCCCAAAAAGTCATAATTGCCGTGTGCTTCATAAATTACATTCAAATATAGGACAAATGTGATATCCCATTATATATATATATATATATATATAGACACACACATACACACACTTTAAAAGAGAATTGTGGTAGTTTTAATCTCTTTTTCTATTTCCAAAACTATAATTCATCCCAATTTAGTTGTATAATAAATTTAAGTACTTTATTGTCATCTTAATTATTTCCAAGTAGTTACTTCACTAATTATTCCCTTTTTTCTTTGCAATAATTTATTTAAAAAAATATATGAATATCTCAATAACTGTGATTATATGAACTATTCGCTCATGAGATGTCATTCAACAACTGTATTTTGTATATTTTACCATTAAAAGAGTTCTAATTCATGAAAATATGGCAGTTGATTGATTTATTTCATTCGCGCATAATAATATTTTTATATTTTTCAATTATTTTCGGCAATCTTTTACCGTGCATAGCACGGGTCGTTCACTAGTATATATTATTTTAAGGGAGAAAGATACAATTTTGGTCTCTTTTTCCCTTTCCAAAATTACCCTTCAATTTTTTATTTTCTATTACTTTGAGGGAGAAAGAGACAGTTTTAATCTTTTTCTTTTTGCCTTCCCAAAATTGCCCTTCAATTTATATTATTTCACAAGTAATCTAAGAACTTAATTGTCCTTCCACAAGTGGCAGTTACTTTCTTCCACCAACGTTCCTTTACCCATTCTTTTAACTGCCCACGTTCCTTCTCTTTTTGTTTCCTTCCCGACCTCCAATCATCCGCCAATGAAGAACCAAAATGATCTCTGCTATGCCAAATCCCATAGGATCCCCCAATGGCTTCGATGAAGCATTGATGATTGAAGTATAGAAGACAAATTCCTATCCCTCATCCCTTCAATTTCTCTTCTTCAACATGTAATTCTCACTCTTATGATGTAATCAAATTCTTGTCCCTCGTAACTTGTTTCTAGTGATACTCTTCTCCCAATTTCTTTCCTTTTCCCCAATTCGATGGTTCATAATATAATCCATCTATTTCGATCATATGATTCATCTGCTGCAGACAGCCTTTTCGATGTCACCAACTACAAAACAAGTAAAAGTGCTACACTTACTTTGATTGTTTCATTAAATTTACAAGAATCACCAAGTTTGCCAACCACTACAATGTCTGTCATTGCACACCGTGCGTGGCACGGGTTAGTACATGTGCCATGTTGATCCTTCGATGTCAAATATCGAGGCTTTTCGTAACTGACTATTGCTTTATAGATAACCCGATGGTTACTCAATTAATTGCACAGAGATTTAGTCACGATAAAATCTTAAATAAGCCTATCTCACAATGGCATTATGAGAAAGAGCTAATTCAAATGCTCTGATTAGAAATAATTAAGTTAATTGTTTGGATAAGTAATATTAATTTACTCGTTTGTTATAATCGAATTGGTATTTACTTGTGTTACGTGATGAAGTAGGATTATTTAAGAATTTCTCATCGATGACGGAACCTTATTTTGAAATTGATGAGCTTTTTGTCCAATTCAAATTGAGCATCCCGTTACCTTATCTTCCTGGGAGCAAGTCGTGGAAATTGTCAAGGCCAAAGTGTTGCTGCCAAACAAGCCCGAAAGAGCATACATGGGTTCAAACAAAAGATCAGATCGACGTCGTTTTGAGCTGTTCTCTGATTTTCAGGGGAAGAATCATTTGAAAATGAGACACTTGAAATGGTGCATGAATATTCACTTTAATATATCCAGTGTTTTAGTTTTAGCCGAAGAGTTACTAAGGGATTTAAATTTTCAGTTTCAAAAAAAAAAAAAAAAGAATCCGATACACTGTCCATTGTTGGAATAGAGAGCGATCTCTCATGGAAGAGTCCGCTCCCTATCCGATTATAAAGATTGTGCTGTCAAAGATGGATCCAGAAAATCAGTTCAATAGGACAAAACTCAAGAAAAAGTTGAATGATAAATTCCATGGGCAAAACCAGATGATTTTGTCAGAATATAAATAGAATCAATAAAATTTACAAAAACCTTCAAAAGCGTTTTCCGAATTCATGAGGTGATTGCTCCGGCGCCCATCCTAAATCCATCCCTGTGTGCTGCACCGGGACCAAGGGACTGTGAAAGATTCTCCTAGACATAGAGTGAAGAGTTGAAATCACTTGCGTATGGTTTCGAAACGCGAAAAATTCTAGAATCGCTTCAAACGAATCCATAGCAGCACGCATTTAACCGTCAGATGGGTGAGTGGAACCGTTACGAGTCACAGAGTTTGCTTCCTATGATGAAGAGTATGACATGACCGATCTCTTTAAGGGAGAACAGAGGTTTACCTCCAATACCAGAGCAAGGATTTGAATATTAGTTGGCCTTTAATTTTATTAGACGCGAAACCCGTGTTATACACTATGTTTGCTATCTCAATGGGAATGGTTGGAGAAGTATTTAAAAAAAAGGGAGAAAAAATATGTCAGAAAAAATGAAAAAAAATGTGAGAATAGAAAGGAGTAAGAGGTGGGAGAGGAAAAAAAATACCGAGCAGATGATTAAACTAATTAAATTTATTATTTTATCCCTATTTTATTATAAACTTAAGGATTATTGAAAATTTAATTATTATACGCAATAGATAAAAATGAAAAATGGAAGTCCAATCGGAAAAAGACACATGCATTTAGAGCAGTAATAGATAGACATAAGGTGACCACATACATTCCATGAATTCATAGGAGTCTCTATCAGAGAGGAGAGAGCCTTCTGTTTAACGGATACATAACGTAACAGTATTTATATAGTGCAAGAACTAATAATATTTATTTATTTTAAGATTTTTTTAACAAAATGTTAAAAATAAAAAGGTAACCCTAGAAATAACTAAATTTTATGATACCATGTGAGTACTGTCACGTGACATACTGTTTCTCCGATGGGAGAGACGTGCTCTACCAGCTATTTGGTTGGGCTTCCACCAATACAAATTGGCATAGTTCAGTGCCTCCATCTCATTCTCCATTGATATGATGCAAATTGCCATTTGCAAAGCTATCATTAGTTTCCTTTAAAAAATATATTAAAAAAACAAATTTTCATTTCTGATTTTATCATTTTCCATGAATATAATTTCATTTGAGTACGCGAATATTTTAAACTACATCTTATCTAGTATAACACGTGATATATGAAAAGATTAATTTCTATTACTCTAAGCAAATAATATCATAGTTAGTCTCATTTTGAGACTTTCATATATTTATATATATATATATGCCATTAATAAATATAAAATAAACTAAATAAAAAATATAAAACAGGCATTTTATGGTAAAATCAACGTTAAAAGAATAACGGCCTCCAAGATTCTCTTCAAGTACTCATGAGTTTATCATTTTTTCTAATTATATATTTAATTATGATTATACTGCTATGAAAATCAAGAATACTAACCTATAAGAGTCAGTTCAAGTGGATGGGACGTGCGTACGATTCGTGTGGAAATTCACGAGGTCGGATAGGTTATGAGAGAATAAAGCTCTCGCTATAAAGAATAAAGAAAATCAATAATTCTATTGAAAAATGAATAGTCGAAGTAGACTTTCTGTTGTTTTTAATGTCATTTCTTTAAAAATTTTTAAGATTTTTAAAATTGGCTAAATCTCATTGGCTCGTAATACCACGTGACATATCCGTTACACAAAATAATATCCTTTTTTTTGTTTTCAATCCGGTGTCCGGTACTCGAAGGCTGGCCGACTAATCAGGATTCGGGGCACGGTCTGGCAGTTTCCCAAGGACCCCTCCCAAGAAGGTCTACTGTATTCACATGAACTCGAATCCGATACCTCTATTTAAGCGACACAAGTCCCTTCCACTTGCGTCAATTTTTGTTGGTAATAATATCTTCTTTTTACTCCTTCCAATCTAATAATTTTTCTTTATTAGGTAAGAAAAAAAGGCGGTTATTCTTTCAACTTTGGATAGTCAGAGGAGTTTGACTCCTCCTGCTCTTAGGTTAGGTGCATTGTACGGGGGCACGACTTGATAGCAGCGATCTTTTCTTCAATTCAATGCGGCAGCGGATTCAATGCATTTCCCCTGCTTTCCTTCTTACTCCCTGTCCGTACATCTTGTCCGGAAATTCGGTGGATTCTCATTCATTCAAGTTCACACATATCGATTTGTAATAAATGATAAATTTTTTTAATTATAAATTTTCTTTACGCACGAAATTGAATCAAAATTAACTTTTTTTTTTCAAAGGTAATTAAATCAAAATTAACTTATTTGAAGGAAAGGGTTTGTCATTTGAACCGAACCGTGTTGGTGTTAAACGGATCGGATTGGAGAAATTCTTAGATGATTCTACCTAGTCATGTAACATGAGAAAATATCAATTAGATTGTAACAAATGTGTAAATTTATATTAATAACCCGATTAATTACTATAATCATCACTAATCAGATCAATTTAATTATTCTTTCATCGCTATGCCACCTTAAAATTTTTTCATCAAATTGAATGATAATGCTTTGAAAATCAGGAATGGGTTTAGTCTTTATGAGACGCAAATATTGTCTCCTGAATTCGAAAAAATTCTTAAGATATTTTATATGTCACACTTAATTTTTTTTCCTTTTATTTTCGAATTAGGGTAAACGACATTTTTAGTCATCAACCTTTAGTACTCTTATCATTTTTATCCTAAACCTTTATTTTCTTATCATTCACGTCCTTAACATTTTGAGTGTTTGTCACTATGGTCCTACCGTTATTTTTCTATCAAAAAAGAATATTCTATCCAAGAAAAGAATATTTCATTTAAAATTTATTTTTTAACAAAAAATATTTTTTAAAAAGTGAAGAAAAAATGGAAAAAATAAATGAAAATGAAAGTATCATTAGAGTTTTACTAATGATTATATCTCATTTAAAATTAAGACACATTCTATATTCAAAATTAATTAATGGTGATAGTATCATGACTCATTGTGAGAAAAATGAGTCCTAATTTTATGATATTTCCTTAATTAGAGACAAAATCTGCTTTTTTGAAAAATATTTTTGTTAAAAAAAGTTTTAAATGGAATATACTTTTTTGGATAGAATATACTTTTTTTGGATGGAAAAAGTAACAGTAGGAATAAAATGATAAAAACTCAAAAAGTTGAGAACGAGGAATGATAAAAAATAAAGATTTAAGATAAAAATAATAAAAAGACAAAAAATTGAGGATCAAAAATATTTTTTTTCCCATCAAATTATCATAATTCTTCTCCTATGAAATTTCGCCTCTTCATCGGGCTTTCCCGATCCGTCCCTCTTGAAAATCCACATTCATTGCACGAAAATCTCCTTTTGCACGGGAGCTACTCATTATGGCAACTCTCGAGATCCTAGCACAATTCTCTGAACATACATTTGTGCTCATTTTCATGTCCTTATAGTTTTTTCTCTGTCCTTGTTACCGATATCTAGAAGTCTAACGAGTCCTGACCGATCGAACTCGAGCTGGGTGGGCACGCTGAGTGGTAAAGTCCTCAGTTCTTCGGAGTTGAATTTTTTCCATTCACAAGAGGAAGGGGTGCGCAACCACATCAATTCATCCACCTTGGCTGATCTCCATATCCCTGTGACTGTGCACATCTATCATGACCCGCCTAGATATGTCATATCACACGCTAGAACGATCGGATTGGTAATACCGACCTTTTCGACAAAATCTCGGGATGGAAGTTCGGAGATGATCGGGCATATTCGATGTCCGTTGCCCGAGGATTTATCGAATTTAATGATGTTTCTATGAGCAATGAACGTGGTAACTAGAGAAACTATGTACTGTGTACATGCCTTCGGTTTGTCGTCTATATCTGTAATAGTACTACGCTTGTACCAAGGGGGTTGGGCCGAGTGGTAAGCAGTTCGGTACCGCTTAAGGAGGTCTCGAGTTCAAGACCTCACGTACGCAGACACCCCCTTGGGAGCCTCACCCACCATTGCCAGGCGTGCGACCCGGGGCGACCAACGAATTAGTCAAGTATGGTTGGCTGAAAGATGCCATCTTATCGCTGGTGGGGTCTGCTTGGATATCGTGGCTGACGACAAAAAAAAATAGTACTACCCTTGTTAAAGTGAAAAAAAAAATCTTAATAGTTAAAAAAATTTAATTAAATTATTATGATAAAAATATTGATAACTGTTCGCGTAATTAACTCACTTTTTTATTATAATTTAATTAATATTTTTAACATCACTCGATAAAATTAGATTATTTAAGAATTTCTTGATTATGGTCGGACATATATTCGAGTAATATGAATCGGAAACAAAACATCGTATTCGGTCAGGGAGAGTTTTAATTTTACTGATAAATAAGTCAATTTCGTCTCGAATCTGAATTAACTTGCAATTAAATGAGTTTTTAATCGAATAACAACTCGAGCACTTCGAGGGAGAGAAATCAAACTATCAGCGGCCGACCGCATCACTTTAAATTGATCGGACGGCTGAAATAATTTTTCATTATTTTCGATTATTTTTTGGGGGCAAAAATATTTTTCGTATCTGGCGTGCGCTTGGTTGATTGCTTTAGCTGAATCGGACCGGCTTCACGAGTGTCGCCTTCTCTTCTTGTCCATGACGCCGTGGCCCCTTTTCCTTCTTCAGCTCTCTTCTTCGTCCACTGAACAATATCTCTCTCTCTCTCTCTCTCTCTACCCGTGTCGAGCATTGGGCGGCTGAGATCGAGTCACTGAAGCCGGCGGCCAATCCGTCTCCGTCCACCTGACTGGCCGGTACCGAACCTCCCTCCCTTCCTCTGGCATCTTCTTGTTGGATGATCGCAGCATTGCAGGAGCCGCTGATAGTAGTGATTTGGGGCCCGGACCTTCCAAGCTTCCTGAGCTTTGCTAACCTCTGCTTGCACTTGTAGAATTTGCTGCTCTGGTTTTGAAATCTGAGCTCCCGAGTCTTCCATTCTTCTGACTACTCCTTTCCCTGTAACCTAGATGGGGAAGAGCTGTGGATGTCCGTACACTTTGTGCTTAATCACTGGTCGGTCAATGTGCTATCTGTGCATAATTGACTCTCTTGACTGTTTTACTTGATCTGCATGCAGTAGTGCTGGGACCTTGGATTGGTAACTTAATTTTATCATGGATCACTTTTGAAGGGTTTATTTGTTGTATTTAGGCGTGCATTGATATCAAGATGCACCGGATTTCTTGTCCTGCGTCCTTTTGGTTTGCCTTTATCTGGAAAATGTACCCTCTGGTTGATTTTGATTTCTCTTGAGCAAGTAATTTATGGGTGTGCTCAAGAGACGGTAACATCTATTGCTGTTAATAGGTCAGCTACACTTGTCGATTGTCTAGATTAATGATCTTCGCCAATTTCATTGTGGTGGCTGTCTAGTAATCTAGAGATTGAAACCAGCCTTTAATACGGAGCTGACAGAAAGATGCAGCTTTGGGTATTGCATGTTCGACGTTTCCGAATGATGCCTCTCTATTAACTATGATACCATCTCAAATATGTGCAAATTTATCTGTTGGCGAAGTTACCATTGAGACCCTAGTTCACGAACAATTTTTGGCACTGCTGTTGATGCATTCTCTTGGGAAGAGCCTGTTGAATATCACCTGACATTCTTTAGCCAATCTCACCTGCAAAAACAAGTGCCTCAAGTGCAACATTTATCTGAATCCTATTTCTCTTATTTACTGTGTGGAAGGACTCACCAATCGCATTGTAATTGCAGGTTTGCAAAAGCATTTGACATCATGATGGAATCCTGCGATTGCATTGATACCCAATGGCCGCCTGGCGAGCTTCTGGTGAAGTATCAGTACATATCAGACTTCTTGATAGCAGTTGCATACTTCTCCATCCCCTTAGAGCTCATATACTTCGTGCAAAAATCCGCATTCTTCCCATATAGATGGGTCCTTATGCAGTTTGGTGCTTTTATAGTTCTGTGTGGGGCAACCCACTTTATAAACTTGTGGACGATCAATATGCATTCGAAGGCAGTTGCTATGGTAATGACCATTGCCAAGATGTCGTGTGCTATTGTATCATGTGCAACTGCCTTGATGCTTGTCCACATAATCCCCGACTTACTCAGCGTGAAAAATCGGGAATTGTTTCTGAAGAACAGGGCCGAGGAACTTGATAGAGAGATGGGCCTTATTCTCACCCAAGAAGAAACTGGAAGACATGTCAGAATGCTAACCCATGAAATTAGAAGCACACTTGATCGGCACACTATACTAAAGACGACACTCGTGGAGTTGCGTAGGACATTAGAACTTGAGGAATGTGCGATCTGGATGCCATCACGAAATGGCATGACCCTCCAACTCTCACATACTCTTCACCACCAAATATCTGTTGGATCTAACATACCGACAAACCTTCCCATAGTCAATGAAGTGTTCAACAGTCCACAGGCAATGCGTATCCCATATAATTGCCCATTAGCAAGGATTAGACCTCTTGTGGGTGGATACATGCCCCCAGAAGTGGTTGCTGTCCGAGTACCCCTTTTGAATCTCTTGGATTTTCAGATTAATGATTGGCCAGATGTTTCAGGCAAAAGCTACGCTGTGATGGTTCTCATTCTTTCGACAAACAATGCAAGACATTGGAGAGAGCATGAATTGGAACTTGTTGAAGTTGTTGCGGACCAGGTTCGTTTTGACCTGAGATTCATTGGTCAGCTTCGAAATCAATTAGATTCATTGGTCACCGTCGAATTCAGTTAATCTATCTGCACATAATTTTTCTCCAGTGCCATTTACAAGTAGGAAATGTCTATGTACTTGAATGTTCTTGGCTTTTTGATCATTTACTTGTAGGGAGTTTGGCTAATGTCACAAAAAACAGCAACGATCTGTAACTTACTAAAATTTAATGGAGTATTGGTAGTAGACAAGCCCCTGAAACAGGGATTGTAAGCATCCTTGCTTTTGTTTAAACCACTGGACCAGAGGGAATTTTGCATGGGTTATATTTATCCAACTCCAAATCTAATGTGCCATATCTAGTTTTACACATTACACCTGCACAATATGATTTTACCTCCTCTGTATGGGCAGCATGGTGACTTACATCAGTGTGGCTGTCATACCCATGGCTATAATATTTTCCCATATGTGACTGTTGGTACCCTAGTTCATTTATGTTTTCTTTGCTGTTAGAATTGAGTCCATCTCAGTTTCTCTTATCATTATATAGGTCTTATTCTTTCTCATGCTATTAACAAAGAGTGATTATGATAATTGTTGCTTTTGCTTAAAAATGCTGCTGACAGGTTACTGATTATCATTATTTTCTTTGTTATCATCCTATATTGGTTGCCTGTCCACCGAAATATGCCTAATATTGATGGACATTTATTTGAGTTGAAAAAACTACCTGAGGTTAATCGAAATGGCAGGTTTTATTGGAACTTTAGCATCTCTAGAATACCTGGTTCAGATGTGGCAATTGGAAGAACTTTCATCTAGTGCTTGTTCAGTGGATAAATTGTCATAGGCAGCTAAGCTGAAGAAATTGTGATAAGTTTCCTCTATATCAGGAGAGTAAATATACCATTACCCTTGAAAATAAGGAACAACTTTAGCCCCCCCATAAATTTTTTTTTTTTTTTTGTCCACATGCATAATTGCATAAGTTATTATGTGCTTGAAAATAATCACATTCTATATTACATGGCATTTTTCACTTGTGCTTTATGTCTCCCATGTACAAGCGCTTAACTGCTCTCAAACATTTGTTTTGCTTCTGAACTTGATCCATGGATCTCTCATGCAGGTAGCTGTTGCTCTCTCGCATGCTGCTATTTTGGAGGAATCCATGCGAGCTAGAGACCAACTGCTCGAACAGAACATTGCCCTGGATATAGCTCGTAGAGAGGCAGAGTCTGCTATTCATGCTCGCAATGATTTCCTCTCCGTCATGAACCATGAGATGAGAACCCCGATGCATTCAATGATCGCACTATCTTCACTTCTTCTAGAAACTGAACTTACTTTGGAGCAAAGGGTGATGATAGAGAGTGTACTCAAGAGCAGCAATCTCTTGGAAACACTTATTAATGATGTTCTTGATCTTTCTAAACTCGACGATGGAAGTCTTGAACTGGAGAACCAAACGTTCAACCTTCATGTTGTTGTCAAAGAGGTACTTCCATGTTTCTACGTTAAATCGTGGTTTTGAAAGCTTGACCAAATTAGATTGTCCTATCAGGCTGGAGTTACAGTATAATCCATTGAATTCTGTGAATATAACTGGATAAGCAAGACTGAGAACATCTGGTCCTGCTGGTCTTCCATCTGGTCTTGATCTGGAACTACCTGCTTATTTTTTTCTTGAATTTTATCAATGCCATTTTACCAAAAAAAAAAAAAAAAGAAGCTGGTACTTTAACTGAAGTTAATTTTCCACTTGTGCTATTATCAAAGCCAATTCGAGCAATGGAAAGCTAAATCGAATCTTATTCTTTAGCCTGTTTGATAAGAGTTCTGTTTCTGAAACCTGTGCTGCAAATAAAGTGAATTTGATGGCCATTGCATTAGCTTTAACTCCTTTTCCTTACTGCAGGTTATCGACTTGATCAAGCCTATTGCTTCTGTGAAGAAGCTGTCCATCAATTTGATTTTAGCTCCCGACTTGCCCATTTTTGCCGTTGGTGATGAGAAACGCCTCATGCAAACAATCCTGAATATTACGGGAAATGCCGTGAAGTTCACCAAGGAAGGTCATGTGTCTATTAGAGCTTCAGTCATAAAACGAGAATCGTTGGGAGACTGGCTACCGCATGACTTATATCCTGCATCCCTCGAGGGCGGCTTCTACTTGAAAGTTCAGGTCAAGAAGCATGCACATTTATCAGCATTGAATTGAAATTATTTTTCCTCTACTCTTTCCTTGGATAAGTATTTCTTGTTCCACCCTTCCTCCTACATTATTTTTCAGCAAATGATTTGACATAATTGCTTTTTTACTTCACTAGAAGCTGAGTTAATATTGTTTGGTAAATCCTTGATGCAGGTAACGGACTCCGGCTGTGGCATTGCTCCCCAAGATCTTCCCAGCGTATTCACGAAATTTTCTTTGTCTCGAAGTGGATCTAACCGAAGTAATTCCAGTGCGGGACTTGGACTTGCCATTTGTAAAAGGTAGGAAATCCTTTAGCACAATTATTGGATTCCTGATAGCATTTGGCAACATCTTCAGAAATATAACATATGCATATATATGTTAGAGGTAATCCGTGTTACGCACGGAATTATCAATTATACATTATATAAAAATTTAATATGATCGAACAAATAATATGATGATCAAAGTAATAAAATTTAATGTTAGAGTAGATAAATAATAAGTAGTTCAATTCAAATAAAAATGAAGTAGAACGGGTAATTATGAGAACTTCTGTTGAATAGAGTAGATTTTTTTATAGAAATTGTGAATGTCCCAAGAAGTCAAAGGATTTGAAAAACATGAATATGAATTTTATAGTTAAGAGAATCGTATGAAACAGTTGAGAAAATTGACGGAATAGTTCAAAAAGTGATAAATTTTTGTGGTTAAAATTATAAATATTGAGTGATATGAAGTAAAAATGGAGAATATGAGTAGTTAATAAAATATTTTCACTGTTAAGATTGTAGGTATGGAGTGAACATAAAATGATTGAAATTATTATTTTACTCATAATCCGGAGGATTATATATAGATATAGATATAATGGATTCTAATATTTAAATTAGATTCATTGTAAATATGAAAGGAAAAAAAAAGGACACTAGACTTCCCACAGGTTTGCATAGTATAGATATATATTTTAGCCTTAATATTACAAATATAGACTTTCACATCAGCTGCCATTGTCTTTGAAAAATATGACACTTCATCAGATAAAAGCTTAGGTATGAGACAGAGAGAAGTGATAATTGCATAAAAGGTTACTTTTCCCTTGATTTTGTTTCTTGACTTTGTTGTCTCTTCCTTGTTTATAACGGATCAGATTCGTGAATCTCATGGGAGGTCACATATGGGTTGAGAGCGAGGGCCTGGGCAAAGGATGCACCGTCACATTTATTGTCAGGCTCGGAGTGTGCAAAGATCTCCGAGATTTAGAAGCACTCCGAGCCGCAACCAAAGCTCGGCCAAGTCATGGAAGTGCAGATTTCTCGCGGCAGAAACCTGTGGGAGGTGCCGAGGGGAAGATTTCTCGTAACCAGCGGTATCAGAGGAGTCTCTAGGTAAGGCGGTAAGAAGCCAGTCTAAGTGGAGTAACACCCAGTTGAAGAGGTCTTAATGGCATTACGGGCAAATGCATTTCAAGAGAGCTTTGATAGAACGGGGAAGAAACACACGTTGGGGTCGGGGTTGCGGTGCTCGTAGATCGGTGCTCGTGGACCAGGGAGGACTAAAATCTGTTTGTCTAACTAATTCAGGCCGCCGAGCTCGAGAGCGGGGTTTAATATGTTACTGTATCACAAAAATTCTTAAAGGTTCGAGCATGATATCTATAGTTTAAGAGCTCTTACGTTATGTTTGGATTGAGGAGTTTGGAGAGGAGGGATTTAAATGGGTAATTTATTTTTTCAAATCGCTTCTATTATTAGAGGAGGAATATGAAAAGATAAAAAAGTTAATTTGATTATTTTAATTTGAAAGATCGATCGAACAAGAGAAAGACATAAGGAATATAGTGGTTTCATGATCATTTTGAAATTTAAAGAAAGATGTGATTTCATAATAGTCTTAGAAGGCTCAATAGTTGCAATCTGATAGCGATCGAGAAAGTAAAATATATTATAGTCGTGACTTGGTGATGTAATAATATAATAGAAAATTATGACATCCAAAATTTCTTTTAAAAAATTATAATTATTTTTTATCTAAAAATCTTTATCCCTTCAAATTTCTCAAAATCGGAGGAATTAAAAAAAAATTAAATGTGAAGTTATGGAAGAATAGATTATTACTAGAATCCCTCCAAATCTCTCAATCCCTCCAAATCTCTCAATCCAAACAAAACATTAATGATAATGTCAAGTTATGGAAGAGGTCCCTGGTTGCTAGTCTATTTTAAGGTCATTAGTAAACTTCTATCATATATTGAATATATCATATGATAGTATTGATACAAATTTTTGCTATAGCCTTGCCACAAATTCACCCATAAGTCTCTCTGATAAGAATTAAGTTTATTCTCCCAGAGCACATTAACCATCCTCGTTCCCATATGCCATCTGCATCTATCTGGTTCCGAAGAAGCCACTCAGCCAATCACTCAAATTGCTGAACTAAAGAGGAAAACTGACTTCAACTCCGACAATATCACAAGTCATGGCACCATCGAAACTGAAATCCAATCAGCAAATATAACAGCAACGACGATATCAAGAAGTCACATGTGCTATATTCTACCGCATGAGGAAGAAGCAGCTTCTACAACCAACAGAAGATTTAAGAGAGAGGCAAAGCAAAACTTTTTAATCTAACAAGATGATTGATTACTAAAGGATGCGATGAAGACCGAAATCAGTATTGACCTTCAGCGTTCTCTCTTCATCACGGGTCTCACTTCTTGCCTTTCTTTCCCCTGCGAGAGACAGAGACAGCAAACAGAAGCAACAAAAATTCTTGAGCTTGTTCAGTCATTCTGAATAGAAAAGTTCCACAACTTCATTGGATTGGGTGGTTTACTTACTCTGCAGCCGGAGCTGAAGCTGGCGGCGGGGCTACAGGCTTCTCAATTGGGCCCTGAGCACATTTAACAAAAAGGCATACCATCAGAACTTCAAATACTTTTAAGTCTCTGATGCTCATGGAAATAGAAGTCTCATTGAAAGAACAAGTTAAACTTATGCAGAAAAAACTACTGACCTGGGCCAATCGTTCTTCCCTCCTGGCAATCTTTCTTTCCCTGCTCGCCTTGTTCTTAGCACGCTTGGCCTCAAACTGGTCAGACAAGGTCTTCTCCCTAGCCTTCTCAGCCTTAGACTTGTGAATGCTCTCCATTAATACACGCTTATTCTTGAAGACGTTACCCTTCACCTTCATGTACATGTCATGGTACATGTGCTTGTCGATCTTCTTTGACTCCCTGTACTTGCGGAGCAGACGGCGGAGTACTCGCATCCTTCTCATCCAGAGTACTTTGGTGGGCAGCCTTGCCTCCCTTGTACCTTTCCGCTTACCTGAGTGAAAAATAATAGTAAATAATTATATTTACTCGATAATCAATTGTATATATGTGCTGCATTTGAGTCTCAAACATGGAAATCAGTATAAACAGAGTTCTGTTTTGAGCATTTGCCATGGGTAGGGGCTAAACCAAAGTGAATTAATTCTTCTCTATAAAGATATCCAACAAAAACAGCATAAAGAGAGAGCCAATCACGGCAAAGACAAATTTTACAAAGAAAAATTACCATATCCAGAGTGACGTCCCTTTCTCTTGGCCTCCTTCATGCGACGTGCACGAGATCGAGAGTGGATCTTGGTCGGCTTCCTAATGATGAAGCCATCCTTCACGAGCTTCCTTATGTTTTGGCCTGCAAAAGCATCATCATATCAACAATTATCAGTTATGCAATCACTATCTCATTGATAATTCAAAATCTAGACAGGATAGATTCCAAATGAGCTGTGATCGTAGCACCATAATTGATCGAACCAACACAAGAACAGCATCATAATTTCAGATTTGACTTCTTCAAAACCTTGAAAACACCATTGTCAGTAGAAGATGATAGAACTCATACAATCGATGTAAATACCTACCAAGCTACCGTCTTCCAAATACAAAGCCTGACTCAAAGAGCAATCAGGTCGAGAAACAGACAAATGAGACTTGGAGTTACAGCTCGTCTTAAGATACCATAGACTGCCGAAGAAATTTCATCAATTATTTTGAGAGAGCCAATAAAATCACAAAATTTCTATCGACAGAACTAATTCGAATTCAATCATGCAATTTCACAACAACAATCTGAAATGCTCAACAACTCCCACAAATGCAGTCAAAACTTCCCAATCGCTCCCCTGCTCCACTCTAAAGCTTCCCGAAACCGCAATAAGCAGTCCGAAACAATTAGGCAAGATAAACGCAAGCTCAATCAGGTCTCCAGTAACTACTAGCTAAGATTTACCTCCCATTTATCACATCGCCATTCAGCAGACACCGAAAATTGCGGATCACGACGAAACGTGAAAGCTGGAACTAACCTATGTCAAATAGGGAGAACGACGAAAATGAACACACAGAGAGAGGTGAAAGTGTGAAATCGTACGGGAGTTCGCCATGGAGATCTCGTTGACTTCATTCGGGTCCAACCAGACCTTGCCGCGGCCACACTTGAGGACGCTAGCGGCGAGCCGCTTCTGAAGCTTCAACGAAACCATCTCTCCCTCGAACAGATCTGTGGTGGAGTGGCAGCGGCGAGACAGGGAGGGACGACAGAGGGTACGTTTATGTACCTAGGGTTTGCAGAGGTCAGAGCAGTTTAGTGTTTCCAACTGTGGGCTTAAAGGCTGGGCCTCAGGCCCATTTACGTTCCCATTTTAAACTTTGGGCCGTCTCATTCAGCCCATTAAGCGAAGGGCTCTGTAGGATATGTGACGTGCCTCCCTAAGGAGAAAATATTATGAGTGAGTATCCAACCAAATTTTGAGTAATTGGTACTTTGAAATGGTTCGATATTTCTTCTTTTTAAATAAAGTATTGAGTTAGTGTATTGCGAATGGAGAAAATTCATGTTATAAGAGTTGTATCTTCTCAGTGGGCACACCCGACTCGAGCCTCGATTAGTCAAGATCTATTAAGTTTTTAGATAGCTTGTAGCATATGCTAAAAAAATATTGAAGTAAAATATTTAGGAAAAATGAATTTATCGCGGCAGAGAACGATTCGATCAATTTTGAGTAAAAATGCAGAGAGCAACAATTTCATATCAGAAAATTAATACGAAAATTCTAACAATATAAGTTATTTTTATCTTAAAATTTTGGATGACGTATATTGAAAAAAACAAATAAGAAATATAAGAGATTTGGTTCCACCACCGAAACTTTTAGAAGAAGAGAGTACAGTGAGGATCGGATACATCAAGTAACAGTACTGATATGGTGTAAGAAATTAACGCAATTCAACAATTTTAAAACTTTTGTAGTAAAACCTTAAAAACATAAAAACAACTATAGAAATAACCTATTCCTATTAATATGTTATATCACGTCAGTACTATCATGTGGTATGCCTGTTACACTTTCTCAACATTTAGACATTAAGATACGCATTATTCCCGGGGATGGATCTTAAATGGCGGCGGTGATCTCCTTCTTGAACTCAAGAAAACATGTAAAATTTTATTTAAATTCAACCGATTTTTATTTATGTTCAATTATGCCATTTCCCTCTCTGAAACTTGTCATTTCACTCTCACTTGAATTTCATCGGTAGAATAGAATTTCTGGATTCGTCACGGTTGGTAGTGGATGATATCATATATGAATAAGTGAAATTTTTAATAATTTTGCACCCCACGTCATATGAATTATACTATCTAATTAATATTTATTCACCAGCGTGACTTGATTCAAGTAGTGAGAAATTTATTCCCCTTAAGCGACGGTCTCGACTTCGAGTTTTTACAAATGAAGAAAACTAATATTGAGAGAGCTTTACCTCTCAATGGACTGACCCGATTCGAACTAGATTGGTCAGTAGTCCAAGAACTTGTGGGTCTCCAGTGTTGTAAACCCAAAAAATTAATATTTCTTCATCCATCGCCCATGCTTTGATTTGATGAATCCCACTAAATGTCCGTGAACGTGCGAGCATGCCATCGTCCCTTCCATTGCATCCCTTACATAGCCAGATGAATCATTTCATCTCAAACATTGTCATCTTCTCTACCTGCCTTACACCAATTTGTCTTGAGAATTTGCTGGTGATTGATGGCTCGCAGTGACAATGGCTGCCGCCACCGCTGTCTTTCTAGTATAACATCATTAACGACGATCATCGTGCTCTTAATGTCGATGCCAGTTGAATCCGCCGCCTCAGGTTATGGCTACGAAACGAATGGCCCGGAGAAATCCAATGCCCCTCGCCGGAACGACAGCCAGAGGATGCCTTCCACAACTATTGGGGTTCAAGGGGTCATCTACTGCAGATCAGGCACCGAGCTCATCCCAATCCAAGGTAGTCTCATATATCTAATGTATGTGTGCACCGCACGTTATGTGTATGGGTCCCGTCGGGACAAACCGAGCCAAAATCGGTCTAGCCAGTCAAGTATGGTTCTTGGTTCGATTCGAGCTCCATTTTCGGGATGGGAATATGCCATCGCACATCGGTAAATCTAATCAGAGGGGCCAGCTAGAGATGTTATCTTTTCGGTTAGTACGGGTATTTTTTTAGACGACATGACAGATATAGAATATGACACTAACGTGGTTCGTATCTAATAATGTCCGAAAAAACATGACACAGTTTGAACATAGTGGGCCCACCAGCCTAATGGAATTAGATTAATTAGGACGCATTATACGTCTAAATACTAGCTGTTTAGATAGAAAAAATGCATTTTATTTAAATCAAGAGATTTTATATTCCGAAACGATTTAAATATGATTTATTTTTGATGCATTGATTTTACTCCATTTTATGGTCAGGGGCTCTTGCAAGGATCTCGTGCCTAGCAATAGACAGGAGGGGCTACGAGACGGCGCCGTTCGCGATACTCAGCCAGCCCGCCGATGCCAACGGCTACTTCTTCGCGGCCCTGTCCCCGTCGGAGGTGGGGGATGGCTGGAGGCTCCTGGAGTGCAAGGCCTTCCTCCACTCCTCTCCGGCTCCGGCCTGTGCTGTTCCGACGGACGTGAACCGGGGCATTTCCGGCGCCCTCCTCTCATCCCACTCCCTCGGTGATAGCGGGAAGATGAACCTCTACTCGGTCGGTCCATTCGTTTATGCACCGGGGCCGGCCCCGAGTCGGTATTGAAGGAAGATTTCTATATCGAAGATGATGATGCTCGTATCTTTTCATTCGAGTTTGATGTACCGAGACTACGACCATGGACTGTCTTTCTTTTTATTAGTCTGAACTATCTTTATCCAAAAATTTAATGGATTATGATTAATTCGGCTCGAACTGAATTAGTTAATTGCGAGGTAAAACTCTATTAAAATAAATTTTCCTCATTACTAGCATCGTTAATAATCTTAACATTTCCGAGAACATTAGGTTGCCATATTATGTGTGCTCGAGTAATAATTGAAGGACAAGTTCTCACCAAGGTAGATTGGTTGACGCGGTAAGACACCTCTTACCCTTAAGTAAGGTCCCGAGTTCGAGTTTGTAAATTGAGAAAACTTATCTTAATAGAGCTTTATTCCCTAGTAGGGCTTCTCAACTCGAACTGGATTAGTGAAGGTCCATTAGGCTTCTGGATACCCGTGGTTAAAACCGAAAAAAAGGGGCAAGTTCTCGGAATTCAAATTTTATGAATAGATAAAATGCAAATTGAGAGATCTTTACTCCCTTGATAGGTCCACTCAGCTCGAACTGAATTAAACAGAGTTCATTGAATTTCTAAATATTAGTGGTTCAGATAATAAGAAAAATGAAATATATGATAATTTGTTGGGAAAACTCACATAATTCCATAATATATATCATGAAATTATCCATCTGTACAAAACTACTTGCCACGTCACCGGAAATAAAACCGTGGCTCCATACATTGCTCTATTCCCGCCTACAAAATTCCCGAACTAAACGTCAACACTGTACTTCCATTTCAGTTTTCGCTTTCCTGCTCCACAATTTCTATATACTCCAAATCCTTTTCATAGATAAAACTGGTTTACCCGGTGATTTAGCCTGGTCGCATCCACCCGAACCGGAACCGAGATCCTCCGGCAAACCCCTGAACCTCTCCTCCATCACTGGTGGCGGTGCCTCCACCGAAATGCCTGTCAGCTCCACCGGAGGAGTGCTCGAACTCGAATTACCATTCTCATTACCCAGGCCGAGCGATGAAACGGCAGCCAGGCCCACCAACGGAACCATGGCCTGAACGGGCGCTCGACAGAGCGGGCAGTTGGAGTGCGTTTGGAGCCACATGTCGATGCATTCCATGTGGAAGGTGTGGCCGCACTTGGGCAGTGCCCGGCCGGTCTCCCCGGCCTCGAACTCCGACAGGCAGACTGGGCAATCGCCGAGATTGTTGGGGCCTTCTCTGGTACCGTATAAGGTGAAGGTGGGGATGGACTCGAGCGCAGAGACTTCCAGGCCACCCTGCGGATCTCTGGCAGCCTGGTGGATGGGGAGGCGGCTATTGCGGCGGCGGCGGTAGAGGTGGAGCCATCGGGCATACGTGTGGATCCCGAGTATGAGAACGACTGCCACGAAGAGGACTACCACGGTGCAAAGCATTATCTTCCCGTTAAGCGCATAGCGGGAACCACCACCACTGCTGCTGCCGAGACCAGCACCATGAACTACGGTGCCGGGCTTGGTAGGGCTCGAAGACGAGTCGCAGTTGTCGTCCATGAGAGAGAGCTGTAATAGGGTTTCGTGTTGCTGTGGGAGATAATGGCTATGGAGGACGAGGAGAGGATGACTTTAAATCTTTATAGTAGAGAGAGCAGGGGAGAGGAAGGTTCCTCTGTGCTGAGTTGACGGGTTTATCCCCACTCTTTCCCCTGCAAATTTTATTCCACATTAGCTAACAATTAGAGATTTTTCTTTTATCATTTATTATTATAAAATATAAAATACATATATATATATATTGTATGAATTTATTAAGAGTTCTTTCTTAATTTTAGGTTTTTAAATTTAAGGGAAAACCTTTATTTTTTAATTAAAAATTCACATATTCATAAGAATATAAAATTTAATTTACAATTTTTTTTTTTAATTTTCAGTTGAGAACCATCGCACTGGATCAACTCTATTTTCACTGACTTGTTGCATCACATAACAATAGAGTTTGTCTATTGTAAAAGCATATCTCATATAGCAATAGGGTTTAGGACCGGCCGGTTCTGTCAAAAACAGATCGAACATCTCGATCCTATGCTCTTCGGGAAGCATTCCACATCATTTCCTACGATCTGAGCTATGGCACGACCGTACATAACAGATGGTTCCTTTAAAGATAAACTTTTCCTCGATAAAACGGGGTATCACTGCTTCAATGAAATTCGACTTTTCAAAATGCCTCATTACGACAGAGACACTTTTATCCTGACTAGAATACCATGTTGTATGCAATTGGTGCTGTTAGGAATTGCGTTGAATGACAAGTAAGGAAGGAAGGATGTGGAGGAACAAGTGGGGCGGACAGTAAGAAAGTGGTCCTTTGCCCCAGTTGGTTGTGTACCAATTTGTCGTGTTTGGGCATTGTTCCCTCCCAAACTCTCTATTCTTTTCTTGTATACCACTTAATATCCAAAAGAATAATGTGTTCGGACTGATTCAGGTTTGAACAAGGTCAGGTTATTAGGAGGATGAAACTCTTATAACATAAATTTTCTCGTTTTATAAGACTCAAACATAATATTTTTAAAAATTTTATATGTCTAGCATTTTTTTAATTATTTTAGAAAGATACACACATATATATAAATTAAAGTAATAAATATTAAATAATATTGTTATCCAGTAAAATTAATTTTTTTAAGCAAATAATTGTATCTATTTCAAATTTTATTAGAGTAATACAATGCAAGTTTGAGTCACCTTTTGCAGACTAGTTTCCTGTTTAACTAAGTCCATGCGATCGATCTTCAAAATTAATGCAGTCTACGTGTAATGGATGGTGAGTAATAAATCGTAAAACCATGTCGAGGAAAGATGTTTGGTGCAGCGGTATTGTCCTCGATGTATGTCCAAGAGGTTCTGAACTCAAATCTCATCATTTGAACTCTTCGTACCCATTTATCTCCTCTTTTTCCCATTCTCTTCCAAGTTTTTATGTCTCCTTTGTACACTAATAGAGACAGGTCGAGGTCGAGGTCGAGGGCGAGGCCAAACTACATCAAGCCCCATTTCTCCATGTACAACAACATTATGTTCATATTTTGGGGAAATCATTATCAGGAGCATCACTATAGAACCTTATATATAGAGGCCTGGCAAACTATGTCATCTCGTGTTTAAACGTGTCGTATCTAAATGTGTTCGGGTTAGTAATCCCGATGACCTGAACATGACACATTTATTTTTCGTGTTTAAAAGGATTCATTTCTAGACAGTCGTATCTAAACTGGGTTGACCCATTTAATATAAAATCTTGACAAAATATAATTATACTCTAATAATATATGATATGATTGCTAAAATAATAATATTTATTGATAATTAGTATGCTAAATAAGTAAGATTATAGACTTGATCCAAACCCGCCTAACTCCGTGTCGTGTCGGGTTATTGCGTCGTGTCAAAATTTGTCAGGCTTACTTACATATAGATTTTTTCAGGTGGGCCCCATGATTAGGCTTATTTCCTAAACAATGTGCAATTTCAATGGGCATTATGCATGGAAAAGCTATTGGCCATTGTGAACACACAACGACAACAGCAACTTGCTAGACAGGAAGGAGAAGGCGCGTGTTTCTCCAAAGTAATGTGGAAAGTATCCACTTGTGGAAAGTAAACCGGAGACAGCATCTGCTGCACTTACCTGACCTAGCAAGCTTTCTAATCAAGAAATTCGGGAGATTGTGCTCGATCCCACAAATATGTGTGTGTACATATATTCATATACACGTATATCTCCTCTTAATAATAAAAAAAATATCTATTTATTACATTTTAGATAAGGGTTTGGTTTAAGCATCAGTGAGCTACAGAGAAGGTTGAGATTACTAAAAAAAAATTTGAACTATGATAAGGTTTTTTTGGATGATGCGGTGAAATATGAGATTGCTGTATTTGAAAAAAATATATAAAATTACTTGTAAATCTTGGTAAATATGGGTAAATAGTTGCAAAGTTGGCGAAATATGAGAATGTCGCATGTGTTTTAGATATAAATATTTAACCCAGCACAATGTAAAATAATCAATATAATCTCATATTACCGTGAATTTTATAAAAAAAACTATAATGTGCGTAATATAAGATGTACTGCAATTTGATATTTTATTGCATTTTACATGGAACAAAGGCCCGTTCGAATGGCAGAGTCTTTTGTATAATGGGCATGTCATATAAAAATAACTTAATTTAATTAGTTTGTGATATCATATAAGTATTTTCATGTGTTATATTCGTTACATACAAAACTCTCTTCATCGGAAGAGCCACCAAAGAGAATGGTGGATTAGTTGGAGGGTTCTAATTAGATCCAATTTTTAAGTTCAATATCTTTCAAATTGCTATTTTTTCTATTACAATGAAAGTCCTAAGATTAGAAGGAAATATTAAAAAAAGAACACAGTGACGCACAGAATCTCATCAATAAATATTAAACTCAGAACTTTTTTTTATTTAAATTAATAACGATACACAGTATAAAATCCTTCTTTACTCTTACAAGTTGCTCATCAGATTGACAAAGAGATCGTACGAAGGGAGCACATGGGACCAGTAAATATCTCCCAAATGGTACTCTTCCTCTTTTGAACCCAATTGGTCACTTGGTGGCAAGCACACACGTACCAAGTGGCCTTATATATTCCCTCCAATCCAAACGATTTATTTCTAATATTTTGTATAACAAAATTAAGTAAATAATCAAAATGAATTCGTTGAGGTGACAGAACGTCTCTTTCCCTGAAATAAGATATCAAGCTCGAGTGTTGCGAGTGGAGGAGATAATTCACCTTGGAAGAACTCTACCTCCTAGTGAGGCCACTCAACTCGAACTAAACTAGTCGAGGCCCATTATACTTCTTAATATCAGCGGTACAGACAGAAAAAATTAAGTAAATAAAATCACATACATATGGGCGATCTAGAAGGACGAAACCTATAGTGGCATGATCCTCATATATATCTTTTCGACCATGTAGATGCCTTCCCATAACTATATCAGCCATCGCATCTGTATCGGTGTCTGCTTTAGTACTCTTAAAATCACTAAATTTTATTAAAATCTTCAAAATTTTCCGTTATACGGTGTAGAAATTCGCAGGGTGACAAGCTCCCCCGGCGACAGTAGCATCCTTGTAGGGTTCTTGGGTGAAGGTTCAAGTAATTCTTCACCAGCTTTGTCTTACAGTCACGGTACCGTAGCGCCGTCCCATATGGGCAATGACAAACGTGGCACTATGACCATTGGAATTTTACAATAACATTGGATTTTTAAACACATACATATATCACACAGAAGAAATCTGTATTCACACATATCAAAATACTGATATGGGTGGTCGGCATGCCTTTAATTCTTCAAGATCATTGTACTGGATCGAATGACGTACCAAGAACCTTCATGAGCACGAATGCACCGGCAGTGAATTCTCACTACGTAGTCAAGTGAGAACCAAACACGATTTACAGCATAAAAATTCTTTAACTCGATCTCAAATGGAAGTAGCACGTAACCCGAATTCACTCACATTTACTCTCTCAAATTTCTCCTCTCACGTGAATCTTATTGATACATTGTCACAGACATGTATATTATTTCATTTATTTATGGGTAGTTTGAGAGAATAGAGAAGTCGTGGTCTTTCACAACGAACATGACTCTTCGTTGAAGTAACACAACTATTTGAGAGAGAATACACTATCTGGCTGAGTCCAGTTCGAGTTAAATCGATCGTGTCCATATGGGCGGATCATATTTTCTTATAATGATTGAATCACGTCCAAGATACCATAAAAGGTTTAATAAACTTTTTCTAGATATAAATAAAAAACTATAGACATTTTCCGCCTCTTTGTGCTGTTTTTTTTTTTTTTTTTTGTCTTTTTCGGAGATGAAGATTCTCTTAACTGGGAGATTGTTGGCTCAGTTGAACTCATAAATGATGTGATAAACTTAGTTAATAAATTTTTGACACGTAAATAAATATTTCAAATTATATTTATAAAATAAATATTATTAATGGATAGAAAAATATAATGTGATACTTAATAATAACGTATTAAATATTCGTTGGTAGAGTTTACAAATAATGTGGTAAGTTGAGTTCACCTAAGAATCTCTTCTCTCATGTATTTTAATCTAAGTCTTTTATATTTGTTTTTTATTTTTGCAAAAATTGAAAGAAAGGGGGTGAATAATTTGTTTTCCATTTTCTGGTCAAATGGGAGGAAAATCAGTCAAATAAATAAACATTCTTAGAATAAATTATTATTAAGTTTTTCTTTGCCAAAGTTTTTTGCGCGATATCTATAATTTAATGTTTAGAAATTTCAATAAATTATTAGTAATTTAGATTAAATCGAGTTGGCTCTCTATGATTTAAAGATTTTCCAATCACCAATTATTTCAAATTTGGTCACAGAAAAGCCTATGAATCTAAAACAAAATATAAGGAAGAGAGGAATAAATGGATACCTGAAGTCCCACTGATGGTAATCAAATACAAGGCCTCTTAATCTCGTATCGAAGACGATGCCACTGTACTGAATCATCTTTATAATTTTCCTTTTCTCCTCATTTCATAGGGTAGAAATTGATATGAGAGATTATTACTTTGAAGGCCTAATGATGGAAGAAGGCACTGGCTGACAGTACAAGTGGGCTTTGACAATAAGCCCCGGCAAAGAAACCACAAAGGCCCACTGTTATTATGAGGCCCAACTATGTTGGCCCACTTGCCATGTAAAGCCCATGGGATTAAAAAGAAATATTAATCGTACATACCGGAGCATTTCACTTGATATTCAAAAGTATAATGAGATCCCATAGATTGACCATGTGCCCTCCGGGGCTTGAGCTTCTACTCCGAGGAGATGCTATCGGGGTCTCCATGCCCCGCCTATGTATTGTTTGATTGATTCAATTCATTTTGCATATGGCCCATTTCCTACCAAAAAAAGTATAACGAGGTCTTGACTAATCCTAGATTTGAGCTGCGTACAGGTCCACTAAGGGACAAATGCCTCGTAGTCATGAATCCTTTTTTTTTTAATAGTTTACAAGATTCAAACACGAAATGTAAGTATTGATTTACCTTAGTTGAAGATGTTAGTATATCTTCGAGTGAACAAAACTCTATCCATTGAAAAATGCAAATGTAATTATTGTTACGATAAAATTGATAAGCAAACAAAGTATGTAAGTATACTTATCGTTTTAAGTAATAAAGTGATGAATAAGATATCGTTCTCACGAGAATCTAGTTCAACTAAAACTAAACAATAAACTAAACAATCAAAGCAAGTTAGGCAAATCGAAATTAGATGGGGAATTTTAGGAAAATAATAAAAGTAAATTAAAAGCAAATAGAGAAATCAAGTAATTGTAATGGACCTAAAACTCACAACTTCCCTCAATCCTACTTCCAAATCTAAATATCTATATATGCAATTAATTACGGTGTCACTATCCCAGGGTTTTTTTTAATCTCCTTATCTACCTCTTGGTTTAACAAGAACGTATTTTTAGGATGATGCTAATTATTCTATCTCTAGGCAATTAATATTAAAAAGCCTATTGAACTCAAATCCTAATTTGGGTACCTAGAGTGATAGGCTAATAACTCAATTTTTCTCACAAATAATTCCAACATCTCGACATGAATTATCTTAAGTTATACTATATCTAGCATGATTTCGACTCCATCTCTTGAGTTTGTTGATCTTTCCTGCTCGATCTAATTGGTGGCCAATCAATTAGAAAGCATTAAAGACGAGAATGATATAAGTAATACGCGTATAATCAATCACATAATAGAGAAAAGAGAAGAATTTAAAAAATAGAAAAGAGTTCCATAACTCACACTAGGAATTAGGGAATTAGTTCACAATAAAAGTGAAAACAACCACCAAGAAGAAGTTGGAATAGATCAAGAATCAAAGTAAAGAGAAAAGGGGAAAGAAAAACTCTAGATAATTTGAAGTCTATCTCTCGAGTCTCGAGCAGTCTTGAAGTACTCCACCTTCTTCCTTCTTGCTCCCGAGCTTCTTGATCCCAGTGGTGCCAAAAGAATTATGAAAGTATGTGATTGACGGATGGATGGATGGAGTGATGGAAAAAAAAAATCCTATATCAACTTGCTTGAAGGCCTATTTATAGAGAGCTTTGAGGATATTTGAAAAAAATGTTTTTACGTTATATTGTTTTCTCTTTCCAATCTTGAAAGATTCCCTCTTTTCTAGCTGGTTTGAATCATAATCTTTTTTGCCCCAAATCTTTCTTATTCATACAAAAAAAAAGTGTTATATTTGGGTTGATTATTCCTATTTGGCAATAAATCTCCCGAAGATCACTGTTGAGCTACTAGGAATGCTGTCCTGTGCCGCGGGCCCTCTTCACTATCTCTATTAGTGCGGCGGTCCCATTGCTCCACTCTTCTCATCAGCTTCATTCTCCAGTTGGAAGTCATATTTAGGGTTCGATTGGTCTTCAAATATATACCTACATCACACAATACTTCAGAAGTACCAATATTCTTTAAATAAACTCGAATTTTAACAATTTGTTCAATTTTAACACTGTTATATTCAACAAGGAAAGATTACCCATTCAAGCACACAAACCAAGTCAAATCTAGACCTGAGAAGCATGTAAGTAATCAATCTTTTACTATTAATTATATATCAACAAATTGAGGACTTTCTCATGCATTATATAAACGACACCTAGATTATTGGCACACCAATTATTATATCTTAGTGTGTAATAAACTGAAGTTTATTGTGTAAATCTTTCTTAGATAGTGATGCATATTTAATTTTTGTAATTTTTGAGGATTTATTTTATACAAGTCAAGATCTAGATGTTAGATTATACAACTAACTCATTGTATATTACACCAAATATTTACTCCTATTTTTAAGAAAACCCAAAATGTTGTTGCATTTGGAAAGCTACTTGCAACTGCCAAGTGAATATTTATAACGAGTTTATTATGTAAATCTTATTTAAATCTTAACAAGTGTAAAATTTTTACAATTTTTGGAGGTCAATTTTATACATATAATATTTTTTTCGGTGTACATATAATATTTGAATGGTGAATTGTATAATTCGTTATTTATTATACATTAAATATTTACTCTCAACGGTCACTAATATTTACTCACAACGGCCACTCTCCAATTTCTCTACATTTGAAGGCTACTCCCAATGGCCACTCTCCCATCTCTCTCTTCGGATCTTTTACATGATAGACTCATCTCTCTCAATACAGAGATCAGTTCGTCTTCTCTCTCCTCTCTACAATTTCCAATAACGGGGAAGCGATTTTCATTGCCCAACAATTTCTTCCCCCTTCGACCTAAGCAATTTTTCTTTGTTCAATCTCCAACTGCTGAAGTGCTTTTCTTTCCTCTTAGCAGACTTTCATAGCCGAAGTCATCATCATCAGAGTTTCGATCTCCAGCCCCGGCAATTTCTCCCACTCACTTATTAGTCTCAACCAAACTGCTTTTATTAAATGAAGTAGGATCCAACAATGTGTTATTAGCTCATGAGCTAGTCAGAAGCTATCATAGATCACCTACATCTCCTAGATGCTCCATCAAGATTGACCTTATGAATGTCTTCAACTCTGTTAGCAGCATTCCCTTATCAATTTACTCGCGTTGCAATTTTTCCAAGCAATTCATCATCTAGATAAAGGGTTGTCCTTGGTTTCCTATCTTCGTTGATGGCTTTTTGGTAGGTTATTTTAGAGGATAATGTGGCCTAAGACAAGGGGACTCGCTCTCTCCTTACCTATTTGTCATGTCTATGGAACTCTTATCTTAGCTGTTAAATTACGCTACCTATCTACTCTGTTGGGATAGTTACAAGGGTATGAAACTCACTCACCTATATTTTGATGATGACTTATTTGTATTCCGCGATGGTTTTGAGTGTTCTCTTGATATTTCCTAGTTGTTTTCTATGAGCTATCCGGTTTGAATCTCAACTGTGAGAAAACTGAATTGTATGTGAACTAGTTGTTGGATAGATATGGGTTTAGATAGGCACTCTGCCAGCTAGGTATCTTGGTATTCTTCTAATTTACACAAAACTATCTAACTTTTGTTGTCAAAGCCTAGTGGACAGGATCCTCTTGTGCATCAACCACTGGTCATCAAAGTCCTCTCATATGCAATCCAAGTTTAGTTAATCAGTTTCATCATACGAAATTTGGAGCATGCACTTTTTGTTGCCTAAGAAACTGATAAAGAAAAGAAAGGCCTTGAATTAAATACTTCGGACTAATTTATGCCTTCCTAAAAATGAAGATGGTTTGGGTATTTGTTAACTTGAGTAGTTAGAATATTGCATGCATATTGAAAAATTTATAGTTTTTACTGATGAAGTTGAGCTCTCATGGGTAGCATTGTGTTACAAATACCTCACTCGAGGAAGAAGCTTCTAAAAGTTGGAGGAAAATATTACAACTTTGCTTACACTTTCACCTCCTATAGACTGGGATTAGGCTCATCTATATCCTTCTAGTCTTTACCCTTGACTTCACTGTGGACTTTTAGTTAGCTATTGCAACCGCGTCTTTTGTTACTTCCCGCATATAGGCCGAATAATTATATTTCAATGTTGTTAAAAGCTGGTGATTGGGTTTTCCCGCGATCTTTTGACCATTCAAGCGCTTGGCAACTACCATTCGTGGAAACTTAGTGCTAAACAGATAACACCAGAATGTAGGTGAGTGTATCCTTGGGAGGACCATTGTCTTGGGAACTTTGAAGGGATCTGCATAGTAATGAATTGTTCGGCTTATGATGGGATGTTGGTGAAAATGAGTTGACTGTACATACTCCTTTACTCTAGGAGTATGGCTAATTAGGGACTAGATGCTTCGGATTAGAGAAAAAGAGGCAGGTTTTGCAGAGGAGGAGTAAGGGTTGACTAGTGGGAGATGCACCATTATTCATGCATCAACCAATTAATCAATCTTCAGTACTCTTCTCTACCACACCTAATCTTCCCTTGCCGTGACAGGTCCTTCCTTCTAAAAGAAGCTACAAACTTCAAAGTCTTTTTTCAGCCACTGATATGACAAAGATGCATTCATTGTATTATTACCCTTCATCAACAAGGTGCTTAGTATTATTGTCCTTGTATCGGGCGTGCTTTGTATTATTATCCTTTGTAATAGAGATACAATATTCTATAGTTTGTATTAGTGTCCTTTGTTTGTTTTGTAGTCTAAGTCATCGTGTCCTTTAACCACAAGTTGTCCAAAAAAAAAATGATGTAAGCGACAACGAATATTAATAAAGTTTACTCTATAAATACCCGGCATCTTACAAAAGGTGGGACACGAAAAATCTTATAAAAAAACCTCTCTCAACAGTTCTCTCAAGATGGCAGGATCCTACACATAAAAAATGCAAGATTATTCTCATCTAAGTGAGCAAGAGGGGAGTGATCCTTTGTCAAGGTAATCTATAGAAGGCCCTAACTTAAGCAAAGAATGCCTTAACATAATGGATTGAAGGCTCATTGGGCATAAGATCCATTGAGTTAGGATTATTCTCGTCTTGATCGATTAGCCCCACCCTGTACTTGGTATCAAAGCTCGATTGATTAGTGTATTAGCCCTTCTTATTTTGCATTTGTGAATCCGGAGCACTCAACCATGGAAACCCTTCCAAGTTTTTAGTCTTCAACTGTCACACTTTCAGTCAACTCATCCCTTCGAAAATTCTTTAGTAATAAGATGGACTCTACGAGCTATCCTCCCTCAATGAGGAAGAAAAACCCTGGTGATACGCTACATGTCTTTTCCTTCAAGGAAAATTGATGCCCAGTATGTTACTTTAAAGATCTAGATGTATACAGACACTGCTACTAGGATGTATGTGATTGTGATTTCTGCTTGCATCACAATACATTGGGTTCCGATGAAGAATGTGATTGCGACTTCTGCTCTTTTGATGAGCTAGGCAAAAAAGGAAGCGATCCAAGAAGACTTATCTCAAGAAAAGGGGCAAACGGGATTCGGAACCCAAGGAGCCCACTAATCAAGATGAGAATAATTCTAACCCAAGAAGCCTTATGCCCAATGAGCCTTCAAGCCATTCTCCTAAGGTAATCGCTTAAGTCAGGGCCTCCTAAATTACCTTGAGAAAGAATTACTCATATTTTCCTCAGATTTCCTCGGATCTAGATAAAAGAACCATTTCTGATGTGCAGGACCCTCGCTAGGAGGCAAGCACAAATCATACTTTTAATACATCCCTGTTGGTTGATGAACCAAGCCCTACCATCTGCTCTGTTAGCCCTGAATAAGTAAAAAAGTTAGAACATCTTGAGAAATGCTTAGAGATTGTTTTTATAAGCTCTTTTTTTTATCAATATTCGTCATTGCTTACATCACTTTTTTTAACAACCCAGGTACCTAAAGGATACGATGACTTAGACTCAAACTCAAACTCAAACTCAAGGATAAATAGAGGATAATAATACAAATTGCAGGATATAACATCTCTACAAAGCACACCCGACACAAGGACAATAATACAGAACACCTTTGTTGACGAAGAATAATAATACAATACTATGTGAAGGCTTTATGACATTCACCATCTCCAAAGCTTGGCAGTCTCTTCGTTACCGATACCCATGGCATAATCTCCTTTGGTTCCCATACCATATTCACTATTTGCACCCTCAACTCGCGATTTAGGACAGTCTATCAACACGAGCTTGTCTCAAACACTAGGCTCTATCGACTTTGACACTTGTGGCCTTTGTTTGTGATTCAAATTTGAAAACTCGTAATCATCTATTTTTTGCTTGTTCTTTCTTTGGATAGCATGATGGGGTAATGCTTTGATGACCAAAGCAACTACACAATTCTTGATATAGACCGGACACTAACACCCGACCCAAACTCCAAGGACAAGGTGCACAAGATTACCCAACCACATGTACGCCCGGCATCCCTGGACACATGCATGTTGAGCACCACCAAACATGTACTTGGACATACCCATGTCGGGTACCCTAGGACATGTGCGTGACAAACACACACAGACAAGTCGGGTACCTCCACCATGGACGTGTCGGAAATCAAGACACACATTGGATAACTCTGGTACGACCACGTCGGGCAATCCCATCACGCGAGCGTCGGGTGCCAAGGTGCAAGTTGGGCACCTTGTCCACACAACACGTATTGGGTACCGAACTTGTTCGGACCGCGCTCTCCCCCGTGTACCTCAGGCGATCTATCGGGTAGGACGGTCTTGGGTCAGGAAAGGATAGGCGACAAGCTCGCAATCTCCGGCGGGAAACCTGCAAAAAGCCAAGTCCAGGGGGGTTCCCCGGCAAGGCCCTCCGATGCTTAAGTTAGAACCGGATAAGAGAAGGAGGAAAGGAGAGAGTGTGTGTAGGGCTCAGTGGTCTCTCTTTTATCTGGCCCCGAGGGGGCTTATTTATAGGTCGCATGTGTATGGAGGGTTGATGTCAGCATGTCTCCCACGTGACTGACTCGGGGGAGAGCGGGGTCCAAACAAGTCCGGTACCCAGTATGTGTTGTGTGGACAAGGTGCCCGACTTGCACCTTGGCACCCGACGCTCGCGTGATGGGATTGCCCGACGTGGTAGCACTAAAGTTATCCAATGTGTGTCTTGATTTCTGACACGTCCATGGTGGAGGTACCCGACTTGTCTATGTGTGTTTGTCGCGCACATGTCCTAGGGTACCCGACATGGGTATGTCCGAGTACATGTTTGGTGGTGCTCAACATGCATGTGTCCGGGGATGCCGGGCGTACATGTGGTTGGGTAATCCCGTGCACCTTGTCCTTGGAGTTCAGGTCGGGCGTTAGTATCCGGTTTATATCATTTGTCTCCCACTTCTCGGTGTCCATGATACCGGGGAGTAGGTTGTACTCGATGTGGGAGATCCACGAATGTCCCTTGTCCCCCAGTCCGGGGGCTTAATAGGGTAGGTGCTACGGTAGGTTTGGTACCGTCATGGTGTGATTTCGGTAAGTCGGGTATCGTAAGAAGGCCAGTGAACGTCGGGGATCGTAGACCTGATTGCCAGGTGCGAGACTTTTCAAATTTTGAAGTGATTGTATGGCTGGAAAATCCTGTCCTCTCGACTTCTAAGCCTGATTTTTCAAGTCCCGGGGTTGCACTGGCTGGACACGTGGCAGATCTTTATTGGTTCTCCGAGATCTCGAGAATTCGGGACTTAATGAGAAAAAGACAAACGTTTTAATTTTTGTCTTTATCCTATTTATTATTACTTCTCTCTCCTTGGGGTTTTGGTTGGTGAACTCTTTTATATATATATATATATAATCTGGCAGCCTTTTTCTCTCTCCTTGGGGCTGTCTGCTTTTTTTTTTTTTTTTTTAAATTTCTGCACATCTTCTCTCTCTCTCTCTTTGGGGTTTTGACTGGTCATTTTTTTTGTCGGATCTCCTCTCTTCTCCCTCCCTCCTCCCTCCTCCTTCTTCTTCCTCCTACCATTGTTCTCTTTAGCCGTGGCTCTCTCTCTCTCTCTCTCTCTTTAGCCGTGGCTCTCTCTCTCTCTCTCTCTCGCCCACCAACGGCCATGCCCCTCCATTCTGCAGCCGTCAATCGATCATGCCCCGTCGATCTTTCGTAAGAGGTACGTGAGCCGTCTTCTTCTTTTGGTATGGCCATTTCCCTTCAACCGATGCTTGAGTTTTCGGGTTGAGTGTCTTTGGTGTTCTTCATTAATGGCTCGGGGGAGGGAAGATTGTGTTAGCAAGTCTACTTGAGAGAGGGCTTTAATCTATCCCCGGGGCCATAGAGTGGGGGTTTGGTGTTCGTGGAGGGAAGGGGGCATGGGTGGAGTCGAGTAGGAGAGGTGGCGACGTTGGGTGGTCCAACTATCGTGGGCGGACGTCGGGTAGGAGAGGAGAGTCGGGTGGAGTGGAGAGGGAGTTCGGGTGGAAGGGTGGGGATGTCAGGTGGAGGGGAGTCAGGTGGGAGGGGTGTTGGCCTGGGGGGAGAGGGAGTCGGGTTAGGGGGGGTGACGTCAGGTGGAGAGGGGAGTCGGGCCAAGGGGAGCCGCATGGTGGGGAGTCGGGGTGAGGAAGAGGTTAGTTTGGACCAGTTCGACCAGTTTGACTGAGTTACCACCAGTGTCTGTTTGTAGTGAGAGAGTATAGTTTTTTATATGAGAATCAGCTTTTGAGTAAAATGCATTATTTTGCCGTGCGCTGTGACAGTTTTTGGCCAAATTCCATTGTTTAGGCCCTCAAATTTGCATTTTTCGGTGTTAGTGGTAGTATGGTAATTTTCCCTTTCAATTGGGTATTGTTTTGGTAAAGGTGTCTAGGGTCTCAAAACGGGATTAAGCGGTAGGGTGGATGTTGGGTGTGGTGGGGGTAGTCGGGTGTCAGGCGTGATCTTGCGCTCGGCCCCGAGTAGTCGCAGTGGAGGTTGCTAAACATAAGGTCGTGTGGCTATGGACTTAGATTGATTCGTATCCTAATGTGTGCGCCATTTGCCTTTTGAAGACTGTTGATGGCCTCCAAAGGTACGAGGAATTTCAACATTGGCCCCGACACTAGTATCTCAGAGTTCACTGCTAATTTTGTAAAAAATGATATTACCTGGTCTATGTTCCACTGAGTGGTAGAGGAGATTACCTAGCCCCCTCCTTAGACCCCGTCTTCCTGCCTCCCATGAGCCCGCCTGTCGGGCTAGCCAGAATGGGGAGGTCGCCATATACACTCGCCAGGTGTTGGCAAGGAGGCTGAGACTCCCATTGTGTCCTCGTGCGGTGGAGCCACTACAATTTTACCTGGATTAGTTCAGGGCAGTTGTCTCCTAACGGGTGGTTGACGTGGACGTGCTTCGTCCTCCTTTGCAGGCGCAATAATGTGGATTATGATCTAGAGGTCTTTAGGCATTATTACCAGCTTATCCCGGCTACCGGGGGTGGTCGGTGAGTCGGGGGTGGTCATCGGGATGTGGGGTATTTTTCCATTCGTGCTCGCGGCGGAGCGCATAATAGTTTGGTGACAAAACTCCTTGATAATGTCAAAGGGTAGAAGTCGTCGTGGTTCTTTGTGGCGGACCCGGGAAACTTTCCTCACAATTGGGCCTCGGTAGTGCCTGATGACAAAAATAGCTCTTCCAAATACTCTCTTTCGGAACTTGAAGCCATTGATAGGGTATTTCGGTCGAGGGATGCCGGGATTCCCTGTTCTGCACTTGTGGGGCCAAAGGCAGAGACTGATTGGGAGGGAGCCGAGCTCTTTCCCACCTACTCCCTTCCTATTGAGCCAACTGGGTATGATCGCTGAATCTCTTTTATGTGTTTGTTGTTTCAGAGCTGTCATATTTTTCTTCGGATTCAACGACTTACGAGAGGGCCTTGCCGACTTGCTGCAGGCCAACTACTTGGTGGATGAGTCTCATAGTGCGGCCCGTGACAAGGATGTCGAGAGAGCCTCTCGCCCATCGCGGAAGAGGAGGAGGGCATCTGCGGCAAAGGGCTCTTCGTCTGTGCTTCCCAAGGATTCTGTGACCGGAGCTGACACAGCAGAGGTTGCGGAGGATGCCCGTGAATCGAGTATTACTGAACGTGAATCAGGTGGGGAGAGTCTTGAGCAGATGCCTCCAATGAAGAAGACCAAGGGGTGGTTATAAGGGAAGGATCTTCCTCCAGTCGGGAGGCGACACCTCCGACCGCAGGTACGGGGAAATCGATGTTAACACCGACTTCCGGGTCCCTTTATGAGCCCTCTGGTACCCCTCTTTTAGAAGATGAGTCAGTGGGTGTTGAGAGCTCCTTCGTAGGTTTGTGTTGGTTTTGCTTTGGTAGTTTGTGTTTCTTAAGTACATAATTGGCTAACCTGGCTTCGTCTGTCGTGGTGCAGCTCCGACACTTGGAGTACCCGGTCCTCTTGAGGAGTCCCTACCTCCTCGTGTGTCCCTCCTTCCTCATGGTGATGCCTCACCCCATGCTGGGGAGCCGGGTGCCCGTGGTTCATCTTCCAGTGGGAAGTCCCTTTGCACTGAATGGGGGATCCCCGAGAATGCTACCTTCTCTACTAACGATCCTTTGATGTTGGAGTTTATAAGCGAGCGTCTCACCACTCTCGTGTTACAGGAGGCGAGTGAGGCGGAGGGTGTGGAGTCGATGTTCAACCATCTCCTAGCCTTTCATATTCAAGTAAGTGTCCCTGCTTAATGCGGCGTCTTATCCATTACGCTCCCACTGTATGTTGATATGGTATTTGTGCGCAGATTGTTAGCGCCCTTCGGTTCCTGAGGTCGGAGCTCCAAGGGTGGGAGGAGCAGTTTTATGAGACGAGTGCTGAGACCCTCTCCATCCACGAACAGTATTTGGAGTTGAAGAATCGCGTGAAGGAGATGGGTATGGCGGGAGCTGCCACATCAGCGAAACTTTAAGAGTCCGAGACGGAAGTTGTTCAACTGAAGCGGAGGTCGACTGATCTAGAGTGTGAGGTCCATGAGCTGAAGGATCAGCTAGGGAGGGTGTCCTCACTCTTGGAGCAGGCTGTGACCGATTTCCAGGCGTCTGAGGTTTATCATCAAGAGTTGGAGAAGGTTCGATTGTCTTACCGTGGATCATCAGAGCATCAGTCCGACATTGCTGCCGCTCTTGAGGAGTTCCGGGCCTCTGATCAATTTAAGCAGGAGCTGACGAGTGCATGGCAGGGCGAATACAAGCAGCTGGTGGTCAGCATAGCCCGGGGTCTCCTAACTCGAGGAGTGGAGGTCGCGAAAGTGGAGGCCGCACATCCGTACTTCCACGGATTAGGCGCCCTTTTCGGGAAGTCGGGAAGCTCTGCTCCATTGGGCTCCGGGGATCCATGAGATGTCCAGGCTTTCTTGCGTTATCTGATTTCATGTTGGAATGTCTGGTAACAATATATTGTACAAGCCTACGCCGGTTTGGTACTATAGACCTCCTTTGATTTTGCCCAAATGCCTTGACTTTATTGATGAACTGCGCCATTCTACGTTTCTTGCATTCGGTGGTCGACTTGGTGAGACATTCGATGTCACTGCGAGGGCCTTTACTTGTTTCCCACTGTATTTCCATTGTCCCGATGTTGAAAAAGCTCAATCCCGAGCAGAGACAGCTACGGTGGACGTCGGGTTTTGGGCACGGACGCCGGTGGTCCGTGACCGACGGTGGATGTCGGGTTTTGGACACGGACATTATCAGGGAGCTTTGGCACCCCTTGACATTATCAGGGAGCTTTGTCACCAAACTATTATACGCTCCGCCGCAGGCACGAATGGAAAAATACCCCACATCTCGATGACCACCCCCGACTCGCCGACCACCCCCGGCAGCCGGGATAAGCTAGTAATAATGCCTAAAGACCTCTAGATCATACTCCACATTATTGCGTCTGCAAAGGAAGACGAAACACGTCCACGTTAGCCACCCGTTAGGAGAAAACTGCCCCGGACTAATCTAGTAAAATTGTAGCAGCTCCACCGCACGAGGACACAACCGGAGTCTCAGCCTCCCCGCCAACACCTGGCGAGCATATATGGCGACCTCCCCATTCTGGCTAGCCCGATAGGCGGGCTCATGGGAGGCAGGAAGACGGGGTCTAAGGAGGGGGCTAATCTTGCTCTCCTCTACCACTCGGCGGAACATAGACTAGGTAATCTCATTTTTTACAAAATTAGCAGTGAACTCTAAGATACTGGTGTCAGGGCTAATGTTGAAATTCCTCGTACCTTTGGAGGCCATCAATAGTCTGCAAAAGGCAAAATGGGGCACACATTAGAATACGAATCAATCTAAGTCCATAGCCACACAATCTTATGTTTAGCAACCTCCACCACGACTACTCGAGGCCGAGCGCAAGATCACGCCCGACACCCGACACCCGACTACCCCCACCACACCCGACATCCACCCTACCACGTAATCCCGTTTTGAGACCCTAGACACCTTTACTAACAACAATACCCAATTGAAAGGGAAAATTACCATACTACCACTAACACTGAAAAATGCAAATTTGAGGGCCTAAACAATGGAATTTGGCCAAAAATTGTCGCAGCGCATGGCAATGCGATGCGTTTTACTCAGAAGCTCGTTTTCATACAAAAAATTATACTCTCTCACTACAAACAGACAGTGGTGGGTAACTCAATCAAATCGGTTGAACCGGTCCAAACCGACCTCTTCCTCACCCCGACTCCCCACCACCCGACCCCCCACCACCCAACTTCCCCACCACCCGGCTCCCCTTGGCCCAACTCCCCTCTCCACCCGACTCCCCCCTCCCCCCCGACATCCCCCCTCCCCCAACCCGACTCCCTCTCCTCCTAGGTAGACACCCCTCCCACCCAACTCCCCTCCACCCGACGTTCCCCTCCACCCGACATCCCCACCCTTCCACCCGACTCCCTCTCCACTCCACCCGACTCTCCTCTCCTACCCGACGTCCGCCCACGATAGCCGGACCACCCGACGTCGCCACCTCTCCTACCCGACTCCCCTCTCCCTCCACCCATGCCCCCCTTCCCTCCACAAACACCAAACCCCCCACTCTATCGCCCCGGGGACCTCTCTCAAGTAGACTTGCTAACACAATCTTCCCTCCCTCGAGCCATTAACGAAGAACACCGAAGACACTCAACCCGGAAACTCAAGCATCAATTGAAGGGAAATGGCCATACCAAAAGAAGAAGAAGGCTCACGTACCTTTTACGAAAGATCGACGGCTATGAAATGGAGGGGCACGGCTCTTGGCGGGCAAGAGAGAGAGAGAGAGAGAGGGAGGAGAGGAGAGGGAAAGCCATGGCCAAAGAGAACAATGGCAGGAGGAAGAAGGAGGAGGGAGGAGGGAGGGAGAAGAGAGGAGATCCGATAAAAAAAATTGACCAGTCAAAACCCCAGAGAGAGAGAGAGGATGTGAGGAAATTAAAAAAAAAAAAAAAAGCAGACAGCCCCAATGAGAGAGAAAATGCCTGCCAGATATATATAGTTCACCAGCCAAAACCCTAAGGAGAGAGAAGTAGTAATAAATAGGATAAAGACAAATTAAAACGTTTGTCTTTTTCTCATTAAGTCCCGAATTCCCGAGATCGCGGAGAACCAATAAGGGTCTGCCACGTGTCCAGCCAGTGCAACCCCGAGACTCGAAAAATTAGGCTTAGAAGTCGAGGACACGATTTTCCCGCCATACAATCACTTTGAAATCTGAAAAGTCTCGCACCTGGCGATCAGGTCTACAATCCTCGATGTTCATTGGCCTTCTCACCATACCCGACTTACTGAAATCACACCATGACGGTGCCAAACCTACCATAGCACCTACCCTATATTAAGCTCTCGGACTGGGGGACAAGGGACATTCATGGATCTCTCACCTCGAGTACAATCTACTCCTCGGTGTCATGACACCGAGAAGTGGGGGACAAATGATATAGACCGGATACTAACGCCCGACCCGAACTCCAAGGACAAGGTACACGGGATTACCCAACCACATTTACGCCCGGCATCCCCGGACACATGCATGTTGAGCACCACCAAACATGTACTCGGACATACCCATGTCGGGACCCTGGGACATGTCAAACACACACAGATAAGTCGAGTACCTCCACCATGGACGTGTCGGAAATCAAGACACACATTGGATAACTCTGGTGCGACCACATCGGGCAATCCCATCACGCGAGCATCGGGTGCCAAGGTGCAAGTCAGGCACCTTGTCCACACAACACGTACTAGGTACCGGACTTGTTCGGACCACGCTCTCTCCCGTGCCGGGCATGTGGGAGACATGCCGACATCAACCCTCCGTACACATTGAACCCTACACACACACTCTCTCCTTCCCTCCTCTTATCCGGTTCTAACTTAAGTATCGGAGAGCCTTGCCGGGGAACCTCCCTGGACTTGGCTTTTTGCAGGTTTCCCATCGGAGATTGCGAGCTTGTCGCCTATCCTTTCCCGACCCAAGACCGTCCTACCCGATAGATCACCCGAGGTACCTATCAATTCTCTATTAACTACTCTAGCATTCTATACGTATTGCGAGGGAGGCTCTCCTGGAGTTCCTCTGGGTGAACAATATGTTTTTCTTTAACCCCGAAGTGCTTACCAACTTGGTTAGGAGGGGCAGATCGTTTGGGTGTTGCGGTAGTGTAGGTTCAAAGGGTAAGGGATCTTGGGCTTGATTTGCTGTCGCACAGTAACTTACCATAACTTGTTTCCGTTCCCACATACAACATTTTATGTTGGGAATGAAATTGAGGGTTTCATAAGAAAACAAAGTTGGTGGGGGAGAAAGTAAGTAATGAAAGAGAGATCCCTTCATAACATCCTTGGGATTTATAGGGCAATTACATTAACCATAATGCAAGTAGTGGACAATTTCTCCATGGCCACGCGTTGATGGAGTTACACATGTCCGAAGCATGGCAGTTGTCACGAGGCAAACCGGTCACCCCTTGGGCCCAGTACTGCACTGGCTAGGTTATTTCTTTTTTTGGCATAGGCTTAGACCTATCTTCCTCTAGGCCTGGCTCAAGCTCAGACCAATCAAGAACGAACTTGATTTTATGGTAAAGAATGGCGATTGTCACAAGGCAAACTGGTCCCCCCCCGGGCTCAGCACTGCACTAGTCAGGTTATTTCTTTTCTGGGCCTAGGCTTAGACCCATCTTCCTCTAGGCCTGGCTCAAGCTTAGACCCATCAGGAACGAACTTGATATTGATCTTATAGTAGTTGCTCAATACAAATATTTGCTTGCCTATTTCGTATTTATCTTATCATTGACCTAGATGAACGATGCTTTGTGCTACAATTGACTTCCTGAAGCACAGAATGCACGGTAGAATCACACCAAACTATCCTATCACAAAAATATTTCATCAGAGTGGATAACAAGTAGGATGTGTTCTTTACTGTCTTTCACTAATCGCATCAAAACAAGGAAGAAACCTTTAAAACCTGTTAATGGCCAGATAATGTGGAAACCACTGTAGACATTATTGACCCATAAAAAACAGAATCGATCAAATAACTTCAAGCACAACAAATATACAGGTGATTTCATCTTACTAACCGTGTTGTGGGGGCACTTCTTCTTCTTGATCGTGTGATTGCTGGGGCTCCCTGACCGGCCATTACAACTATCTGAGTTCCAGGGCAGATAAACATTCCACTAAATTCTGGGACAGATGATTCCTAAGAGAATCATTGAAATCAACCGTTTTAAGAATTCGAAGACCAGGAACATATACCAGGATTCACCAATATTTCCCAGTCTCCTCCTGTCATTGCCTGACTCTCTTGGTGTGGAATTAGGCATCAAAGGCCATAGTTGATCAGTATAATTGATGAAACAGCCTTCTTGTTAATGGACATAAGCCAGCCATGCAGAAAAGTTTCAGAGACGAGCATCAAAGGCAATTAGGTAATAGAAAATTAAAAGAAGAAAATCATGATAGAAGACCACGAAGAGAGCAGATTGAATGTCCCAACAATTAAAGCATTGGAAGGTAGGTCAAACCTTCAAGCAATATCTGATCACTATGAGTCCCTTCATTAGATTCAGCTGAGCGGTGAAACTTGAATATAAAATGGCACAGGAAAAAGAAGGAAAGAAATTGGAGTACAATCGGTCTATTATCCGATCGATAACTCATGCATTTATCATTACCATCCTTCTTCCTTTATTGTGATGAAAGCTTTATCTTTGGCTTGAAACAACACGGTGAACCAAAAACCAACTGGGCTGCCCATGTCAGTGACATTAAAGCTCATAAGGGAAAATGTGAAAGCAGAGGAATTTAATTGAAAGTTTGCTTTTTGAAAATGAGTGCTACCACATAATAGTAAGATGATTCTGCTAGAAAAGAGACAGTACGAGTACGAAGCCCATTAAATCTACCCAACATCCAAAGAAGCAACGAGAGACGAGAGGGAAACCCCCTTTCCTCAATCAACCATTTATAGATGGATCGAGAGAGGAAAATAGCTCCTTCCCGCAAAAGTTAATCCAACAAAAAGAAATAAATGGGTTCAGATAAATGGATATGAAGATTGAAACACACCATCACCCAATAGATTCTAGCATTTCCTGAGCAATCACACAAGCTTCAGAACAATTGCAAGTCAAATGAAACAACCTACAGTTCTCCAGATCAACCAACGTACATTTATACACGCGATCCCTGAAGAAAGAAACTGATAACCGTCCTGCAAGAACGCAACACGAACGAGCGAATGCTTGAACCTTTTCAATGGTGTGCGTTGTTCAAGCAACAACAGGTGAGATTGCAGTAGCAGAAAACCCACCCAACAGAATCTCCGCCATGAAATTGCAGAATCAAGGAACCCCAGAATTTCGTAACGAGACATTCCCAAGAATAATAAAACAGAGAGAGTGGAGGTGAGAGGGGAGAGGGGGGGAGAGAGAGAGAGACTATCGGAGGTTTTTGCTCTGCTTGTTATAAGATGTGTTTTTATGCGCCTTTGCAATTGTAACGGTCCCCAGATTTCAAAATTCAAATAACAGGCAAGGGTTTTTGTTGTATATGTCGCTGAATTTAAGAACGGAACCGAAAACTCCAAGTCACCCACCCGATTCCATTTCTCACTTTTTTAGGCACGTGTGTAAAATGGTCGGGTTGGCCAGAGGTTTCTGTGTGCAAATTGTCCGGTTTTGATTTTTTCGAGTCGGTCATTTCAAGTGTAAATGAGGATGCGTGGGAGTTATGATATCCAGAAGGTTTTGCTCGTTGAAAAAATTCAAGTTGCTACCAAGGGGGTTGGGCCGAGTGGTAAGCAACTCGGTGCCGCTTAAGGAGGTCTCGAGTTCGAGATCTCACGTACGCAGACACTTCCCTTGGGAGCCTAACCCGCCATTGCCAGGCGTGCGACCCGGGGCGACCAACGGATTAGTCAAGTATGGTTGGCTGAAAGATGTCATCTCACCGCTGGTGGGGCCTGCTTGGATACCGTGGCTGGCGACCAAAAAAAAAAATTCAAGTTGCTATGAAAAGGGTTTGGTGTAGATTATTTATCCAATTCTCATGGTCGGTTCAAAGATAGATTCTTTTAGGGTAGAAATAGACGGATCTAGAAAATTTGTACAGGGACAAAACTCTAAAGGGAATTAAGGTGAATTCAGGAATGCGAACTATATATTGTTTAATAAAAATATGACAAAATCAAATAAAATTTATATAGAATTTTATGAAATTTCCCTAGTTCAGCCCCCTAAATCCATCACTAGGGTAGACTCTCACTATAATTATCACTGTCAGAAAGGAGAAAGCCCTCAGTAGTGCGTTTATAGTCAATAATTTACAGCTATTATTATTAAATTTTAAAAAATCTTTAAAAATAAAAAATCTGATAAATAGTAAACCTAATTAGAAAAAAATATATAGTAAAAAATTATTAAAAAATCATAATAATTAGTGAATCATAATTGAATAAATATATAAGTGTTGAATCTTGATCAGATAGATATATCACATCAGCATTGCTTACATGGTACAATCGTTCCATTGTAAACTTTCTCATTAGAAAGGACTTTTGAGTATTTTTTACCAAATAATGCAAAGTAATTAATTCAGCATCTTTTGGCTTGACTAAGTAACTAATTAATTAATCAGTCTATCTAGAAAGAGGATAATCGGCGCCCCATTTTATTAAATCATTTGAGTGTCGTCCATTCATTGCATTTGATCCAAAGGAACATTCCCCTGAAACTTGGGAGACAGCATGCCTCTCTGTCTCCCAGTCATTAAGAAGATGGGCAGACGACACCACACTAGATTCGCATTCTTCATTGGCCGACAAATAATAATCTAATTACAGATTAAGAATATGGAATCAAATATATTGGATTGTTAAAATAAGTCCAAAATTGATTAGCAATTGATTAATTGTAATATAAGGATTCTGGGTATTTCAAATATAAAAGACTTTAACTCGTATAATCTCACAATAACAAAGACTTTATTTTTTTTGTGTACAGAGAAGATATACAAGTTCAAAAAATATATAAATAGTAGATGAGCACGGGAAGTTTCACAGTTAATATCAAACCCAGAATCTCTAGATTATAGAATAAGAGTAATACCAATTATACTAATTTATATTTCTCTGTAATGACGAAAAATTTCTAGTCAAATATTATAAGGCATCGTATAAATTTCAAGATTCCATTGTAGTCTGGAAGGATTACAATCAGACAAACGGCAGAGGAAAAAGGAAAACAGCTTATCCGCTGAAGGACGGCCGGCCAGTCTGTCGGCCGTCCAGTGCACAACATGAAATCGCATCGTGAGGGTAAAACCGTAAATTTGCGTAAATCCATAACCATCGTATCCTTCTGTTAAATGTCAGTACGTTCGAACCGAACAGTACTGTGGCGGCGTCGTTCGAATGCTATTGTTGGATTCGGGCCAATTTCGGCTTCGATTCAGTGGCTGTGCTTGAGCAGCGCCGCCCGAAGCTCGGCCACGTCGATCTCCGCCACAGCGCTCTCCGGCCGGTAGTATCCGGTCTTCGGATCAGGCCCCCATGACACCTTCTCCGCAGACTTGACCTTCTCCTCTCCAGCTCTCTTCAAGGAGGCCCTTGCACTGCTGGAAGCAGCTCCTCCCTGTGCCGCTGCTGCCGCGAATCCCCGTCTGAAACCAGAAAGCATACAGTTGAGTGATCTGTTGCTGGCAGCCCAGCCAGTGGCTTCGAAACAGAGAAATTGAACAGAGATGTTTTCGAGTTCGGAATTCAGAATTACCTGGCGATAGTGCTGGAGGCTCCGTCGAGGACGAGGAAGGAGACGAGCTTGACGGTTTGGACAGAACGAGCCATGGTTAAGTAATCGGGCGTTGCTGTGAAAGGAATGGATCTTCTTCTTCTTCTCTTCCTTCAAATCGACGATCTCGGGTTCCAAGCTGCCAGGCGAAGGAGAAGAAGAAGAGGAATGATTTGCAGAGAGAAGTGGGTTGGAGAGGTGAGGAGGGGCGGATGCTACATATATAGATGGAGGAGGAGGCTGTGGGAAGGCTCGCGGGAAAGAACATGGAAGGATCGCCGTCAATGGCGTGACTTGCTCCACCACGGAAGCGTTAACGGCGTCACATGGAAAATGGGAAAAGGTCGGAGAGTATTGTCCTCGTGCGTGAATTTATGAGTTCACCTTGTTAAATTATCCCGTGAGAACGGACCGTTGACGAAGTTGGCTACTTGGACCGATAAAAGATCGTTGGAATTGTTGGCTTATGTCGTGAAGGGACTATCGGAGACATGTCCGAGTTTACGTCAGTTGTTACCGTGTGGTTCGGATTTACGTCAGCTCATTTTTTTATGCTAGATCATTTCCACCAAAAAATTCTAAATTATCCGGTAATGGTACATGATTATTTTATAAACCTAGGATTTATTTCTTTTATGACTGATATGAGTTTAACACAACTCATAAGTGGCCACATAGTCCGTAATTGTTTAGTTAATTTTTTATATTGTTATGAACTTTAAAATGACCGTCTTTATTCATGTGCTTTTATCTAAGAAAAAATATTATTACACTGGTATGAATTTGTCATGATGAATCAATATTTTTTTCTCTTCAAGTAACAATTCATTTTTTATAATTTAATTATTTCTACCACTTCAAATAAAAGGTGAAAATTCATCTAGCACAAAAAGAATGATTCTTTTAAAACTAGCACTGATTTATACTAATTTTAAAATCTAGCACTACTATTTAAACCTTTTTACTAAACTTTTTATAATATCATTTTTACCCCCATTCATTTCTCTTCATTCTCCTCAAACCTAATTCTCTCTCTTTGCTACCGCTACCGTTCTCATCCCTGCCCACCAGTCCTGCTGCTCCTCCCGTCACTTTCAACCGTTCCCTCCACCGATCCCGTCGTTCAGGAAGGCCTATCTGCACTCCTATTGTCATTCTCATCATCGGTCCCATCGCCCCTTTCGTCCTCCTTCCCATCGCCCCTTCCCTTCGCCCATCCTGTCACCCTTCCCGTTGTCAATCCCGTTGTTCTCGTTGCCCCTGCCTTTCACCGATCTTGTCACTCCTCCCCTTCACTGATCCCATCGCTCCTCCCATCGTTCCTGTTGTTCCCGTCGCTCCTCCCCTTCACCGATCCCGTCGCTACTCCCGTCGTTCCCGTCGCCTCCTGTCGCTGCTGTCAACTAAGAAGAAAGCTTGGAGTTACCCAAAAAAAAAGGGAAGGAGAAAGCTTGCGATAGAAGGGAGAGAGAGCTCCAGGGAGATGGCTGAAAATGGAAAATGGGCAAAGAATAGCTTGCAGCAGAAGGAGAGAGAGGGCGCTCAGAACAAGGGGCCGGAAATTGTGGAGGGAGAGAAGGGGGTATAAGAGGAGAGAGAGCTTCAAGGGCAAATGTGAAATTTTACATAATTTAGTGCTATTTTTTAAAATATATATAAGTTGGTACTATTTTTGTAAGGTAATTGAAGATGTGTGCAACTATTATTCATTAATACTTTTTTTAAATAATCACCAAGGGGGTTGGACCGAGTGGTAAGCAGCTTGGTGCCGCTTAAGGAGGTCTCGAGTTCGAGACCTCACGTACGCAGACACCCCCCTTGGGAGCCTCACCCGCCATTGTCAGGCGTGCGACCCGGGGCGACCAACGGATTACTGAAAGATGCCATCTCACCGCTGATGGGGCCTGCTTGAATACCGTGACTGGCGACAAAAAAAAATACTTTTTTTAAATAATCGTATATTAATTTCCCGTAGTTTTACGTTTTAACGTGGAACTCCACAGTGGACGGCGTTACAAGATCGCGTCAAGCAGGATTGACGGAATCTTTGGCTACTAGAGTATTTGAATACGCTTTCGGCGGTGGACGCGGTCTCCGTCTGTCGACGTCTACTGTGCCTTGACTGGGGCTGGAAGGAGTGGCAGTCAAGTTGTGCCATGACTGAAAGCAAAGGATGGCGTTAGTGCATCGTACTGGAAGAACGATTATTCGCCGTTGGATGGATATGCAACTGTCGCATCAGCCATGTCCACGTGGCTATTGACCAGCTGGGGCGGCTGAGTTCTATTTATGGTTCTGGAATGGAAGCCCTCCCAGTTGATTGCTTTGGGTCCTCTGTAAAATTTTCGAAGCGGAAAATCGACCCGGAAAAGTCGGAACTCAATCCCAAAAAAGTCGGTCGGGTCCAAGATCAATAAAAATAAAATATTATATTTAATTATCTATTTTATTATTGGATTTTAGTAATAAAAATAATAGTTCTAATGTTTTTAAATTTTATGCTTCGTTAATGATTGAGCTACTTAATCCATGGTGGTTGTTCTTCCATTTCTCTCGATGATTCTGTGCAAGACTTTTTAAACGGGAAAAACTGACAAGAGAAGCATATACTGATGTGGTGTACTCTGTTTAGTTTGATGTTATTAATGTGTTTTCTACTCTTACCCCCCAAAAAAAAAGAAAAATGGAGATTTTTTATCCTATAATCATCCATTATGACTGAAAATATTAATTAAATGATAAGAAATGAATAAATGATTACCAAGGTTGAGGATTAATCATCACATCGGATGATGAGAAGATAAAAAAGAACCCCATATTATATTATTATATATTTTTAAAATTAATTTTTATCTTATTAAATTAGGTAAAAATTATTATATTTTATCAAAATTATTTAACTATAACATTATAAATATGTAATTTTATATGATATTTTTAATCATATTATTGTATTATTTATTTATTTTGTAAACCAAGTCGACACATGCCCTGACTTGTCCCATTGTCATTTCTAGTGTCGAGTGGATGGATGTCTTTACTTACGAGAAATCCTTCAAAATTAATTTTTTAAAGTCCAAATCAAAATTCATTTTAATGCATTTAAAGGCTTTCATGCAGTAGATTACTTTTGCTAGTGAGATTGGGTCGGGAACCACCACCATATTGTCAATTGTTTTAACCTTCAACTTCAACCATTCTCATCAATAAGGTTGAATCCGTCACTTGAAAACTTGCTCAAGAGGTATGTATTGTCTTACTAGATGTGACAAAAGAGGACTTAGACGAATTCGATGGGGTCTTTTCAGGACAGGGATTTTAAGGTTGAGACTGGGCACAGCTCATCCAACTTAGTGCAATGTGAGGCAGTGTTATCTGCACATAGGTCAAGAATTATTTTGAAGGGAGTCCTCTTGGCAGCTGAAGTCGCCCTACAACGAAAGTGGAGTCGAATTGTCATTTTCTCGGGTGCACAACAAGTAGTGATGGAAGTATCGAGAAAACACAATCCATCGTGGGATTCACATCCTTTACTTTTGGATCTAGATGCTCTGGTATCCAATTTTGATAGTTGGGAGATAAGATGGATAAATAGGAATCATAATAGACAGGCACATTCCCTATGCCAAAGGGTTTTTTTTTTCCCAAACCTATGAAGTTTGTTTCTGGAATTCCTCCATATGAATGATAGTTTATTTCATCGATCAAAAAATTATTTTATATGCTGTTTACATGATTTTATCCTCTAAAAGATACATCTTAAATGAGAGAGATGCTAGTATCAATATCGTCGTCTCATTTCAATATGTAGTTGCAATGATACCCACCATTAACCTCATCTGCTGATGAAGTTCTTGAGTCTGAGACCGAGCATTGTAGCTCATCCCGTCCTTTCAATGAGAGCACAATTAACAAGGAAAGAATTGATAAACTTGAGACGTTCAGCTCGATCTAGTGTGATGAGTTTGTTATTTACGTATAAAAAGGCATGCTCAAAAGGTATTGCCCACTTTAGACACTGGTAAAAAAGCTTTTAATGCTGGCAAATATATCTTAGATATCAGTGTTAGTTTAATTTTTGTAATATGTGTTCCTCTATTCTAAAAGAGAGTTCCAGAGGAACTTATTTAGCGTGCTACGTCAACCTCTCATCAAATAGGCCTCCAAGTCGCCCTTTATTGTGCCCCTGCTTTATATTTCTCTTTTTCCACAGGTTGTTCTCTTCCACGTCTCTCTTTACTGTGTTCTTTTATATTTTAATTTTTTTTTTTATATTTCTTTTCTTCTATTTTCCTCCCTTGACAAATCAATTTGGGTGTTCCCAGGGGGCCGAACCCCTAGCATATGGGTTCTTCTACTTCTCTGGCTCTGATAATTGGTGCATTCTCTGCAGTCACGAGAACCATATCGGTGCACTATCTCCTCTTCTATTGCCATCGACGAAGTCCCTTCTCAATTGAGTATTGGTGCAAACCTAGGAACCGTACCGCACGAGATCTACTAGTATCGGTAGTAAGGGAGACCCATTAACTTAATGTAGGATAAGAAGTAAAAAAATAAAAATGAAGGATAAATCCCACAACAATAATGGGGATTGTAACCTTTCAATTATGAGTTGGAATCCATCAAAGCGGCTGTTAATTTATTATTAAATTTCCCTTTTGTCAATTATTAGAAAAATAAAATATAGTATAATTCCCAAGAAAATAGAAACCATTTCGGGGCTAGAACCCCGAAGCCTCGATTCAGTGGGTTCACGCTCCCTATTTCCGAGTGACCGGCGAAGCTGTGACTGGGAGACAGCTCGGCGGCGATGGCGGAGGTGGTCACCGGTGGCACCGAGATCCTTCCCAACATGACCATAGACATCAACAACCTGAACGAGAAGATTAAGCTTGATGGTGCATGCTATTACTGAAGGATTTAAAACCGAATAAATACAAGAACTTACATATTGAAAATTCGTCAAGAGATCGTACTTGAAACGTAAAGCGAAAGCGTACTTTAATTTATAGTGGCAGTTGCAAAGTCATATTTTGTATCTGCACAATATTCCGGGTCTAGAGCTTCTAGATCTGCACGGTACCGCTCAAAGGACATAGGATCTCTTTACTCTCACACATTGACTAATGGAATATCAAGGGAGACGATTTTATAACATGTGACCCAAGGGCTATAACATGTGACCTAGGGGCCATAATCCTATAATTGCACATTAGTGCCCGATAATTTAATAATTTTTAATTCCGCACATTATAAAATCAGAAATTCACTTATGGTATCTGCACATTAGTCCGCACACTTTTACGAGATGTTGTTAAGGCCCATCAATAAACTCAATTAGATCACTTAATCGGGCCAACTATTAGGATAATATAGATACTTGATCAATAATATATTGTTAGACCATCTTAGTTGGATTAAAAATCCAACAATCTCCCAATTAGGCCAATAAATGTATCCTAAACAATCTTGTAAAAAAACAAAAAGGCCAAGGATCCACATCAAAGTGTAGGAAAGGTCATGTCAAAAGGGAGGGTGGTAAGTCTCTCTTGTATTGAATGATTCTTTCTACATGGAATATTAGAGGTTTAAACAACCCCTAGAAACTAGAATGAGGCTAGAGAATGAAAATAATCTATTCAATAAGTGGAGGAAATGGTCCATGGCATGGATGGTGATTTGGCTAAGAATGGATGCATTCATAGCCAAATCTCAACTGATATTTTATTTTCACTATTAAAATCAAATAATAAGATAAATAATTAAATGATATTTTATTTTTACGTAATCTCAACTGAAAAATGGAAAAGATTTATTAATTATCACCTCCATGCTTCCAATCCTCAAATTTTCTTAGATAGAAACCACAGAAAATAACCCAGCAAAACATCTATCAATTAAATAAGGACATGATTCAGAATAACAATAATAATAAAAAAGGAGGATGTGTGGGAGTTACGACATCCAGAAGGTTTTGCTCTTTGAAAAAATTCAAGTTGCTATGAAAAGGGTTTGGTGTAGATTCTTTATCCAATTCTCATGTTCGGTTCAAAATCAGATTCTTTAGGTTCCACTCTCACTATAACTATTACTGTTAGACAGGAGAAAGCCTTCAGTACAACGTTCATATCATATAAATAATGCTAACGTATTATATCCGTATAATCAGAACATAATATATAGTTAATAATTATACCGTTATTATTATTAAATTTTAAAATTTTTTAAAAATATAAAAAAAATCTAATAAGTGGTGAACTTAACTGAAAAGATATATAAATGATAAAAAAATTATTAAAAAATTATAGTGATTAGTGAATCATAATTGAATAAACATGTAAGTGTTGAATCTTGATCGGACAGATATATCACATCAGCATTAATTACGTGGCATGATCGTTTCATTGCAAACTTTCTCGTTATAAAGGACTCTCGAGTATTTTTTTTTACCAAATAATGCAAAATAATTAATTCAGCATCTTTTGGCTTGACTGACTAACTAATTAATTAATCAGCCTATCTAGAAAGAGGATAATCGGCGCCCCATTTTATTAAATAATTCGAGTGTCGTCCATTCATTGCATTTGATCCAAAGAAAACATTCCCCTGAAACTTGGGGGACAGCATGTCTCTCTCTGTCTGCCAATCATTAGGAAGATGGGCACAAGACACGACACGAGATTCGCATTCTTCGACAAATAATAATCTAATTACAGATTAAGAATATGGAATCAAACATATTGGATTGTTAAAAATAGGTAAAAAAAAATTGATTGTAAATTGATTAATTGTAATATAAGAATTTTGCGTGTTTCAAATATAAAAGACTTTAACTCGTATAATCTCACAATAACAAAAAAATTTTTGTGTACAGAACAGATACATAAGTTTAAAAATTATAAAAGTGATAAAATGAGCACATAAATTCCACAGTTAATATCAAATCCAGGATCTGTAGGTCATAGAATAAGAGTAATACCAACTGTATTAATTCATATTTCTTTGTAATAACGAAAACTTTCTTAGTCAAATATTATAAGGCATCGTATAAATTTCAAGATTCGATTACAATCAGACAAACGGCAAAGAGGAAAAAGGAAAACAGAAGAGTCCGCTGAACAAAGACGGCCGGCCGGCCGGTGGGTCGGTCGGTTGGTCAGCGGGCGTCCAGTGCACAACATGAGATCGCATCATGAGGGTAAAACCGTAAATTTGGGCAAATCCACAACCATCTTATCCTGCTGTTAAATGCCAGCACGTTCGAACCGAACAGTACTGAGGCGGCGGCGGCTCTCGTTCGAATGCTATTATTGGATTCGGGTGAATTTCGGCTTTGATTCAGTGGCTGTGCTTGAGCAGCACCGCCCGAAGCTCGGCTGCGTCGATCTCCACCACAGCGCTCTCCGGCCGGTAGTATCCAGTCTTCGGATCAGGCCCCCATGACACCTTCTCCTCAGACTTGAACTTCTCCTCTCCAGCTCTCTTCAAGGCGGCCCTTGCACTGCTGGAAGCAGCTCCTCCCTGTGCCGCTGCTGCCGCGAATCCCCGTCTGAAACCAGAAAGCATGCAGTTGAGTGATCTGTTGCTGGCAGCCCAGCCAGTGGCTTCGAAACAGAGAAATTGAACAGAGATGTTTTCGAGTTCGGAATTCGGAATTACCTGGCATTAGTGCTGGAGGCTCCGTCGAGGACGAGGAAGGAGACGAGCTTGACGGTTTGGACAGAACGAGCCATGGTTAAGTAATCGGGCGTTGCTGTGGAAGGAATGGATCTTCTTCTTCTTCTCTTCCTTCAAATCGACGATCTAGGGTTCCAAGCTGCCAGGCGAAGGAGAAGAAGAAGAGGAATGATTTGCAGAGAGAAGTGGGTTGGAGAGGTGAGGAGGGGCGGAGGCTACATATATAGATGTAGGAGGACGAGGAGGAGGCTGTGGGAAGTCTCGCGGGAAAGAACATGGAAGGATCGCCGTCAATGGCGTGACTTGCTCCGCTACGGAAGCGTTAACAGCGTCACATGGAAAATGGGAAAAAGGTGGGAGAGTATTGTCCTCGTGCGTGAACCTATGAGTCCAACTTGTTGAAGTATGCCTGGCGAACGGACCGGCTACTTGGGCCGACAGAAGACCGTTGGAATTGTGGGTCTATATTGTGAGGGGATTATTAGAGACGAGTTAGAGTTTACGTCAATTATTATTATACGTTCAGCATGCGTTTATATATTATATTATTAATAATAAGTCTTACAAGATACCGAGTTTATTTCCACAAAAAAATTCTAAGTTATCGAGTAATGAATTATACGCAATTATCTTAGAAACTCAGGATTTATTTCTTTTATGGTCGATATGGATTTAACGTAACTCATAATCAGTCACATAGTCCGTAAAATTGTTTATTGTATTTGTCTATATCATCATGAACTTTATAAATTACCCTCTTTATTCATGTCCTTTTATGTAAGAAAATATTATTACGCAAGTATGAGTTTGTCTTGATGAATCAATATGTCTTCTCTTCAAGTAAGGACCTTTTTTTTTATAGTTTAATTATTCCTGCCATTTTAAATAATCATTTATCCTGTAGTTTTGTGTTTTAACGGGGAACTCCAGACTGGACGGCGTTGCAAGATCGCGTCAAGTTGGATTGACGGAATCTTTGGCTACTGGAGTATTTCAATACGCTTTCGGTGGTCGACGCGGTCTCCTTCTGTCGACGTCAACTGTGCCTTGACTGGGACTGGAAGGGGTGGCAGTCAGGCTGTGCCTTGACCGGAAGGAAAGGATGGCGTTAGTGCCTGCTTCTGGAAGAACGATTATCCGCCGTTGGATGAAATGCAACTGTCGCATCGGTCATGTCCACGTGACTATTGACCAGCTGGGGCGGCTAAGTTGTATTTATGGTTCTGGAATTGAAGCCCTCCCGGTTCATTGCTTTGGGTCCTACGTAAAAGTTTCGAAGTGAAAAATCGACCTGGAAAATTCGGAACTAAATCCCGAAAATCTCGGTGGGTCCAAGATTAATAAAAATCAAATGAAATTATAATATTATATTTAATTATCTATTTTGATATTGTATTTTAATAATAAAAATTAGAGGGTAATCCGTCTTATACATGAAATTGTTAATTATAGATTTTATTATAGAAATTGTGAACGTAGTAAGAAGTCGGTAAATTTTAAAAATGTGAGCAAGGTTTGTATAGTCAAGAGAATTATATAAAACGATTAAGAAAATTGCGAAAATAGTTTAAAAAAGTGATTTTTTTTGTTAAAATTATAAATATTGAGTGATATGAAGTGAGAATAGATAATCTGAGCAGTTAACAAAAGATCTGTATTATTAAGATTGTAGACAAAGAGTGAGAGGAAAATGACTAAATTACTATTTTACACATAATATGAAGGATTTTATAAAGTCTATCCATACTGTAAATTCTAATATTTAAATTACTTTAAAGATAAATAGGAAAAATAAAAAATTATATTTTATTAAAATTATTTAACTATAATATTGTAATATATAATTTTATATAATGTTTTTAATCATATTGCTATATTATTTATTTATTTTGTAAACCAAGTTGACACGTGCATTGACTCGCCCCATTGTCATTTCCAATTTCGAGTGGATGGATATCATTACTTACGGGAAATCCTTCAAAATTAATCTTTTAAAGTCCAAATCAAAATTCATTTTAATGCATTTAGAGGCTTTCATGCAGTAGATTACTTTTGCTAGTGAGATTGGGTTGGGAACCACCACCATATTGTCAATTGTCTTAACCTTCAACTTCAACCATTCTCATCAATGAGGGTGAATCCGTCACTTGAAAACTTGCTCAAGAGGCATGTATTTTCTTACTAGATGTGACAAAAGAGGACTTAGACGAATTCGATGCGGTCTTTTCAGGACAAGAATTTTAAGGTTGAGACTGAGCACAACTCATCCAACCAAGTGCAATGTGAGGCAGTGTTATCTGCAAAAGGTCAAGAGTTATTATTATCCATTATTTTATATGCTATTTACATGATTTTATCCTATAAATGACACTTCTTAAATGTGAGAGATTCTAGTATCAACATTGTCGTTTCATTTCGATATGTAATTTGCAATTATACCCACCATTAACCTCGTCTACCGATGAAGTTCCTGAGTTTGAGACCGAGCATTGTAGCTCGTCCCATCCTTTCAATGAGAGCACAATTGACAAGGAAAGAATTGATAAACTCGAGACGATGACTGATAGTTTGAAACTCACTAGTCACTACTGTGCTTGGATTTTCTCTTAAGTGATACAGAACTTGTGCTCTTGCTGTGACAATTTCCCGTTTTGCCAGGCTCAGTAAGCAGACATCCAGCAAAGGAGTGAAAAGCTTACATTTGAATATTTTTTAGATATGCAGACACAAAAAATATTTTTATACTCAAGAATTGATTTAGGGTGGCCTGCCATGGCCTTCCAACTTGGTGCTTCATCATGTACAACTTTGGTCCATCGAAGTATATGGATCTTCTTTCTTTGGGCATGAGAATTTGCATAGGACTTTCTTTTGTTTTTTTTTTCTCCCTTTCAATTTCAACAGAGAATACAATATGAAAAGACAAAGTTGGACATAATAGCAAAGGCTGATGGCACCTTTGTTCCTCGAGAAAAACAGAAGAGACATGATGAGAGAGGTACAGACTTTTCTCAGTAACCTCAGATTTGATTTATTTACTGTAGGTGCTAAAACCTTTAGTGGCAAAGAAGCACCAGAGAAAACTATCAAAAAATGATTACCTACACTTTTAGATGGATCAGTTAAATAGATTTCTGAATATTGTTTGTCTGGCTGGATTTTTTTTATAATGTTATATTGTTGCTGTTTTATCATGGGATGCTGAGTCTTGTGCAGGGTTGTAGCTAAGAAAAGGAAGGATCAACAAGACACCAATCTCGCTGCAGCTGGACTGAATCCTGCTTATGGAGGTGCCTATGGTGTAGCCCCATCTGTAAGGCCTTCTTTTTATCTTACCTCTTATTCTTTGTTTCCTATTAGATAAAATCTTATCAATCTTGACGTTCTCTTTTTTAACTTGACTTTTAAGTATGGCAGTCTTAAATTGGTAGCATCTAGGACTTGGCTACATGGATGGAAATAGGAGCATACTTTGTTCTATCTTTTGCTGCAAAGAAGAGGTGGAAACAAGCTAGGCTTGAGCTTGATTCCAGTCGCCTGAGCTAAGCATGAAGCCTGGCTTGAGCTCTAATTGAGTGTTTCTTCCTTTGGGCTCCAGCTCTCCTTGAAATTGCAGTAGACAGACAGTCATCCTCTCTGGATTTCCTCTGGTGTTTACCAAATGGGGCCAGGCCAATTTCCTTTAGTCGAGCTAGAATAACTTCAGAACATGGGGAATGGTTTTTAAAGTGTGACATAATTCACAGCTAGGGAGAACCTTGATTGGGCTCCTGAGCTTTTCAGACCGAGTACTCCTGAGCTTAAGCCAGACCTGTCCGACTGGAAAGGCCATCTCGCCGAGTCAAATAAGTGTTGTCATCTATTGTAGTCTTGAGGTCTTTTGTCTCAAGCACAGGTGGTTTTCATTTTATCTGTCATTTATGGCAATGGTATTATGCCTAATCCAATCGAGAAGTCTCTCTCTCTTTCACACACATGTCCATGTATTCTGTTTCGTGCAGCTATCACCCTATCCAGGCAGTCCAAATCTCCCCGAGGTTCCAGCCCCTCCGAACAACATCCTGTTCGTGCAGAACCTTCCTCATGAGACAACGCCAATGATGCTACAGATGCTCTTCCTGCAGCACCCCGGATTCAAGGAAGTCAGGATGGTCGAGACAAAGCCAGGGATCGCCTTTGTGGAGTACACTGACGAGATGCAGTCCACAGTCGCAATGCAAGCTCTGCAGGGCTTCAAGCTGACCCCGGAGAACCCGATGTTGATCACCTACATGAAGAAATAGCGCAAGTGGTCTATTCCGGACCCTTATTTTTTTTGGCTCTTTGTTCGTCGAAAGGGAGTTCCTCTAAGACAGATCCGTGATTTAGACGAGTCTGATCTTGTGAAAGTACTTTCTGATGGGGATATATCTGTTCTTTCATTAACATGTATCATTGTAATTGAATCCGATTTTCTCTATTACTCCTTTTGGGAAGGGTCTTTGGAGTTGATTTTCTAGCTTTTTATTTATTTGTTTAGTTTGGCGCTCCCAACCCCCACCTTCCCCCCCCCCCCCCAACCCGAACTCATAAATTTACTTTATATGAATGCTCCAGAAGGGTACCCTTCATGTTGTAGGATTTTCAGAGTATAGAGGAAAATAAATTGAATTAATTGAGATGATTAATCAAATTTGATTTTAATTTATAATTGATTTTAATTTTGAATTTTGAATTTGATATATAGAGAAAATTCATATTGTTAGAGAATTATCCCTTAAGTGACTTCGAGCCTAAATTTCTAAATATCAGACAACACTAACATAGGTTAGTTGGATTGACTTGACATCTTTTCCCCTTGAATAATGTCTTAGGTTCAAGTCGTGTAAGTGGGAGCTGACCTATTTTGAACTTGAATTAGTTAGGAACTATTGGCATCGGAAATTGAACCAAAGTGGAGGAAACTGAAGTTTAATTATCCAAGCCCAAAGACCAGGCCCAGGTCAGGCCGAGGCCCAGATAATCACCTTAAAAACCCAGCAAGTTTCAATCCTCGCAGGCCCCAACGGCAGCAGCAACTCACCTTCCTCTGCCTCGCGCAGCCGAGCTCAATAGCAGCAGCGTCCGCCACTCCGCTCCGTACGGGACATCGGCAAGTAGACTAGAGCAAAGGTAGGCGGACTGTCCTTTCTCGTAAAGCCGTTCCTTTCCTGTGCAGTTTCTTCCATCTCTTCGTATCTAAGAGGACATGGTTTTACGGTCCCGTATCTGGGTCCTCTGTCAAGTTGTGTTCGACGGAATGCGCGAGCAAGCTCCAAGATTTAATTTTTCCCTCCTTTTTTCCTCGTGTTCATCAGACTGCTTGAAGTTTTGCTGCCGTAATTGATGATGCAGGGAAATTTAGAATTCGTTTTTTCAGGAGGAATAGCAAGATTAATGTTTTATCTTTTCTATGAATGATCCATATAGGGCAGATGTAGTTCTTGGATTTCCTTGATTGGTGAAAACAACCCTGATTGTGTCTTATTTTTCACATTCTTTCTCTAAAATGAGTTTAAAGTGCCCACCCCTTTTAATATCAAGTGTTCCATACTGTTCCATGTCGTATATTAACTGTTCACTGGCTACTTATTGCAACAATATCTGCTTTTTAGGGTTTATAAGGGAAGCATATTAGCAGTTGCTGGTCTCGAAGTTTCTGCCGATCCTGTGAAATTTTGCGTATTTGAAGATTATGGCTCGATTTAAGAATGTAAGTTATTAGTTTAATAGCTTAAAACATTCCTCTTTGTTTCTCAGCTGGTCTATAGTCGAGTTTATTGTGCATCTGGAAATCTGAATGGACATGCCATGGAAGAACCTTGTTGAGCTCATGATGGGTCAAAATATGGTCATCTTAATTCTAATGGGTATACTGGTTCAGGTTACCAAACATAACTCTGTACTGAGTATGTGACTGTTTTATCTAGTACATTGCTGCTCTTGAGACTTCAAAGGTTACAGGAATTGCAGTAAAATGCATGGGAGAGGGAAAATAATCAATGATGTGTTGGGAATATGCTTTCAAGCAATGTAATGAAAATGTCTGCAAATTGGTTTTTTTAAGCTGTCAAATGTTAATGTTTTGCTATTTATTATGCTTGGGATTGGATCAGAAAAAGAAAAAGGTGTTCGTGAAGCCAATTGTCAAGAAGAACCCAGGAGGTGTTGATCATGTAACCGGGGACAAGATCCCCAAGAGCTTTGTCTTCTCAAGGGGGAAGTTGCCAGGACCTCTACGGCAACTGCAGATGGATTTAAGGAAGTTGATGCTCCCATTTACTGCCCTTAATTTGAAGGTATTTAATATTTCAATAACATATCAGGAGATTTTGTTGGCTTAGTATAACTGCTGAATATGTGATGGCTACTTAAGGAATTTGATGATCATGAGGATTCGAGGGTCAGATGTTTTGGTTAATGGCGAATGGTAGTACTGATATAATCCCTGAATTTTTTTAGCATACGAACCTGAAAAGAATTTATTGTTTGTATCAGTGAGCTCTGACTTATGTGACCCATTTTCTCTGTCCGTGACTTGTGATTCAATCTGCCTTAACAACTTGTGCTTGTCAAAATTGTTAAGCTATTACAATACTAATTCCATTTTTTTGTGAATTATGTCTGTAAAATGTAAATTGAGAGAGGATCTGAGTAGGTCATCCAGTGTATCGGTCGCAAGAGAAGTCTGAACACAACATAGAGATTATGTTGAAATTCTAGCTCATTGTTTAGAGTTCCTAAGATTATTATATTTCAACAAGCGAAATATATTAGAGCCTGAGATTATGCTTTTCAGTAAATATTATTACATCTATAATAATGTGCAGATTACAGGGTAAGCCTAGTTCTTTCTATGGATTTAATTCTTTTTTCCTAGAATTACCATCAATGTCAAGAGTTTCAACTCGTCGTCTTTCTTATATTTTTTCTTTTGATCTTCATCGATGCAGGAGAAGAGAAGGAACAATCTTAAAGACTTTTTGAATGTGGCTGGGCCTATGGGTGTGACCCATTTTCTCATATTATCGAAAACAGAAGCTGCACCTTACCTGAAGGTTGCAAGGACGCCACAGGGCCCCACACTCACCTTTAAGATTAACGAGTACTCACTGGCATCTGATGTGGCTCAGTCTCAGCAACGCCCCCGATGTCCAAAAGATCTTTTCAAGAGTTCTCCATTGGTAAAATTTCATAACTGACAGAAAGCAGGCGTTACTCAGTCCAAATAAATTTTTTTTTTTTTGCTGTCTTTTATTTACTCTACTGGTTATTTTACTTTGCTGACGAATCATTTCTCTGATTATATGCAATCATAGTATCTAAGGAATTAATAAATCAATATCTTGTTAAAGATTTTCCAATTTATGGTGGAGTTTAAGTATAAGATGTCTCGTTAGATAGCATGGTCCGTCTTTCTTGAAAATTCTTCGTCACATTAATAATCATGTTGTTTCTTATCTCCAAATATCGTAAAATAGTAATTCAAGTAAAAAAAAATGTAAAATATTGGATTCTGTATGGTCATTCCGAGTCTGTCTTGCCCCTCATGACTTTTGGATGAACCAAGATGTGCATTGAGTGTGTTTTTATATTACAGCCTTTTAATATCAAGTATTTCTCAGACTCGGTGTGAGAGAATTCCAACTTCTATTTTCTGAAATATTTGATGTCCTTTGCTGCAAGTTTCCATGGTTCTCAGGTTCTGATGCTATCACTTCGATGGCTTGGTCTTCATAATTATTGATACCCTTTGCAGATTGTACTTTCTGGCTTTGGAGCAGGAGAGCAGCATTTAAAGCTCACGACGATCATGTTTCAGAACATTTTCCCCGCCATTGATATCAACACTGTGAGTTAGTTAAACATTTTACATAAATTCGAACACGACCAAGACTTGTATTTTCTTATCATCTGAGCTGTTGCTGTGTATTTCAGGTCAAGCTTTCTTCCTGTCAGAGGATCGTATTGCTTAATTACAATAAAGAAACAAAGCTCATAGATTTCCGGCACTATTCTATCAGATTGCAGCCAGTTGGTGTTTCTTGTAGAATAAGAAAATTCGTGCAGAATCATCAGGTCCCTGATCTCAGGAATCTGCAAGACGTGAGCGACTTTGTCACCAAGTAAGTTTCTCCTCCTCTCTGTCATTAATAGATTCGGACTGGAAACACGATTTAGAGTTAAATGTTCCGTGATCATTCGGTGACATTCTTCGTTTTCCTTTGTCTGCGAAAGGGTGGGATATGGGTCAGAGAGTGAAGCAGACGATGAAGCAGCAACTGTGACCTTAGCCAGCGACCTTGGTCGAGTCAACAAGGCGTCCTCAAAAAGTGCCGTTCGACTTCAAGAAATCGGACCGAGGATGAACCTTCAGCTCGTGAAGGTCGAGGAAGGGCTCTGCACCGGTGGAGTCATCTTCAGCGAATACGGTATGAAATAGTACAGCACTGGAACTAATCAAATGTCCAAGAGGGAAAGTCGAGAACAGACTTGTAACATTGGGACCGTTGTCTTCCTCCAGGGTATGGTACTGAGAAGAAGCAGCAGAAAGACAAACAACAGGATGATGGAGAGGACAGTGATCAAGAGGACGACGAGGACGAGGCTGACAAGATGGAAGAGGATACAGAAGATGGCGAGGACGACTGAGACCTTCCGAGATTGAGCCATTCTAAATCCAGAGCCAACTCTTTAACCACAAATCCGGTGTTTATCTACAGTGTGCATCAGATTAAGACATGTAATTCCATTGCCTGCTTCGGGCATGCCTTAAAATTCCAACCTGTGATTTGTGCAGGTATCAGTTTTGAATTCGGTGGAATTACGAGTGCATTACATGATACCGCTAATTAATTACAATGGAACAAGCTGTTAAATACTGATTGTCATCTGTCATCTATAATATGCTTACTCTGATGGTGAACAAGCACGTACAGCTAAGGGAAGTTGCTAAAACATCTATGTCTATCAGAAATTGTCTGACGGTCCATAATCAGAGGGGTACCGACATCCACTTTACTGACCCGCCGGAGATTGGAATTGATCAAAATTTTCAGCAGACGGTAGGGAAACTCTGAGCTACCGCATCAAACTCATTTTCGCACAGATGTTCCACAGCCTAAAACATTAGGTCCTGGCAATGTTACTTACTGGGAGAAGCGAAAAGAAAATTCCTTATTGATGACTCGAAGGACATTTCCCTGCACAGAACTCAAACCCAATAGTTAAACAAATGGGCACTTGTGAAGTAAGTGAATGTCTGGCAGACTAAACTCTATGCAAGTCCTCGGACGAGAGCATCAGGTAGCTGATGAGCCCGTTGAAGGAGATTGGCCTGATGTTGAAGAGATAGAATCACATGACTGGCAAGTATTGGCTATTCGTTCCTTCGTAGGATGTCTGAAGGATGCTCTAGAGTAGCTCCTGTGTGCTCCTTCCCTGGTTTCACCACTGCAGAAATCGAAATTAGGCCAGCCAGTCAGAGACCAGGTTTCTCAGGTATCGGTTAGCAACAATCAGGTACAAGCAATTGTCAGCACACAAAGATTGAGATTCAATATTACATTTAAAATCAGAGAGATGTCATCCAGCCACGAGAGAGAGAGAGAGATGTTGTTTTATGCATGTTGTAGCAGCAGTTTGCTTAAAACAGAATACTGCACTTACTTGATGCAAACTAATGAGTTTAGAAATTTCATGGAAAATTCCAACCGACGATAAATTTAGGGTAAAAGGATGCTAAGGGAACCAAAAGTACAAATGACAGCACAGTGTAATTGCGTTCCTTCTGCATTCTAGGCTTCTAGCATTACCCAACTAGCTGCAAGATTTCTGAGAAAAAGTTTGACTACTATGATTCATTTGAATCTAGTGAAGCATATATTAGGTTGAAGATACATTCACATGAAAATACGATAATGACAGATTCATGGCACAACATTAACCAGCGACAAACTTGGAACACATGCCACCTAAGTCCTTAACCAATATTCAACCCTCAGGCATTATGAAGATACATGCCTTGTAAAGCAGCTCTATGAAGATACATGAAAATGACAATGCACCATTAGTCAATCAAGATCAAGTGTCTGTAAAAGGGATGAACACCACTATCTATGGCTTAAGTTTTTGGATTGGTAAAGAACACCAACTCTTATAAGTGGAGCAGAATTTTAATATTGGAGCGGGTTATCGTGGCTCACATTTTGCCAATAGGTTCTGTGGTCATTAAGCTGGAGGAAAGAAGAGAATGCTGCCTCACCTCATGGTTAATTGCGCCACTCCCCCGTGTGCGAAAAAAATGTCCAGCTACAGTTAGTTATTGAGGCCAGATTTTTTTTTTTGGGGGGGGTGGGGGTGTGTTGTGGGGAGGGGGATTTCAATCGTGTTTTACGGCACAAAAGGAATTGACAAAGTGCTTACACTTGTAGCAGATCCATCAGAGCTCCAGCGAACCTGCTATAGGGTATCTTGTCTACACTTGGTAGTGATATCAAGCTACACCTAACCATGTACAAAATCTTCTCTTCTAATTGTTTGCATGGCCCAAGTGATGATTCCTAAAGATTCTCATTCCTCTCGCACCATACAAAACACACATTGAATGTCAACCAGAGCCAAAGTACAATGGAATCAAGGTTACAACCCTCACTAATTGAAATGGTTCGTTGAAGTATCACATCACATGTTATATAGTCTGTTGAGGTGTTTGAAGCCATTGAGGGCATGCCTGAGGTTAAGTGTAAGTATTGAAAATATGTGCGGAAAATAGAAAGTAAAACGTGGCAGCTGTCGAATCTATCCTAGAAATAGAAAGAAAATCCTCAGAATATACAGGGATGGAACAGTCCAACATGAGCTCGTGAAAATTCAACAGTGTCCACTTGGAGTTCAGCTAGCAATTCCCTGTATAGCAGGCCCTTCATCCACATTGTTGTGCAATTGATGACACCAGATAACGTTAGAAATGACACAAATTTCGACCAAATTAGCTAACAACAGCATATGATGCAATGGTACAACAGTGTTAACGACCGTATTATGAATTCGTTTATTAGCAGTCTTCAACGTTTATGTCAACAATAAGCACTTAGGATAATGCGAGGTATCATAATTGAAAGGAATAGGCACCAAGGCAGTGAAAATTCAAAAAGATCTCAACTTCAGCACACATTCAAAGGGCACAATCCCTCGAGTCTCGAGCAATCACAATCTGTACGATACCATAGCATTGCAGACGAGTAGCACAGCAATCAAGCTCAAGAAGGGAAGGGAAGGAACGTCGCCGGATATATTAAAAGCGAACAAATTACCATAGTCGCCGCGGGAGTTGAGCTTCGCCTGGACGATCATGGTGGAGATGAAGTCGGAGGCCTCCCGGGCCTCGTCGAGGAGGCGCTGGACGTCGGCTTCGGAGGTCACCTGACGGTTCTCCTCGAACTTCTTCCTGATCTCAGCGGCCGACTCCGAGAGCATCAGGGAGTCTCCGGCGAAGGTCTTCCGGGTGGCCCTTAGCAGAGCTCTGTACGCAACCAACGCTTCCCTACTTCTCACCGCCATTCTCTCTCTCTCTCTCTCTCTCTCTCGCGAGATTTATTTTCAGCCAATTTCTAACACTTTGGTCCCTAGGGAATCGAAAATTCTAAAGTACGACCCGAAGTCTTAGATATTTTCCTGAGATTTATTTACTATTTGTTTCGATGGAGTTTAAAGGAGAGGAAGGAAGAGAAAAAAGGGGAAAATTTTCACTTTATTTGGACGAGATTTTTTAAGGAAGTGAAAAGGAATGGAAGAAAATCTCTCCTCGAGTAAAAAATTTTAGATGATCATATCTCATAATGACATGGTGAGTAAGCACAAATTAAATTAATTTGATTAGTGATAATTATGAAAATTGCTTGCACAATAAACATGAATTAACTTGTGTGTCACAATTTAATTGATATCTCTTTACGTCATATAATAAGGTAGGATTATGTAAGAATTTATCCTCTGAGGGGAGACAGAATCAGGCTCTTAAATATATGGAAAAGGACACCACATGCTTGGATCAATGACGACAATTTTTTCATAGGTGCTGCACGGCGCCTCCGCAAACCTAAGAAGCAGAGAGCATCCTGGCACAATCTTGTACGGGTTCACTGGAAATGTGCCAATATACTCTTTTTCTTGGCTTGCATTAGAAAGAAGACTTGAGTACCAAATCTGAAATGGAGAAATGGGATCCTCAAATGGATAGCACATGCATTCTGCTATAATGAAGAAGAGATGATCGAGCGCATGTTCTTCACCTGCCATTTCTCCAAACAAGAATGGGAAGGAGTTCCACACATCTTTTACGAGCCCGGTAAGTGGGAGATTGGGATGAAGAACTGGGTCTTGGGTGTGCTACGAGGAAAAGGGGAGTCGATGGACTCAGACTATGTTGGATTGGTCATATTTATACTACTCGGCAGGTCATGAAACGTAATCTCTTCCAGAGTGAGAGGGCTCGGCCTAGAGAGACGGTAGTGAGTGCTAATCCAGTGAGACTTCTGTACATTTAGCACATTTTGTACATGATATTGTCAAGCTCAAGATTAAAGTAAATGGACTGAAGGAATATTTTTAACTATCAAAAGAAAACCTTCTATTCCCTTACCCCTCTAAGAGCCTGATTTTTTAAACCTAATTTGAGGTTAAATAGAGGTGAAAATTTAAATACAAATATAATGATCAAATTATCCTTTTCCCAAGAAATCTAGTAGTCCATCCTATTTATTAAGCATCTCCAAAGAGTGTTAAATTTTCTTATCCATTTTCCTCAGCTCGATTCCCCGCTCCCACCCCTTAACCTCCATCCAACTAAGGATCAGACTTTATTAGAACTTGAATTTAGTAGGAATGCAAAACTGAGTAAAGCACACAGCGTGAATACTGCAACTCAGCTCTCGTAAATACCAATCACATTATAACGAACAAACAAATTAACATCAATCATTTGAATAGTTATCATGATTATTACTAACTAGAGCAATTTATTAGGTGTTTCCTTACCGCATGACATAAGATTATTTGAGATTTTAAGGAAGCCACTTAGATTAGCGTGCCCATGTGAAATTGGAGTTCCAATCAAGGAACAACTCAGGATTTTGATAAACATTTCTGAGAGAAATAAAATACGTACAAAAGTCGATAGAACATTGATAATTTAGGGGTGCGAGTCCCAACCAATCCATTCATCCTTAAATCATAGCCCACTAAATTTCTATAACAGGGGATAGGAATAAGAAATATCGTTGTAAAGTCGAGCAATCAGAATTCATTATCGTACGGAGAAAAAGGAAGAAAGATTTTGTTCAGAGGCACCCGAGGTCGCCACAGTGCCGCCCCAAGTAACCGGAAGTTTCTCTCGCATGGATTCAATGGCCGGGAAAATTTAATCTGTACCAGAGTCAAATAAGATGGGTCTTCTGCACAAGATATTTTGCAAAGGGACTTAAGGTGGGTCTACACAGACCTTCAAAGGCTGGCCGGAGAGAGGTTGTCACTGCCGCCACTGTCCCAGCCGCTGGAAAACAAATGAAGAAATCTGGTGAGGTCACCGGAGGTGAAAGCTTTTCTAGAGGGTGACCGGCGGACCAGACAAGCCTCTCTGTTCTAACTCATCCGGAAAATCCATTTTAGTTACTGTCAAAAGGCAAGAAAATATACAACATGGAAAACCATTTCCACGATAAAAGGAACCAAGCCATAGAATCAACAGTTTTACTTTACTAGCCCCTTGTTAAGTCTTAACGCCTGGGGAAGCCCCAAAAACTCGAAAGAGCAGTGACCGAACATAAGATCGATGCAAAAAGGGATGTTTGCAAGATTGTCTGGAGAAGTTATTAGCTAATGAAGGATTATTATACAATGTTCTTATAGGCAGAGAGAAGTTACTGAGCATATTGCAGAGCTTTGTAGACTTCTGTCAAGTAATCCCCGAACTGGATGGTGCTCGGCGGTTGAAGCATGAAGACGTAGGAGACGGGCTTGGATGCCGTCATAGGTCTTCTGGTGGCCACACCATCCAGGACTGCCCCGAAGCTTGCCTCATCGAAAGGGAAAGATTCTTTGAGAAAGAAGAAGTTGTTCCTGCCCAATTTCTCCACCTGAGACAATATCAAGGAACATGGCGGATACCATTATGAGAACCGGACTATTTTTATCACGATCCTGGATGGCTACACATTTCCGATTTTTATGGGAAAAATGCGTATGCATTTCACTCAGTGTTTTCAGCATGTAGAGCTAGCTTTCGCGCTGTAACTGGAAAACACTTCTTCAGATGTGCAATCCAACAAAAGTGATCAAAGAGGAAGAAGGTAAGCCCGACCAGAAACCTGTACCGGATCCTACAGATCATTCTTAAAGAAACTTATATGAATCATGAACTGCTGTAGTGATTAACATCAGGTGTGATTTTCGTGAGGCATAAGAAATATTCGTTATAGAAAAAAGCATAAGAAATATATCATGTGATTTTTCATGATTGAAGTGATGAACGTGAAATATATATCTGATAGCCAAAACAGTGATAAAAAATTAAAATGTGGAATGGTGCAGTATCCAGAGTGAATATATATATATATATATATGAATGCGAATTGCATATGCTTGATTATTGGAGTACTAAGCAAAACAATAACACAAGATTTTTACCTGCAGCTGTGAAAATCTGATGTTATTCATGGTGAGAATAACTCTAACATTATATAGGCGATCGGCCAGTACTCGAATCGCCATATACTCAAAGAAGGTCTGCACGTAAGCTGCCTCTATGTCCAAGTTCTTGTCTTGACTGTCGAGAATCGGGAACCATAGGACGCACTTGATATTACTCCAAGAGAATGAATTCTCTGGCGGATCACATATGATTGTCTGATAGGGGTGATGTAGGCCCCATAGGAATCTAGCATTTTCCAAGGACGGGTCACTTATGAAAGTCTCCGATAGACTAGTTGTGATGAATATTTGCTGCGGGTCAAAGAAGCAGGCGATGTTGGAGGAGAACTGGAAGTCGGTGTCATCCAATATAAGAATGTTCCCTTCACCGGGGGGAGGAAATTGTTCGATTAACGCTGTTGAATAAGCAGTGTTATCCTCTGGGAAGCATAAATCCAGCGCAGTAGATGAGCTCGATGGACCCACAGCATGAGAGAAGTGACAGGAATCTCCATTTCGACAGCCCTGCAAGGTCCATTTACAGGATCAGTAAAACAACATTATGCATACACATGAACCTGGTCAGGGGCTGCAGATCAATCCAGCCCAAAAGAAGCTGGGCAATCCCTAGTCAGAGACTGGACCAAACAGGACGCGATCATACCCCTAAAAGAATTTCAGTTTCAGCTGAGCCAGCAACATTGACCAGAAAAATTAATATGAAATAAGCTAATATCCTTCGATGGGAATGCTCAAGCTGGGGCTCAACACTATTTTCCCCCGTGGACTTGAACAACAAAACGTCGTGTCATCCCAACCAAGAGCCTGCTCTTTGGCAGATCCTTGAATAGTTGGGCCGTCCAGTATGGACCACTCATCCCTATAAGGACTTTCAAGCAGAATCATAGCCATGCATATATAGCCATAGTCATAGGTTTTACTGTACGACATATAGATGGGTGGATAGTTCCGAAAAAAGAAAAAGAAAAGATAAATTTCTACAATTTCAAATCATAAAATTGAGGCACCGAGAGAATTGGCAGTAATGAAATACCTTTAAAGAGAAGAAGAATTTGCATGCAGGTTGTTTTGCTTGAAGGGAATGAGAGAAAGCACATCTACTGCCCCTGGTACATGCTCCCTTCAGAAAATAGACACAGACAGGAGCTTGTCCAAAGACAGAGGGGCCATTTGTATCTATCGGCTGAGAATCAGGTGCTGCTCCAGCACAAAGGGCTCTTATCTGAAAACTCACGAAAAATGTAAATAAAATCATATCCAACATCAAGAGAAATAAACATAATTAGTACCAAAAGAACAAAACAATAAAAGTAAAGAGAATCACAAGTGACAGAGACCTCCTTGATAATTGTAACCATCTTGTCAGCAATATAATTTGTCTGAAAGTGATCATGGGATACAAATGGTCCAGCAACACATTTCTTCACATCATTGGACTGATGTAGCTGCTCACCATCCGCATCAACTGCATCCGCAAGGAGGCATGTGTGTTGAAACTCATAAGGATGATAGTAAGATGGGAGACCATCAGATGACTGCAGAAACGCCGGCCGAAATCGGTGCAATGAACCTAAGACATCTTCGTCTGACACCAAATTATGAACAAGGTGAGTGAAGAAAAAGGGAAAAAGAAGAAGATGAGTCGAAAGATTGAAGTTGGCAACATACATATCTCAGAAACATGATTCAGTGATGACTGCACAAGATAGTGGTGAAAGCACCACTCTTCCTCGATTTTCAGCATATCTTCTTTTGTAACTCCTGCTCCATCATACTTCAAAACCTCTTTCAAATGTTCTACACGATGCTTATCCTTCAAATGAATCAAATATCAATTGCAAAAGTCATCATCGATTTATAGATCCAAATATATCCGTCATATAGTAACAAACAAAACCATGCATTTTAATGTACAGTCAATAAACCATTGACATTATGAAAACAAGTCTATTCATAACCAGCAGTTTCCGTCTTAGTTTCAACAGTTGCTAGTTCCCACTTATTGATTTACAAATTAGATAATTTGAATCGAATAAATAGTCTGAGTTTATGCATTGATTTACTACGTCTTTCTTCTTTTGTTTATTGATTAGCAAACAACTGCTTTGCACCAATAACTACACCAAGAGGGTGTCAACCATTTACAAGGAGCAAAAGGAAATGTGAGGTGTAGAAAAGAGCAGTTTCTCTGATAACAAGCCAGGAAGTCAATCCTACTGAAAGAAAAAAAACATGACTATACCATCTCTACTCCCGATCATTCCCAATTTACATTCTTACTACATGTTATCTATTGAGCATGATTTCACATTTTATATAAAATAAGCTACCAGGAGCTAAATTTTAGAATCTCACATCCTTCTATACAATTATACATAGCAGGGATATCTATATTAATAATTACAGGATTTTACTACACCACCTAATGCTGCCATCTCACAATGCTAACAAAGCCTTGTTAGCAAAGCAACATCGTTAATCTATTTATGTGTATATATATATTGCTATATATGTAATTTTATATTGATTCAACATAATACATGGAAAAAAAACATAAATCTAGGAAAATTTGAGGAAATGAGAAGTATATGGGGGGTAGTATTTCCCTGTTGTAGATTCTATTTATGTAAAACTATGTTACAATCCTTAATATACTATATCTGCTCATAGTATAAATTTTTTCCTGGAATATAATGAATATATTGCTATAAAAATGTCCAAAAAAAATAAAATATCATAATTTCCATACAAAGCACCGTTGCATAAATATGACACGTGTTAAAGGGAGCTAATCTGCATGCAGAAATTCCTTCCACAGATCCATGAAGGCACTATTATATAATTTTGAAATAAACGAAATATTAAACACCTCTTCGCAAATTCAGATGCCAAAATATGAAGATTTCTATAAGAGCTATAACATAGTTAATTGGCTATCACAAAAATATTTTTCACGCATAATATATTGAACTATCAGATAAGCTTACCAGCTACTTGAAAATTCAAAAAATTCGCCCACAGGCAATGCGCGGATTTTCATCTAGTTTAGATGATAACTGCCCGAGCATGAATCTTTAGACACTTCATTAGCAATACTTACCAAACTTCAGTCTCTATTTTTAGTACATTAACACCAATTTACTATCCAAAGCAAATTTAGAGTCAGAACTTGAAGTTAAACTCCTCATTAAAAGAAAAAGCCAGAACTTGAAGTTTGATGCAATACTCCATTGTACATAAGCATGATAAATGAGTGCAATGCTGTTCAGCATATGAAAAACGGTACCTTAAATACTCGTTGCCAGAACTTATACGCACATAAGTTCCCAATTAGTAACCTCTCATTCCGGTCAATGTCTTTGCCACAGTTACTATCGCCTCTGAAATAGCATTCCAGGTACTCCATAAACTGGTTATCAGAAAAAACAATACAGTGAAAAAACTACTTTATGAGTAGATTTTTTGTTTTTTTTAGTAAAGGGAAATTGCATATGCTTGACAGGTCAGTACCAGATGTTCTTCTCCAAAAGGATGAAGAATCGGTAGAGGTTGAGTATCCATCAATATGCCAAAAAGAATGCCCTCATGAAGCATACCAGCAAGTCCAAACTTAAGTATGAACACTGATGCATCAAAAGATAGGGAGAAGCTGGCAAGTAACCGTCCATAAAATGTTGGCTCATAGCGCCCCCTATGAGAAGATCGTTGTAATGCACCCATATGAACAAGCAAATCTAATGCAGCCTGAACAATATCAGGTTCAGGTGGGTCTAAAGCCTTCTGCAATAAGACTGCCATCAAAACTTAAGCATCAGAAAGATTCAGCCAATGTACATTAAGACAGTAGAACAGTTAGATAAACATGTTTAATACGCTCGATAAAGATAGACGAATCTTTTCTTTTTGTGCTGAAAACCTCCTAAATGACACTTTCTTTCTACCTGTTATTCTGGACCCACATTACTTATGATCTTCTGCATTTATATGCAGACATCAGTTTCCAAAAAAGTAATCTGGCAATAAATAAAGGTCAAGGCTAATTGAAAGCATTCCTCTCTCAGCTTTTTGGCTTATTGGAAGAAAAGAGATAATGTAACTTTAGAGGAACAGAGAATCTGCGAACGATTAGCTTATGAGATCATCTAGATATTTTAGTTTTTGGACGAGAGGTCATTGGTGCTAGTCTTCTTAATACATCGATGATTTTTTTTCACATTTTTGCAGATTTATTGTACATCTTTTTGTCTAGCGGTTTACGCCATCTTGGTTTTATTGTTAATATTGTTGAGCGCCAGTCTGATTAAGCGACTTCTCAATAACTATCGTTTTCTCTTTCCAAAGAGTATGTGATGCCGATGCCGAAGTCATGAAGTGACAATTTGAACAATGGCAGCTCTTGTATACTTTAAAAATATTAAAATTTGCACCATTTTGGCAAGTTTTTATTAATGCGAATGAAAACTTTGCCAATGAAAGTAAGATTCCAATAAACAATCATTTCTTTCTGTCCGCAGAGATCAAAATTGATGGTAAAAAGAAAATTATTGCCTGAGTATGCACTCGAAGTATAGCCAGCACTTAGACCACACAAGAACTCAAAGTTGCCTAAGAAATGGGACCTTCAATCAGACTGAACATCCTTAGGTTGCTTTAGAAATGGCTGGGTGAAAGGGCTGCTGTCTTTAATAGCCCTACCAGATCTAAAACTATAAGGAATAATTTATCTATTTTCTCGTGAAGCAATCTAACATTCATTTCACAGGTCAACAGGGAAATGGGCAACTATGAATCTGCACAAGGAAATGATGGCATTAAAAGATAGAGAAGATACCTTTAGGATCATTAATGGCTTTAGATTCTGCACAACACATATGGAGAACTTGCTGTCGCAAAGATAGCCTCAGTATAGTCGGACTCTCATATTCCTTAAATTTACTGTAAAAGGATCCTGTGACCAACCGATATATCTCACCGTCACAGGTGCGCCCAGTTCTTCCTTTACGTTGCTCAGCCTATATGTGACTTACAATTTTGAGGATGAAGTTGAAAAAATAAACCTAATTCAATTACTGAGTTTTAAAAAGTACCTGGGATTTGGATATCCAAACCAGTTCCGAAGATTCAGCCTTTCTATCACTGTCCCAGTAAACTTGTAAAGATCGGCAGGAGTCAACAACAAAGGCCACCTTTGGTATAGTAACTGACGACTCAGCAATGTTGGTTGCTAATATTATCTAGTGATCAAGAAGTTTTAAAAGTCGTAAGTCGTCACAACAAACACTGTAGGTTAGAACTGGCAGGAGCAAGAGCAAGATGTGCTTAATGTGAATGCAGCTCATGCAGATAACCACATAACTATCAAGATATGCTTTTATATGTGTCAATTTGGGAAAGCAACAGGTAGCTCGGATCTGAACTTGATATTTGAGTGACACCGGTTTCAAAAATGGGGGTGCAACTTGGCTTCCTCCAAGCATATATATTTAGTTAATAGACAATGTAGCCTAATTAACTGGTCCTCCATCCCTTTCTAGAAAGAGTTACTTTAGTGTAAGATCTTTACTTAAGTCTTACTGTGGTGGCAGTCCACAATTCCTCAAGTACTAATCTGGGAAGACAAAGTTACCAAAAAATCATTTGGGACAGTATTGAGACTCGTAATTCTAAGAAAGAATGATACCTTTTTTTTTTGTTTGCACTACCTAGTATCCATAAGCCTAATCGACTCACCTGAGACACTAATAAGGGGGAAGAGGTGTCGAATCACTAACCCAAGTTGGTTGAAGGACATTGGACATTTATAATTTTAGACGAACCAAAAAAATTACAATTAAATCATGCACTGCAGCTGCAGTTGGAGTCAGGAATATCATTTATTCCATCTCACTGACAACCTTCTTTTACTTGATCAAAGTAGATACAAAGGAATATTTGACAACAACACAGCATGTATCAATTATGACCTAATTACAAATGGTAAATTTTTGTTTATCAAAAAAAAGGAGGAAATTGTAACTGAATGAATGGCAGGTGCAACCCAAGGACAAGCACATCTTTGACAGATTATAGTTGAAGTTACTACAGTACTCTTCAGTTCCAACTATGATTAGAGCCACTTATAAGTTGTATCTTTTCATGATTGTCTTAAGAGATTCTGCCAAAATTGGAAAGGAAATAAATGCCCCTTCGAAGTAATTTTTCCTTTACAATCTGATTCTTCAAAATTCATATCCCAATATCTAATCAAAAACCAGCACATTTGACTCCAGAACAACATTGCAAGGTTTAATCAATATATGACAGATTTGCAGACGTATTGACAATTGAAACACATTATTTGAACTTAGAGAAGTATACCTTACGATGGGTCTTTGAGATTTTCATAGCCTTAAGAGCCTGATCTGTGTCAATGCTGCTATGTAATATATGAACATTAAATAGTGAACTTAGAGGCTTTAAGAGAAACCACTGCTCCACTAGAGAACGGTATGTTGGAAGAAAAACTAAAATGCTCTTCTCAATATCTGATTCTTTTCCATGTATCCACAACACCAGATTGTGGATGAGTCTGTGCACTTCAGGCTTAATGTTAGCATCCGCTGTTGTAGGTTCTTCTCCAGAGCAATATTCTGCAGAGGGTGAATCTGAATTTCTTCCAAGTAGGTTTATCACCTGTAATCCAAAAACTGATTATAACCACCAATAGGAAAAGAAAATCACAAGTAATACTGAAGACAACAAACAAAGTGGCTTTTCTTCTCTAGAAACCTTTAGACATAATAGATGAGTCAGCAATAATTCTATCTCTAATTCGACCTAAGTTCCTCAGTGCCCTGGTTATCATTATCAAAGTCCAAGAACTTCCATCTCAATCATATGCATTATTCTCCTACTTCGCTGCTCGAAATTCCACATGATCAGGGACATTCTTAAGCAAAACTCACATTATTGTTGCCTAATTATTAGAAATAATCATACTAATAGTTCCACTAAAGCTGCGCCGTGCCTGGTTTTTCATTATCACAGAATCCAAGGACTCCCATCTAAACCATCTTATGCACATCCTCCTACTTTAGCCAACTAAGTTCCTCATAGGCACATTCTCCAAGCAAAAATTTTCAATGGCATGGGCAGATTTTCTCTTCAAATGCACATGTAATATTACCAAACAAAGAAAGAGAATAATACTAAGTTTTCACAATGTGGTTTGGATTCAACTATGGTTGCCAGATACTGCTATGGTTGTCTGAACATGTTCCTGAAGATGAAGCAATTTCTTTCAGCAAAATCTTCTCTGCCATGTTACTTTCTCTCCAAATGAATGAATAAGAACAAGGCCAGAAAAAAAGAAAAATTAATTGACAGTGCATGCTTTACACAAAATTGTCTGGATTCGGATTCTAAAAAGAATAGTTTTAGGCATAGTTACTCCATTTAATGACAATTTAGATGGTAGTGCGGGTAGACGAGCACTTCAGGGATGTTACAAATAAGCCTTTTTAGCAATTCAACTAAGTTCCACCACGCACATAAATGCCAAAAAGCCATAAAGATGACCCGGCTAACAGATTGGTATGGTAACATTAATTCCTTGTATGGAGGAATGAAAAAATTTAAATAAAGGTGTTGGCAATTACTCTCAATAAGAAAGGAATGTAAATTTTGAAGTAATAGCTAATGCCTTTTTTACCTGATCAAGATATAAAACCCTCCGCTGGAAAATGGTCTGCTGGTCAGAGCTAGGGATGGCAAGCACTTCCACTCTTTCACCCCTATCGATATCTCCAAAATATTCCTTGTATCTGGTGATATCCGCTGTTGCAGACATCAAAACCAATCTGGAAAATTTTTTATAAAGAGTGGAACTTAAAAGACCTTCAGGAAACAGCACATTTACCATTTCAGCCAGCTAAGCTGAGACAAATATCACATTCGAAACATCAGCTGAAAATTCTGGAAACAGAAAAGTCTATATGCAACTCAAAACGCCATCAATCCACGTGTTTCATTGACAATGGAACACTTGAGTGCATTGAAAAAATAGCTTAAGAATTCACATCATAGGAAGATGGCAGACCTCATGTTCTTATTCTTCAGCAGGAACTGCTTCACACATACCAGCACTAGATCAGATTCTACAGATCTTTCATGCACTTCATCAAGTATAATAGCTTTGTAATCGAGTGCGCTGAGGCCCCTCTCACGCATTTCATCCAATAAAACACCAGCAGTCTTAAATATAATCTTTGAACTGCAAGAAGGATAGATAGAGAAATAAAAAGGGGCATTAATTACAGATACAGAAGTCTTGCCTATCTAGGAAAAAAAAGTTGAAGTGCACCAAATAGGACATACTATTTATTGAGAAGTAAACAACAAGCAGAGTCATTTAGGTTGTGCTTTTACATGTTTATGACAACAAGCAGAATATGGATAAACTAATAACTCTTAAGATCATAGCATGAGATTAAATCATATTTAATCACATGAACAAGCACAGGTGCTTCTCACATGAATTAGATGAGACCTGTAGAAGTATAAAAAGACATTTTTATGACAGTCATATTATGTAAATTGTCATTGATACGCATCTTTTAGACATTTTATGAGTTTGCAACAGTAGATAGCATACGTTGGATGATTGACTGTTTGTAGCTGCCTGGCCAATTTGGAGGATGGAACGAATACATAAATCCAACACCTTTCCTTCCATGATAAAATCAAAATCTTTGCTCACCCTAACCGAGAAATCATGCATTATAACAAGAATAATGAACAATAGTAGAAACAACAAGTGATGGGAAGGACCAAACCAAATGCAAGGCTACTGATAGAATGAAGCCCAAGCATAAAGAAGATGAATAACATGCACTAGGTTTGTTTATTAGTTAACCGATTTCAACTGAAAGAATACCTAGATGACATGTGCTTCGAATGCCCAATATGATATCCAACCTCTGCTCCCAATTCACACTTTCGGGCTTTTGCAACCATTTCAGCAACAGCTACAACCGCAAATCTTCGAGGCTGGGTGCATAATATGGGTTTGATGTTTTCATCGAGCAGGAACTGAGGAACTTGAGAGCTTTTTCCTTCACAATTAAGCGATAATAAGAAGACAATCAAATCAATTACGTAAACATTTCTAATTGCAAACAGTCAAACACAAGAAAAACAAAAACTATCTAGATTTGAAGATTTTCACAAGCATAAAAGAAGAACCAATGCCATAGTTATATAAAGTTTCCCATTAGTTCAAGGGAAATCAGTTACCAACACATCATACTTCTTTTAGGAGGGTGATGACATCATTGCTAACAGTCATTCACAAAACGATAATGTGGATGAGTCCTTGGCACCATCTGACTGTGCAAATTCCATGTTTGCAGAAATGGAAAGCCTCCAACTTCACTCAGTCCCGATTTCATAACAACTAGCAAAATTATCCAGAGGCCAATATATACAAAGCGAGAGATTTCCCACATTTTCTTTCCTTGAAATTCCATTTACATGATAACTGGAACTACAATTTCTTAACCCTTAAAGAAACAGGATTCATTTCCTTTATGATATAATATTCATGTAGCAATTTCCGCAAAATTCTTCACCACCATCACATGTAGCATATATCCAGAGGCAAACAGAAGCAGGATGGCCAAAAAGAAAAAGAAAGCAAAACGAAACTCCAGGAAATTCTAGATATTCACCCTCAAACACCGAAAGTATCAAAGGTGAGCCACTCTATCCAGAAAAATTGCCTTTCAAAAGCAAAAGGAACTTCGCTGGAAGATCATGGCCACCAACGAACCAGATTATCAGCACTCTAAACGACATCCATCTAAGTCAAATGCACGACTTGGGGAGTAAATTCATTGGCAAGCGTGCGTGAACTCGCCTGAAGAATGCGATTCTCATTACATATATATATATATATATAACAGCATATGTCAACATCAGAGGAAGCTCTGAGCATATCACACTGTCTACGATCATCCGGAGCTGTGTCAACTATCTAGAGTGCCGTGTGCAAGCAAAACGCCAGATTACGCTCATCAGCATAGAACTCAGCGTGAGAAAGACAAAGAGAGTACCGCAGCCTGTTTCGCCGACGATTACGGTGACGCGGTTCTCGAGGATCTTCTCGACGATCTTCTTACGTAGCGCCATGATCGGGAGGGTGGAGAAATCCGGAGGCGCGGATGCAGTGGAGCGCGGGGAGCCGCTCGACGAAGCAGCAGATGACGCCATTGCTGAAGCAGTACCGACGATGAATCCTTCGAGCTCGCGATCTCCGATTCTCTTCGTTCTCTTCTTCTGCAAGCAGCAAGCAGTACGTGAAAGGAGCGAGGAGTGGGAAAATCGGTGACGATTCCTCACTTTTTGAAAGCTTCGTGGACCGGCTTGCTCCCGCTCTGACCCCGGTCTGATTCTCTTCGTCAGATGGACACGTGGCGTTTTCCTAGAGGATCGAGCACAAGTCTGTTGACTTTGCGAGATTGACTCGTCGTTTACTGGCTGCCACGAAATCGCGAGAGACGGTCCCGCCACAGGGGATCGTAAGCCTCTCTTCCATTTCGCTACCTTCCAGCGGAAGTTCACTTACACGTGGAGCGTTCGGACAGGGGGAGTTAAGTCTGTTGACTTCCGTGGTTGACTCATCGTTTCCTGGCTTCCAGGAGTGCGCGAGATATGGTAGCGTCACAGGGAATCAGTAGCTCCGCCCTGATTACCTTCGCATGGAAGTCGGGGAGAAAACGGTGGGTCCCGAGGAATTCGAAGATAATACTATATTATAACGTGATGTGAAAAAATATTAATTAAAATTATATTAATTATTTAAATAGTTATTATAATTAATAATAATTTAATTAATTTAATTAATTTTTTTCCGTCATTATGAAGAGGGACCAAGATTTCATCGTGGGTCCCGCACGATTGCCTCCACGACCGAACAGCTGCTCAAAATCGCAAATGAGGGGTCGGACTCCCGGGAGTTAAGTATCGTTGTATGGAAATTATAATAAATAGTTAGCTATTAAATGTTTTAAATTTATTATGTTTGGCAAGTACATGTATTAAAGGGAATGTTACCGTTGCAATAGAATATTCAGTCAAAAAAATCTGGTTGAAATGTGAGGTTATGGTATATAATTAATATATTGAATTGATGGTAAAAATTGGTAAGCATGAGTAGAATCGCTGTAATTTAACGATTTTACATATTTTAGATATGAAATTTCATATTAGTATAAAATTTTATGAGTATATATTAAAATGATTTTTTTGTTTATACCACGCAATATTTCCTGATTAGCTGAAGACGCTTTGAGACTAATCTGCAGTCTGATCGAGATCCCTAGGAAAATTCTCATCGACTCTCCCAACCAACTTGGAGATCGACCCTGCGATCACCCATTTGAAATATAGTGATAGAACTATTAGGTCAATCTCAAGTTGGTACTAAAGTGGTTTGCATTACTTGAAATAATTCATACTTAAGTACATAAAGATTTTTATGTCCAATTTACTTCAACTAGAAGTTGATAAGTGATGATACACACAAATATTATTATTTGATAAAATTAGTCATGAACACAAATAAATAAAGTATCTGATTTTCTAGTGAGTCGAATATGAAAATTAATTAATAAATTTAGGAAAAGGTTGAGTGTTTTTGGAGATAATGACACTGCGGGTACTATATGTTTGTCGATTTTTACAAGTAAATTCTAAATATTTTAAAATGTTAAATCAAATCCTATATGTTGTCCGCGTTATAACATCGAATTCTTTTCGTTACCTACTGTTACTTTGAGCTAATGTGTATCAGTGACACGTCAACGTCACGTCAGCTCAAAGTAATGGTAGGTAATGGAAAAGACTTGATGTTGTAACGCAAACATCTTTTTTTTGCTTGAAGAATGCAAACAACTTATAGAATTTGATTTAACACTTTAAAATATTTAGGATTTATTTGCAAGTATTAACAAATATATAGAACTTATAGTGTCTTTATTTCAGTATTTTTTTTGTATACATTGAAGAGGGTGCACATGAAGTAAGGGAAAATGTTTGTGAAAAAGAGAGGAGAGAAAAAATTATGATAGAGAAAATTCTGATAGATATATATTAGTAAAATTTATTATTACATTCTTAATTATTTTAAGGATGTACTATGAATTTTGAATTTTATGTGTTAATTGACAATTTTTGAAAAAAGTAAAAGGAGATCAAAGATGAGAAATATGAAGTTCAAAAAATTATTTTGATTATAAATAGCATGAATAAATATGAAGTTTAAGAAATTTTAGATGATGCTACTTAAAATGACACGGTGAAAAATATCAATTAAATTATTTTAATTAATAATTATTATTATAATTGTTCGGGTGATTAAACACTTATTTCCTCACTTGTCGTAACTTAATTGATACTTTCCCGTGGATCGAGATCTACGGATATACAATGTGGCGACCATTTCGGTGGTACCCGGCATACTATATTAGAATCTTTTTAATAGATGATTTTTTTTATTTTTTTGATAATCAAGGTATCCGAGCACATTTTGGGCTCGACTAACGATGATTGCAATGCCTCCTCCTCGAGGCAGACGCAATAGCTCGCAAATCACATGTATCAGGTAAGTCAGGATAAATCATGATGGGTTCAATAGAGTTGAAAAGTCTCCACCCTCCAACATACGCCAATTGGGCTTCGAACCTGGAAAGTTAAACAACACCCTACCACTGGGGCTGCCCACTGAAAGGCTTTTTAATAGATAATGGTTGTTAAATGAATCGAGCTTATTATAAATTCCTATAATCTTAATTTAGTTCTTGTGGTATATTACATGGATAAGGTTCGGTTCCATTGCTAAGTATTACAAGTTCAGTCTCCACTACGAAAAATACCTAGCAAAGTGTGCACATTTATACCCACTCGATACTCTGTTGTATTATACTATTCAAAAGCCCATTCTAACAATTTTACTTAGAAAGGCACTCAAATTATATGAGAGTGAATTTTGAATTACTAGAACACCATTGGCGATAACATTTATATGATACACTATGTACATGAAACACGAGGAGATTAGTTACTATGCTAAAGTTAGTAACCTAGTCAAATGACTTTATAACCTACTTCTGGATATGTGATTTTAGTGTAGTAGTGCAATTCTCTTACCCATAACCTAGAAATTCTGAATTTGATTCTCATCGTGAGAATTATTTGAAATGTGGTTGTTAGGATTTCCACCCGATTGCTAATGTCGAAATTGTGAGTGGATTGCAGTTGAAAGAACTGAGAAGTAAAAAGAGAAACATGAACACTAGGTATACATGGTAAAACCTTTAACGCAAAGGGAAACGTCCATGAATAAAGCAGGGGATTTCACTAGATCAAATCGAAGATAACATTCTTCAGGCATATCATCAATCTCAAGCCCTATTATAAATTCTACTTAGAAAATAGTCATAACTCAATCTCTCAAGTTCTCATGCTCTCGCGCTCCCAAAACGTTTACCAGAAAGATCTCTCACCAGACCCTCTCACTCAGTTCCTAGGCCCCGGAGTTTCACGGCACAAGACACTGGCTTCACTATTCGATACAAGACCATATCATATTTGATATCATAGAAAATATTATATATATATATATATTCTCTAAATCAAATAAATTACGAGATTCAGAATATTCTATTCAAATGAAAAATAATATTCGTAAAATCTCCAAAATATCTTAAATATTCTGTCAAGTATATTCCACGCTTCCAACCATGAATTCGATCATTGATCATTGTTTGCAGATATCTCGTATCTTGAATATAATTTCCAATTCATTCTTCAAGTCTTCTAGTCTTCGAGTTTCGGCTTATGCCGAGACATCCCAACATAATTGTGAAATTTTCACTAAATCTACAATATCCAAGTAAAGTTCTAAGCTTATAGGTGATATTATATCAGTTTTTTTATATTCTAGATTTTGGTACATGTGAGACTTTATTTCTCAACACCCACTCTCCCCGTTCTCCCCGTGACAATGTGATTTACACTTGTTGGCACAGTGTCCTTAAGAATCGACCTCGAAACATACATTTTTATTTTGTACTCTGTTGTGGGGGAGAAACTGGCTATCGGGCAAACGTAAAGCTTCACGCCATTCAGTAGTATCTTCATATCTAAATGCTTTAATGCTTTAATACTTTATTTTCGATTAGAGAAAAAGGGATTTCTCTGTTAATTTAGTGTGTGAATGTAATAGGTGCAAGTCTAACATCCCAAATGCTCATTTACAAGAGAAAAGAGAGCAAAGCTCTGCAAGCTTAGAGTAAACTGAACATAAAACAACCTAGATTTTACTTCAATGCAGTGATCATATCACGTGATAATATTGACATAATATATTCGCATAATTGATATTTATTATGCAATCAACATGTTGTAATGCTGTCCAGTGGATCCCCTAAACAGTGATTGGAAAGCCCTCCTGCTTGATTTGGTTTGGAGATCGATTCTATTTGCCCGGATTTTCGCAATCAGTATTCGACAGCTCACAATATGAAGCAGTCAATTCTGCCCCTTAGAAAGTACCATCAAGAGAGTACACCAGAGAAAGCGTATTTCTATCTACTTGCTGAGAGAAGGATTACAAGCTCGTACCGGGTAAACAGAAGTTGACATAATGGTATTGCCTTATCCTGGAACTGCTGAGATCTCATAGAATCTCATCAATGAGATATTCCAATCTCTTTTACAGTCAGACACTTACCTCTATAACACATCAATGATCATAAGATTTAGATCAGGTAGCCATAAGTTCAGATAAATTCCAGTTCTTTGAGCACATACTCATCTCAAACACACGATCTTCCCTTCATAATGCCCTTATCCTCTGCTTTGAACAAATCCAAGTTCGTTCTCTTGGCATATGCAACGCAACACATTAAACTGAACTGCTCAGAGGATGCCTTCCCTTGTTCATGGACAGCAAAGACCACTGAATAAGCCACGAAGATGAATGACCCATGAGTCTGAGAACATGAAATCAATAAATTCCGTGCTAACTTATCATAAATACGTCAATGTCAGCATATCGTTGACAAGATACCACTCTTGTGAGCCACAAGTCCGACAATATAAAATCAGTAAAATCCATGCTAACATATAAGCAATACAAGGATATTGCCTCTGTCACCATGTGACAACAAATTCAAAAGCCTTTGGTCGGGGAAAACGGCTTGAAGTGGGGTTAAAAAAAGCATCCACCAAGTAGCAAATACTAGACTCCTCAAAAACACCATATAAATGCTACAAATCTGATGACTCAGTCCCATAGATCATAACCGTTGCTATGTGCTCGTTCTAGTATCTGCAGCTTCAGCCTTCCTTTCGGCCTCTTCGTGCTTCTCTGCAGCCTCAGTATCCGATGGCTCCGTGACTTCTTCATGTAAAATCATATTACAGATACATAGAACTAGAGTGATTCATTAAGAAAAAAGTGATACATGTCATAGTCAGCTGACCTTTTTGGTTAAATAACTAGTCCTTGCTGTCTTTATAAATATTTTTTCCTTTTTTGATCAAATTATAAATATTTTTTTATAAATATTTTTTTCACTACAACTGCGAGTGCGACTGCTAACTTCAGCGTCATGTTCCAGTTCCCAGTAATGCAAATCCTGACAGACATTCCTCTCTCACTGTTTCTCCTAAACATGCTTAATTGCCCGGTGAAAGCAATATCATGAGGAAACACTAGAACTGGCACCCCACAATAAAAGGAAACGGGGAGCTGGAGTCCTAATAAAGAATGGACAAAAGCAGCTGGAATATGACCTTCCTAACACCGCACATGATGTTGTTCTCCACCTTCATCATCGCTATCTTCAAAGTCATCACCCATGTCGTCACCCATTCCACCGAAATTCTGAGATAAAGAAACATGCAATTAAAAAGTATGGTACACAAGTACTAATAAGAGGATAAAAAGCCAATCAGGAGAGTGGACCCTACCGAGAAGTCCATGCCACCCAAATCCAAGTCTCCTAGACCTGATAGGAGAACACAAATCTCATACATCGATATCCATGTTGGATCAGGCAAAAGAAACATGAACATCCAAACCACAAACAAGAGAGAAACTAGATGCTAATATAAATCTGTGTTTGTGCCCATACCATTATCATCTTCATCTTCATCTTCATCAACCCACTTGTCCCAGTCAACTTTGATATAGTGAGGTGTTTTACCCTCACCACACAACAATTTCTTCCATCACACCTTCTCTACCTTCTCAAAGATACAGAATACATTCCTCACTCCAAAATTCATTTTGCTCTCCTAAAGTGAATCAACATGTTGATATGGGGCGTCAGCATAATAAAACGACAACATCCATCTGAATTCGTTGATGATTTGACTCACCTCTACATTAACCTTGTCAAAGAGCTCCAGCTTTAGATCATAGGTATGATTTTCCACTCCACCCTTAGCAGTGAAACTGAAAATCCCATCAGGCTCAATATTCACTTTAGCATCTTTGGCATCAGGCAATAGCACCATAACAAAGACTTTGTCTTTCCTTTGGGCCCACTTCACCTCAGGGTGCCGGCTACAAAAAGTTCGCACAATTCAATTACTAAACCATAGGAGAAGGGCTCACAAAATCATATGTTACCATATAGGAAATGCTGGAAAGCCCAAAAGTCCTCAGAGTACCAAGACAATTAGAACTCAATCAACCAAGAGAGATCACATCCCATGGACAAAGCTAAACAATGACTGCAAAAGTCAACTACTGATCTCGACCAAAACTGCATAAGCTATTTTTCACCAACTGATATGCACTGGGTTTGCAAAAGATCAAACACTTTCTTGTCAAATTTGGGACAACCTTTGATCTCAATTCAGACCCCCTTGTATGGAAAATCAAGACAAGTTAGAACAATCACAGACAAGACACTAGATCTTCCTGCCCATCCACAAATCATCTTACATTTGAATATTAGAACCTCGTTCAAAAACTAGCTGCAGTGATCAAATGGCAACCTCAATAACGTGCAACTAGTCCAAAATGAAAAATACTGGAAATTAATGAGCACAGCCCCAATGGGGGAAAAAAATCCACTCTTTCTAACCACCCAAATATCCTAAGCACTTACGACATTAAGATGGATAATAGTGCAGCTTACATTGAGCTAATCAAACTTGGAACTAATAAACAATGCAATCACTAATGGATAGAACAATTACCAACTTTAGAATCACATAGCAAGTGAGAGGCACAACGAGGAAATAAGTTACCCTCACCCTTAAACCACAGAAAAATCCCAACTTTGCACAGTTTTGAGGACCCCATCATCGAGAATTAGAACAAAACAACATTTTTCAGTCAGTTGACTAAGCAGACCGTAATATAGATACAATAAGAGAAGAATCTACGGAGAACAAACAATGCTTACCTCATCCTGTCTTCTGTAAAAGGTTAAGAGAGTGAGTCCAACCCTAGGGAGGAGAAGGGAAGGCTAATGGGGCAGCACATAGCTTCGCAGAGACGGGGCGGGGAAGACAACACCGGGAGAGCCAGCCTTTATATGCGTAGAAAGTAACTTCTACTTTCCCCACTCTCCAAGAAATGTGAGATGCTCGAGATTTTCAAACTCATGAAATCCATGATGGGCTTAAGCCCTAAAGTTTGCTCTCTCTAAATTCTCTCTCTATATATACATATATAATTTTAGAAACTCGAGAATTTCTGTTTACTGAAATTAGAGTCAGGTCGATCTAATTGAGGTATTCAAGTTCAACTGACTCATGTGAAAACTCTAAATTTCTGTTGTTCCATGCATGACCAGTAGTTGAAGCAGACAGAATATAATGAGCTTTGATTAGTTTAGGCTCGAGCATGATCAAACCGAAGGATAGACCTAGAAGGCCAAGTCAAGAGAGGTAAAATTGGATGAAGAGTTAAAAAGATGGAATTTTATGGGTTAGAATGAGATAATTTCACAAAAATGTATACAAAATCAATAATTTTTTTTATAAGATTTTATGAATTTTTTCAAATTTAGAGGATCATTACCCGTAACTCTATTTCCGATCAGACCATGAAAGAATAAAAATTCTGGGAAGCACTAAATTTTTTATTTATAAAATTCAAATGTAGACTTCCATTACGGAAGAGATATTACGGGGCAAAATATCTTTGCCCTTGACCAACACCGACAACACACTTCTTTTTTCTTGGCCTGGAATTGGCTGGGCTGATATTGAGCGCAGTTGATTTTGAGTAAATGTTGATCACATAAAGTATAACGAATTCGTTGTGTAAAATTCTCTTAAATATTGATACACATAAAATTTTCATAATTTTCGAGAGTTTAAGTTACATGTGCCAAGATTTGAACAATAATTTATACAACCAACTCATTATATATTACATATCAAATATTTACTCGTTGATTGAGCTCATGTTTGATTGTGCAGGAAATTTAACCACCCTACTACATAATGTTAAGCATTTGGTGTTCAAATGTGAACATATAAGATGAGCTGAACAATCAGTACTAACATTGATCCTGTAAATGCGGCACCACAAAAAAAAATCTAGTATAGTATAAGAATGGTGTTAGCCAAGAAACAAGTTCAAGGGCCTCTTTTGGTTTAGAGTAAGACTTGAATCTGTGACTTTGACACCAAACCGTATGGGAGTAAGTTTTACACTGCTAGATCATCGCCTTGGCAATCTTACATGTATCGATATATTAAGCCGAAACCTCTATCTTTTCGGCGAGAATGTCTTGCAAGCATTAGTATCACCATGTGATAGTGTTAAATGGTGACACTATCTAATGAAATTTATATTGGATCAAAAAAATGAAATTGATCTATTTTTAAGACTATTTTGATGTTTTTAGAGTTATTAAAAATCTTAAAAATGGATGAATTTTATTTATTTATCACAAAAACTACTCCGTTTTGGCACCAAACGACTCATTAAAATTTTGTAGTCATCAAAATCAAATCCAAAATCCTTTAATGTATTAATGGAGAAAAATAACATTACTCATCCATAACTTCTCAAAACTAGCATCAGTTTGTAACCAATTGAAAAATAACACTATTTTATGATGAAAGTCAATTTTACCTCTCCCACCCACACACTCTCTCTCTCTCCTCCTGCAGTAGCTCCTCAATGAAGCACTCTCTCTCTCCCCTCTGTCACTCTCATCTCCTCAGTAGAGCTTTCTCCCTCCTCCTACCCCTCTCCTCCTGCCATGGGCATCGGAACGTAGGGGCATTGACAGCATCAGGGGCGGCGGGCGTTGGGGGTGTTGAGAGCAATGGTGGCATCGGGGCGACGGGCGTCGATGGGGTCGGGGGTCAGTGGCATCAGGCCGTGGGGGCGTCGTGAGCAGTGGCAAGAAGAAGAAGTTGGGTTGTCGGAGAAAGAAGAGGAAGAATGGGTGGGAGGGAGAGAAAAAAGTTGAGAGGGATATTTAGAGTATTTAGTAAAAAGAGTATATATAGTAGTACTAATTTTAAAAATGTTATAAGGTGATATTAATTATAAAATTCACTGTTTTATTAGTGCTAGTGCTAGAAAATTTTCACATCTTTTTTAATCCTAAATCCGACAGATCAAGGTGAAGAGACAAGTGAGCCGCCTCAGCCTCAAAAAAAAAAGTTAAAAGTATGGGGCCTTCAATGTAAAGGTCCCAAAGCTGAGGATCATGTTTGCTAATATAAACACTGGTGGCGGGACTAGAGCACCGCAGGGCATGCGATGTTTCCCCAAAAACCCTAAAACCCCGTGTCGTCTTCACTGTTCGAATCAGCGCCATTGGAGACTCGGCTACTGGAGCAGGAAGAAGAGACCATGGACATGGAAGTGGATGAAAACCAACTACCCAAATCAATGCCGGATGGGAGCTCACCGAAGCGATTCGGCCTTAGGAACTCAATCCAGACCAACTTCGGCGACGACTACGTCTTCGAGATTGCTCCCAAGTACGCAGCTTCCTCTCGAATTTCCAGCTACGAAATCTCGTCCGAGTAGCTGGATTTAAATCTTGTCGATCGGATTTTGTGGTTGGGTGTGAAAGGTTTGATTGGACGTTGATGGGGGTGTCACTGTCCAACAACGCGGTGAAGCTGTACTCGCCCGAGACGGGGCAATTCTACGGAGAGTGTAGGGGCCACAGCGCGACCATTAATCGGATATCCTTCGCGGGCCCGTCCAGCCCTCATGTGTTGCACTCTTGCTCCTCTGACAGCACGATAAGGGCCTGGGACACCCGATCTTTCAAGGAGGTGCGCTTCTGAAGTTGCCATTTTTCCTGCAATTTTACGCCTAATGCCAATGTATTCATCCGGTCAAATTGATTGTCGTGTACTTCTGCGTTCTCTGTACGAAGGCCAATCCTGGAATAATGTCGAATGCGTGATAAGTAGCGTTTTAGACCTAAGAAGTAAGATCTTCATCAAAACATATATTTAACTGGCGATATGTTTGTTAGATGTGTTTGCTTCTTTACCCAAGAAACAGTTTTGAGTGTGCAAGATTGCTATTAATTTGTTTTAGTTTGAAAACCCACGATAATTTTGAGTTTTCACCTTGTTTCTGGCTCATGCTTTGATAGGGCATGGCGTTGCACTTTGTGCTTCCAATGTGACTGTGGTCCCAAGCTCCTGATAATAACTCTGAAATACTACAAGAATAATTGAAAATTCTGCTGTTCGGATATCGATTATTTGGTTTTAATATTAAATATTGGCAGGTGTCATGTATAAGTGCTGGTCCATCTCAAGAGATCTTCAGCTTTTCATTTGGTGGGTCAAGTAACGTTCTTCTTTCGGCTGGATGTAAATCTCAGGTCTGGTCTCTTTAGTTTGGCATTTGGTTTCTGCTAACACTTTAGATGATGGATTTTAAGGTTATACTGCCTGAAGCAAACAAAACATGTGGTGGAACCAGCTTGGGTTAGGACAGTTATGTATACTCTTCAGTGTGTGCTTGTATCACTTAAGTAATGCTTAAGCATTCCTTTTTCTAAAATTTTTATACGTTTTATGTGTACAACACATTAGGCAGAACCAACTCAGGTTACGATTGTTATCTGCATTCCTTAGTATGTGCTTGTATCACTCAAGTAATTTAAGTGTTTCTTTTGCCAAAATATTCTGTTAAGTTCCTTGACTTGTTGATCATGGTGTGGAAGTATAGCTGTTTATGTACTCAGCCAGTGGTTGTCATGTCTGCTACTGTTGCTGAACCAGATTCTATTTTGGGATTGGAGAAATAAGAAGCAAGTGGCATGCTTGGAAGAATCTCATGTAGATGACGTTACTCAGGTGTGTTGTGATATATGTTGAGTGAGACTGCATGAAGGCTATGACAAGAATTATTTAAGTGTATATAATTTTGCCTGTTCAGTTGGTCACTTTTTCCTTTTGGGTTATTTTTATCTGTGATTAACTGTGGGCTGTACCCATGATAGGTTCATTTTGTCCCTGAGCACCCAAACACTCTTGTTTCTGCTTCGGTAGATGGCTTGATGTGTGTTTTTGACACTGGGGGTGACATTGATGATGATGATCATATGGAATCAGTAAGTTCCATGCTGCATGGCATAAGATTGATCAATGGCTATTTGCATTGAGTTTGGTTTTCGCTTTTTATTGTGTCATCTACTTATACTTTATTTTTAAGATTGACTTGCTAGTGAGTGTTTATCTGGGAGAAATAAATGCAAGTTGTATATTGGTTATACTACACCCGGCAACAGATAGAGCATCCATTTGCCATCTTCAAATATATAGTGTCCTTCATAAGTCTTATACGATATTAAGATTATACTTCGGAATGCCTTGTCTTATGTGCAAAAGTTTCAATTTAAAATGACAATTAGTTTTTTTTTTTTTTTTTCTGTGATCAATCTTAGGAGTTGTACTCATGCATTTCACTTAATGAAGCCTGTGATCTCCAACGCCCACAACCCCCCTCACCCCTCCCAGATCATAAGTTCCAGTCTTTTCTCCTTAGGAGACTGATAACAGTTTTTATCTCTTATAGATTATTCTCTCCGTGTAACATTTAGATATTAAAAGTCTTCCCAACTGTAATGTTTGGAGACACTTCAATGGACTGTAATATTCTCTTTAGCCTCTGCAACTGTGTAGGTAATAAATGTTGGAACTTCAATTGGGAAGATTGGGATGTTTGGAAGGAACCATGAGAGGCTGTGGTGCATGACTCATATTGAAACCCTGAGGTATCACATGTTCTTTCTTTTCAATGGTAATAATTGATTTTTTAATTGCCATTAAAAAATTGATTTCTTTATTGTGTATGCTCCTATTCTGTTTCATGTTTAGATCATAGACATCCTAAACATCACAGTATTAGTTTTAAGGCAATATTTCACATGACACTCAATTACAACTTCAAGTAATTGATTGTGATAATCTTGAGATTTTGTCCATTATGTTGGCCTATTTTGCTCTGATTGATTTTGATAGATGTCCAACAAAATACATTTTATCCTCCTTAGTGTCTGGGACTGGAAGAATGGAGCAAATCTAGCTAGCTTTGAAGATGCTCGATCATTGACATCTAAGAGTTGGAATTTGGGACAGGTTAGTGTGCCTTCTTTGATGAGGTATCTGTCTCACTAGGAAAGCCTTTCCTTCCTGCTTTTGTTTCTCCAGCAAGCATATTTTGTAGTTTACTGTTGATCATAGCACAATATTTTGTAAGAACTAGTCAAAGACATGCTCGAATAGAGTGGCTTTCTAAGTTGTTTTCTCGAATGGATAATCAAAATTTTATTTCCTCTGCAGGTTGATTATTTCGTGGACTGTTACCGTGCAGAAGATGGTGAAGCTCTGTGGGTGATCGGTGCCACAAATGCTGGCACATTAGGTTTCTTCCCCGTGAGCTACGGTATGGAGCCGACCATCGGACCTGCAGAAGCTGTTCTTGAAGGGGGACACACCGGCATCGTACGAAGCGTGTTGCCTTTGTCGGGCTTGCCAGGGACAGCATCTGCACAAAGGCGAGGTATGTTTGGTTGGACCGGTGGGGAGGATGGTTGCCTGTGTTGTTGGTTCTCAGATCTTTCTCCTGATGTGCACCAGTCTTGGACGTCCAGTTCACTGGTTTCGAGGTCTCCGAGATCTCACAAGAAAAATAGGCATCAGCCTTACTGAAGCTTCCATGGAAGCTTTTGTTCTCATGCTTTCTGTCCTTTTTTCCCCTATTTAAGTTCAGAAAAGTGTGTTTGCTTGTTTCTGAGTGCTGGAAGAAGAAAGGTCTGTGTTTTTTCTATTTCTTTTTTGGTATTTTTTGTCTCAAACAAGCTTTAACTGTCTAATACATCCTTGTAAGTTTTAAAACTTCTGTATACTGCAAAATGTGAGGAAGGGTACCTTTGTGACATTTTCATTTTTCTAAATTTTTTTTTAATGTTTATTATATCTCAATTTATCATAGTAAATAAATCATAATAAAAATAACAAATTGTAGGAGCATGCACGGGTATAGAGTAGACGCGGAACCGGTAAGAACCTATCATATTAGGTGGATTCTAGGTAGATCCCAATGAAAATATGGCAGGTTTCGGGTAGCGAATGAAGGAACCAATTAGTTCTAGTTCCGGTTTCGGTTCTAGCACATAGGCTATTGGAATTGGAATAAAAACATGTTAATTTATTTGCAAGGTTAATTTTAATTGTTTATAACTTTTTCGTTTGAATTCTAATTTATGAACTATTTAAATTATTATATTTCTAACTAGATAATCTTATATTTGACATAATAATTATGTATATTTAATGAATTTTTCATGTGTAAAGTATCATTATAATTTAAAATTAGTAATAAATAGTACTTAAATATAATATAAATATACTTGAAATTACACATTTTATTATGATAAAAAATTATATGAAATAATAATAACTATAAAAAAAATTGAAGTAATCCATTTTTTAGATGTAAATAATAGATAATAAATATGTTCCAATAGAATACCTTATAAGTTCTAGGTAAGGTTCAAATCTAAATGTTAAGAATCAATCTTATATAAAGTAAGGTTCGGGTATCATGAATAATACAAGGTATTCAAATCCAGACACTTCTAGAACACCTCAAACGAATTGGATTGTAACACTATCCACTGCTATGATTGTGTTTTGCCTTTGCCCCACTCTTTCCCTTTTTATCTAACTACTCTCCTCGCCTTTTTCCATTCAAAACCTTCACTTACATGATTAGCTATAATTGAAAATTTAACTTTCTTTTTTAACTATTCTTTCCGTGTACTTATATTTCATTCATTTATACAAGTGGCAGGACCTGCACGGTACATGGATTTTATAATTTAATGAAATTGCTAAAAGAAAATAAGCATTAACATGATTGGACAAAGTTTTAATTATGATTAGTCATTTAAAAAGTGTTAATTATAATTATTGAGAGAGACAATCTGGCTGATTATGTATATATTGAAAATGCTAGAGAGAAAAATGAAAAAGATAATAATGAAATAAGAGAGAAAAAAGAGAGTGAGAGTAAAGAGAGTTACTAGATAAATACATACACGTTAGTGAATTTATTGACATGTTTATATTTTTTAATCTCATAATTAATAAACTTAAGATTTATGTGTAAATTGTAATTTGAGAAAATAAAAAAGAAAACAATATATTTTAATATATAAATAAGATTTCTCTTTTTTCTTAACATAAATTTATTTATAATATCATTATTTTGTGACGAGTACGAGTCGAGTGTCTAAATATTATTTAAAAGAACAGCAACCCAACGTAGGCCAATGAGCGGGTCAACCAAACTTATCCACATAATTAATACAACTACTCCTTTGCTGCAAACTGATTACCATTTTCCTCAACTTAATTTTTCTTTTATAATGATGAGTTCATTCTCCTTCTCCTTAAGCTCATGATCACCTCTAAGCCCATGACATCAAATAGATTTATTTTGGCTGAGCCTAGTCAAATTTTCTTTTAAAAAAAGGAAGATATCAATCTGCCCCAAGTTTTCATGAGTAATCAACATTTCAAATTGGAACTGAACACAACCATAAGTTGATTTGGATCTTACATCAGTGGATCTTGGATCTTACTTCTCAACAGAGTTGACCAAATATTGTTCTACTGGTGGGTTGACTTGCAAAAACAAGCAAACTTCGTCACTCACTGACATCTGATTCCTTCAATAAAAAGACTGGAATTTCAGTAACATCAACAGCATTCTACTTGAGACTGGCATCAGCGGTGATCACCCTTCTAGGTTCTACTAAATCATAAACACCGAGAATGAGAAATTGCTGAGAGCATGCTTCATATAAGTAGGGCAGCCAGTGCACATGAAAGCAGCAAACACTTGCCCAGCTTGAGTTGCAGGATGTACCAATGTATCTCAACCGCGTCCACGACCTCCACCTGCCCACCAGAGCAGAGAAATGAAGTTCTTTTTATGCAGACAATAAAAGGATTCTTGCTGCAGCCCTAACTTTAAAAATTTCTAGATTGTACGGCACTTAAATTCTCCTGAGCCAGGTGAAATGATGCTTTTTTGCATGAAGTCAAGAAGGGCACTCAGGTCTTCAGAGCAAATAATTTTTTTATAGGTAGATGTGCTGAAACATCTTTTTTTTTTCACTATTGGGTCTATGTACAGTCCACAAGCTGGTACGTGCATCATTTTTCTGTAAAAACAACCTAATAGAATGGGGCATGTAAAAAATTGAAGCGCATATTTTGTCTATCGTTGAGGGATGCCTACCACAACCAGCTACCTTTTCACGCTACACACATTATAACAATGTAGGAGCAAGCAAGCTCAACAAAAACCTCGAAGCACAAACTAATACAAGCATTGTTAGTGTGAAAGGGAGAGAGTGTGATAAAATTTGGTTCCCATTACAGGAGTCCAGAAATACATACCCCTGCCTCCAATGCCCTTTCCACCAGAGCCACCCTTGCCTCGACCTCCACCAGCACCTTTGGCACCTCCATCATCAAGTCCACGGCCAATCCCTTTAGCTGGTCTTCCACCAACAACATCATCTCTGCCTCTTCCCCTTCCACGCCCTACTCCAGGGGGTTTTCTATCTGCATAAAGAAATCAACTCCATTTCAGCTAAAGTCACTAGAATGACAAAGCAGGACAGTGAATACAACTGTTGATCTACAATATAAAAACATTGTAACTTGCACTTTATACATAGCCACCTCTGCACCAAATTTAATGAAAGAGATTCAATTTGGTTAAAACTCATATGATACAAGCTTTAATTTTTTGAAGTCCTAAAATAGGTGTTCCTTAGTGTTGAGAGTGGGCATCTTTGTATATTCCAAATTTAAAAAAAGAAAAAAAGATTGATGTAAGAGAACAATCATTTGATACAATCCTGCTTGAGAGAGCAGATTCCCATGTCTACATCTCTAAAAAGTTGCAAAATCATAAGCCACGTATCATCATGTCAAGACTAGGAAATTCTATGGTTTATTGAAAGTGACCATTCACTTTTACCCTTGGCAGCAGTCAGGTTAACTTCAGGTGATCCTAGATTCACCAACAAGTCTATCTGATGACAAGGGAAGCCATGATCACTTCATCTAGCGATAGAACTTTCCGATCAACATTTGCTACTAGAAATCACCATCTCAATTAATAGCGAATCAAGGGACAAAATATACATTATCTTGTAAATTAAGATTAGACATACCTGCACGACTCTTGGTTTCTTCCTGTACTTTATCAATGACCTGTAATGCAAACCCACAAAATTAAGTTACAAATTGCAGGAACAGCTTTGCTATCCATGTAGATAGTGTTGCAATGTCAACATTCTTTGCAAAAACATTATGAAGGGGCACATTAAGTACTAATGTCATCTACCGAATTGATTTATGATTCTACACAGTGTGCCCTACAAAGTCTTATGCACAAAATGTGTATAGCCATTTCCAACCATAGGAGTGAAAAGAACAAAATCCAAAAGTAACAGTTTTAGAATATACCAAACTTCAGTTAACCAACATTTCATAAAACAAGAGACACTATCACATATCATAACGAGAAAGTTTATTTCAGAATGCTAATACCATCATGCATACATAGTTGTAATTTTCAGTCATTGACAAGATATTTTGGTGGAAAGAAATTTGATGTTAATACTAGATTTGAAGAACAGTAACACAGTTGTTAGAAGTCTAACAGAAAATCAAACGCAAACTTCACAAAGAACAATGTACCAAGGTGAAAAAAATTCTCATAAGCCTGAAAGTTAAAAAAGAAAAAGAAAAAAAGAAAGAAAATCTCTGCTCACCTCATCAGGAACACGGAGATATTTAATTGTGTTTCCACGGATATAACATTCAGGCATCCGCCAAAATCGATCTCCATCCTGCATTGCAATTCAGTTCAGCGGGTTCAATGAATCGTATTCCTTCTATCATAAACTATGTTTGGCACTCAAAAGTTTCTGAGAATTGTAAGGCTACCAGAAGAGAGATAAGTATCACCTTAGAGGTACATATGACTTCACGGAGATGGATGTTCATCCAAGTGTCACAGTTGACCAGATGCCCATTGTAAGTCTCTCCATTCTTCAATTCCACCAACTGCCATCACACAAGAGAACGGGTTATCATCATCTCCATCAATGTGCATCTCACTTTTTGCGTGTGCGCATTTGATAAAGAGAGAGAGATTTACCATAGGGTGCCCTTGGGCAGTCTTCAGCAAAGAAAGGGGAAGCTGCAATGAAGAAATTGGGAAGCTTACATTAGCAAGTTTCACTCTTTAAAACCAAATCATCAGAATGAAATTTACAACCATAACTACACAAGCCACTTCTTCCAGTCAGTCAGTAGATTCATGACTACACAGGTTACGAGAAAATACAGACAGAAGACATCTTGACAGTACGAAAAGCTCAGAAATTAAACATGGGAAAGACACAATCTTTGGAGTTACGTACCATCTCTTAAGGGAAAAAGAAGAATGCCCCGTCACAGCAAAACCCCTGCAAAGAACAGCGTCGAAGGTCAGAGGAGCCGAAAAGCCCTTGCTGCAAGTCGGAACTCAGTCAAATTAAACGGATACAAATTCTTCACCGGAACCCTATTTCCATCTGCACCGACAGAATGCCAAGAAACGCCAGCGTCGTGCAGGTCGCGTGAAATTGATCGGACGAAAAAGACCCAACAAGAAGAGAAATCTTCAACCTGAGCGTATGGAGAGAGAGAGCCTGAGATCAAACAGCGCTTCTTCGATCTCCTCTCTGATCGAGCAGAGGCTTCACTTCTTGACTCGAGCGGAACAGCCTCCCCTGCCTGCGCGAACTATTCTAACTCTTGTATGCCTCCCTAATCAATATATTGGATCGTGGAATTTGCAAAAGGGCCCCTAAATTATTGTTGATTGACAAGTCGCTCCACGAATGTACTTTATCATTTCGCATAGAATCCCTGTATTGGGCATTAACAGATTAATCTAATCACAGCCGTCCCAAAAAGAGGGTCCGGACGAATTACAAATAAAATTTTATGATATGGTTAATAAAATTTTTATATTAAAAATAAGTGAAATTATACTGAATTTTATAATCATTTCACATGTATATATTTAATTTTTACAATTAATTATATATTTATCAGGCAATTAAAGGATAAATGGAGCACCACTAGTAAAAATTTAACTCACCATCGCATCAAAATCTATTTCTCAAATATTACATAATTAATTAACTAAAATAATAATTTTGTCCATAAGAGATAAGTTTTACATTATTTGGGTTCCTCAACAATTTTTCGCATCACTTAACTCTCTCGTAAATGAATTTTACATCAAGTGTGTCCCTTACGGTATTAACTTAGTCCCTCATGGTATTAATTAGGTCTCTCATAATATCAATATAGTCTCTCATAGTATCAATAGTCCCTCACGGTATCAATCAAGTCTTTGAGAGATTTTTTCATTAACTTTAGCAAAAATTAGTATTTTATTGATATGACACTTGATGTGGATGCCACACATGAACGAGTGTCAATGGGACACATTTATATAATATTTTAAAAACATTGTAAGATGGAAAGAAATTTCAAAAATTAAGACAAATTTTAAGAAAATTCCTAAATCTCATAAAAAATAAGATATAATCATAATAATTTGGATGTAACATTATTCATAGAACATGCTGGTAGATTGACAGTATTTCTCAACAACGGAAATACTTTATGCATATTTAATTATGAAAAATTGGTATAATTGGTACGGCTCTCGACTATGATAACTAATAGGTCTTGGATTTGATTCTTAACAGTGCAACTTCTCGTATCTCTTTATTCTCCGTTCTTTTTATACCCTTCTAGGCATGTGTGCATCCTTTATATATCGAAAAAAAGTACTTAGATGCCCATGTCTGAAATGGTAGGAGGAGTTTTACTATTATCTGATAAAATGATAATGTTAGAATCATTTACATAGACTTGTGGTGAAATCTAATTATTAGTACAAACTAGTTCTTATGTTTCCTCTTTCTAGTGTGAAACCTGGTGGGGGTTTTAGGTACCCAGCTGGTCGAAGTTGATCAGTCCAAGGTCCTCCGGGCTCCAGATGATCCAGATGAATCTTCGATCTTTGATGTCCTCTATGAAATTTGAGCTCGAGAATAGTGATCCAAGTCGACTCTCGTATATTTAAATTAGTGTGGGTATAGGGAAAGTCAATATATGTGCAAGCACAGATCGGTACGTGAATAAGGCTAAGAAAGAGATGCCACGATTCCCATGGCATGGGATAATTATGACATGACATTTTCGTACAGGAGTCAGTATTCTTGTCCTAATATGAGAAGAATTGTGGAGGCAAGTGTTACGAGCGTGCCAATTTTCTAGCGTCTCCTCAACCCATGCGGCCTCAAGAATTCGTCTTAAATCAGCCTTAACAACACAAGAGCTCTTGAGAGAAAAAAAGGTAAAGAGAGAAGCTCAAGTTTGAGAAATTTTTGGGTGTATGACAAATTAAAGGACAACATAGGGATGAGAATCTTTCTGGAATATTCATATGATACGAAAGAAAAAGATTTTAAAGGTACCATAAATGACTAATCTACTCTCCTTAATTACATATATACAATATTTACAATTATACAAATGAATTGCTTTCCATATAGAGCTCAATTGATGAGGTGTCTTCAATAGGCTTCCTTATTTAGCACGACTGATGATGCAGTGGATAAGCTTTTGTATCGAGCGCTTGATGATGTGTCACAAATAACCTGAAAATCGTGTTGGTCGGTGATACAAGGCTGGCATCGAGGAGTCAGTTGATTGGGCAACTGCTGTGACTGTGAGTCGCATATGTTGCATGCCTGGGAGCACTGCGGTAGGTGCTCGACATGGAGGCGGTCAGGTTTGTGTCCAACTGGGAGGCTAGTCGGCTCTGCATTATCAGTGAACACATCAAATCACTTCTCTAATATATTGGAGCAATGTAACCAGTGCCCCCGGATCACACTACAAAGTTGAGAACAGAAAAGAAGTCGACCTGAAGATTTCACCCGATTCTCATTTCTACTCGGTAGATTAGCCTTTTTCTGGACTGAAACCTCGTACATCTCATCTTCTTCTATAGATGTACGAGATGAAGGATATGCCAGCTGTGTTTTGCATCACGTTTCGAAGGAGAAGATCTCCGACCATGACCGATGGTGAACTGCAGTGCCTGACATAAGCACAACACGGACTCTAGCGGCAGGGTGAGTGGAATTCACCGTCCAACTTGTGAAATTTGTAGAGTCTCCTCAGTCAAAAAGATGATCTCGATGACCACAATTAAAGGATGAATAATATAAGTAGAAATAAGTTTGATTCTTTCTTTGGGCACGTAATCGTGATAGAAAGATTTTACCGTATGAAAAGAGTAATCGACTAAAAGGAAAGAATATAATAGTGTGAAAATATTACTGATCGTCGAGACCTGTGGCAGTCACAGTTTCCTTAAGACTTATTCATTCCCTCTCGGTTGTGCTGAGGACACGTGGACGTAAGTCTCCCAGGATAAAACGACTGCAGAGCTGTAGGTAGCACCGAACTTGAAGCTCCAAGGCGAACTGAAACAGAAGCTGAACACCACCGAAAACAATGCACGATAAAACAGAGAGAGGAATATTTCGTAAATCAATTTTATGGAGAAGGCGAAGGTTGTCGGTCCAATGCACGAAATCGACTTAGGAGGCTTTTCCTTTTCTCTGTGTCTCCTTGCTCTCCATCCATACACTTTATATACAAGTGTATATGCAGGTGAAATTTGAAGGAAATAAGGCAACCAATGATTTCTAACAATCATTACAATTAAGTTTCAATCATGCATACATGAATTCTTTCCCAATGATGCATGATTGAATCAAAGAGAATGGAGGCAGCCGGTGAATAATCTAGAAGGATTCATTCACATGGTCACGTTCTCGCACATCGAAGCAATTCAACGGACCTTCATCGGTACACTCTAGAACGAGCGATCTTAACCCATTTTAATATGGGCTTATTTTAGCTCATTCAATTCCTTCAATCTAATGAGAAATAATTTCTCATTCACACATTTTATTCGTATCAATTATACCATTTTTCCAACAAAATTTAGAAGATACTAAACAATAACGAATCTAAAAAATTTATCCAATGTGATAAAACTTAATGGAAGAGTGGGACGATGAGTTCAAGGAGGGTGAAACAAAATACTTCAATAAAAATAAGCAAAATTAAATAAAGACTAAAATATTTCATGAATTTCTTGAGTTGGACAGGGCAAATGCGACATAGACACACCCCATATCCATCCATGGTGCCAGGCATACGGCTCCATCAAGGGACAGGACCAGCCTTACCGACATTTACCTGGGAAACATTAGCTTTTTTTTGGGTAAAAAAAAAAAGAGAGCAGTGGCGGTACAACCACCTCATTACCTAATGGTCGGGATTTCATATACAGCCGTGAACATAATAGGTGAATTAAATAACTAGTATTAACACTGAACCCGTTAATATAATATAATTAAATACCTAATATAATTTAAGAAGCTGATATTCGTCAAGATACAAGTTTAAGAGTTCTTTTTGATAATATCGCTCAGACCAAGACTCGAACTCGAGAAATTCTATGAAACATTGTATAAAGCGAAAGAATCACCGTTCATTAGTTGATTTAAAGCGAGTGATAATCAATTATTGAATCGATCGGACACATTTGAGAACACGAGTTAGATTTAACATTTCCTAAGAACAAATGTAAAGATAAAGAGACCGGTTTGAGTTGATTAAGATAGTTCAAAATCTATTCCGATTACTATAAATCTTCATATTATTGTGATTACATGAAAGAGCAATTGCAAGATAAAGAATTAGATAATAAATCACGTTCCCATCTACAAATCCTAACATAAGATAGTTCTCATTGTTCAATACCTCTTCCTTTTTGATAATGTATTGAGTTCGAGTCTTATCTATTATTGAGAGAATTTACATTTTAATCTCCCGATTGGTAACTCAACCTAGATTGATAAGGATATTAGGACTTATTATATCCATAAATATCAGAATATGCATATCGACAAAGGTAAATATCTCCTCGAGAAGTCCATTTTGGTAAGTATTTCCTGTGAAAAATCTAAAGATCCACATCTTTATGCCACGTGGCACCCAAATCGTGGTGAGGTTCAACCAAGTCAACGCCGCGACTTCCACGGGAGATGTCCTTTTCTCTCGGTCCGTTTCTGTGACGGTGTTGTCAATTGAAATGACCGTAACGGTGTTAGAAATTTTCCAGAGTGCCCGATATTCCGTTCCACGCTTGTGGCTTAGGATTGAAATGTCAAGATCCGCAATCCCCTCCCAAAAATTAGTAAAAAGAAAAATTTCACAAATAAAGAGAAAAATAACGGTTCAATTGCTGCGCAGTTCAACAGATAAAAAAATATTATGAGTTTTTCAATTTTTTCCCCTAATCTCATGATTGTATCGTTAATTATAAGCTGTACATTATTATCTCGATGCAATATACCGGCTGTGATCCGCCGAGTACTGTCGGTCTCCAAATTTAGCAAGAAACTCGGTACCTCCTCACGGATTGAATTAGAATCAATTGAAACTCATCATTACAATGACATTGTAACTCTTGATAGTCAATTCAAGTAGATAAGACGTGCATATGATTCGTGTGAAAATTCATGAGATCGAAGATTGGAATCATCCATTGATCGCGTAGCCCTTCGTGAGACCGCTCACACATGTGTTTTGCGTATGCACATGGACTAATCTAGATTCACGGGATTGTGGGGTGTTTATGAGCCCGAGCAAAATAAATTATCGTTAAAAAAATGACCTTGCAGTAAAAAAATCAAACTTATATGTATGAAATTCATGATTGTATTATGTGGAAAGCTGCCATTACCGGAGTATTTTCGTCTTAATGGAGATCACGTTTGTGTTCTTCGGATTCTTGGTGGCACGTTTGTCCACTTCTTGCATTTTTACGATTAAATTTTATATTTTTATTCTGCAAAAAAAGGATTAAAATTTATATTTATCTATTCCCAATAAATACCCCCTTCACCGACTAGCCGCCTTCTAATTTATTGGATTATTTATATATTAACCTATATTCTTATAATTAAAGAGGATGTGCTGTTGGTCTCCTTATTAAACTTTGAAAAATATTATTGATAAATATAAATTTAATAAATCAAAAGTATGGAAGGATGTGGGTGAAATTGTAAAATCACCATTTAAAATAACCTTCAATTTCTCGATTATCAAGCCTATAAAAAAACTTATCTTCTATTGTTTTCTAATCTTTTTTAAATAAAATATTTTCTCTTATTTATTTATAACTACAAATTTAATAAAATTAATAGTGTTATAAGAAATTTTAACATTGTATATATTAAATATTATTTTTAGATAAAAATAACTTGAAAATCGTTTATAATTAATTATATAATTAACAGTTGTATGCGTGTGTAATATGAGAAAAAATGGTAAAAATCTTGTCATGGGCCGAGTAAGCCCAATCCCAGAAGGTCCACACCCTATCGAAGTGGACACCAGCACACTCCACACTGTCCCGCGCTATATGACAGCGTAGAGTAGTCAAGGAGACAGCTGAGTGGGCCCCACGCCTTGAACCCCACCTGCTCATCTTTAAGACAGCGAGTCCTGTCGGATACAATCTCTCTCTCTCGAAACACTTACCCTGTCTCTCTCTATCCTATTTGGACACAACATAAAAATCAGAGCGCGTCTCTCTTCCGCCCATCCTGACCCGTTCATCGGCCCTCCATCCGACGAGATCTCAGATCCGGTCACCGCGTCCACCCTATCGCACCGGCAATTCAGCCTCCGTTCAGCGGAGATTCCCCCTCGCGGATCCAGATTCGTGCAAGAGATAGATTACAGGCAGAGGTGGGATCGGTAAGCTGAAGCTGCGATTAACCGTTGGGAGATGATAGAGAGGTGCCTCGGAGCCTACAGGTGGCGGAGGATGCAGCGGGCCCTCCGCCACTGCAAGGTCACCATCATCTGCCTCGTCCTCACCGTCGTCGTCCTCCGCGGCACAATCGGCGCCGGAAAGTTCGGCACCCCGGAGCAGGACTTCATCGAGATCCGCGACCACCTCGTCCACTCCTCCCGCAAGCGCGCCGAGCCCCACCGCGTCCTCGAGGAGGTCCAGCCCCAGCAGACCACCTCGGACTCTGCCGGCTCCAACACCAACACCAACACCAAGAGCTACACCGAGTTCGACATCAACACAATACTCAAGGACGAGGGTCCAGACGAGAAGACCGACCCGAACAAGCCCTACTCCCTCGGCCCGAAGATCTCCGATTGGGATGAACAGCGCGCTAAGTGGCTCAAGGACAACCCCCAGTTCCCCAATTTCATCGGACCCAACAAACCTCGGGTCCTCCTCGTAACTGGTTCATCACCTAAGCCATGCGAGAACCCTGTCGGAGACCACTATCTCCTGAAGTCGATCAAGAACAAGATCGACTACTGCCGCCTCCACGGGGTCGAGATATTCTACAACATGGCCCTCCTCGATGCGGAGATGGCTGGGTTCTGGGCAAAGCTTCCCCTGATAAGAAAGCTCTTGCTTTCCCACCCGGAGATCGAGTTCCTCTGGTGGATGGACAGTGATGCCATGTTCACCGACATGGCCTTCGAGGTCCCCTGGGAGCGGTACAAGGATTCCAATTTCGTGATGCACGGTTGGAATGAGATGGTGTACGATCAGAAGAACTGGATCGGGCTCAACACCGGGAGCTTTCTGCTGAGGAACTGTCAATGGAGCTTGGACATCCTCGATGCCTGGGCTCCAATGGGTCCCAAAGGGAAGATTCGAGAGGACGCTGGGAAGATCCTAACCCGGGAGCTCAAGGACCGGCCTGTCTTCGAGGCCGATGACCAGTCGGCCATGGTCTACTTACTGGCCACCCAGAGGGATAAGTGGGGAGAAAAGGTTTATCTCGAGAGCGCCTACTACTTGCACGGCTACTGGGGCATCTTGGTGGACCGGTACGAGGAGATGATCGAGAACTACCACCCAGGACTGGGCGATCACCGGTGGCCGCTCGTAACCCATTTTGTGGGTTGCAAGCCCTGCGGGAAGTTCGGGGACTATCCCGTCGAGAGGTGCTTGAAGCAGATGGATCGGGCATTCAATTTCGGGGACAATCAGATTCTGCAGATGTATGGTTTCACCCACAAGTCCCTAGGGAGCCGGCGGGTGAAGAGGGTGAGGAATGAGACGAGCAACCCGCTCGATGTCAAGGACGAGCTCGGTTTGCTCCATCCTGCATTCAAGGCAGTGAAGGTGACTTCTTCATAGAAAGGGAAGGCATACGTTGATCTTGTTAGACCGTGACATTCTTTCTGTTCTCCTAAATGGAATAGACTGAGCAGTTTATGAAAATTTTGGCGATTGGGAAGGCTTATACATGTTTCATGTTCATGTACCATGTTGTGAAGATCGGATAATTCTGTTTATACAAATCTTTCATCTTTAACACTGTAATTGCGATGCTCGAACTGGTTCGAGCTTCTAGCTGATATCACGACATCAACAGTGTCTGGCAACTCTCCCACCAAAGATTGCCTTCAGAGTAAGCTTAGCTGCTCGGATGGCGATACGAAAGTCTTAGACTTGTAGGTGCGGATTTATAGATTTGGGGTTTGCTCAAGTCTTCGCTTCAATGGACGATGAGCCAGTGGATTTTCGGGTACAGTCTGCTTGCTACCATCATTTCTGGGTTGGTTTTAGCAAAGAGAACAGAGAATGGTAACCTGCATTCACTCCAGAAATCTTTCCTTCCATACTCATCCTCTTGTTTGTGCAAATGACTTCTGAAATTCAAAAATCAAATTGTTAGATTACAGGAAGGGTAAATTTACAATGAAAATTTGAATTAAAGTTTTCCCCAGTCACAGGTGTCAGAATGTGATATTTTTATGTTTAGTAAGTGTGTTAAGTTTTTAAAAACATGCACTCGGCAGTAGAATTTAGTAAGTATGGGTTAAATAGGTGTAAATCAGTTGTAATCCAAGAATTTCTAAGTGTTTTGGGATAAAAATATGGAAAAATTACATAATTAATACATATCCTTTTAGAAATATTTCATGTTAGTACATTAATTTTTTTTATTTTACTATGGTACATTTTTTTCAGAACTATTACTTAATGGTATATTCTGTTAATTTTGGCTTCATGCTATTAAATACCACTGACGTGGCAATATGATGTGGATGCCACGCTAGTATAGAAGCTGATGTGGCCTGTCATCTCTAACTTTAAATGAAAATAAAATTTAAAATATCAAAAAATTTCTAAAAAATAGTTAAAAATGGAAATAAGGTTAAAAATTTTTTAAAAAAATTAAAAAAATAGAAAAATGGAAAAAGTGTTTCACAAAATTATATAGGTCTTTTTAAATATTCTTAAACCTATATAAAATATTATAAAATTTGTAAAATATAAAAATTCAAAAAATTTGTAAGATTTTAAAAATGGAAAAATGTTTCACAAAATTATATAAGTCTTTTTAAATATTCTTAAACCTATATAAAATATTATAAAATTTTTTAAAATATAAAAATTTGTTGTTCAACAAATTTATAAAATATTGTAAAAAAAGAAAAAAATCGCAAAATAAATTTGAAAATGATAAAAAAATTTCTAGAAATTTTGTAAATATTCTAAAAATTAGGAAAATATTATAAAATTATAAAATAATATAAAATATTTTAGAAAATTTATAAAAGTTATTAAATTTCTTTTCTATAAGTTAAATAAATAAAATTATAAAACTATAAAATTACTAAAAAAATTAACAAAATATTTAAGAAATTATATAGATTTTTAGAAATTATGAAAAAAAGCAAAAAAAATTAGAAAAAGTTAAAAACTATGGGAAAAATTTTAAAAATTTATATAAAATCTAAGCCAAATTTAAAATTTTAAAAAAATTTCCACGTCAAATTAAAAAGTTAAAATGTACCAAATAAAGTATTTTCAAAAGAAAATATACCACTTGCATAATTTACCCTAAAACTCTAATCCAGTCACATCCTTTCACAAATTTTCTAAAATCTTCAATTCGATCTCCATCACTGATTTTTCACATCATAAATCGTAATTTTTAATTGAATTCATAATTTCATCTCATTCAGTAATTTCTCAATTCCAAAACCCTAATTTCTAACTCATTCCTAAAATCATATTGAGAAATAGATGCAAGGTGGGCAATGGAGTCGCAGTCGACATCTTTGTTGGTGGATCCCTTTAGGAAGGAGCAGGTACATCGCTTAGAACAACGAGTATGGGAAGATGTTGAGGGCCTTCTTATTGTACATGTTGAAAATTATATTGAAGAAGTGCAAAATCAGTGATTGAGATGGAATTGGAGGTTTAGGGAAATTCGTGAAGGGCTATGATTAGGATTAGATTTTTAGGGTAACTTACGTGAATGGTACATTTCTTTTTAAAATACTTCATGTTGGTAATTAGAATTTTATTTTTTCCGGTTGGTACATTTCCTTTTCAGAATCTTTCATGTTCAATTTTATAATTTCTAAAAATCTATAAAATTTTATAAAGGTCTTATTAATTTAAATTGATTTTTAGTAATTTTCTAGTTTAATTATTATTTATTTTACTTATAGAAAATAAATTTAACAATTTTATAAATTTTCTGAAAATTTTATATTATTTTGGAATTTTATAATACTTTTCCTAATTTTTAGAATATTTACAAAATTTTTAGAAATTTTTTATCATTTTCAAATTTATTTTACAATTTTTAAGTGTTACTGTATTTTATAAATTAATTGAATTTTTATATTTTAAAAAATTTGTAATATTTTATATAGGTTTTTAAAAATATTTAAAAAGACTTATATATTTTTGTGAAAATGTTTTACCATTTAAAAAAAATTTGATAAGATTTTGACAAATATTTCACTTTATTTATATTTTAAAATATTTTTTGGATTTTTATTTTTTAAATTTTATTTTCATTTAAAGTCTAATGTGGCAAGCCACATCATTTTCTATACTTGCATGGCATCCACATCATATTGCCACGTCAATGGCGTTGAACGGCGTCAAGCCAAAATTGATGGAATATACCATTAAGTAATAGTTCTGAAATAAAATGTACCATAGTGAAATAAAAAAAATTTAATGTACTAACATGAAATATTTATAAAAGGATATGTACAAACCGTGTAATTTTTGCTAAAAATATTTGCAAGTACACAGTAAAATTTTCAACTCGTGTGATTTTTTTTTTTTTATAACCGAAGTATTCGAGTGCCTTCCGAGCCCGACTAGCAATGGTTGTGACACCTCCTCCTCGAGACACATGCAATATTCCGCAAATCACATGTGCTAGATAAATCATGATAAATCTAACAGGTTCATGCTCTTGATGGATCGAACCCATAACCGAGATTATCATTTGAACTGGCCACCCAGAGAACTCTTGTGATTTCATAAAATTGGTAACCAGATATCACAGTACATGACATAAAATTTGAGATTACAGCATAATCTTGAAGGATTCCAGTTAACTCCTGATGGAAAGCAATCTGTGCTTGAAATGAATCCATTACAGTATTTAAGGTAAAATTTACTATATTATGATAGTAGAGTGAATTTTACATCACTTTTTTTACAGTATTTTTTTTTTGTTGTGCAATCATATACTGCATCAATTTGATTATAAACTGTATTGTAATATAAAATTATACTGATTAAAAATTTGTAGTATGAAATGATTGGTAAAATTTTTACTTTCTAGACTACATTGCAATCAACTTTACATTGGTTTATTTATATTCGTCAAATTTCAAAATCAATTTTATATCTTCTCAAATACAGATAAACTCTAAGTTATTTTCTAATTAATTTTTAGTTTCTAAGTGTATATATGTTTTGAAACGCTATTTTTATGTTATTTCATTTTAATATTGTTATTTTAATATCTCTTTTTGATATTTTCCCTTCTCACTTTGTTATAACTTTATAGTAGATTTTGTTTTCTCAAATTTGGCGACTGTGGTCCCCCAAAAATGAAAAATCTCGCCGCCACCGCCGCCGCCGCCGCCCCCGGTTTACGGATTTATAGAATATATGCAGATATAGATGCACTGTGTAACAATACCATCTAAGGTTGGTCTAACGGTTCTCTTACCAAACTCCCAAATGTGACGTAAGCAAAAAAAGGCTTGGATTATTTCTTTTGACTCCGATCAATTATAAAATTTTTATTGTGGTCCCTGTACGATATTTCTAAAGCATGGAATCTGGAGCCCCAACCCGAATAACACGGAAAACGAAAACCGTTGAACACGTGAACCCGCACAACAGGAAAACTAAAAATTTTGTCCACATTGTGGATCGAAGACTACCTCTCGGCTCTGGGTGGCAATTTTGGGTGCACCCATAAGGATCGTGTCCGGACCGAGGATTATCGGGCCTCTTCTCATTGGGTCGTGGCCGTGCCAAGTAAATTAGGCTCCGCATGGTCCAATAGCCCCATAACAAATAAACTAAAAATATTAAAAAATTACGAAAATATTTTTCTTAAAGTTTTAAGTATAAAATATTTTAAAAAAATTACCATGCTAATGGACTGTATCGATAAGATCCGATAAGATAACATACTGTTGTGGATTCGAAAAGTCTATTCTGAGATTGGGTTTGTTACATATGTATGGGAGTTACCCCGATATATAATGGTCATATTAACTGATCGTTATTGACAGTTGTAATCGTTCCTGCCGGTGTTCGAAATTCAGAACGCTTCTCTGAACCAGGGTTTTGGACCATTGGCCCATGGCCTAACACGTACTGTGTTCGAGCTGGTTCTTATTGGACGGCCCTACATGATACGACTGGTCCGGGCCCAATTGGTACCCCTACCTAAGATCCCTCCCCATCGAAGCCTCGATCTCTAATTGGATCCCTCACACCCGAGGACTCTCTTATCCATCCATTTTTTTGGCCGAAGGACTCTCTTGTCCATCTAATTATTGCACAAATGTGCTGCACCGATTTAGCAAGTAAAATGGACCGGGCTCCATTCTGCGGTCCTGAAATTCTAACATCTGAATTGGCCCAATGATCTCTAATTCTTGGGTAGATTCAATTCACTATGAACCGACCAGAGAAACATACTCTTTTTTTTTTTTTGATAAATGATCGGAAAGTACCAGAACTTTTTCTAAGTAGGTTAATGGCAAATTGCGTTTACCTTAGAATTTCTCATTCCGTAAGATTATAGCAGCAGGGAAAGTGGCCAGTACTATTTAAGCATCCAACAACCCAACAACAAACCTCATCGGACTCGGTTAAGGTCTTTTACTTTAGGGAGCGTTTGGTTCGAGTATTATTAGATAACATGAGAAAAGGAAGATTAGATGGAAAGTTTCTATTTTGCATGAAATATGTATTATAATATGAAACTGTTGTGTTTTATAAGTATTTTAAATTATAGAAAAAGTTGTTGGAAATATAATATTATAATATTTAATGCGATAGATTGTGAATCTAATTTACAAAAATACCCCTTTTTAACTCTTGATGATTTACTTGATCTCATTATAAGGGGCAAAAATTGTCTTTGTTGCTTGTACTCCCACTTTTTATCCTCTTTCCTTGGTATTCTGATTGCAGGGAAAGGAGGCGGACCAGGAAAAATTTTGACAACCGGGGTAAGTAACATTGTGCCTTGTTTTTTATCCAAACAAAAGCAAAATTGGATGTAAAAGTTCATGGAAAGTTGGAACTTTACATTCAACCAAACAGGGGATTAGATCAATGCCACAAGAATGCTCAACTCAACGGGCGGTTTGCAACTTCGGTTTGATGATTGTTCCATGGCATACCGAGGGCGGAGAGACCGTGGCTGCTGCCATGGAGATTGATTGTGACGGGCAGGCTCCGAAACCGACAACAAGAAAGGGATCTTTTGAAAGTCGAGAGATTTGATCCGATCGAATCAAAGTACATGGACCTAAATAAGATTAAAAAAAAAAAAAAGAGGTCACTACAGCAATTGTGTCCCACCAAAGAACCTCGAGAAAAGAAAAAACCTTACTTTAGACCATGTTAAATTCCTTCCCATGAAAAAAGTTACCCCGGCATTTTTTTTGGTTGAGAAGAATGTGATTTTAAGGTAAACATTCTACGTTAATTCTGGTCATATCAGATATTTTGCTAATCAATTCAAAGTCATAATACAACATTCATTCTTTTAACAGCCAAGATTAATTCGGCCGGCCCCGTGTTGCCCTACACTTATCCCGGCTCGAGGTGCTCCATACAGGCGCAAGAAGGGAGTCAAGATCCCAATCCCAGTGGATGTGATAGACCACTCGGACTGACCCGAGGTCTCTAAACATAGTATTCATTAGCCTAACTTGCACAGCATTTATTCTACTCGATGAGACTTGGCCTCCAAATTCCAAATTAGAGTCTGAGTATTAATCTTTGCTAGTTTTATCGTGGGAGACAAAAAAAAAATATTTTTGCAAAAAATTAAATTAAAAAGAAGGGAGACCGCTTAAAGAGGAGTAAGTGCACGTCATCGTGTCCCCACTGCCAGTCTGCCAGAACAAAGCAATCCCACTTTTCATCTAAAGCTGCCGGAGGAGTGCGTCCAATTCCGCACATTTTCCTTCAGCCTTTCCCTATTTTTCTGAATGAATAAATGGAATTTTTCTAATATATTTTTACATGAACAATCCATTTTATATATGATTGTAAAGTATCCACGTTAGCCTATAAGATGATAGGCCTCTTTCCACATAAAAGTCTCATAAAATGAGAGAGATAATTGATCACGAATATGTGTTTTCCCTTCAATTTTAGATTTTTATTGACCGCGAATCTTAACAAATGTTAGATTAAATTTTAATTGTAATTAATTTTAGAATATGTAACTTTTTGGTAAATCAAATATAAAGAATATGTAATAAATTTAAGAAAAAAATTAAGTGATAATAAAAATGTAGAGAAATTATGAGAAAAACGAATATAAAAGAAGAGAGAGTGTGAGAATAGAGAAAGATTAGATAGTTACATATTAATAAATTTACCATTACTCTCTTAAATTTTCTTAATCTGCTGGCCATTAAAAAATTAAATTTTATATGTAAATGAATCACTTAGAAAGGTGAAAACAATACCAAAGAAGCAAGCTATTTCCATATCTCATTCGTTCAAAAAATTACTTGAATTGTTATTCTATGTATAAGAGCGCCCTCTTTTACTCGGGAAAGTCTTTAATGAAGCGGCTATACCACGTCAGCATTACCTACGTAGTATATTCATCCAATAAGAACTCACTATTTATATATTATTTCTAATTAGGGTTCACCACTTATTTAATATTTTTTTTATATTTTTTAAAGATTTTTTAGGATTTAATAACTATAATTTTATAATTATTGATTAAATGTCAATTCGTAATTGGACGGATATATCACGTAAGCGATGCTGACGTGGTATGATTGCTCCACCAAAGACTATCTCCTTCCACTTTCTCTTGGTGTTATCGAAGTGAGATAGAGTTGCTTGAACAAATGACATTACTAACCTTCTCATTTTTTATACTACATTGTTCATTTAAAGAGAGTGATGCCAAGAAGATCTCTTTATATATGAAAGGTGTAAGATAAGACACCTAACCAATTCAATGTGCTTGCTAATGGACTAATTTATTGATGCACTGTTTGGACCTACATTTTTTAATACTTGCCCTGACTGGTCCTTTGTCATTCCTAATTGTTGGAGGAAATATATTGTTATTTTAAAAATTTATTATATTTTAAATTTGTAATTAAATTGGGCTTGTGCTGATTCAGGTCTGGGCCGGTAACAGTTTTTTGCATGGTTCCAGGTTGGTTCTAGGCCTAAAATGGGTAGGGCCGGTCTGGTTCAATGGTTGACCTTTCCTGACCCAAACCATAATTGCATGGACTTATCAAGCCGAACCGGTCAGATTAACATCTCTGCATGTACTCGTCTAGTATAAGTAGATTAAATTCTAAATGATATTTATTCCTTTTTTTTTTAAATGTGAAAAGACCACACCCGATTTCATTCTGATTCTCAATTTATGTCCCATGCATAATAATTCATGAAGTGTAAAATCACTCCTTGATTCTATGGACACATGATGGCCAACTTTTCACATGCGCAGAAACCCTAGCTAGGGCAAAAACTAGTTCACTCTCTAGCTAGAGGGAAGTATATATATTAATAAATGAGGAATGACATATATCTCCATTGATCTAGCCAGTATGTCACCATTGATAATGGCGTATGTACGTACTTCATGATCACGACAAATACTGCCAACTAATTTGGATGTAATAGTCCGAATCAGGACCACAAACCCTTAATTTTGAATCGACTTTTTGGGGTATCACCGAGCCGAACTAGGGGATCTGCTCCAAATACTTGAACCATCGAGTCCAGGATGAGGAAGGGCAGGCTTCATACCTCTCTAGCCCAGACGATGATGGCAGTAATAGAAAGTTAAAATTAAATAAAGAGGGAGAAAGTGTAGAGATATTAATAAAGATAAATGTGATTGTATGAGTCAAGTTTCATTCGAATGATTAACTCAAGAATTACATGAGATAACCAGTGTATTTAATTATAGACCCAAAAGATTGAGGAAGTTTTTAGTAAAGCAGTCATACTGATCTATCAATACAATCTTATTTCAAATGTCATGGCAATTTCTCAAATAGTGGTATTGAGACATATGTCCTCCTACAATAAAGACAATGTTTTAAGTGTAGTGATTATACTATGTAGGAGATACTAGTATGATATATCCGTCTAATCAGAACTTGACAAATAATCTATAATTAGAACAGTTATGATTATTAAATTTTAAAAAATCTTCAAAAATATAAAAACTCTAATAAATAGTGAACTCTAAAAAGAAAAATATATAAATTGTAAAAAATTATTAAAAAATTTTAATAAATGGTGAATCCCAAAAAAATTATATAAATGATGAATGCTGATTAGACGAATATACCACGTCAGTATTGTTTATGTGGTATAATTACTCAATTAAAAACTCTTATAAGTAAGGGTGCATTTTCTTGGCAAGTTTTATCCACCAGTCTCTAACTCTCTCTCTCTCTCTCTCTCTCTGTTCCTGACGTACATGATGGCGTAATCGATCAGAGAGAGTTCATAATATCTACACAGAAGATCTGAAACATCTAAATGAAGATAAAGAAAGCATGAAGAATCTGAACGTCGAATATGATCGATGTACAAATGTCTTGAAGTACACGTACAGCGGGATCGAATTTTCATTTTTGGTGCAAGGGCAATTCCAAGAACATGTTAGTACGAAAAGATGATACTTTCCAAGGGGGCCGTTAATTGGAGGACAGAATGATGCAATTTCAGTACCGTAGGCATGCCCCCCACATTGCTGCATGCAAATATTCAGGGAGATCGTTATATAAATCACCATTCACGTATTAATATGTGTAAATTGTTGATTATTAAAAATTGTAAAAACTTCATATTTATGTGTCAAAATTTGAAAATGATTTACACAAGGGATTCGTTGTGGATCACGCATTGAATATTTTCTCCATTGCTCCATCATCCCACCATAAGCAAGAGGCCTCGTTGGATGAAACCCCACATTATTAGTACAGAAAAAGAGACCTCTCTTTCTCCCTTTGCCCCGTATTCCATACTTTCCTCCACCGGCCAAACCACACTTTTACCACTACCATACTGGAATGTGAAATTTTTGTCAAACGTAAAATAATATTTTAGTAAAATTTAAAAATATTACACATATATATATATGAATACAATAATATTCTAAAATGGAACGTTTTAGTACATCGTGTAAATTTTTCACCGTTACTATTAACTGTGGTCGATGCAATAGTTTGAGATGATCGTTAACTCAACGACACGTATAAATTCGTGCAAACGTAGTGTCAAAAAAATAATTTCAAATATTATTCCGGATAAGTTTTGAGTTATCTGTCCCTACATTATGTTTTTTCCTAAATTTTTTATCTATGTATTTTGATTTTCTTTTAGTACATAAGACATCATGAGCCTGAAATGATATATGATCGAGAAAGTTGAGAGGGAGTAGGCGAGTTACATATATAAATAAATAAATACTCACCAACTATATCTCGAGGGATCTGCAGTATTTACCTAGAGATAAAATTAAAGGGAAGTAAAAAAAAAAGGAGAGTGAAATTTAAGATGACGAGGGTAAATTTACATACCACTAGTTTTAAGGACCCGACCTACGTAGTTGTGGGAGGAGATCATCAATAACGGAAAATACTCTTGCATTAATAGCTGACTCAAGTATTTGTGCAGTAACAGTTATATTGGAATAGGCATAGATTACATGGAAGAACAAAAAGTTTGACATGCTTTATAAAAAGAAAATAACATATAATAACTGCGTGGAATATTTAACTTAATTATAGAGGCAAACGTTTGGTTTTCTGTGCAACAAAATGCTAGTATGTCCATTGAAATAAAAAGTGGAGAATGTCAATGTACCGACAGAGAGAGAATTAGAAAAATAAATGGAAGCCCTTTAGCTGAAACACAATCCATTTACCCAATTGATGATGTGGTACTGCTAAAAGGTCCCCTGTAACTCCCTTTAGTTAAAATTAGCACACATGTCAATATGATAATTGAGACACATGTCAATAAGAGAGTCTTAGTACTCTCCTTTAGTGTATAAGAATAGATTTTACATATTTTTCTGAGTTTGAACCTCTAGTCTGAAGAGGTAAGATTGAGTTCCATTCGATTTTGTTCCAATTTCTCTATGCCGAAGCCCTAACAACAGAGAGAACAAGTTCTGATTTTCGCAGCAGACAAGTTGTCCCGGTGATACGATATAATCTCAAGCAATGGGGGCCAATTCTGAGACTGGAGGAAAACGGTAGGGGTGGAGTTAGACAGAGATCAAACCTTGAGGACCCGATTGAAATTAACAGTTCTTTGAGTAAACCGAAGGAGAAAGAGAGGAGTTTCATAAAGGAAAGTGGAAAAGAAAAGGGGATGGGAGAAAAGGGAAAATGGATGGGATGCGGCGAGAGAGCACCAACGATAGCACGATGCATGGTGAATGCGTACATGTGTTAAAGATGTCTGTCAATGCCGACACCGATTATTTGATTTGATATCAAATTATTTTCTCTTTAAGTAAAATTTTAAATTTAAATATTATAAATAAAATAATTATAAATAGAAGATTTTTATTTTGTAGTGGGTCGACTTCACTTGAGCCTGAATTGAAAAGGGCATTTTTTTTTTTTATGTAGGTGTGGTGCAAATAAAATAGAAGATTTCAGTAGGACAACATGATATGTGTACACTGTTTGTACGTATGTTGAGGATAAGGGTGTTTTCTCTGACATGCAAATACTAAAGTTGCATGGAGCATCTTGTGTTTTGTTGTATCCCTCCAGAGGCAAATAATTGCCTTTCTTTCTAGCATAAGTTCGCTTTTGGCATCAAGTGCTCTGACCATATTCCTGCCAAAGAACATGTTTCGATTTAATCTTTATACCCTCACAAATTAATCACACTTATTCTCGATGTCATGTCATGATGCGTTATCGGATGCTTCCACTGATCACTTTTGTTTTTTGTGATGATCTTGCAGTATGAACTCGTACTGATTTATGTTCAAGCTTCTCTATCTTTATCGGGCAGCCAATACTTTGTTGTAACCATTGTGTCCTTGCAACTTTCTAGCTCGGTTCTGTCTCTGGGCTGTATAAGAACGCTATATGTGGCAGAGACTCTCGTAAATGATATATCACGTAACAGTATTTATATATTATCACAAAACTAATAAAATTCAGTTATTTTAAAATTTTTTAAAATAAAACTCAAAAATAGAAAAAAACAACCTTAAAAATAATGAAATCTTATTAGATTGTGACATCACATGAACCGTGCACCTGTTACATACAAAAGTTTCTGCATACATGGAGAAGGAAAGTGGGATACGCTTGTGGCGGAAAATGAAAACCTATTCCTCGATTATAAAGAAGATTCATGGCCTGATTAGAAGGGGACGAGAAGATATCGCACATATGGTAAATCCACCAGCGAGAAGTGAAACCTAAATCTCTTGATTCAACGACAACAAAGTAATCTCCCTCTCCTTTTTAATTAGTAAAATGATGGGTAGCAGTGGTGACGATCATACTGTCCTTGATATGTACTATTTGAGATTTCATATTCAACCGTGAGCATATAATACATATTGGACAACTAGTGCAAGCATGACACATCAATAAAATGCTACCTAAAATTGAGTATAATTTTCAGAAGTCAGTGTCCTCTAAATCCATACCCAATTATCATTGTTTTAACATTCACACAAACATAAGTGTATAGAAAGGATGATTCGAACATGAGATTTTGAATTTATCAAATTGTATGGAAGTAAATTGTAATTACCACTGCACTACTATCTTTGGTGTTGAAGTAATCTCTTTTTGGAACGTTAATACAATGCTGAGTCATTTATTAAAGGAAGAGTAATAAAGAAAGAGAAGCTTTAATGTGAAGCTAAACATATGGTTTGTCTCTTTAGCTAAGATTCAAATCTGATGCTTACCCTTTAACTTTTGTCCCTAGATAGACACATGAAAGCCATAGGCCTTTCCATCAAATCCCATCACGAATTTGAATTGAGGAAAAAAAAAAAACGCTAAATTCGAATTCTCTTTCATTTGTATATGGTTTTCTTAATGTAAGAATAAACCTCAATGAAAATGTTGTCACTCATTTGAATGACATTTGATACCCTTCAACTTGGTGATTAATAGCAAGATTGGTTAACTGATTCTCAACATTTTATTTGATGCGTAAAATCAGATAGAGAACGTATGGATGTTCAAAGAGACCGAAGACAACTAAAAATATCATTTTAATGTGTAATCGATTTTTGTTATTTCTCATCATGTAATCCTTTACGTCTAGTGAGTTTCCTTCACATGGAGTTCAAGGGACACAAGTGGCATAGGTTTCAAATTGGTTTTACGGGTCATGAGCCCTCGGTAAATGCTCGAAGCACCTCAATAATTTCTACTCTCTCTATAAAGTTGGACATTGGTGTTGCACAATGAAGAAGAGAAAAAAGACAAGTTTTTGTTTTGCTTTATTTTCAATTTTTTTGGCTTTTGCTTTCACATGATGCCTTTTAGCAAGACAAGATGGGGGAAAAAGTTTGGTCGCAACAAAACAGGTAGCAACTTGCAAGACGATCCCCAGCGTGGAACCAGATACCGACAATGTCTACTCCCTTGAGTTGATTTCTCCCCCCTTTTTTTACTGTGCATAAAAGAAACATACAAATATAGAAGAGGTAAAAGGAAGATAAGATAAAAAGGAACACCAAGAGTTTTACCGCTGAGATCAAATTCAAGACTTTTAGATCACGAAGTGAGAACGGTGCCAATTATACGAAGTTCTCTTTTTTACTGTTTGAGTTGATTACAATAAATAATTAATTAGGAATGTTTTTGTTATGGAATTGAGTTTAGCCGAATAGTTATACATTTATAAGATTTCGGCTCGACTGTCATAATTAACAATAGAGTTATGAATATTAATTAATTAATTAATTAATTAATTAATTAGCATAAGACAACAAATAATAATGAGGAATTCCAAGTGCAAATAGGAGAGGGGTGATTCCAATGTATTATTAAGAAATCTAATAGTCTTGGTTTATCGGAATTTGAGTTAAATAAATTTCTGTTTAGGCAAGAAATTGTTCAACCAGCTCAATCATTAACTAATTTTATCGTGAATGTTACTTATCAAACAATCTCTAATGAAGGATTGAACGGTCAACTTTAAAAGAACATATTCTAATTCTCTCTTCACTAGCCTGCTTCCCATTCATGCAAATTGGACTATGTTCTTTTAAAAAAAATTAGAAATTAAAGTTGTTGGAGAAAGAAAGGATAATTTTTTTCAAACCTGTCCTGATTCTAGAAAAATTGGGCAACATACTTGTTTTGATTTACTTATTTTCGACAAGAAAAGGAGGTCATGTTGCTAGTCATTCGACCAGTTAGAGGTCGCCAGTGGTGACGAAGCTCGACCGGCAACCTCAAAAAGCTCGTTGTGGGTGGCGATGGGGCACCTTTACCTCGGGGGGGAAAAAAAAAGTGTACAAGGCATGGATGGACTTAGGAATCGTGGAAGATCATCGATCCCTTTGAACTCGAAAAATCTTTAAAATATTTTGTATATGTCACTGAATTTTATTCAATTTTTATTGAACTATGCTATTTCGCCTCTTAAATTTACCACGCTATACGCTTTTATCGGAAAAAGTTTTGTATGTAATAGTATTATTACGTGACAGCATCTACGTGGTGATACTAATAGATCAAATCATGTCATTTTAGCTTTAGTTTTCCTTTTAAATTTTATAAAAAATTCTAAACAAATGTCTTAATTTGATTAAATAGTGTCACCGGGTAGACGTTGTCATGTAGTAATATTGTTACACACAAAACTCTCTCCTTTCATAGAGTTTTGCCCCTGATTAAGTTTTCTAAATCCATCCTGGTAGAGGGAAAGAAGATAGAGAAGATAGATTGAGGTGTGAGGTGGCATTTTCTCTAGGTACTCTGTGTGGTCAATATGAGTGGTTATGCAGGGAAATTTTTAAGTAAATTCAACATATCGTAAATCATTAAGAGAAAGCACTGGTAATGGTTGAAGGTGGCCTTAGATATAAGTGCTCTCAGTTTCCTCTATTATTATCTCTTGAACGTTCAGTTTGACTCAGTTTTTCTTGACTCGGAGGAAAATGAAGGGAAAAGAAGGTAAGGGGAGGGGACTGCAAGGAACTCTTCAAGGCGGTGAACTTTGGTGTTGCACAATAATAACTAAGTAGAAACTTAAATATAAGATTAGAGAAAAAAAAAGTAGAGATATCGAAAAATATAAATGTGGTTGATTGTCGACTGAAGTTACAGGGACTGGGAATGTATCGTCATTAAAATAAGTTGTTCAATAATGATATAAAATAACCTGTTCAAGAAAAAAAATAAAAAATATACCTGAGAATATATAAACTAATCAATACATATATTATCTTCTTTTAAAAATTGTATTTTTTAAATAATAAAAATAACTTGACTAATAGTCTCTTCCTGTTTTTTAGTCAAAGTGACAATGCAATATGACAGGCATCTTTTCATGTCGTTGTACTTTAGCATAAATGTATAGATATAGTTTTCAAGTCACCTCTAAATTAACAAAGATGCAACGATCGATTTAGAAAGAACTTATTCGTAATCTGCATGAAACTAAAAATTGTGACTCTTAACTAATATGGATTAGGTTCGGAATTTCTTTACCCTTTAATAAAGTCTCAAGTTCATCGAGCTCTAATTTGAGCTCATTAATGGGATGACAATAGCTTGCGCATGTATTAGATAGGATTCTTTAAGCTTCTAATTGTTATAAATTATAAATTAGAAAAAAAAAAACTTAAGCCATTTTGTCACAGCTTAACTAGCCGGAAAATTTTCGCCACCCATGTTTTGCCAAAAGAGAGGATGGGACATGTACAGACTCAGAAAACCGAACTAAGAGGTGTGAAACTAAAAAAAGAGCTAAATGATTGATTTTAGAAAGGGTAAAATAATATAATCTAGTAAAAATATAAATAAAATTAATAAATTTTAGATAAAACATTACAAATTTTTTCGATTTTAGAAATGAATGCCTTCCATGCACCATTTAGATCCATGCCTGGGGTGGGACATAGGGTGAAATCAGCAACCACATTTCCCTCAACTAGGTGACAACGATGTTTGAAAGACAAATTCACATAATTGCTCAACACTGATGCCTATATATTTACCCATCCCGTGGTACAACTATTCCACGCAAGCTGTAGACTTCCATCACTTGGGTTACATTTCCACTTAATTACACATTGCCTCCTTCTCCACTCTAACAATCTGATTTTCTTCCTACTTGCTCAAAAAAATCGGTATGGATAGGAAGAAATTGGAGTACAAAGGGAAGGAGGCGCTTGAGGAGATCGAGCAGCTCACGACCCGCGCTGATCGTGTTCAGGAAGACATCCTGCGACAGATCCTGACCCGGAATGAGAAAACCGAGTACCTGAGCAAGTATCTCCACGGCTCGAAGGATGTGTCAGAGTTCAAGAAGCGGGTCCCGGTCATCACTTACAAAGGTGTCTATCCGTACATCAAGAGGATCGCACACGGGGAAGACTCATCTCTGATCACTGGCCACCCCATCACCGAAATGCTATGCAGGTCCGATATCTCAAGCCCTAGAGACCATCTTTTTTCCTTGTGATAGTATTCTTTCTATTGAGCAGATCAACAAAAAGGACCGATCTATGTATCGTTTTTGGGTTTTCACAGCTCGGGGACTTCAGCGGGCGAGCCTAAGATGATGCCATCTATAGCTGAAGATCTCGACCGCCGAACGTTGGTTTACAATCTCATCATGCCAATCATGAGCCAGTTAATTGATCTCTATCCCTTACTTACCTTATATTTTTTTGAAATTTAAATCCTCATCAATTTTTTCTCTAATTTGCTCGCTTGAGCTTATATTCTTCGAGGTCATAGTTGTCCTAGTCAGACGGCATTTGATTATATCGCTTTCTCGATAAAGGTCTGTCAGTTCTTTTTTAGTACAATTTCGTTGTCGTATTGATCCATCACAAGCACATATGCGTTCCCACTTTCGAAATCTGCTTGGGGGATAAGATTACGAATGCTCGACATGAAAAAGATGGCTCACGTTAATTAGTTATCATTCATCTTTTGTCTTTTGGAATGTCGAGTTATGATGCACTTATGTCGGCAAGGGTTTAATGTGACAACACCCAGTTGTCGTACGACGAAAGCAATAATGCACGTTTCCTAATTAGCTCATGTACCCACCTATACTACAAAATTTAATTAGTTGACAGATTTTCGGTATTTGACATCGAGAAGTTCGGTTTCAGATATGTCCCAGGCCTTGACAAGGGCAAGGCGATGTACCTGTACTTCGTCAAGGCCGAGATGTCAACTCCCTGTGGCCTACCAGCACGAGCTGTGCTCACGAGCTACTACAAGAGCAAGCACTTCAAGGGACGAGCCTGGGACCCTTACAATGACTACACCAGCCCGGATCCGACCATACTGTGCGAGGACAGCACCCAGAGCATGTACTGCCAGCTCCTGGCTGGTCTCGTCCACCGCCACCAGGTCCTTAGGCTCGGGGCTGTCTTTGCATCAGCATTTCTCCGGGCAGTCTCGTTCCTCGAGCGCAACTGGGCCAGGCTCTGCACCGACATATGCCTCGGGCAGCTCGACCCATGGATCACTGATCCGGATTGCCGGTCAAGCATGTCAGCGGTCTTGTCCCAGCCCGACCCAGTCCTTGCTGGAGAGATCCGGGAGATCTGCAGCAGCTCTTCATGGAAGGGGATCTTGTGCCGCCTCTGGCCTAGGGCTAAGTACATCGAGGCGGTGGTGACGGGGTCCATGGCTCAGTACATACCAGCACTAGAATACTATACTGAAGGGAAGCTACCGCTCGTGTGTACAATGTATGCTTCGTCGGAGTGTTACTTCGGCGTAAACTTGAAACCCTTATGTAACCCGGCGGACGTCTCGTTTACGCTTCTGCCCAATATGTGCTACTTCGAGTTCATACCGTTGGGAGAAAACGGGATGCTCGTCCTGGACGAGGCTGAGGAGGACCAGGTACCCAGTTGCCGGCTCGTTGACTTGGTGTGCGTTCGGGTTGGATGTTACTATGAGCTCGTGGTCACCACTTTTGCCGGTACGATCGTTCTCACCTGGAACTACTTTCCGAATGCCATGTTACGAACATATTCTTTTAACGAGATACATGTCTTGAAAGTATCCTTTTTCGGTTGCTTTTGGAAACGTGCCATGTGACAAACCATGTTCAAGAACACGATACCCCCCAATAGAGCAAAGTTCTTTACACCTTGCACTCGTTGGATCCTTCCATCACCTTTCCATATGGAAATATTGGTACTCATTGAGGGAAAATTTATCGAATCTTGATGGTATGCTATATTATTAACTATAACTTTAGTTTTAAAAATTGTAATCTCAGTTTAAAAAGTCATAATATCATTTTAATAGAATTGTAAATGATGAATTATAATGTTTTAAATTGAAGTTACAAATAATCGCTCTAAACATGTAACCAAAGTTGTTTTGATTATTTATAATTTTTTAACTGAGATTTCAAATTTCAAATTGAAATTATAAATTAATGGTGTTTTTGTTTCATCAAGGTTTTTGTGGAGTCTTCCTTGATATATCAACGTTTTAGTTTAGCCCTGCACATGTTCATAATGGCCATATGAATAGTTGCATTTGGAACAATGTTCTCATCAGGGCTATATCGATATCGAATCGGGGACGTGCTCCAGGTGACCGGGTTCCACAACCGAGCGCCGCAGTTCCGGTTCATATGCAGGAGGAACGTCGTCTTGAGTGTTGACAATGACAAGACGAATGAAGAGGATCTCCACAAGAGTGTAACGGTGGCCAAGAAGCATCTGGAACACTACGGGGCGCTGCTTGTCGAGTACACGAGCTGTGCAGACACATCGACCGTCCCGGGCCACTATGTCCTGTATTGGGAGATCCGGCACCATCCATCCACCATGAACAATACGACAGTCGAGATGAGTGGAGAGGTGCTCAAGGATTGCTGCATCACTGTGGAGGAACAGCTCGATTATGTGTACCGAAGGTGTAGATCGCATGACAAGTCGGTCGGGCCCCTGGAAATCAGGGTCGTGAAGCCGGGGACATTCGAGTCCCTGATGGACTTGTTCATTAGCCAAGGAGGATCCATTAATCAGTACAAGACTCCAAGGTGCATAAAGTCTAGATCGGCACTCAAATTGCTGAATAGCAATGTAAAGGCATCATTCTTCAGTCCACGGGATCCCACATGGATACCTTGAACGTTGTTGATACGACTTAGTGCTTAGTCGTTTGGTGATCACGGAACTTAGAGCTCAAAAGTGACTGAGCTCTTTTTCTTTATATTGTTAATGGCTAATTAACCAGTTTTTCCGGCCTTAAAATTGTGATATTTACGCAATTACCTTCACTAACAAGCATAGTAAGGACATGTAATGTAATGCTCCTAGTTAAGGAGTAATCACTAAAAGTAATATTCGCCCCTATAAACGAGACAGTCTTGTGTGTAACAGTGTTACCACATGGTAGTATTTACGTGGTACGTAATACCAGTCAATAAAATCAAGACATTTGTTTAGGAATTTTTTTTATAAACTATAAAAAGGAAAAAGACAATTTTAAAATGACTTAATTTGATTGGCCGGTGTCACCATCACCACACATACTGCCAAGTGGTGACACCATTACATGCAAGAGTTAATTTTTCCCTATAAACTCGGAGTAAGCAGCAAACTTTTATACAAACTTTATTAATTTCATCTATATTTTTGTTAAATTATCTTATTTTACTCTATTATTTGACCCTTAACTCTTCTTTTGAATTCTTTAAAGTTTCCTCGGCTTTGAATATATTGTCTATATCTACCACTCAAATCACCTAATCTTTGAAAAACTCTATACATCCTGACTAATTCAGGTTTGAGTTAAGTCAAGATTCGAACATAAGAGGAAGATGTGATGATAATTACCGAGAATACACAATGATGAATTTCTTTGGATCTGGTCGATTACAGCGGTTGATCATTATCTTCACAAGGCAATTGGTGTATGACTCACGACAATGTGAAATGACTTTTGATCATCTTTACTTTCCAGCCTCGACTTATATGTTGCCCCAGAAGGAAACAAGATAAGAAGCACAGCTGATTTTCCAAAGTAAATGTAAAACACAATATAAGAAAAGCCGGTTTGGTGCAATAATATCACGCTGAGCCTGAAATTGAGAAAATTTGAATTTAATTTTTACTATCAGTGTGACTTCTGATACTCGTTTGATCCTCTTTCTCTTATCCGTATCTAAATTCGTGTAACATTTTTTGTAGTAAGAAAATAAATGCTGATATATGTGCAACATACTGTGTCTGACGAGAAATACTTCGAAAGCCACTTGCTTGCATTTCCATTGGTTTCTCGAAGGAGATATTTTTAGGGTTTATTAGACAGCACTCTCTTTTCCTACTCTTCTTTCATTGAGAAAACACAAAAGGAATCCGACAGTCTTAAATTTTGTGAATGGTATGACTGTGTAAACAATTGAACCCGGAATCTCTTAGTTTTCAATTGAAGCTTACCACTGTACCCTTTTCTCCATCAAAACATGAAGAATTTAGACTTTCTAGACAACATTTTATCTAAGCAACCTTATCACACACAATAGACTTGTCGATTCCCTGGGCCATGCACATAGGGCCTAGGAAAATAAAAGTCGGTGTGTCGAAAGATTTTTCCACCAGACAGCATGATCCAAATCAGCAGCTGATTCCATTTTCCATCAATCGCCCCGTCATTATCCATAATTTCCCTCATCCACAAACTAAGCCTCTTTGACAGACAGAGAGAGTTGCGGATAAGGGACATACTATGTGGTATTATTAATAGCATATTACAAATTTATGAGATTCAATTATTTAAAATTTTTTTTAAATAAAATATGAAAAATAAAAAAGAATCATATCAACAACTGAATTATCTTCTATATTATTATATGCAAACGTTTGAAAATTTTAATTTTCTTTCATTTTCCATATTTGTCATTAATCTAATTTACATATTTAAATATATGATATGCATATATTTTATAAAATATTTTAGATTAATGGTAAAATAGTAATTTTAAATTACTTTTCTCTCCCTCTATATCTATGATCTAATAATAAAAACCTTTCATTGATTGTTCAGATTCTTCTTTCTCACTCTATATCTATAATTTTGACAGTAAAAATATATCACTTTTTAAATGAATAATTTGAAATTGTAAACTTGAAAATAGTAAAATTGATGTAGTATAGTGATGACAACTAAGAATATTCTTTCTACTATTGTAAGTTAAAGGATTTTAAATGAATTAAAGAGAATTATATTATAAATAAACAATCTATTTTATGTGTTCATATCAGTATTTCATATTTACATTTTTATCTCCTTTTCGTGCGTAACACAAATTTATTTCTAGTATTAATTGTGATACTACTTCAATACTATTACATAAATGAGTTTTCGTTTGGGAGAGAGGGTTTCCAATTCAATTCAGGGGGCCACTAGGGAGGTTAGTGGGCTACACACTTTGAAAATTAGAGCACGATGAAGTGCCTTTTTTTTTTCTAATAAAAAGAAGATAGCAGTAATGGAAATTCAACCATCACGTTATAAAATATTTGGACTTTTGTATTTAACTGTGAACATATCAAACGAATTAAATAACCGATACCAAGTTTGAGAGCTCTTTTTTGCAATAACAGTCCTCACCAAATCACATGAGAGTAAGTATTAAGTCATTAGATCACCGCCAATATTCATGTAAGTTGATTCAGATTACTCCACATTTGTTTTTCTCTTAAGCAAAATTTCATATTCGATTCTTATACAGAAAAAAAATTCAATACTCTTAACATATTAACTCTAACTCAAACCTAAACTAATTCTGACCACTGATTTTCTTAGTATTCCATGGGATATGCAGAAAAAAAACAGTGGTGACCCAATCATGAACCGGAAAACTGGGCTTTTTGCAGGGGACAACTTATACTAAAGCGTGCTCTAGAGCATGCGCGTGTATAATGCTGACACATTGCACATATGATTAGGCCATGTGAATCGGATTTGATCGGAAATTCCAAATACAATACGAGATCTTTTATATAAGTAATTAATAGTGAAAAGAAAAAAAATACGGAGAGTCCTATATATTTGTCAATTTTTGTAAGTGAGTAATAAATATTTTAAAATAATAAATTAAGTTTTATATATTGCCCGCATTACAATATCGAGTCATTTCCATCACTTATTGTTACTTTAAACAGTCGTGTGTCAATGCCCTATCAATACCACTTCATCACCATGTCAGTTTGAAGTAAGTGTACATGACAAAAATGGCTCAATCTTGTGACACGGAAACATATAGGACTTAATTTATTACTTTAAAATATTTAATACTCACTTGTAAGACTCGACAAACATATATGACTTCCAATGTCTCTCTCAGTTGATAATCTTCTATGTCACAATTGTTGAAAGAAACAATCTTTTTTTTTTCATAATTTAATATTCATTCATTATAGACAAAATGTACATTAGAATGTACTCAAAATGGACACATGTATAGCTCCCATAATAAACCGCACCCCATCTTAGCAAAATGACCTATCTAATCTAGTATTAACATGAGAAATGGAGGATATGCGATTTCTTAAAACACTTCAAATCGAACCAACAACTACATGAGGAGTTGATAGGTGTTCAGAACCTTGGCAGTTCCTTTCCCTCCAGATGAAGTAGATGTAGAATGGAGGATATGCAATTTCTTAAAACACTTAAAATTGAACCAATAGTTACATAAGAATGAGTTGATAAGTGTTCAAAATCCTAGTTGTTCCTTTCTCTCTAAATGAAGTGGATGTAGTAGGTCGTGAATGCCAATTTGTAAACAATAGATTGAGGGGATTTCCCTCTCATGTACTTCAATGTCCAGTCAAGTTCATATAGCCAATTCGCACCTTGCCTATCAATGTTCAGAATTTGGAGGATGCTGGATCAGATGTGGCCAGAGATGGAGCAGGAGAAGAAAAGATGGTCACAAGTTTCAACTTCCCGCGGGCAGAAAGGGCATTGCATCGAAATTGAAGAGGTCCATTTATCCAATCTTTCCTTAGTGGAAAGCTGCTATGTATTGCAAGCCAAAAAAATGGCTATAAATTAAAAAAATACATAGAAAACATGAACTTTGTCCATGGGAAGAAAGGGACGTGGAAAATGAAAGGTCAGGAAATTTCCTCCTCTTTTTCCTCTTGTTCCCCATTAGAAACTGTCTCTCTTATCCGACCACGGTGTTTCTTGCAGTGTAGGATCCACTTCTCTGGAAAGTGTGTCGTGCAAACCGTAGTACTATATGCTATGTCTATGATTAATCTTGTGGCATGCAGTGTAATTACGGGTAAAAGTGATATGATTTAATATCTTTGTGCTGAGAAATAAATTTTGCATATGGATTGAAAACTATTTTATTAGAGAAAATTGAGAATTATTATCTAACAGTTTAAAATTTTAAGTGGATGTAGACTTGGTCTCCTATGGATTAGGTGAAAAATTTATAAGGTATGATCAGAGCAGATTTTCATGTGAACTTACACCTCTTCAGGTTTGAGTACAGAACTTGTGATCATTTATACTTGAAACTGGAAGAAACATATTAGTCCTGTGCCCACTTTATCAAGTACGTAAAAATAACGAACTTGAATGTTAGTTTGAGGACGGAAGAAAAAAGTCCGCTTAGTAATAGTTTTTCCCTCGCACCAAACCGGAAGAAATATGTTCGACAACGCCGCGTTGCCTTGCGAAAGCAGCTATTGAGGATTAATTCCTACATCAATTTGGTTAAAGTATGAATTTGGATTTATAATAGAATTGAGAATCACACATAATAGTTTAGGCTTTTGGATGGAAAAAAAAAGTTCAGTCTCTGATAGGTCTAGATGAAAATTTTATATGATATTAGAGTTAGTTATCATGTGAGCACGCACCAAATTGTCCCGAGACCAGAAGAAAAATACATGATTCATGATTGTTTGTATAATTCGAGGATGGAAGAGAAAATTCACCTCATTATCAATTGTTCTCTCCGACCCGTAACTAGAAAAAAATATTCAATTCAAGATTAGTTATTTAAGCAAGGTGTTTAATCACTTCTCAAGTATAGGTGTAGCTAGAAATATGATCAAGATAGGTATTCAAGACACTTGCAAGTATAAATATCACCACCTAATATGTTACCCTTTCAAATGAATTTAGATCTAATTTCTTATTGGTCAAGCGAAAATTTTACAATCTAGAAACCTAATAACCCTTTACTAACCCGAATTCGAGCTTTTAGAGGTAAAACTTCTAATTATAAATTTTATCGATTCAAAACTAGACTTGAAACCTTAGAAATGTCAAACCACTTCTTTCAAATCAGATGAATACGCCTTTCTTGATCTTATACAAGGATGGATTTAGAGTGCACATGGGCGATCGGGAAAATTTTTTAATTTTAATGTAAATTTGTCTATATTTTAACTAAATTATCAAGTTTTGCCTTGTGAAATCCGTTATTTCATATTTCATTTGTTTTCGCCCCTTTATAGAATTTCTGGATTCATCGTGATTCTGACGTGCCTAAACTTATTCTCGTCATATATATCATTAATGCCAAATTCCACGGGAGAGAATGTAAAAGTTAGAAAGATCGGTCCCGTAAAAAACAAAAATTTAGGAAGATCATCTTACAATCGGCAAAATTCAGAAAAATCATCATATATTTAAAAATATAAACCATTTACATAATCACCATTGCTTTGTAAGAAAACAGAGAATCAAGAGCATCATCATGAGGACCGATTTCCCCCCTTCCACCAATTTTATTCATGTCAATGACGAGTCATAATCAAATGATTTTAGGCATGATCGTGATAGTAAAATTCCAAAAAAAATCAACATGATAAGGTTGAAATGATTAATTTTACACCTATCTTTTTTAACTGGTAAGGTCTTGTGTTTGAATTTTCTGAATAGAAAAAATCCGTAACTGAGAGAGCTTGATCCTTAATAGAACTGAATGACTTGGATCCAAATTCTTCGAGATACTTAATTTCTGCGGACATGTGGTGGACACAAAAGAAAGTCAAGTTCCTAACGTCAAAGGTCATCATGATTATCACTTTCACCATACATGATCATTCAGAGATATTCTCAGTTGAATTCAAACCACCATGAACCACTAGGAAAAGTACTGGTACTTTTACAATGAACCGGAAAACACAGATACTTTTCTCTGATGACTTTACGGTAAACTAAGTTCACCTTAGAATTTCTCTATAATTCAAGCGAAGGAAACTGGAATATAACTGTCATTGGTTATCTTATAAAGGATAATGAGATTAAAGCCACTAATCTTGTTTCCCGTACTCAATTCATATAGCTAGTAAAAGGGCTTTGCAATCGTTTATCACCATCATCCTGACTACGAACCAACGGTGCCACTGAAAGTTGAACTCTTCAGTGGGGCTTTGGCAATGGTCCAGTGGCCTGGGCAGCCATTGATGAAGGGAAGAACTTTTACAGAACTCTCTTCATTTCCAAATGATGAAAGCAAAAGGTCAGAAATAATGCTCTAGAAATTACAGAGTTTTAGCTTTTTGGGAAGTAAAGTTACAGTAGCTTAATTTGTTTCTGTCAACGTGAAGGCAACTGGTTCTATCTTCCTCCTACTCATGTCAGTACACCTTAATCTGTCATATGTTCAACAGACTCAATCTTGCTCAAGCTATAGATTTGCTTACTTTGTGGCTCGCATTTTTGTGGAGACAGCCCAACCTATGACAATTTTATCTTCGGTGGGATTTGCATCAGAAATTTTTCAGTGTGCACTTCCCAACTTATATATTACATTAAAGAGTAAAATCTATAAATAGGAATTGGTACCGACGGTCTTGTCCTTGACCTGAGACATGAGGTCCTGGTTCCAGTTTTTATGGACTCTCACTAACCCTTTATTTCCGATTCTTTCCATCCCTTTTAGGCTTGGATATACATCAGGTCCAGTCACATGGGTACCTAAGCTGGAGAACCAATGTTAAAAGGACAGGAGAGCTTTGAAGCCTTGGACCTTGGGTTGTATGGAATCTCTTTTCTGTTTGCTACTCTTTCAACATTCCCTCCCTTGAGAATCCCCACCAAAGAGTCATTCATGACAATGCAATGCCAATGAGAAGTAAGCCCACGGAACCTGTTTAATAATCAAGGGATGAAAACCGACGACTTTGAACAGATTTAGCAAGAAACCGAGGGTGGAGATTCAAAAGCCTTCATGGAATCAGTCTTAATGTCACACGTATCGGAGATAGGACACATCTCTGATAGTTTCAAGACCGATTCATGGGGCAACAAAACATTGTATGAGGTTCCTTCTGTCTTTACCACCTTCATGCTATTGGGCTAAAGTGAAATAGTTGTGAGGGCCCCAAGTTTATATCAGGGATTGCTATGATCAAGGCACTGTGATGATTTTATGAATTGTTAGGCAACAAAGCCTTTGCAGTCCTGAAAACTCTTTGCAATCCCGGAAAGCCTTGCTTGTCTGTCTTGATTGTCAAACGCATCTTTAATTTGCTCTACACGTAAAAAGAATAGCTTCTGGTTTTAATGTCGGATTGGAATTGGGATCTTCAGAGACCAAAGAGGTTTGTGATACGAATAGGGCCAATTCGTAAGAAATAATTGTTGAGGGTCCAATTGTAATAAGATTTACGGGGGCTTGACTGCAAATAATACTTTCATGTCTGTTAACCGTTGTAGTCGTTGAACTACAGTGGTGTCATGAACTGGATGATCGGAGCTGAAGCTCTGTGATTCTATAAATAGCAACAACATGTAATTGGAGGGGTGTGCGAATGAATGTGGTGATTTCCCTCCAAATTCTATCTTCTCTCTTCTTCTTCTCTTCTACTCTGTTCTGCGAATCCTTCCTTCTTCTTTTTCTCTCTCTAGCTCTATCATTGGTATCAGAGCTTCGATCTTGGCATCAATGGCAACTACTCGCTCTCAGGAACTGGAGCAACAAATGAGAGAGTTAAGGACTCAGAGCCAAGAGTTCTTTGCTCGAACGGATCGAAAATTCGAAGAATATCGAGATATTGGTGAACAGCACCTCAATGACCTGCGAATCCACACTGAGCGACAGATCGCGGATCTTCGAATTAGCAACGAACAGCAATTCGCTGATTTGAGATCGTTAATCAACTCCTGGATCCATAATCAGCCTTCAAATCGAGGTATGGATGGATTAGGTATGGAAACAGGAAGGAATTCCGGAAGTTCTGGAGGTTCTGCTGGAGTACATCCTCAGAACAATTCGAATATGGGAAAAATGAAGTTTCCTAGGTTCAACGGAGAGGAGGTGGAAGCTTGGCTGTATCGTTGTCAACAATATTTTGATTTCTACTCTATTCCTGAAGAATCAAAGATCAGAATGATCTCAATTAACGTAGAAGGAGCTGCTCTCTACTGGCACCAATCCTATATGCGCAGCAAAATGCCTGAGGGAGTTTATCCACGATGGATAGACTACGTGGCTGATGTTACGAGCAGATTCAGCAACAGACCTTATGAGAATCCGTACTCAGATATTAAAAACCTAATTCAAATTGGAACTCTACGAGATTATATTAAGGAGTTTGATCTCCTGTTCAATAAGGCTGAATTACGAGAAGAGGTAGCAGTTGGCATGTTTGTGGGAGGACTTAAGAAGGAAATTCAGAGCATGGTCTTGATGCTTCAGCCAAGAAATCTTAGAGAAGCTTATGCCATGGCTCGTAGACAGGAAGATCACCATAATAATACTAGTGCTGCCTTACTGGGAGGTAAACATACTTATCATTCTGGTTCGAATTGGAGAGGATCAATTACTGAATCAAGACCTGCATCCTCCTTCAATACTAAATTTAGCTCTGTTAAGCCTACTTCGGGTGCGAGTGGCCTACTTCCTTTACCAATTAATGCAGTACCTGTCAATCAAAGCCTAGTTCCACGTTATCGCACTACTGGCACAAGGTCCTTTACTGACAAAGAGATGAATGAAAGAAGGGAGAAAGGCCTTTGCTTTTGGTGTAACGAGAAGTATAGCCCTGGCCATAATTGCGCTAAAAGGCAGATTCGATTGATGGAGATTGAAGAAGTACAGGAGGAATGTTTAGACAAGGAAGGAGATGAGGAGATCGACGGTAAGACAGTCGAAATTCCTGAGATCTCCATACATGCCTTAACAGGAGCCACTACTTACCAGATGATGAGAATGTTGGGATTCTCGGGAAAAAAGCCCTTGCACATCTTAGTGGATTCAGGAAGCACTCACAACTTCTTAAATAAAGAGACAGCTTCCGGCATCAAATGCCTCACTGAGAAATTCCTCCCAATCAAGGTGGTGGCTGCCAATGGTGCTGAACTACTTTGTGACTCAATTTGCAGAGGATTCAAATGGAAGATGCAAGGCTTTGAGTTTGAAGCCGATATGTGGATTTTACCCCTCGAAAATTATGATGTCGTGTTGGGAGTTCAATGGTTAGCAACTCTCGGGGATATTCATTGGAACTTCAAGGAGCTCACTATGAGGTTTAAACAAGCAGAAACACAATGTCTGCTTAAGGGAGTACCTAAACCTTCCATGAAGGTCATTAGAGAAGAAGCAATGACAAAGGCCTTGTCCAAGCCAAACCAAATCTCCATGATACAACTCTGCTATCTGGAAGGTACTAACATTCTGGTTGCTCACGCAAATCAGGATGCTGCTGCACAACAGGCTATTAATTCATTGTTGAATGAGTTTACTGATGTATTCATTGAACCGAGTACACTACCTCCTAAACGAAGCCACGATCACAAGATTCCTCTGAGGATGAATGAGCAACCTGTCAACATTCGACCTTATAGACACTCTAGTGCACAGAAAGATGTCATCGAACAGATGACTAGAGAGATGCTGAAAACAGGAGTGATTCAGTTGAGTTCCAGTCCATATTCCTCTCCAGTTATATTGGTCAAAAAGAAGGATCATTCGTGGCGCATGTGCATCGATTACAGGGCTCTTAATCAGCAGACAATCAAAGATAAGTACCCCATTCCAGTCATTGAGGAACTTTTAGATGAGCTGCACGGTTCTAATCTCTTTTCCAAGATCGATTTGAGGTCAGGATACCATCAAATAAGAATGAATGAAGCTGATATACCAAAAACAGCTTTCAGAACACATGAAGGCCATTACGAGTTTAGAGTGATGCCTTTCGGCCTCACTAATGCCCCAGCTACCTTCCAGGGGCTTATGAATGATGTTTTCCGACCCTATTTGCGTAAGTTTGTATTGGTGTTCTTCGACGATATACTTGTTTACAGTACTCAGCTGCAGCAACATCTTGAACACTTAAGGAAGGTTTTACAGCTTCTAAGGCAACACCAACTATTTGCCAAGAGAAGCAAGTGTACTTTTGGAACAAACAAGGTTGAGTACCTGGGGCATGTCATTACACAACATGGGGTAGAAACAGATCCAGCGAAGGTGGCAGCAGTTCAACAGTGGCCAACACCTCGAACTATTAAGCAATTGAGAGGGTTCTTAGGCCTCACTGGGTATTACAGAAGGTTTATTCGCAACTATGGTCTTTTGAGCCAACCTCTCACGGCCCTACTCAGGAAAGATGCCTTTTGCTGGAATCAACAAGCTACCGAGGCTTTCTCGATCTTAAAGACAGCTCTCTCCACAGCCCCTGTTCTCGCTCTACCAGATTTCTCTCAACCCTTCGAAATTGAGACGGATGCCTCCAATCATGGCATAGGAGCTGTTCTCATTCAAAAGGGTCATCCAATAGCTTACATTAGTAAGTCTCTCTCTCTTAATAGACGAACTGCTTCAGCTTATGAAAGAGAGCTCTATGCTATCCTATTTGCAGTAAAGAAGTGGGACCATTACCTACGTCCTAAGCCTTTTGTTATTCGTACTGATCATAAGAGTTTGAAATTTCTTTTGGAACAAAAGCTTAAAACTCCTTTGCAGCATACCTGGCTGGCAAAGTTGATCGGATTTGACTATGAAATCAAGTATAAGAAGGGAAAGGAGAACACAGTTGCAGATGCTCTGTCTCGGTTACCTGGTCACGAAGTTCTGTTGATGACCTTAACCTCGGTTTCTACTGATCTATATGATCAAATTTTGGCTTCTTGGCAAAAGGATCCTCAGTTGCAACAGCTCATACACCAGCTTCGCGCTGATCCTGCTTCTCACAGCAAATATTCTTGGGCATCTAATCAACTTCGTCGACATGGAAAGTTGGTTGTGGGAGCTGATCGAACTCTTCAGCAGCATCTCATTAGTTTATACCATTCTTCTTCAATAGGGGGACATTCTGGTATTCATGCTACCACCAGGCGTCTCTCAGCATTGCTTTTCTGGAAGGGAATGGCTAAACAAGTCCGAGAATTTGTTCGTAACTGTCCAGTTTGCCTACAAAACAAAACTGAAACAGTTGCCAATCCTGGTCTCCTTCAACCTCTCCCTATTCCTACGCATGCCTTTAACGACATTTCCATGGATTTCATTGAAGGACTGCCTCGATCAGAAGGGAAGGAGGTGATCTTTGTCATTGTGGACAGATTAACCAAATATGCTCATTTTGTTGGACTTCAGCATCCTTATACAGCTGCTCAGGTAGCCCGATTGTTCTTGGATCACGTTTATAAGTTACATGGGATGCCTTCCACCATTGTGAGTGATCGAGACCCTGTTTTCCTCAGTGCCTTCTGGCAAGATCTTTTTCGATTACAAGGGGTTCAATTGAATATGTCTACTGCCTACCACCCACAATCAGATGGCCAAACAGAAGTGGTTAATCGTTGCCTTGAAGGATATCTCCGTTGTATGAGCAGTGAGTTTCCTTCTCGTTGGCATCAGTGGTTATCTCTGGCGGAGTGGTGGTACAACACTACTTACCATAGTTCGATTCATTCCTCTCCTTTTGAAGCACTCTATGGTATGCCTCCTCCCTTACACATTCCTTACATTCCTCGAGATTCTGCTGTGGAGGCTTTAGACCAGCACCTTACGGCTAGAGAAGAGGCCATTCGTCGATTAAAATTTCATTTACGACGATCTCAAGATCGTATGAAGGCCCAGGCTGATAAGCATCGAACTGAACGTGTCTTCCAAGTGGGAGACTGGGTTTATCTTAAGCTTCAGCCTTATCGCCAGACCTCAGTGCATGCTCGTTCTTCTCACAAGCTCTCTCCCAAGTACTTCGGTCCTTTTCTAGTGCTGGAAAAGAAAGGTCCTGTTGCTTATCATCTTGCTCTTCCAGATAACTCGAAGGTCCATCCAGTCTTCCATGTCTCCCTTCTTAAACGAGCTCCTGGTCCGCCCTCGACTGCTGTATATTTTCCCTTCATCAATGATCTCGTGGAGCCCCCTGTTCCTGAGGCTATATTGGCCAGGAGGATGGTCCAACGAGGACGAAAGGCTGCCACTCAGGTACTCATCAAATGGACGACTCTTCCTGTGTCGGATGCTACCTGGGAATACCTCTACGACCTTCGTCTTCGTTTTCCTGCTGCGAACCTTGAGGACAAGGTTCTCGAAGGGGGGAATTTTGATACGAATAGGGCCAATTCGTAAGAAATAATTGTTGAGGGTCCAATTGTAATAAGATTTACGGGGGCTTGACTGCAAATAATACTTTCATGTCTGTTAACCGTTGTAGTCGTTGAACTACAGTGGTGTCATGAACTGGATGATCGGAGCTGAAGCTCTGTGATTCTATAAATAGCAACAACATGTAATTGGAGGGGTGTGCGAATGAATGTGGTGATTTCCCTCCAAATTCTATCTTCTCTCTTCTTCTTCTCTTCTACTCTGTTCTGCGAATCCTTCCTTCTTCTTTTTCTCTCTCTAGCTCTATCAGTTTGTGTTATCTGAAAAGAATCCTCCAAATGCGATTTTGATCCGAAGTCTGAATATGATGTTTCAACTGGTAAGAAGCATTGAATAGGAACAACCCTACCAAAACCGACTGCATCAGTCGAATTATCTTCAACTGGCTCTGCTTCGGTTACCATATTCCTTGCTATCAAACATTTTTTAGGTCTTCCAATTGATCCTACCCGCAGTTTTGAGGGACAGCGATACCACAAAATATTTCCGACTGGCGATTCGTTGATTTGCTTGCTAACAGGATGAAAACTGTTAGACAGGTTATTAAGTTATTCTGACATGTTTGTTAACTTTAACGCAACAACTTGTGCGTCTCCAACACCATGCTTTTGTTTGAGCCATAGAATTCCTGTTTTTGTTAATAGGGAGAGTTACGTGCAGCTGTATCTCTAACCGAAGCCTTTTTATAAATACAACTGTGCAGAACCTTTCTCTGTATAACAAATACCACTCTCTTCCTTGACAATTTCAAAAAAAAGAAAAAGAAGAACAAGAACAAGAAGAAGAAAGAAAAAATGGAATCGGCTAAGAAGACGACGTTCACAATGGCTGCTGTTGTTGCAGTGTTTCTGATGGTTCACGTTGCTGCAACCGAAGCAAACTCATGCATGGATTATTGCATTCCGATCTGCCTGCAAGCCGATGGTGCGCTCGATCAGAATTGCAAGGAGGCATGGGAAGAGTACTGCAAGCAGGTCGATGGAGTTGCCCCTGAGACCGACAGTAGCTTATCGGGGGTCGGAAATGGGATGTAATGTGAGAAAAGACTAAAAGAGGCTTGACATAGCTGGTACCACCCTCGACCGAGGATCAGGAGGTTTTGGGTTGTGATTAGAACAATCATTTGTATGCAATAATTCGAGAAAAAGTAAAACTACAATCACAGTCTCCGCAGAGAATTACCATTTGGGAAGAATCCCCTCTTGTATCATGACCACTTGTTTTCGACGATGCATAGGTGAAGTTACAAAATATGTTCTAGATGACCACAAGAATACCAACAACAAGGGTGGTGATATAATGAACAAATGCAGGGTGACTCTATTAGATGCATACCGAAGAGAACCGAACTATTAATTGGTTATTTTTAGTGACTGTCATTTCACGGTCTCGTTATTCTAGCCTTCTTTGTTTGTCCCCATACCATCGAACTGAACTGAACATGGTTCGGTTGGGTTGGAAAAGCCAGAGTACTTGTAATTTCAACAAATAATTATTAATCGACTTGTCACCATGATGAGCCAAGCGGTGCAATCCTTTTTATTGTATTTACAAGGCAAGTCCATGATGAAAAGGCTCAGGTCAAATAGCGGAATTGATTTTATAAATCATCTCTACAATTTTAAAGAACCCATGTGATTATATATGCATGTATATTTTCTATTACAGTATGGTTCTAGAGGATAAATTTGATGTCTTTTTTCTCTTCTAAAATTACCATCAACTGAAATTATTTAAAAATTAATTAATTGGATATGAGTATTAATATCATAATTATATGGGCTCTAAGATCATTTACAATCTCATGCCTCACCCTATCTATTTGCTTATCCTTCCCATCCATTTTACTCATCCTGATTTATTTATATAAATATTATATAAAATAATCTCATTCCTCACTCTATATATTTGCTTATCGTTCCCATCCATTTTTCTCATCCCGATTTATTTATTTATATAAATATTATATAAAAATATATATATTTAGTATATCAATAATACTTTATGTTACTCATCGTGCATGTCACAGTTTCTAGTATATATTACTTGAAATGGTTGGTCTAATCCACAGACACATGGTTCAGGATAATGGAGAATAAGCTGAAAACTTAAAAGGGGAATGGCGATTGACACGAGGGAAATAAACAAATGACCTCTAATGACATGTTTGATAGGTCGGGGGAATCAAATTGAATCAGAATCGCTATTTTAATCCCGACTACTTTTCTCTTGTTTTCTTCTGTTGCATAGAAATTCTTAGGCAATTCTATCTCACCACACGATATGAGAAAATACCAATCAAAATGTGACAATAAATTAGAGTTAATCACCCCAAGTAATTACCATAATTAATACTAATCAAAACAATTTGATTGGTTCTTCCTCACCATGTCATTGTACAATGTTCTAAGTCGATAATATGGTTGTCAGTTTCATCCTTAACCCTTCATTCAAATTAGACAATTACCATTTTTTTTTAAAAAAATTGTTACTATCTTTTAAATTCAGAAAATTATTTTCACTCAACAAAAGAGACTAAGTCAGTTGCCCCCTCTATCACCATGACGACAATGAGTAACGTCATTAGAAGAAAATTAATGGAATGTATTAAACTGATATATTTTAAAAATTACGATAATCAAGATATGGATTCTTTTGTTTTTATCAAAGTAAGTTTTGCACCCACAAAATAATAGTAATTACCCCTCATTTCTCTAGAGAACATTTTAATGTAATTAACAAAGATAGCGTAGTTATTGAAGGAGACAACTCCAACCTTAATAGAGAGAAATTCATGCTATATTGTTTTGACATAAAAAATATTGGATAATCTTACCTCACAATAACGTGATGAGAAAGAATAAATTAAATTGTTTTGATTGGTATTAATTATAGCAATTGCTTGAGTGATTAACACTAATTTGCTCATTTGTCATATTTTGATTGGTGCTTATTCATGTCACATTTCGATTGGTGCTTATTCATGTCACATGGCGTGGTAGGATCATTTAAGAATTTCTCGTTCCGACATGTTTCATAGAAACTTAATATTACACTAACTACAATTGTATTAATACCTATCATAAATAATTAATAGAGCAAATCACCTTAGTGAGGATTCCTTTCCAAACAATACATTCTATCATATTCTACATTTATTGAATAAATAATGGATGAGTATATTATCATTTCCATGAGAACTAAAAAATGTCAATTTTACAGAGCAATGAACTTACAATAGCAGTTTCAAGTTAAATTAAATTAAATTGATAAAGCAATTGACTAAGGAAAACAAGAATGCAAAGAAAGCAAGTATTCAATCAATCAGGTTGAAACTCTTCAAATTCACATCTTCTAGTTCTATTCCTAATCTGATCTACTCTTATATTATCGATTGATTTTAATGTTATTAGGAATCTCTTCTTGCAATAAGAACATGCTTTCTTTCAAGATACTAATCGGCCTAAGCCCAAGACGACACAGAGCTATCTTGTGTCTTTTGCTGCTGACTGGAGTCCTCCGATCATTCGACCCTGAGCTCGAGTCATCCTCATCACTGTGACCATCTCCAACCTATTCAACCCATTCCTAAGCCACAACGAACCTCTATTGCTTGAACTCAAGTCCTCCCATAAAGTGATCAACTAAATGTCCAAACCATCTCTCTTGTGCTAAATAACGGCTGAGACCACATCCTTAGCCATCGAGCCATCCCCTCTGCTGCTCATCGTGGCATCCTTGCTCCTCCTCATGTTGCCAGTCGTCAACTCATCCAGCCTAAGTGCAATTAGAGCTCCCTCTCTGCAAGCACCTCTGCACAAGCACAACACTGCTTTTAGAAATCACAAGTCATCTCTACCGCACTAGCAACCGGAAAGTGAAACTTAGCCCACAAGTGTAATCTCTTTAACTACTTCTTGTACACTAAGAAAAAAACTAACAAGAGTGATTAAATACAAAGTAATGTGTTTGGCTTGTTGTCTTTTATTGTATTTTCATATTTTGCACTATCAAGGGCTTGGGATGTAAACTACAATTTCAAGATCATTTGGATAATTTTGGCTTCATTTATTGTTTAATATACCAAGTTACATATGATTATTTTCTTGGATTTGGAATTTGGATAGTGTTATTTGCAATTTTTCATTTTTCATTTATTTAATAATGATCTTTTGTTTGCATATCGATATATCCAATTCCTATTGCAAATAGTAAAAACAATGCAACATACATTGGATTACACCTCAACGAAATTCGTATATGCTCTGGCATATTTCGATGACGATCATCGATGCACGATAAAATGTATGCAGTAAAATTCAACCATGAGACACATAAGTGGTTTGACCACCAAAATAAGTTTGAATTTGCAAGACTGCATTGTGTAAGACCGTATTTTGTTGACTCTAGCACATTGATTAGGGCATTTATGGATAGATTAAAAATGAATTTGAAAATAGGGAGATACCTATTGGAGATCAAAATTAAATTCAAGGTGAAATCACATAAAAAAACAATTCATTCATATCTTCTGCATTGTTATAAGAGGATTGTGATTGATTTATAAGAAGGGTCTGTACCATAGGATTGACCAATGAATTGCAATCACAATGGATAAGTAATGAGAGGTAGTGATTCAAACATTATAGATTTTGATGATAATAAAATATACCACTGACAATGGATTGCCAAGCAGCTTAACCCAAGTAGGTCCACAAAATTACTCAGAATCAAGGTGAAAATTACTTGTCGCATGTTAATATCATTAACCATATAAAGAATTACGCATATATTAGAGTTTACATTCCAAATGACATTTTAGAGAATAACGATGTCAAAATCTTGTGCTTATTATAATTGAGTAGACGATGAATACATTAATTAATTTATTTAACTAATATATAGATTTATGACTAATGACTTACTATGGTATAATATTTTTTATAGGGACATTATCAATGAAATGTAATGGTATCCTAATCTTGCTCTCTTCTGGGAGGGTCACGAGGAAGTACATTTTCTACGAGTTGCTAATCAATTTATCTTTAAGCAGAGCTGTTGGAACTAAATGGTGATGATTATTTCGACCTCAATTGTCAAGCCAATGTCATGGAAGTGGGGTTGCTAAATATCATAGTCCATCCAATATCAAATAGATGAGGAAATTCTTATCAGGATAGGGTTAGCCAATTGCTAATATGGCACAATACACATGAACATTTATTTCATACTAGTTCTTCATTTCGTCAAGTAATTAATTTTTAAAATCAGTAAGAAGCAACTGAAAATTATTATCATAATCTTTTTAACTTTGAAAACATATGAGGAGATCTGTATCATACAATGTTGATTGCATGATCGCATTCATTGCATCAAAAACTTCAATTTTATAAACGGAAACATTTACATCAATCATAATATGACGAATATGACGAAAATAACAAAAGTATGACAACAATTTTTATGTATAATTTCCTTTAATACATGTATTACTAACATAGTGATACATATTCATACAAATGCTATGCAAAATTTTCCAAGTGGATCATTAATCCTAAGACTTTTCTGCTCATCCTTTACACTTTATAGGTAACCAAGAAATGTTTATATTTAAAACTTTGATTCTTATCCTCTCCGTCACTACTTACAACATTTTCTTATCATTGGTGCAACCTTATTTGCTTTCAAATTAGTTCTTGAAATGGGTCCATTGGTGTGCTTTTAGAAATCACAAGTCATCTCTGCCGCACTAGCAACCGGGAAGTGAAACTCAGGCCACAAGTGTACTCTCTTTAACTATTTATTGCACACTGAGAAAAAAACTAACAAGAGTGATTGAATACAAAATAATGTGTTTGGCTTGTTGTCTTTTATTGTATATTTATATTTTGCACTATAAAGTGTTTGGGATGTAAACTAAAATTTCAAGATCATTTGGATCGTTTTGGCTTTATTTATTGTTTAATACACCAAGTTACATATGATTATTTTCTTGGATTTGGAATTTGGATAGTGTTATTTGCAATTTTTCATTTTTCATTTTTCATTTCTTTGATAATGATCTTTGGTTTGCATATCGATATATCCAATTCCTATTGCAAATAGTAAAAACAATGCACCATACATTGGATTACACCTCAACAAAATTCGTATATGCTCTGACATATTTCAATGACAATCATCGATGCACGATAAAATGTATGCAGTAAAATTCACTCATGAGACACATAAGTGGTTTGACCACCAAAATAAGTTTGAATTTGGAAGATTGCATTGTGCAAGACAATATTTTATTGACTCTAACACATTGATTAGGGCATTTATGGATAGATTAAAAATGAATTTGAAAATAAGGGAGATACCTATTGGAGATGAAACTTAAATTTAAGGTGGAATCACATAAAAATGCAATTAATTCATATCTTCTACATTGTTATAAGAGTATCGCGATTGATTTATAGGAATGGTCTGTACCATGGGATTGGCCAATGAATTGCAATCACAATGGATAAGTAATGAGAGGTAGTGATTCACACATTATAGATTTTGATGATAATAAAATATAACACTGACAATGGATTGCCAAGCAGCTTAACCCAAGTAGGTCCACAAAATTACTCAGAATTAAGGTGAAAATTACTTGTCGCATGTTAATATCAGTAACCATATAAAGAATTACCCATATGTTAGAGTTTACATTCCAAATGACATTTTAGAGAATAACGATGTCAAAATCTTGTGCTTATTATAATTGAGTAGAAGATGAATACATCGATTAATTTATTTATCTAATATATAGATTTATGACTAATGACTTACTATGGTATAATATTTTTTATAGGGACATTATCAATGAAATGTAATGGTGTCCTAATCTTGCTCTGTTCTGGGAGGGTCACGAGGAAGTACATTTTCTACGAGTTGCTAATCAATTTATCTTTAAGCAGAGCTGTTGGAACTAAATGGTGATGATTATTTCGATCTCAATTGTCAAGCCAATGTCATGTAAGTGTGGTTGGTAAATATAATAGTCCATCCAATATCAAATACATGAGGAAATTCTTATGAGGATAGGGTTAGCCAGTTGCTACCATGGCACAATACACATGAACATTTATTTCATACTGGTTCTTCATCTCGTCAAGTAATTAATTTTTAAAATCGGTAAGAAGCAACTGAAAATTATTATCATAATCTTTTTAACATTGAAAACATATGAGGAGATCCGTATCATACAATGTTGATTGCATGATCGCATTCACTGCATCAACAACTTCAACTTTATAAACGGAAACATTTACATCAATCATAATATGACGAATATGACGAAAATAACAAAAGTATGACAACAATTTTTATGTATAATTTCCTTTAATACATATATTACCAACATAGTGATACATATTTATACAAATGATATACAAAATTTTCCAAGTGGATCATTAATCCTAAGACTTTTCTGCTCATCATTTACACTTTATAGGTAACAAGAAATGTTTATATTTAAAACTTTGATTTTCTCCTCTCCGTCACTGCTTACAACATTTTCCTATCATTGTTGCAACCTTATTTGCTTTCAAATTAGTTCTTGAAATGGGTCCACTGGCGTGCTTTTAGAAATCACAAGTCATCTCTGCCGCACTAGCAACCGGGAAGTAAAACTCAGGCCACAACTGTACTCTCTTTAACTATTTCTTGCACACTGAGAAAAAAACTAACAAGAGTGATTAAATACAAAGTAATGTGTTTGGCTTGTTGTCTTTTATTGTATTGTTATATTTTGCACTAGCAAGGGTTTGGGATGTAAACTACCATTTCAAGATCATTTGGATCATTTTGGCCTTATTTATTGTTTAATACACCAAGTTACATATGATTATTTTCTTGGATTTGGAATTTGGATATTGTTATTTGCAATTTTTCATTTTTCATCTTTCATTTCTTTAATAATGATCTTTTGTTTGCATATCGATATATCCAATTCATGTTGCAAGTAGTAGAAACAATGCAACATACATTGGATTACACCTCAACGAAATTCGTATATGCTCTGGCATATTTCGATGACGATCATCGATGCACGATAAAATATATGCAGTAAAATTCACTCATGAGACACATAAGTGGTTTGACCACCAAAATAAGTTTGAATTTGGAAGATTGCATTGTGCAAGACAGTATTTTATTGACTCTAGCACATTGATTAGGGCATTTATGGATAGATTAAAAATGAATTTGGAAATAAGGGAGATACCTATTGGAGATGAAACTTAAATTTAAGGTGGAATCACATTAAAAAAGCAATTCATTCATATCTTCTGCATTGTTATAAGAGGATTGCGATTGATTTATAGGAAGCGTCAGTACCATTGGATTGGCCAATAAATTGCAATCACAATGGATAAGTAATGAGAGGTAGTGATTCACACATTATAGATTTTGATAACAATGAAATATAACACTGACAATGGATTGACAAGCAGCTTAATCCAAGTAAGTCCACAAAATTACTCAGAATCAAGGTGAAAATTACTTGTCGCATGTTAATATCAGTAACCATATAAAGAATTACGCATATATTAGAGTTTAAGGTTTCATTCCAAATGACATTTTAGAGAATAAATATGTCAAAATATTGTGCTTATTATAATTGAGTGGACGATGAATACATTGATTAATTTATTTATCTAATATATAGATTTATGACTAATGGCTTACTATGGTATAATATTTTTTATAGGGACATTATCAATGAAATGTAATGGTGTCCTAATCTTGCTCTGTTCTGAGAGGGTCACGAGGAAGTACATTTTCTACGAGTTGCTAATTAATTTATCTTTAAGCAGAGCTGTTGGAAGTAAATGGTGATGATTATTTCGATCTCAATTGTCAAGCCAATGTCATGTAAGTGGGGTTGGCAAATATAATAGTCCATCCAATATCAAATACATGAGGAAATTCTTATGAGGATAGGGTTAGCCAGTTGCACCATGGCACAATACACATGAAATAACATTTATTTCATGCTGGTTCTTCATCTCGTCAAGTAATTAATTTTTAAAATCGGTAAGAAGCAACTGAAAATTATTATCATAATCTTTTTAACTTTGAAAACATATGAGGAGATCCGTATCATACAATGCTGATTGCATGATCGCATTCACTGCATCAACAACTTCAACTTTATAAACGGAAACATTTACATCAATCATAATATGACGAATATGACGAAAATAACAAAAGTATGACAACAATTTTTATGTATAATTTTCTTTAATACATATATTACTAACATAGTGATACATATTTACACATACATTAATTAATTTATTTAACTAATATATAGATTTATGACTAATGATTTACTATGATATAATATTTTTTATAGGGACATTATCAATGAAATGTAATGGTATCCTAATCTTGCTCTATTCTGGGAGGGTCACGAGGAAGTACATTTTCTGCGAGTTTCTAATCAATTTATCTTTAAGCAGAGCTGTTGGAACTAAATGGTGATGATTATTTCGACCTCAATTGTCAAGCCAATGTCATGTAAGTGGGGTTGTTAAATATAATAGTCCATCCAATATCAAATATATGAGGAAATTCTTATCAGGATAGGGTTAGCCAGTTGCTAATATGGCACAATACACATGAACATTTATTTCATATTGGTTCTTCATTTCATCAAGTGATTAATTTTTAAAATCGGTAAGAAGCAACTGAAAATTATTATCATAATCTTTTTAACATTGAAAACATATGAGGAGATCCGTATCATACAATGTTGATTGCATGATCGCATTCACTGCATCAACAACTTCAACTTTATAAACGGAAACATTTACATCAATCATAATATGACGAATATGACAAAAATAACAAAAGTATGACAACAATTTTTATGTATAATTTCCTTTAATACATATATTACCAACATAGTGATACATATTTATACAAATGCTATACAAAATTTTCCAAGTGGATCATTAATCCTAATACTTTTCTGCTCATCCTTTACAATTTATAGGTAACAAGAAATGTTTATATTTAAAACTTTGATTTTCTCCTCTCCGTCACTGCTTACAACATTTTCCTATCATTATTGCAACCTTATTTGCTTTCAAATTAGTTCTTGAAATGGGTCCATTGGGGTGCTTTTAGAAATTACAAGTCATCTCTGCCGCACTAGCAACCGGGAAGTAAAACTCAGGCCACAACTGTACTCTCTTTAACTATTTCTTGCACACTGAGAAAAAAACTAACAAGAGTGATTAAATACAAAGTAATGTGTTTGGTTTGTTGTCTTTTATTGTATTTTCATATTTTGCACTATCAAGGGTTTGGGATGTAAACTACCATTTCAAGATCATTTGGATCATTTTGGCCTTATTTATTGTTTAATACACCAAGTTACATATGATTATTTTCTTGGATTTGGAATTTGGATATTGTTATTTGCAATTTTTCATTTTTCATTTTTCATTTTTCATTTCTTTAATAATGATCTTTTGTTTGCATATCGATATATCCAATTCCTGTTGCAAGTAGTAGAAACAATGCAACATACATTGGATTACACCTCAACGAAATTCGTATATGCTCTGGCATATTTCGATGACGATTATCGATGCACGATGAAATGTATGCAGTAAAATTCACTCATGAGACACATAAGTGGTTTGACCACCAAAATAAGTTTGAATTTGGAAGATTGCATTGTGCAAGACAGTATTTTATTGACTCTAGCACATTGATTAGGGCATTTATGGATAGATTAAAAATGAATTTGAAAATAAGGGAGATACCTATTGGAGATGAAACTTAAATTTAAGGTGGAATCACATAAAAATGCAATTCATTCATATCTTCTGCATTGTTATAAGAGGATTGCGATTGATTTATAGGAAGGGTCTGTACCATGGGATTGGCCAATGAATTGCAATCACAATGGATAAGTAATGAGAGGTAGTGATTCACACATTATAGATTTTGATGACAATGAAATATAACACTGACAATGGATTGCCAAGCAGCTTAATCCAAGTAAGTCCACAAAATTACTCAGAATCAAGGTGAAAATTACTTGTCGCATGTTAATATCAGTAACCATATAAAGAATTACGCATGTATTAGAGTGTAAGGTTTCATTCCAAATGACATTTTAGAGAATAAATATGTGAAAATCTTGTGCTTATTATAATTGAGTAGACGTTGAATACATTAATTAATTAATTTATCTAACATATAGATTTATGACTAATGACTTACTATGGTATAATATTTTTTATAGGGACATTATCAATGAAATGTAATGGTGTCCTAATCTTGCTCTGTTCTGGGAGGGTCACGAGGAAGTACATTTTCTACGAGTTGCTAATTAATTTACCTTTAAGCAGAGCTGTTGGAAGTAAATGGTGATGATTATTTCGATCTCAATTGTCAAGCCAATGTCATGTAAGTGGGGTTGGCAAATATAATAGTCCATCCAATATCAAATACATGAGGAAATTCTTATGAGGATAGGGTTAGCCAGTTGCTACCATGGCACAATACACATGAACATTTATTTCATGCTGGTTCTTCATCTCGTCAAGTAATTAATTTTTAAAATCGGTAAGAAGCAACTGAAAATTATTATCATAATCTTTTTAACTTTGAAAACATATGAGGAGATCCGTATCATACAATGTTGATTGCATGATCGCATTCACTGCATCAACAACTTCAACTTTATAAACGGAAACATTTACATCAATCATAATATGACGAATATGACGAAAATAACAAAAGTATGACAACAATTTTTATGTATAATTTTCTTTAATACATATATTACTAACATAGTGATACATATTTATACAAATGCTATGCAAAATAATGTGTTTGGCTTGTTGTCTTTTATTGGAATTTGGATATTGTTATTTGCAATTTTTCATTTTTCATTTCTTTAAGAATGATCTTTTGTTTGCATATCGATATATCCAATTCCTGTTGTAAGTAGTAGAAACAATGCAACATACATTGGATTACACCTCAACGAAATTCGTATATGTTCTGGCATATTTCGATGACGATCATCCATGCACGATAAAATGTATGCAGTAAAATTCACCCATGAGACACATAAGTGGTTTGACCACCAAAATAAGTTTGAATTTGCAAGATTGCATTATGCAAGACAGTATTTTATTGACTCTAACACATTGATTACGGCATTTATGGATGGATTAAAAATGAATTTGAAAATAAGGAAGATACCTATTGGAGATCAAACTTAAATTCACGGTGGAATCACATAAAAAAGCAATTCATTCATATCTTTTGCATTGTTATAAGAGGATTGCGATTGATTTATAGGAAGGGTCTGTACCATTGGATTGGCCAATGAATTGCAATCACAATGGATAAGTAATGAGAGGTAGTGATTCACACATTATAGATTTTGATAACAATGAAATATAACACTGACAATGGATTGCCAAGCAGCTTAATCAAGTAAGTCCACAAAATTACTCGGGATCAAGGTGAAAATTACTTGTCGCATGTTAATATCATTAACCATATAAAGAATTACGCATATGTTATAGTTTACGGTTTCATTCCAAATGACATTTTAGAGAATAAAGATGTCAAAATCTTGTGCTTATTATAATTGAGTAGACGATGAATACTTTCATTTATTTATTTATCTAATATATAGATTTATGACTAATGATTTACTATGATATAATATTTTTTATAGGGACATTATCAATGAAATGTAATGGTATCCTAATCTTGCTCTATTCTGGGAGGGTCACGAGGAAGTACATTTTCTGCGAGTTTCTAATCAATTTATCTTTAAGCAGAGCTGTTGGAACTAAATGGTGATGATTATTTCGACCTCAATTGTCAAGCCAATGTCATGTAAGTGGGGTTGTTAAATATAATGGTCCATCCGATATCAAATATATGAGGAAATTCTTATCAGGATAGGGTTAGCCAGTTGCTAATATGGCACAATACACATGAACATTTATTTCATATTGGTTCTTCATTTCGTCAAGTGATTAATTTTTAAAATCGGTAAGAAGCAACTGAAAATTATTATCATAATCTTTTTAACTTTGAAAACATATGAGGAGATCCGTATCATACAATGTTGATTGCATGATCGCATTCACTGCATCAACAACTTCAACTTTATAAACGGAAACATTTACATCAATCATAATATGACGAATATGACGAAAATGACAAAAGTATGACAACAATTTTTATGTATAATTTCCTTTAATACATATATTACCAACATAGTGATACATATTTATACAAATGCTATACAAAATTTTCCAAGTGGATCATTAATCCTAATACTTTTCTGCTCATCCTTTACAATTTATAGGTAACCAAGAAATGTTTATATTTAAAACTTTGATTTTCTCCTGTTCGTCACTGCTTACAACATTTTCCTATCATTGTTGCAACCTTATTTGCTTTCAAATTAGTTCTTGAAATGGGTCCATTGGTGTGCTTTTTTAGCTGATAAAGTTTTTCTAAGACTAGATTATGAGTATTTTATTTCAAGTTAACACTTCATCTTCTCGAGTAATTGATCAATGATTTGCCAAAAATATTCTTATCATAACTTCTTTTAATCTTGAAACAAAAAAGAAGGGTAGTAAGTTGTAAGGGCAGTAATATATCTATTAGAGATCAAACTTAAATTTACGGTGGGATCATGTAAAAGAGTGATTCATTCATATCTTCTACATTGTTATGGGAACTTAGGTCAAGGAATTGCAATCACGAGGAATAAGAAATGAGAGGTAATGCTTTATAACATGATAGATCTTGATGACAATTAGATGTAATGCTGGCATCGGATTAGCAGGAGGTAAAATCCTAAACAAGTTTACAAAATTACTTAGAACCAAAGTGAGGAATACATGACACTTTTTGATATTATTAACCATGTAAAGAGCTCTGCATATGTTAGACTTTGCAATTGCACTTCAAAGGATATTCTAGAAATTAAAGTTGTCAAAATCTTGTATTATAAATGAGTAACTGGTAAATATATTAAATAATTTCTTTATCTATATACTTTCTATTTATGATTTGTAACTTTTTGGGTTTTAATAAGTTTTATAGGACGTTATTGATGAAACATAATGATGTCTGCTATGTTTGAGAGGGCAAGAGAATTACCTTAAGAGCTACTAGAAGAAGAACGTGAAGGAATCAAATGATCGATAATTATTTCAAGCTAAATTGGTTAGTTTCGCGTAAGCGGGGTTGCTAAATATGTTGGCACATCCAGGATTAGATATATTAGGATATTCTTATCAAGATAGGGTTAGCCAATTACTACAGCGTGTAACGCACATGAGCATTATTATGATAAGTAAATTATCATACAGTACTTCAATTTATTTCACATTAGCACTTATTTTGTTGAATATTTAAACTTCAAAATCAATAAAAAAACAATTGAAAAGTATTATCATAATCACTTTAACCTCAAAAACAAATGAGAAGATTCATATACATAGAATGTCATTTGCATAATAGTAGTCAATGTATCCATGGCTTCAATTTTATAAACAAAAACATTTGTATCAATCGTGGTATGATGGATATGACGGAAGTATGACAGTGATTTTTGTGAATAACTTTCTTCAATGCATATGTTACTAACATAATCATATATATTTATACGAGTGCTGTAAAGGTTTTTTCATGTAGATCATTATTTCTAGCTCTTCCCTACCCATCCTCTACACTTTACATAATCAAGAAATGTTCATCCGATTCATTTCCTCTCCACAACTACCTATTATATTTTCCATTATTGGTGCGACCTTACCCGCTTTCAAATTAATACTTAAAATTATTTAAGTGGAGTGTTTTCTTAGATGATGAAGGTCTTATAAACCAAGATTATACAAGTATTTTATTTCATGTTAACACTTCATTTCCTCAAGTAATTTATCACTTGATTCGCGAGAAATAATTAAAGTGTCTTATCATAACCCCTTTAACATTGAAAGCAAATGATAATGACGCAAGTAGTACTGGTATTGTAGCAAATATTGGATGACACATCGGCCAAATTCGAATATGCTTTGGCAGATTTCGATAACAGTCGTCAACGTATGATAACATGTATGCAGGATGATTCACCCTTGAGATACATAAATGATTTAACCACCAAATTAAATATGGATTTGTAGGACTACACTGCGCAAGATTGCATTTTATTGACTAAAATCAATTCTTAATCGAGTATCTCAATGATCACATTCACATATGAATGAAAAATGATTTTGAAATAAAAGGGAGATACTTATTGGATATCAAACTTATATTTATGGTGGGACATATAATGGAGCGGTTCATTCATATCTTCCCTACCCATCCTCAAGTAATTAATCACTTAATCTACCAAAAATAAATAAAGTGTCTTATCATTAACTCCTTAACCTTGATAACAAATGACAAGGATGCAAATATAAAGGTGTTGAAGCAAATATTAGATAACACATTAGCAAAATTTGAATATGCTTTGGCAGATTTTAATGACGGTCGTCAATGCATAATAACAAGTATGCAGTATGATAAACCCATGAGATGCATAAGTGATTTGACCACCAAAATAAATATGAATTTGTAGGGCTGCATTGCACAAGATTGCATTTCATTAACTCAAATCAAGTCTTATTCAGGCATCTCAATGAGCACATTTATGTGAGGATTGAAAATAAATTTGAAAGAAAGGGAGATACTTTTGGATATCAAACTTATATTTATGGTGGGATAGATAATAGAGCAGTTCATCCATATCTTCTGTATTATTATGAGAGGAATTTGATTAAAATATAAAAAGGATCGGTACCATGGGAACTTGGGCCAAGGAATTGCAATCACAAGGGAAATGACAAGAGAAGTAGTGCTTTACAAGATGGTTAGATTTTGATGATATTGAGATACAGTGCTAGTATCGGATTAGACAAAACCTCAAGCAAGTTTGTAAAATTACTTAAAATCAATGCAAGGATTACATGATAATTTGCTATTGTTAACCTTATAAAGAACAATGTATATGTTAAGGTTTATGATTGCATTGCAAAGGATATTGTAGAGAATAAAAAATTAAAATCTTGCACTTAATACAAATGAGTAACAGGTAAATACATTAAATAATATATTTATCTATTCATTTTTTATTTATCATTTATGACTTAGTGAGATCTAATAGCTTTTATAGGGTTGTTATCGACAAAATAGAAAATTTTTGCTCTAGTTTTTATAAGTCGAATGGGAGGAATCAAGTGGTCGATGGTTATTGCAACTAGAATTGGCAAACTAGTGCTATATAATTGGAGTTGCTAAATATAATGGCACATTCATGATCAAATATATAAAAAATTATTATCAAGATAGGGTTAGCCAATTGTTATTATGACGCAATACACCTGAGCATAGGTGATAAATAATAATTGATGATACTCTTAGACAATTCTCTTGAAATCATTAAATAACTTATGTGGTGGTGCCCGATTCTGATTATACTATTATGATAAGTTAATTATCATAAGGTAATTTATTTCATGTTAACACTTCATTTCGTTGAGTATTTTAACTTCAAAGTTAGTGAAAAAATAACTGAAAAATTTTCATCAGCTATTTTAACCTTGAAAGCAAATGAGGAGATCCATATACGTAGAACGTTAACTGTATAATCGCATTCAATGTAACTACGGCTTCAACTTTATAAATAAAAACATGCACATCAGCCATGGTATGATGGAAATATAACAACGATTTTTGTAAATAATTTTCTTTAATGCATATATTACTAATATAATGATACATATTTATACGAGTGTTATACAAGTTTTTTCAAGTAAATAATGATTTCTAACTCTACCCTGCTCATCCTCTACACTAATTAAGAAAAGTTCATATAATTGAGCAATTCATATTTATGGTAAGACATATAATAGAGCAGTTCATTCATATCTTCTGCATTATTATGAGAGGAATTTGATTGAATAATAAAATGGATCAGTATTATGGGAACTCAGGTCAAAGAAATGCAATAACAAGGGATATAAACGAGAGTTAGTGCTTTACAACAAGATAGATTTTGATGATATTGAGATAAAGCACTAGCAACGGATTACCAAGCAGCAAAAGAAAGTTTGTAAAATTATTTAAAATTAATGCGAGAATTACATGACACTTTTGATATCATCAACCTTATAAAGAACAAAGCATATATTAGATTTTACAATTGCATTCCAAAGGATATTATAGAGAATAAATATGTCAAAATCTTGCGCTTTATACAAATGAATAACTAGTAAATGCATTTAATAATATATTTATCTATTTATTTTTTATTTATGATTTATAACTTCGTGGGATCTAATAACTTTTATAGGGATGTTATCAATGAAATAGAATATTGTCTGCTCTAGTAATTTTGTAAGCTAATACTATATAAGCAGATTGCTAAATGTAATGGCGCATCCACGATCAAATACATCAAGTAATTTTTATAAAGAAAGATTGGCCAATTGCTATTGTGGCGCAACGCACCTAAGCTTAGGTGAAAAATAATAATTGATATACTCTTAGACACTTCTCTTGAAATCCTTAAACAACTTAGGTGGCGGTACCCAATTCTAATGATACTATTATGATGAGTTAATTATCATAAGGTACTTCATTTTATTTCATGTTAACAATTTATTTCGTTGAGTATTTGAACTTCAATATTAGTAAAAAAAATAGTTTAAAGTATTATCATAATTGTTTTAACTTGAAAACAAACAAGGAGATCCGTATATGTACAACATTGATTGCATAATTGCATTTAATATATTCATTGCTTCAACTTTATAAATAAAAATATTCACATCAATTGTGATATGACGGATATGACGAAAGTATGACAGTGATTTTTGTGAATAATTTTCTTGAATGCATATATGACTAATATAATGATACATATTTATATGATTCCTATACAAGTTTTTTCAGTAAATCATCATTTCTAGCTCTTCCTTGCTCATCCTCTACACTTTAGGTAATCAAGAAAAGTGCATACGTGTTAAAACTTTAATTCATTTTCTCTCCACCATTGCCCATTATATTTTCTATCATTGATGCAACTTTACCGGCTTTCAAATTAATACTTAAAATGGTTTCAGTGGAGTGTTTTCTTAGACGATAAAAGTTTATAAACCAAGTTATATGAGTATTTTCTTTCACGTGAACACTTCATTTCCTCAGTAATTAATCACTTGACTCGCCAAAAACAATTAAAGCGTCTTATCATAACTATAGTAATCTTGAAAATAAGTGAAAAGAATGCAAATAGTAAAGGTACTGCAGTAAACAATAGATGATAAATCCACAAAATTCAAATTTGATTTGGCAGATTTCGATGACGGTTGTTGACACATGAAGACATGTATACAATATGATTCATCCCTTAGACATAAAAGTAATTTGACCACCAAAATAAATAGGAATTTGTAGTACTACACTATGCAAAATTGCATTTTATTGACTCAAAATCATGTCTTAATCGAGCATCCCAATGAGCACATTTACTTATGGTTCGAAAATAGATTTGAAACAAATGGAGATACCTATTTGATATCAAACTTATGTTTATGGTGGGGCATATAATCAAGAATCATAAAAAGGATCTACATCATGATAACTTGGGCCAATGACTGCAATCACAAGAGATAAGAAATGAGATATAGTGCTTTACAACATGATAGATTTTGATAATAATGAGGTAGAGTGCTAGCAACGGATTATTAGGCAGCGAAACCTCAAGTAAGTTTATAAAATTACTTCAAGTCAATGTGAGGATTATATGAAACTTTTGATATTATTAACAAAGAACTACGCACATGTTAGAGTTTATGACTACATTCTAGAGGATATTCTAGACAATAAAGACATTAAAATCTTGCACTTAATACAAATAAATAACTACTGAATACATTAAATAATTTATTTTTATTGATAATTTATTACTTACTGGTATCTAATAACTTTTATATGGACTTTATCGACGAAATGGAATATTGTCAACTCTAGCTGCTATAAGTAAAAAGGGAGTAATCAAGTAGTCGATAGTTATTTCAACTAAAACCGGTAAGCTAATGCTACATAAGTAGAGTTTCTAAATATAATGGTGCATCAACGATAAAATATATCAAGAAATTATTATCAAGATAGTGACAACCAATTGTTGTTGTGTTGTAATACACCTGAGCTTAGATGATAAATAATAATTGTTGATACTCTTAGACACTTCTCTTGAAATCATTAAATAACTTAGGTGACGGTGTCAAATTCTGATGATACTATTATGATAAGTTAATTATCATAAGATACTTCATTTTATTCACGTTAACACTTTATTTCTTTGAATATTTGAACTTCAAAATTAGTAAAAAAAAAAAAGCAGTTTAAACTATTATGATAAGTTAATTATCATAATTATTATCACTTCTGGCTCTTCCCTGGTCATCATATATACTTTGTTAATCAAGAAAACTTCATATGTTTTAAAACTTTAATTCTTTTTCTCTCTACCACTGCCTATATATTTTCTATTATTAATACTTAAAATGATTTCAGTGAAGTGTTTTCTTAGATGATTAAGGTATTACAAACTAAGATTATATGAGTATTTTATTTCACGTTAACACTTCATTTTCTCAAGTAATTAATCACTTGATTCGCCAAAAACAATTAAAGTATCTTATCATAACTACTTTAACCTTGAAAATAAATGAAAATGACGCAAGTAGCAAAGGTAGTGCAGCAAACATTGGATAATACATGAGCAAAATTTTAATTTGCTTTGGCGGATTTCGATAATGATTGTCGATGCATGATAACATATATGCAGTATAATTCACCCCTTGGATGCATAAGTGATTTAACCACTAAAATAAATATGAATTTGTAGAACTGCACGGTGCAAGATTGCATTTATTAACTCAAATTAAGTCTTAATTGAGTATCCCAATGAGCACATTTACATATGGATGAAAAATGAATTTGAAATAAAAGAGAGATACCTATTGGTTATCAAACTTATATTTATGGTGGGACATATAATGGATCGGTTCATATCTTCTGTATTGTTATGAGAAATTTTCATTTAAATTATAAAAATGTTATGTATAATGGGAACCTGACTAAGGAATTGCAATCACAAGGGATAAGAAATGAGAGGTAGTACTTTACAACATGATTAGATTTTGATAATAATGAGATAAAATGCTAGCGACGGATTACCATACGGTGAAACCTCAAGCAAGTTTATAAAATTACTTAAATTAATGCGATAATTATATGACACTTTTGATATCATTAACCTTAAAAAGAACTATGCATATCTTAGAGTTTATGACTGCATTCCAATGGATATTCTAGAGAATAAAGATGTCAAAATATTGCGCTTAATGCAAATGAATAACTGGTAAATAAATTCAATAATTTATTTATCTATATGTTTTTTATTTATGACTTATTGGGATCTAATAACTTTTATAAGGTTGTTACGACAAAATAGAATGTTGTCTGCTCTAGTTGTTATAGGCAGAACAGGAGGAATCAAATAGTCGATAATTATTTCAACAAGAATTGGCAAGTTAGTGCTACATTCGTGGAATTGCTAAATATAATGGCGCATCCACGATTAAATATATATAAGGAAATTATTATCAAGATAGGGTTAGTCAATTGTTATTGTGATGCAACGCACCCGAGCTTAGATTATAAATAGTAATTGATATACTCTTAGACACTTTTGTTGAAATCATTAAATAACTTAGATGGCGGTGCCCAATTCTGATAATACTAATATGATAAATTAATTATCATAAGGTATTTCAATTTATTTTATGTTAACACTTTATTTCATCGATTATTTGAACTTCAAAATCAGTAAAAATACTGTTAAAAATTATTATCATAATAATTTTAACCTTGAAAACAAACGAGAAGATCCGTATACGCAGAATGGTGATTGCACAATCACATTCAATGCATCTACGACTTCAACTTTATAAACAAAAATATTAACATAAACCATGGTATGACAAATATGACGGAATCATGATAGTGATTTTTTGTGAATAATTTTTTAATGCATATATTACTAATATAGTGATACATATTTATACAGGTGCTATACTTTTTTTAGGTGGATTATCATTTCTAGCTCTTCCCTACTCATCCTCTATACTTTAGATAATGAAGAAAAGTTCATACATTTTAAAACATTGATTCTTTTCCTCTCCACCATTCTCTATTATTGATGCGACCTTACTTGCTTTTAAGCTAATACCTAAAATGTTTTCAGTTGAGTGTTTTCTTATATGATAAACGTCTTATAAACCATAATTATATGAGTATTTGATTTCACGTTAACACCTCGTTTTCTCAAGTAATTAATCACTTGATTCGCCAAAAATAATTAAAGCGTCTTATTATAACCGCCTTAACCTTGAAAACAAATAAAAAGGATGTAAGTAGTAAAGGTAGTGTAGCAAAATTTGGATGACACATCAGCAAAATTTGGATATGCTTTGGTAGATTTGGGTGACGGTCGTCGACGTATGATAATATGTATGTGGTATGATTCACCTCTAAAATGTATAAATGATTTGACCACCAAAATAAATAGGAATTTGTAGGACTGCACTATGTAAGATTGCATTTTATTGACTCAAATCAAGTCTTAATCGAGCATCTCAATGAATTTGAAATAAAAGGGTGATACTTATTGCATATTAAACTTATATTTATGGTGGGACATATAATGGAGCGGTTCATTCATATCTTTTATATTGTTATGAGAGGATTTTGATTGAATCATAAAAATGATCTGTATCATGACAACTTAGGCCAAGGAATTGCAATCACAAGGGACAAGAAATGGAGGTAGTGCTTTACAACATGATAGATGTTGATGATAATGAGATAGAGTGCTAACGATGTATTACAAGCAGCGAAATCTCAAGCAAGTTTGCAAAATTGCTTAAAATTAAAGTGAGAAGTACCTGACACTTTTGATATCATGAACCATATAAACAACTACAATATTCCAGACAATGAAGATGTCAAAATCTTGCACTTATTACAAATGAATGAGAAGTAAATACATTAAATGGTTTGCAAGTCTCCTTACTCCATGTTTGGTCGTCTTCTAGTAAATTCTGTGTACTTTAGTATGAATAAATTAAAAAATAGTAGTTTTATTTTATTAAAATTGTGTAAAATTTAATTATTTTGAATTTATTTTTCAAAGCAAAAAGGATTTACATAGACATAGAATAGTTAGAAGCAAAAAAGATAAACGGGGCACGAGAAATCTTATTGATGAGATCGACATCCAAACCTCTATGCTATAATATATGATCGGTACTAACTACCAAGTTATCTTTCTCTAATTTAAAATTTATTTAACTATATTATTATAAATTTATAAATTCACTTTATATTTTGAATTATATTTCATATGATATTTATATTTTTTTATATTTTGGGTCAGCCCGCACCTTGATTGGTCCCGTACTAGTCACGAGTTGACCCGTGAAGTGTGCGGGATGGGTCTAGGTCTTCAAATACCCGCCCCATTGTCATTCCTATAATATACTTGTTTGACTTGCTTAATAAAGTTTAAGAGATTTGCTCCTTTATTTTCTTATTTTCATTTTTTTTACTATATTCTTGATTTTTTAAATAATAAAACAGTGATTTAATACAATGAGACACTCTTAATAATGAAAAAAATCTTAATTGGTTCTACCTCACAATAATGTGGCGAGGAAGAATAAATTAAACTACTTTCATTAGTATTAATCATGATAACCGCTTAGGTGATTCACACAAATTTACTTGTTCGTCACATTTTGATTGGTGATTCGTAACGGTCGTATTCTCTCATCCTTTACCACGATAGCCTATACTTTAATTTTTTTCCTTCTTTGCAAAATATTCTCAATTTTTTTCATTTTGTAGTGTTTTAAATTCATTTCCTTCTTTGTCTATATAACAAATTAAATGTATGCCTAGCACCTGGAATCAAATATGTTGACACCTCATTTTGGCTCGAAAATTACATGAGCCTGGACCTTGGGAAAATTGAGCAAGTACGTGTTTATGATTGATCTAAAATGATGTATTATATTAAAATTGAGGATTCAATTTGATTTATCATGAGGCAAGTTTAAAGCCATTGAAAAGAATATCAAAATACTTTCGATTTGACATATGTTGGACCTCGAGATCTGATTCAAAGGAAAAGACATGATTTTTTAAGTGAAATTAGCAGAATCTGTCAAATTCATTTATCTTAGGTAGTTTTATTTAAAAAAGTTGTAATTAATTATTGGAAGGTCCAAATTAAGAAAAACTAGTGTCATTTTAATCTAACTCTTTAAGGATTGAAGAACAAATAAAACACGACATCAAAAAGTTGAGAACAAGCCCAAAAAAGAATAATTTTTGTGCTCTAGGAAGTTGCATGGTTGTAGAGAGCGGTAAAGTTTGAAAAATTATACATGACATATTTAAGTGTCTTTCTCCTAATTTCTTTTTCTAAGTAGATCTTAATCAAATAAATTTTAATAAGAAAATATAATAGAAATAAAGAAAATTGTAGGTAACATGACATTCAAAAAGTCAAGATTTCAGGGGAATCAACCGCAGCCTTTTGAACCCTCAGCAGAGAAAAAGGAAATGAAGGGAGAGCAGCGGGCAGGGAGGACGCCTTCTTCCTGAAAGAAAGAAAACAGAAATCTCCGGCTCCATCGGAGGATCCCGTTCCTGATTCCGGATCGACCGTCTCCTCCTTGAAGCCGAGGCTCGCGTTCATCCTCTTCACCACCGAGCAGCCATCATCGCGAGTTAGCAGGCCGATTTCGCCTACTCTGTTGCTGCCCGGTACCTACGACCCACTGATTTTCAAACAGCTCGCCACCGACCCAAGCCCTCTGTTGTCGTCACCAGTCCCGACCTCCGTGCCTCACGACGCCAGTCCTCCACCACACCCCTCTGCTCCTTCCCCACATGACCACTACCACCCGTGCCATTTTCCGCTGCCCTGCTCCATCGCGCCTACATTACCCCCCATGCGCCATTGAAGCTGTTTGATGCTTGCCGAGCATCATCGCCATCGCTGAGCCATCACCATCACTGCTCCTCTCGGATCCCCACACCGAGCCTCCCGTGTGGTTCACTGGCCTCAGCCCATAGCACAGCCCACGCTTCTAAGCTGCTCCATCCATCTCGGGCCCATGTTCATTACTGCTGCAGAGTCCCAGAGTCGCCCTCATCACATCCCTGTTCAATCCTCAGTCATCCCGCCAAGCCCTGTTTCCGAACTCCCGCTCTGGTAAGGCAGGTATAAATGTTTTTCTGCTCCTTTCCTTTGGCACAGATGGGCGTGGAGGATGTGTCTTTGGTTGGTTGGCTGACGATTGATTACTGAAATGGTGTTTGGATTCTGACTGTGGTTGTGCTGAAGTACTTTGTGGATATCTGAGTGATATGGTGTTTTATTTCTGATAGTTGTCAATTTGTTGGGGTGTTTGGTTGCTAAGACGGTGTTCTCTTCTCTGATTGCGGTGATGGTGCTGGTAGTGTAAAGGAATCTGTTTGTTGATTGTACGCTCGGTGGGCAGGCCATGTGGCACTAAATTCAGTTTTCTTTACGGCCATTACCACACTAATCCAATGACTATTTGTGATTTCTAACCATTTCCACACTATTAGCCAATGAGAATAGAGCTTTTACATGTCCATTGCTGCAGCTGGGTTTGGCTTGTCGATTTCTTACAATTTCAATACTATATTCAAAGAGAATAGACCTTTTAGTGCCAATAGTGCTGCTGGTCATTACTCGATGATTTCTCATGATCTCGATCCCATATTCCCGTGAGAATAGAGCCTTCTACAGCCCATTGTTGCAGCTGCTCTTTGTCTTACCTTTTCTTCATTTTAATGATGGTTTTTGATAGAAAATGTGGCCGTTTACGGCCTCTAGTTGCTGGTAGCCATCGCTCGATGATTTCATGTGGTTTCTATTCCGTATTCTTACGAGAATAGAACCATTTACAGCCCATTGTTGCAGCTGCTCTCTGTCCTGTCTTTTCTTCATTTTACGATGGTTTTTGATAGAAAAATGTGGCTGTTTAGAGCCTACTGTTGCAGCTGGTATTACTTGATGGTTTCCCAAATGTCCGATGCCATTATGAGGGGAATAGGGCTGTTTAATACCAATAGCTATAGAAGCTTCTTGCTCAATGTCATTCCTTGTTTTCAATGGTGTTTGCGATGGAGAGTGCGGCTATTTTGTTTCCATAGGTACAGCAACCCCTTTGCCCAATGATTTCTCATAATTTTATGTCATTTTTTGCTAGAATAGAGCCCTTACTCATCTGATTATGCGGTTGCTCTTCACTCGACACTTTCCCCTTGTTTTCAACGACTTTTTCTATAGAGAAATGGAGCTATTAAGTGTCTACTGTTGTAGGTGATTTTTACTCAATGATTCCCTACAGTTTGAATCGACAAGGATAGAGCTCTCACCTATTTGACTCCACAGCAGTTCTTTACTAAGGATTTTCTCTAGTTTTCTTTGACATTTCTGATGGGGAGTGGGACTGATCGATCGCATGTTAATGTTATCATTTCTCGATGGATTTTACTGTCCATGAATGCTTCTCCTTCCCAAGAATGCAGTGATTAACTACCTACTAATGCTGCTGAATTTGCAAGGGGTCTGAGGGTTGCCTATAGCTATTCTTAGCTTTCTAACTTAAGGTTTTGGACTAGGAAAATGCTGCTGCATTTTTGGTTTGCTTGAGGCATGTTTCTCTTTACTTTTTGGCATTTAGCATCACACTTTGGATTAGAAAAATGCTGCTGCGATTCTGGTTTGCTTGAGGCATTTTTCTCTTCATTTTTGGCTCTTAGCATCAGGTTTTTTGAACTTGCGAAAATGCTATTACATTTAGTATGTTTTTCTTCATTCTTTAACCTCTAATCACGAGTCTTAGGTTAGTTAATCACCGTTGCACTTAAGTTTGATTGAGACCTATGTTTATAGCTTGTTAGCCTCTAGCTCAGGTCTTATTATGACGAATCTTATGATTGAGGCGCTTATTATTAACTACTACTTGTAATCCATGTTCTTTTACTTTGTATTTTGATGTTAATTTGGTAGTTCCATGATAGAATCTTCGTGATTGACTAATGTTCGGTTTGATTACTTGTTTTATGATCTAGGCGGGGTTGGGGGATTTCAATGTACTTGAGTGAACAACTGTATGGGGCGGGTAGAGTGAGAGAGATGATAAATGATTGTAATTGAAAATAGTGGAACTGTTTACTTTTCCGTACTTATATTAGGTCGTGTAGTGGCATGTTAGGGCACGTACCTTGATCATCAATTTTTGATTTTTGACCATCAATCTGAACCTTGATCAGAGATATAATTGGATGAATTAAAACATGCAAGCAAACGAACAACCTAGAATAAGGGATAAGTACCGATCTCAAGCGCGTCAATTGGCTTGCGAGCCTTTCGAGCGTAACAAGACACCCGAATCCAACCTTTGGTTCAAGACTAATAAATGAGAACCTAGGTGGCAGTATCATGCTCCCTTAGGTAAATCATAGGTTTTTAATCGACCTTAGGATTAGTTTTAAACGATTAGTGGCAACTCCAATTTCACATGATTAGAGTCCCAAGTTAGGTCTCGTGTGTGCTTATGGCCTTTGGGGCAATCCTAGTCGGAAATCTTGGTCCGACGGGATGAATTAAAAGCTCATATCTTGTCCACTGTATTCTACCATTTGGCGCCTTCTTCTTTGTAAAGCTCTGTCCTTTTTCATCGGGTAATCTCTGTCTGTCCTCTCTTGACACATTCTCTCTCAGACAGCATCAGAGTTGGTGTGAGAGGAGTCGAGAATCAAGACTATCTAATCTGACGCTGACCGATTCACGATGACTTATCACTCTCCCATGTCTCTCTCTCATCCCAGCAATCTCGGGTACCTCGTGTCTTCTCAATCGGGTACTTCCCTCGCTTTCCTTTTCTCCCCGACTTTTGGGCCTTCTGTTTTGCTTCACAAGTGGCTGCCTGAACGCTTCATATTTCGCTTGCTGTTTGTGTTTTGACTGTGGTATATTACATCACTCCCTGATTCCATTAAGTAGTGATTAGTGATAATATTTGAACGTTTGATTTTGTTGTTTTTTGATGTTGTGTAATGTGAAAGTGAGCAAATTTACTGAGACTGGGCATCAAGAACTGTTGTAGTGACAGAAGCAGATTATCCTACTGCTTGATTCTTTTCTTCCAGATTTGGCCTTATCTATGAATAATGTACTTGTCACTTGGATGAGATAATGTGATCTTCCTAGTAGCTCCTTCTGTAACAGTAGAGAATGTTGCAAATGGAAGATAACCAAAGATAAGTAAGGGCGGCCGAGACTAGAATTATAAAAACTGCATCTCTAATACTGATCTGAAACCCTCTTCTAATGAAAAGTTATGTTGGAGTTGTCACCAAATATGCCTTCTGTAAAAATTTTGTGAATGGAAGATATCCTAAGGTGAGTAAGGGAGAATTGTAAAAACTGCATCTCTAAGACTGATCTAAAACCTTCTTCTGATTGCAAGTTATGTTGGAGTTGTCACCAGATATGCCATTTGTATAAACTGGACTGCTTCTTTTGCCCCTGCAGTTCTCACGTGTTTTTCCATTCAAATGTTCTTTCTGCTTTCTCAGTTGTTTATTCTTTTTGTATCTTTCCCTATCAGAAGCAAATAGTTTTGACCATGGAAGGAAACCAACGACAAAGTCCAATGTTGGCATTTCGGTAAGATTACCCTGCTAGGATTACTTGCTATTCTGCTTCGTAGAACATTCTTTTGCCTTAGTTAATAACAAGTGGAATGAGAAATGTAAATCTATCTCATTGTAGCTCTTCGAAGGAAGTAAAGAACAGATCAGGAAGATGTTCAATAAGGTTGAGCTTTCCGTTTCTCCATATGACACTGCCTGGGTTGCTATGGTCCCTTGTACAAGTCCCCTTCAGACAACTCAATTCCCTCAGTGTGTAAATTGGTTATTGAACAACCAATTATTGGATGGTTCTTGGGGTCTTCCTGATCGGCATCATTTGTTAGTTAAGGATGCTTTGTTGTCAACATTAGCATCTGTTCTTGCTCTCAAGCAGTGGGAAGTTGGAGAAAGACAGATTGTCAGGGGTAGTTTGATCTTTCCCTTTTCACATTCATCTCATGTTACATGAAATCTCATTAAAAGTGGTATTTACATTTCAGGACTTGAATTTATTGCCTTGAATTCGTCTTCTGCTGCTGATGAGAAGCAGCATTCACCGATTGGCTTTGATATCACACTCTCTGGGATGATTGACCAAGCTAAATATTTAAACTTGAACCTCCCATTTAGACAATCTGATACAGATATTGTGCATTGGAGGAGAAATATTGAACTTAAAAGGTAGTCTATCTTCTATTCCATTTTCATATCACATCCTATCCTACTTTCTAGTTGCTAGAGTCCAGTCTCTTCTCTCCTCCTGTATGATTTTATAGACAAACCTTTTCAGCTGTCACATGCATTTAGATGCTCAGGAAGCTTCTCAGAAGGAAGTAGAGCCTACCTGGCTTATGTATCAGAAGGAATGGGTAAATCACAGGACTGGGAAATGGTCATGAAGTATCAAAGGAAGGACGGGTCCATATTGAATTCACCATCTGCCACAGCTGCTGCCCTTTCAAACCTACAAAATCCTGATTGTCTTTGTTACATCAACATGCTATTGGAGAAGCTTGGTGATGCAGGTTCTTCCATTGAGTACTTTGCAATTAGCGGGATGTCTTATAACATCCAATAACATCTAAATGACAATTTATGGGTTGAATTGCATCAGTCCCAGCTGTCTATCCTCTGGAATTATACAATCGTCTACGATTGATCGACCACATAGAAATGTTGGGTGTTCATCGTCATTTCCAGGATGAAATCAGAAGTGGCTTGGAGGAAATATACAGGTAATATTTTCCAGAAATGCATGCTCAATTGCTGATGTTACTTAAATTCATTTCTTTTGATTGTTGTTGATATGAATGTTTCATCCGGCCTAGTGGACCTTCTGTAAACTTCTATTCTAATCGTGTTTATCCGACCAACAGATCTTGGCTGAATGGAGAAGAAGAGATATTTCAGGACATTGCTAGTCTTGCAATAGCATTCAGGATTTTGCGTTCCCATTGTTATAATGTCTCCTCAGGTACCTTAAAGATGATGTGTATTTGTCAGGCAAAACTGGGACAAAATATTGGAGGTGGTGGTTCTGCTCAAGGGATGCCAGGATGATGTTCCTCATCTTAGTGGGTATTCTGTGGGCACATGATTAGATATTGGGTCATGATAAATCTCCATCAAGTGTAGTTCTGTCCCTAACATGCCCAAATTTCCAATTTGGCTAGGTGGTTGGCCAGTGAGGCTGCCTATGGCTGGCACTGTTTGTGGGCAGTTCCTGACAATTTAAGGGCATTTTGCCATTTGGGAAATATATGAATCATCTTGATGAGATTAATTTTTCTGCTAGGTACTAATGAGAATCTGCATCTATACCCAGTGAAACTATAATCTCTCTGCACTCCCAACACTATAAAGTGGAGATATTAAACAAATATTGACATGTAAAGAAATTCCTAATCTATTTTTCATTTTGGAATAGAATGTTTGAGACAAGTTGCTGGCGAAGGAGATTTCTGCAATACCCTTGAAGGTTATTTGATGGACACGGGCACTGTTATGGAACTATACAAGGCTTCGCAGATGATAATATACCAAGATGACATTGTTCTGGAGAAACTCCACTCATGGACAAGTCGTCTTCTTAAGGAGAGGCTGTCTGATGGCTCTCTTCATGCAGATGGGCTCCAGAAGCATGTACAGAAAGAGGTAGAAGTATTAAAGAAAATCTTGGCTTCTCCAATAGATATAACTTGAGCTAAGCAACCGCTCCTATTGTTTCAGATTGACCTTGCCCTAAAATTTCCTCACCATGCAAATTTGGAACGGTTTGTTAATAGGAGGAATATAGAGCATTACAACACAGATAATGCAAGGATTCTGAAATCTGCTTTCCGGTACTCATCTTATTATTGGCCTAATATTTTATATACTTTTCAAATATGGAAAAGTACTTTTGGGATCTCATTCTTCATTCCACTGAACTTTCATGTGCTAGCTCCAGTAATGTCGGTAACAAGGTTTTGCTGAATTTGGCAATGGAGGACTTCAACAAGTCCCAAGTGGTTCACCAAGAAGAGCTCCAACATTTAAGAAGGTCTTTAACAAAACATTCATTTACAATATGCTCCTTTTCTTTAGGTTCTAGTCATTGGCATGGGAGAGCATCTAGCAGAGGTTTATAGCACTTCCAGTATTGCGACTTAATTGTTCGTAAGATTGGTATGGGCTGTTGATTGTACTGTTTCTCAATATGCCTATCCAAAGAATCTAGGGATCAATAAGTAAATTCGAGGTCTTTACTGGTCCATTGTTATTGGAACCAATCTCACACAATTCAACTGGTTGCTTGTATCTAGACTTTTGTGTACAGCAGCACAAGACAGCTGTGCATGAACCGTCAATTCATCTGTAGACTTGACTGAATTGGCAAAATTTTATGTATTTCTAGATTTCATTTGTTTATGATTGGTTTTTTCATGATATTCACATTGGGTACATCAAATCCCCTGATTGAACCATGTCTTTACTAATTGATGTTGGTTCTAGATCTATAACAACATGCTGATCCAATGGTTTTTTTGTGGGTAAGCAGATGGATTGTTGACGAAGGACTTGACAAACTTAAGTTTGCCCGGCAAAAGCTCGCCTATTGTTACTTCTCTGCAGCAGCGGCCCTTCCAGCTCCTGAACTATCAGATGCTCGCATTTCATGGGCCAAAAATGGAGTCCTTACAACTATAATTGATGACTTCTTTGATGTTGGGGGCTCTAAAGAGGAACTTGACAATCTCATAAAATTAATCAAAAAGTAAAAGAAAAAAAGATCTATTTTGCCTTTTTGGGGGCTGTACTGGCATGTATATTGTCTCTGAGATTTTAATAATTCCAAAATATGACAGGTGGGAGGTAGATGTGGCTGCTGATTATTGCTCCGAGAATGTCGCGATCATATTCTCGGCTCTTCAGAGCACTATTTGTGAGATTGGAGATAGAGCAGTTGCATGGCAAGGACGTAATGTAACGGATCATGTGGCAGAAATTGTAAGAGAATTCGCATATTATTTATCCATTGACTTGCTACCTGATTCGGTGGCAGTTTTAAAAGCTGGTTCACCATGTGAACCTGTTGAGTTGGCTGGTTATTGTTTAGAGTGTGCTGAATATATTCTAAACATATTGCTTCACCTTGAAATCGTTAGCTTTATAATTTTTAAATGATTTTATGATATTTGTGGATATCAAATCAGACATATTAATTCAGCAGTGAATCCATCCTTGCCCAGTATGATTCTGAAAGAATCCTAATCCTTGAGCATCAACTATGCCCCCATTCACCTTACTTATCATGTGCTTCCATATACCAAACAATGTCTTATTCTAATCTGTAAGTTGTATAACTTCTGCAGAAACTGCCCATGAGTAAAATTTCTTTTGTCTATGAAATTAATTATCCTCATATGCTTGTGGCAGTGGTTAGATCTTCTGAAGTCTATGTCGAAAGAAGCTGAGTGGTCTGCAACAAAATCAGTCCCGGAGATGGATGAGTACATGGCCAATGGATTTGTATCGTTTGCTTTGGGCCCGATTGTACTTCCAACTCTCTACCTTATCGGCCCCAAACTTTTGGAAGCTGCTGTTAGAAGTGAGGAGCTCCTCGACCTGTTCAAGCTTATGAGTACTTGTGGACGTCTACTAAACGATATTCAAGGCTTCAAGGTATGTACCCTATCCACTATAACAGGTAGAAACTTTAAGGTATAAAACCCACAAATCTTTTTTTTATTCTACTCCTTGTATAACTTATGATATCATGATTTTATTGGCTACCTAAGCGCTCTAGAATTGACATGGGGAACCATTTCGCTCGAGATAACAAAAGGATGTTTTGAGTTTTTATGGAACATCAAACCTTCTTTGTTAAAAAGTTATCATGATATTGGTCATATTCAGTGTAGGTTGAAGGTATACATGTATATTAATAGATTCAATACCTAAAACTTCCACTCTGTTTTGAAAGCTCCTCCGGTTTTGTGGTTTTTCCTGTTGTTGAAAAGCATAAAATATTTTGTGGCAAGTGCTTTAGTGGACTTCAACACTCCAATCTATCCTATGATAGCCCTACTTATGCCTTCCTGTGAAGAGCTCATAGGATGATTAAGGTTTTCTCCTCGATGCTATCAGTAAAATATGATGGGGACTGTCGTAGGTTATGGTTTTGAAAATTAACATTTAAGGGCACTTGATTTTGGCAGAGAGAATCTGAGGAAGGGAAGCTGAATGCAGTATCCCTGCAGATGATTCACAGGGGACTAAGCAAAGAAGAGGCCATAAACTCGATCAAGGATTGGATATTGAGCAAGAGGAGAGAACTTCTGAGGCGGGTTATAGGAGAGAATGATGGCAACAGCAAAGTCCCTAGAGCTTGCAGGGACCTATTTTGGAAAATGAGCACTGTGTTGCACCTCTTTTACATGGAGGAAGATGGATTCACTTCACAGAAGATGGCTGATGCTGTGAAAGACTTGCTTCAAAGACCGATAGTTCTCGATGATGTGTTGTAGTTAGAGTGATTATAGAAATATGATTTTTCTGCATGGCAGATAATAAATTACAGTTTGATAATTTTTGAAATCCTTTGCACCAAGGGCAAGATTGGTGCTGTGTGCGCAGAAGGGACTCTTACTTGCCTTTTGTTGACAGTTCAATGAACAGATGGCTTTCAATTATGAATGAATGTATATGAAGTTTAATGGAATTTGTGGTAAAACTCTTGTTTCAACTTCCGTTGTGTGAACACTCTATTATCTCTTCTCAAGTGAAATGATAAAGGACAGCGTATTCCCGTCCCTCAAGCACCATAGACAAGTCTTTCCCTAGCCTTGGACCCTGATGTGGGACGACCAACTCAATCAGATTGGGACACCCTTGCCACGGCCGAGTTGTGGCCATGTCCGAGGAAGAGGCCCATGGTCATGGAAGGATGCTATTGATATGAATCTCATCAACGACATGATGAAACCCAATATTAGGTATGATAAGAACCTCACCAACATGTAACGAGACCCATATGTGACTAAGGTATCCGAGAACGTGTTCTTATCAAGTTCAAAAGGTGGAACTATGGCCCATTATTTATATAGAAGTAAGAATTTTGGTATTGAAGACGTCACAATCAACCATGAGAAAGTTGATTGATAAGTTGAGGATGAACGCCTCAAAAAACTCCGATAAGTTTATTTAGTTCTTCAAAGAATAAAAAATAAAATAAAATCTCACTTTATTGATCCATAATCTAAGTCTCAAATTTGTCCATGACCAAACACCGGCCTTTAAATAGGCTAAAATGCAACATTTATACGAAAATAACATTCCTAAATGATCCTATGTGATAGGAAATTAACTGAAAAGTAAATCTAAGAGTTATTATATATGAAACTATGAAATATAATCTATCTTCAGAAATATAAAATGTGGACGTAATATGACTACTTAGGGAAAGTGATATTTTATGTGGCTCAAATATATCAGAATGTATTTTATAATGAATCTTCTAATCTTGTGCTCTTCTTGCCGCTCTTTGAGATCCTCTTTCCCTCTTAATATCTCTTAACTTCCAATCTTGGAATATTTGTAATCTCTTTCGGCATCTTTGACTTTGTTATTGATAGTCTTGCAATATACATGATGAGAATAATAGATGTTTTCTATTTGGGATAAGTCGGAAATATCTTTTACATTATGTTTCAATATTAGTTTACTATCACTTGTAAGCAAGTTCGTACCCTTTAATCATCTCATTCGAGCTCTTGTCACTGTATCCAAGAGTGATGTTAATTACATTATTCAAGCCTGCACTTCGGATCGCATCAGCTATGAAGAATATGTATTTTGTCGATCACTTCACTTCCATTGATCAAGTGTTGCGGTGAGTCTGTCTTTCAATAAATGCCCGTTTCTGGAATTCTATTTCTCAGTTCAAGTTCACTTTTTTAATTTTCATGGAAGAACGTGCATCGGTTTTGGGGAGTAGGATGTTGCCCTAATGCGGGCATTTAACGAGGAAGCCCCGCACGTATAACCGGAAAGTTACAAGACATTGCACCATTTCTATTAAGATTTTGCTCTATTTGTAACATATTCATTTCCACTACTGTATCAATGGAACTTCCATGCTCAGGCAACTTTTCTAGTATGATGCCACTGAAACGGATTGAGCACGTGAAGGTCGGGTGGGTAATAGACTATTAGGATTCAGATGGTGCGAAACAACAAAGGTAGAGTGGAAGAGAGAAAAAAATGTACACACGATGTATGTGGTTCGAGACAACAGTGGAGTGTTGTCCGTGCATTCACACCAAAAGCAGTGTCTTCATTACTGAACAATAATGAGACAATTATAAGACGGGGTAACCTAACATAGTCACCGTCCAATCATCAAGGCACACAACCTAACCACATAAGGGTAATCCCAAAACCTCTAAATAAAGACTCTCAACACCCATTAAGCGCATCAAGCACATCTTACATTAATGCTCTTGGCTTATATTTGTAGAACCCGATATACTCAATTTAGAATATCCTTATTTTTATCTTTATTCAAGATATCACAAAAAACAACATTTTCAAGATATAATGTTTTCAGAAGATAGACTATAATATCTAGAAAAATAAAGAAACAAAATCGGATTTAAACCAATTTCAAAATTCAAAGCACACCCTAATATAGAATAATCTGTATGATGCAACTGAAAAACTGTTAATCTCTTCACCAGCTAGCTAGCACGAAGGATAAGATAGATGCATGACGGTTCGAAGGTCAAACTCGGAGTAACTTACAATTCTTGTAGTTGATGGAACTGAGAAATCATTTGCATGGGGACTCCATGATTCAATTTCCATGTTCTACGTTCGATTAATACAGATAGGAAAGGAAGCCACGGGGGGAAGTTACAATTGTATGGAACTTCCAAGTTTCTGAGGTCATGTCACATTTGATTGCGCAACTGTACTTAAGTTGTTCATGCGTGTTATTTACTGCTGCTAGCCGAGCTATTCCCGTTGCCAAGCTACATGACTTTTTCTTCGAGGAAAGAATTAACAACCCTCTTGAGATTCGTCGGAGTCTAGGGCTCCTATCCATCAATCAAATCGAATGCATATTGCCTTGCCAATAACAAAAGAGATAGGTAAGCAACAGCAAGACACTTTATTCTTCAATATGTAGCAGTTATGCCTTTGTTGATTGATAACATTTTGTATTAAAGCTTCAAAGAGCATTATCACGCGAAGGTACCTACATGGATGAGAAACGGCAAACGTACCGGCCATTGCAAAACAAATTCTTGAAAAACAGTACTTTTTGAAGTAATTCTGAAGATACCGTTTCTAAAACGCTAAAGGAAGTGTCGTTTTTTATTTTAAGAAAAACATCATTCCAGTTGGTATTTTTCTCTTAAATTTTGTGACAGTGAAACGCCAAAAGGAAACGCATTTTGTTTGTAAAACAGAAAACACTAAATGCCGTTTTCTTACAGAAATTTTTTCTTCCAAAAACCGCAAAAATGAAAGACGCTGAGAATTCGTTGTATAAATCACCATTTAGGTGTTGAAACTTGTAAAAGTTACTATTAAAAATTTATAAAAATTTTAAACTTGTAAAAACCTGAGAGAGATTTACAAAATAAGGTCGTGAATTGGAAACAGTTGTATGTGTGTATGACCTCGTTTTGTAAATCTCTCTTAGATTTTTATACATGTAAAATTTTTACAAATTTTTAATAGTAAATTTTACATGTGTCAACACGTGAATAATGGTTTATATAGCAAATTCTTATATATTATACATTAAGCATTCACTCCCAAACATAAAGTGAATTAATATTCGGGTATGTTATATAAGAATTCATTGTATAAATTGCCATTTAAGTGTTGACACTTGTAAAATTTACTATTAAAAATTTTCTAAAATTTTATACTTGTAAAAATCTGAGAGAGATTTACAAAACGAACTCATACATATATGCAACTATTTCCAATTGACGACCTAGTTTTGTAAATCTCTTTCAAATTTTATACCATAAAATTTTTACAAATTTTAACAGTGTCAATACCTAAATAGTGATTTATACAACAAATTCTTAGCGTCTTTGACGGGCAAGAAAGTTGGTTTTTTGGAAGAAAAACTTTCTGCAAGAAAACGCTATTCTACTAGCATTTTCTATTTTACAGACAAAACGCCATTCATTTTCACATTTTCACTATGACAAAATTTAAGAGAAAAATATCAATTGGAATAGCGGTTTTCTTAATAAAAAACAACACTTCCTTTAACGTTTTAGAAATGGTATCTCCGGAACTAGTTTACAATGTATCTTTTTTAGGAATTTGTTTTGCAACGGGCAGTACTTTTTTCCCGTTTCTCTACATGGATTTTGAAAAACATTATTCATCTTTGATTTGAAATATTTGACTTCTAACATATCATAGGATTTTTGTCAAATTAGATCCTCCCAAATTAGCTCAGAGAGAACGTGCCTCCTCCGATGAGTATCCACAAGTTTCTCGTGGTTGAGAATGTGATCTTTTTTTTTTTCTCTAATTTTGGCGTAGGCCAAAGATTCGATCTTATGACGGTTGAAAAGATGCTTGCCGGAAAGCATCATTAATTGATCGGAAAGGCTACTGTTTGGGGAACTAAAAGCATTTATAAAACTATTATAAGTATATAGGTATATTTAAGTATAGAAATTCTTTCTAGTAAGGCACAACCAGGTTTAGTTTATATCTGATTCCAAGCACCTCTGACATTTTTCTCCAACTTTGAAATCCAGATGCGGTTCAAACTACTATCAATGTATTTCTTCCAAGAACTTAGTTTGAGACTCCTCATATACCATTCTTCAAATGGATCCACTCCAGGTAACTTTCATATACCGTGAATTTAATATTTTTTCTTATCATGGTTGATGACGTGGGAGAGACATTGATAATTATTGAGTGGCAATAGAGACATCACTTGCATACAATTACGATCCTGTCATTGCTATGATATTTATTTCGTTACCTATTAGCATTCTGGCCATTAGGCAACATCACATGTATTGTTACATGACCTATCCTTCTATACCTCGAGTTTAGGTTATGTTTTTATTCATGCAAAAGGAAGACGAGGACGAAACTGGGAGAGCCTTTAAGTGGCAAGAAATTGTATTCTTATCACTCAATATAAACGAAGTGCCAGCGCAACCGAATGTGAGAAGTTTTTCACCCTCGCTTAACAACGATTATTTTTCATGATTTTACACAAATTACAAGGAATTATCACCAAAGGCGTTGAACTCTGTGTGTGTGTGTATATATATATTCAATACTCGAGGCAAGACAAGATAGATGCATGAACAAGCTGGTTGGTTGATAATGATAATAGTGTTACTATCCTAAGGAATAAGGTTAGTCCAGTAGATTGTAAATTCATACTGAGGGTGAGAAAGAAGTTACATATATTTCGAAGTTTTGAATGGGATTGTGCAATACCTTTGTGCTCCATGCTATTTAAGTGATATCAATGAGAGTTGTGAATATTTCTTATATTTGAGTGGAATGCTATGATATAATCTCACATTTAAATATATAAACTTGGTCGATATGACAGTATGACGTTCGACGCTTAGATAGATAATAATAATCTAAACACTTCCTCAATGTTCTTACTCGAATATTGTCTAAAAGATACAAAAAGATTATCTTTTAAAAGATTAATCGATAAATCTTTAGGAAGGACCTCGAATGTGATTGTACTAATGCTCTCCGTAGTGTCAGTTAGCTCATCCATCTTGGTAAATCAATAAATCAGAGAGTTGACTGATTTTGAATGCACAAAATACAATATCACACAGAGGAGTCTCACAGTCTCAAACTTCTTTTAATATTCAAAGCATTTGTGTGCCTCGTGGGGCCAATTGTACTGCAGAGCATGTCGACCATTGAATGTACAACACATTTCCTCTGCTCGTTCTTGCATCTAAGAAATGAACTCACGGTCATTTGGATAAGTTTTTTTGAGTGATTATTAGTATCATACAAACATAAGAGTCACCACTAATTGCATGATATATAGTCGTGCATCCCTCCATGCCGCCATTGAACGACCCTCCATGCCGCCATTGAACGACCCTCCATGCAGAGGCAGAACGGGGCCACCATAATACCTAATCGGCACTTAATAATGGCAGAACAGCCCCCCACCCGACAAGGGCCGATTAGCCATCCACGATCTCGTATAAATGAGTCCAATCCCTAAAACTGAAGGAAAAAAAAAATGGTGGGGAAGACGAGAAGGAGAAGAGAGAGATTTTGAACCCTGTAAATTTTATCCATGCCAAATTTGGTCTATTGTTCAATATTCAAATTTTTTTTTTATAGAGTTCAACATTTTTGACATTGTACCTCTAACCCTTTTAGTTTTTCCCACTGCCTCTTGAATATTGAGTATGTACATGTTAAAATCTTCACTAATGCATGTCCTCTCGGTCTTCTTGTTGTCAAGCACTGCTTTTGCACTCCCTTAAAAAACAATTAATTGATCAATACACTTGGTTAATATACCACCTCTGATAAAAAGGAAAGAGCGGATATGTTGCTTGACGTAGATGGCAACATCACCTAGATAGAAGAGATATTGAGGAGTAACAGGTGATCATCACGGGCAATGCTTATGGTTAACATTCCAAAGATTCATTTATTTTATGGGATGTTGACAAATGTGCACACGGAATTACTATTGGAACCCTAAATTAACTGGACATCGAAATAAATTATAAAAACCAATATCTCAATTGCTTTGATATTCTTCACTTCCGTACTTATCCATGAAACTGATAATAGCTTATTTTCATTCTTGATTCAACCTTTTTCTATATAAGCTGAGAATTGGAATAGGAAGCATTGGGATTATTAACTACAACGCTAAAATCATGCATTTACAACTTGGTTGAGTTTGGCTGTTTCAAGTGATGATGACTACTCTTTTATTGGTGCCTATTGTGATGAAATAACATAGTATATTAATACAATATCGGCATCTGGATAGGTGTTTTTCTCTATCAAGTGTTTTAGATTTTGATCAATATTGATATAAATCAGACACCGACATCTGATCCAACTCGCTATGAATTCCAATCGAGCTGTCGAATACCTCGACCAATAAAGTACACATCGGGTGACTTCGACCAGCAACATGCAAGTAGGGCATTCGACCGACCTAGGGCATGTGTGCCTAAACTAAGCCCCCTCCATGCTAAGCATGTGAAACAAGATCTATAAGTAAGCCCCTCAGAGACCAGATAAGGAACACGAACCAATTCCATTTTTATTTATACTTAGATCCTATTCTTCCACCCTGATAGGCTACCCAGACACCCTATGAAATACAACTTGTTTTTTTTTTGGCTTTTATCTTTGTTCATCTATATTCTGTTAAAGACTCTTGTCTCATCTTATGCAAAGGAAGCTCTTTCATGTCAAATTTGCTGTTCATCTGCCATTAATAAAACACATTAGTTAACATGTCTACTTGAATGTAGAACAAAATTATTTGCATACTAAAAAAAAATGACAAGTGTCCATGACCAATATTTTAGATTATTACTGTTATTTATTTAATTATTTAGAATATAATTGTATCCTCACTTGTCTTGTCTCCATGAGTTTGTAAATGGGGTAATATAATTCGGAATTTTACGCGGTAAGAATTGAAAAAAATCATAGATGATCCTAACTCACAATGATATGATAAGAAATAACTAATTAAATTACTTTAATTAATATTAATTTTACCAACACTAATTTGTTCGTATGTCACGTTTTAATTGGTGTTTTCTAGTGAGATAAAATCACCTAAGAATTTTCTCATTATTTATGTACTGCTCTAAGAATCCTTAAGCTCATTTAGTCATTCCAACATCCAGCTTCATCTTTGCATCATTGGAGACAAATGAGCCAAGACAGATTAGGCTTCCAGCACATGATTTTCCTCTGCATCTATCAGCTTCATCTTCGGTTGTCTATGATTAAAAGCACGAACATGTCATACTACGTGGTCTGGCTATGCAGACACCACAGCTTCATCTTCTTCTGTAGTCCTCTTCTTTATTTGGTCGGCAAACCTACCACCGAAGTAGAAATATGGCGAGGTAAGCACTCAGTCCATTCAGCCAAGAATCCAAAAATGAAGATAATGACTGAAAACATCAAATCTCTCTTCCAATTTTCGTGATATTCATGGGGCCACACTGGCTACCAAGCATGGGATTTTGAAAGTACGTATATAACCTGCTTACAATAAATACGGCAACGGAAATATAACATGAATGTATAGTGCTTCAGTCGTCTTGTTTAAATTGCTTGTTGATTCATCCAATAAAGTATGAGTATCCAAGGAAGCACAAAGATAGCCGGTTTGAGACAACTGGGTAGAGAAGTATCCACAGCAAAGCTAGCTACAGCTTCAACCTTCCTGCAAGAGGAGCCCCTCTCCAGTCCTCTTATTTGTTTGCTCAGCAAACCTGCCACAGGGGTAGAAAGACGGTGACCACACAGTCCATTCGGCCAAGAATCCAAAACCTCATCAGTAATGCTCAGCTCCCACAAAACCATCAGAATCAATATGCATTCTCCCTCCCAATTTTCATGATGTTCATGGGAATGTTCAGGTTGCAACAAGTACAGCAATGGGTTCAATCATCCTAATTAAATTGCTTCTAGATTCAATTTCATCCGATAAAAGTGGCCAAGCAAGTGCAAGGATATATAGCCAGATAGAGAAATGGGGATGCTCACAGAAGAAGATCGGTATATGCACCAACTTTGAAAGAACCCCCCAATTCGACTGTGGCAATCAACTCCTGCTCCTTGGGTTGCACCCGGACGTTCGCATAAGGAATATCACGGGGACATCCTACACCATACTGATCATCAAACATGAAGATACAGAAGATCAAGGTTCCATCCGGGCAGCGCCAACAGAAAGCATGGTTCACCAACCGATCCTTCATCAATCCCAGCACCTGCACTTTCCCTGTCTCACAGAGGGACGACAAGTCGATGCAAATTAGAAGATGTTGCCGGCGGAGAGGGCAAGGTCAGCATTTAAGCAATTTGCACCATTGCTACTTAGGGTAAGGCCAACTTTTCATACATGCTCTTGAAAGGTGCAGCCCAAGCTAAGTCTTCAAATAATAGCTTATAATTCCTCTCAAAATAACAATATGTGGTAAAACTTTTCAACTCTTAATCAATCAGTCGGATAGATATAAGCAAGACAGTGAAAACAAGACCCACGGGGACATCGAGTCACAGATTTTAAATAACAGAAGATCGAGCCGGTTACAACAGCTTCCTCTTCAGTTGTCGATAATTACCTGATCAATACGCTCATAGTCCTTACACCGAGACGAAATGAGGGATAGGGGAGAAGGGGGACGAGCCTCTGGGGTATGCTCTGTTCAGTATCCGCAGCGATGCCAGCTACGGTTCACCTTCTTCTCTGGCCCTCCTGCAAGAGGAATCCCCTCTCCAGTCCTCTTAAGTTGTTTGCTCGACAAACCTGCCACGGAAGTAGAAAGACGGTGACCGCACAGTACATTCAGCCAAGAATCCAAAACTTCATCGGTAATGATCAGCTCCCACAAAACCATCAGAATCCATATGCATACAGTCCCAATTTTCATGATATTCGCGAGAACAGAACACTATAAAAGTTTATTCCAGTATAACTATTACTGCGAAAATGCTTGAGTCAGCTATTAACCCAAAAGTATTTTCCGTTATTGACTGACTGCCGCCCCGGTAGCTCAGGTCCTTAAAACTAGTAGCTATTGATATCTCAACTGCTTTGGCCAGTAATCAAAAGTAAATAACTCTAATCATTTTCAAACATGTAATTATTTTTGTAGATAATCCAAAACTTTTGAAATGATTTGTCTGAGACCTCTACAATAACTTGGATATGGCTCAGAATGTAATTTTATTTATCTTTTTTTTTAAGATTGGCTATGAATTTGTACCTTTGTCTTAAATTGGGTACAGACTTTTCTTCAAGCTATAAGATACGACGTTCCAATCTGACTCAAAGATCATACTGTACCGCATTCTCGATTTTTTTTTCTTGGTTAATTTGCTCAATAGTACTACGGCATCAAGAAAAAAAAATCAAAATTAAATACTTATAATAAAATTTAGGGTAAATACATAGAAAATTACGTGGTTTTCCAATATTTATTACATTGTATTTTCGGTGAATATATTTTTCACGGTGTTAATTACTTTGCTTTTAGCATAGAAAATTCGTGATCTGTTGTATTTCTTATGTTTTATCATTGATCTTTTTTTCATTATAACGAAGTTAATTTTCTCCGTTAAGTACATATTTTGCCTTTCTACATGGTATTATTAAATACATGACAATACATACAGATGCCACAAGACAGTTTTTGCTGATGGTTTTCTAGGATTCAACAATGATTTCAAATTCCCAACCACATCTTATTACAATGTCTCTTGAATCCACGTGAAGTTAGTGTACTCACTTGATAACATGAAGAATACTTTAAAAGTACTTTAGAGACATGAGGGTATAATTACTCTACTTTGGTACAAAAAATAAATAAGCCGTACTTAGTACCATAATTTTTTAAAAATGAAACTTATTAGTTTTCCCCTGCTGACACTATTTATTGTTGATATGACAACGGAAGTGGCAACCAACTCAGTCCCATTCGCTAATATAAAGTGAGAAAATAAATTTCTGAATTTGAATGATTGTAGTTTTACGAGAAGCAAGCTTCTATCCATTGAAAGTGTTTCTATTTCAATATGAATTTAACACAAAGAATTACATATGGATAATTTTTAATTGATGTGAAAGGTTAAGGATAAAATTAATAACTCATATTTATCTGACTTAAAAACAATATCCATTGCTAGGAATGTGATTTGGAGTACCATGCAACAAAACTAGAGCAACATAAACAGCATAATCCAGATTAAAATATCTAATTCTATTTGATTCCTCGACCTCCTAACAAGCACGTCACTAGAGGTCATTAATTATTATTATTTTTAATTTCCCAACCTTATTGCTTGGAGCATATTTTGAGTCGGGTGCTTCTCTGGGAATATATCTTCGACCCTTCTATATATTTTTATTTATTGAACTTTACCTTCCTAAAAGCCAATTCACTGATAATTATAAAATCACGTGCTTCATCAAAACGTACAAGAAACAAGCATTTCTCAATGTGACATGTTTTGGCTTCAAAGGTATGTGGGAAGCCATTTCAAAGCAAGGTTAGCAAGGGGCCAAGCATACGATCAGTTAAGTCTTCAGCTTGTTCTACACTATCCTGAACCATGGATTAGGCCGACCATTTTCAGTATAATATACATATATATATACACACACACGTACGTACGTTTGTGTGGCACATGCAGCTCTTTAAAACTGTAGAAATGATTTATAAAGTCAATTCTACGATCTGATCTGAGCCTTGTCATCATTCAAGGAAATAGGATTGAGTCTAAAGGTCTCATTATGAGAACAAGTCAATTAATGATTGATTATACGTTGAAATTACACATGCTGTCGGTTCTATGATGAAGATGCCCTTTATTATCTCTTTAACTGTTGCCTTAATGAGAGTTACTGATGACATTCTGCTCTTTTCCTTTTGCTCTTAATAAGAATTCTCAAATTTTTTCAACTTATAAAATTACTCAGATTTCAGAACGCCTAACCTTCCAACAGATTGCAAATTTTTTCAACTTATAAGATGTTGCCGGGCGGAGAGGGCAAGGTCAGCATTTAAGCAATTTGCGCAATTGCTACTTAGGGTAAAGTCAACTTTTCTTCCATGCTCTTGGAAGGTGCAGCCCAAGCTAAGTCTTCAAATAATAGCTTATAATTCCTCTCAACACAACAATATGTGGTAAAACTTTTCAACTCTCAATCAATCAGTCGGATAGACAGCTAGACAGTGAAAACAAGATCCACGGGAACATCGAGTCACAGATTTTAAATAACAAAAGATCGAGGTTACAACAGCTTCCTCTTCAGTTGTCGATAATTACCAGATCAACATGCACATATATAGTCCTTGCACCGAGACGAAATGAGTGGCAGGGGAGAAGGGCGACGAACCTCTGGGGTATGCTTTGCTAAGTATCCACAGTGAAGCCAGCTACGGCTTCACCTTCTTCTCCGGCCCTCCTGCAAGCGGAACCCCCTCTCCAGTCCTCTTATTTGTTTGCTCGGCAAACCTGCCACAGAAGTAGAAAGACGGTGACCGCACAGTACATTCAGCCAAGAATCCAAAACCTCATCAGTAATGCTCAGCTCCCACAAAACCATCAGACTCAATATCCATGCCTTCTCTTCCCCACAATTTTCATGATATTTACGGGAAGAGAACACTATAAAAACACAGCAATTGGTCCAATCAACCTAATTAAATTGCTTGTAGATTCAATTTCATAAGATAAAAGCAGCCAAGCAAGTGCAAGGATATACAGCTGGATAAAGAAACGGGGACACTCACAGACGAAGACCGGCCAATGCACCAACTTTGAAGGAACCCTCCAATTCAACAGTGGCGATCATCAACTCCTGCTCCTTGGGTTGCAGCCGGACCTTTGCATAAGGAATATCGTGGGAACATCCTACACCATACTGATCATCAAACATGAAGATGCTGAATATCAAGGTTCCATCCGGGCAGCACCGACAGAAAGCACGGTTCACAAACAGATCCTTATGCTTCTTCAATTTCTCCACCTTCACTTTCCCCGTCAACCTGCGCGACGACACGTCGTAGATGCCCCAACAATCTGGTTGATCGATAATGAGAATCCTGTTACAGTCCAAAGGAATGAGGTTTCTCCGTTCACCTCTACGGTCATCTGGAGGTCCAGGGAAAGTTTTATCAAAAATTTCAAGTTGGTCCGATTCCATGTCATATGAGTAGAGGCTGCATTCAGGATAATGATCAAAATGCAGCATAATCAGTGGCTTCGTGCGGAGCTTCTTCCCATCCTCAGTAGCCGCGGTCCCAGCACTCCATAGAAAGTAACCAGAGGGACTTGCCATCATCCAGATGTGTTCGTGCACGTCCACGACCCGCTCAAACTTGCCAGACTGCAGGTCGTAGACATGGAACCAAGAACCATTATTCATCGTGCCTCCTAAGATGAAGAGCTTGCCATCGTATGGGACTAGCAAGGGGTCCAACTCCCTTTCCTCCAAACGGGAAGGGCAAAGTCTCCAGGTCCAGCAGAAATCTGGAACATCAGGTCCCGAGTCCGACGTGGGTTCTGGTGGTGCAGCGGTGTCCAAGTACCACAAGTATTTCCTTCCATCAAGGTCGCCGACTGCTTCCTTGTCAGTAACCACACCTCCAGCGAGGAACAACTGTCTGCCGATGCAGCAATAACCTGGATTCAAGGGAACGTATCGAGCCGTTTGTTCTCCAGAGACAGCACGGCGCATGGATGGAAGAGGTTTGCCGTCTTGATCAACCAAATCGGCCTCGGTGAAAGTCGACAAATGCTGATCGACAGCCCTGCGGAGTCCTGGAGGAGGGCAAGCAATCAGCGAAACGAGAGCATGGAAGCGTAACATTCCCGTTCCCTCCTCCTCGTTCATCATTTGATCGGATGAGCAGAGGCAGGTAACCCGATGGAAGGAAGGGCAACTGAGATTTCGTGGACGGCGGGGGAGGGGAGGAGAGAAACCCTAATCTGATGATCGTTCGCAGAAGGAGAGGTAGGGATACAGAGGGGGGAATGGCAGAGACCAAGACGGGCCCATTCGACTTTGGGCCACGACTAAAATGCAATTGTTATAAAGATAAAGCCCATATTAAATTAGGATGGGATACTAATAACAACAATAACAACAATAATAACTGCCACTGCTACAGTCTCCTTCCTTCTCCAAGAAAAATAAAGACAAATTCCAATAAAATAGTAAGCGAAACATTTTTGGAAATTAAATTTGAATAATCGATTTTTTTGGCAACGCAATTATGCAATGAAAAGTTGGAATTTTGACTATTACAATAAATTTTTTTCTTACCGATATCATAGATATAGAGTGAAAGGAGAGAATTTCGAGCAGTGAGAATAATTTTTGTGATGGTATCGCGGTTATGGAGTGGGAGGAGAGAATTCTAGGAGATTGAGAATTTTTTTTACTCTTAAAATGAAAGAAATTGTAAAATATATGTATCGGTAACTAAGTGATATTAATTTTAATGTGTAAAAACCAAGTAAAGGACAAATCTGGAAAAAAAAACAATTTAACTCACCATATTTACATGTAATATAGCACAAACAAATTTATATGGACCCATATTTATTTCATAAAATTAATTTGACGCAAACCTTCTTTACATCCATCTAAAAGGTTCTATTTTGACCAAAACTTCTGACCGACTAATTTTTTGTGCAAGCCAGACAACAGGAGAAAAAAGACATTACCAAATTTAATAGTGAACATTGTAGAAATTGCCTCTCTCTCACACCCCTCTTGCTTCGTGAAGGGTTTTAAATCAAAGGTTTAATCGCTTGAATCTTTGAGTAGGAATATGCAAGAACCTGTTTAGGAGGAGGACCATGCCGGCAGCGTCGGGCAAGACAACGTCTCCGGTAGCTTGAGAAGAAGACCACGCAAGACCACTATCCACCGCCTTCAATAGTAGCATTAAGAGCAGGAGGATGACCTCGAAAGAAGAATGACGAAACTGGACCACCGTCTTCGACAACATCAAAAGAAGTAGGAACACCGTCACCGGCGCCACCCTCCTTGTCGCCCTGATTTTCTCCAGAGGATGCTTCGATTTAGTATCTTTACTTATTCTCCTCTTCCATGGTTCTTTTGTATGAGAGAATATTAGGGTTTTTTTTTTTTATTTCTTTCTTGCATGTTTAAGTGGGTAAAGGGAAGGGAAGGCTTCATTGAGGAGGAAGGGCCGACGATACTAGGCTTCATCATAGATTAGGGCTTCACCAAAAATGGGAAGCTAAAGATGAGGGTGAGGTTTCATTGAAAATTAAAATTGGATGCGTTGATCGACAGTGTGCCAGTGACATATTATATATTTTTATAACAATAATACCATTATTATTATTGTTATGAAAATTTATATAAAACCATTAGAGGGAGTGATTTTATTAATAGTACCAATTTATACCACTTTAGAAAATAACACTAGTACATTAGGGAAATTTGAAACACTTCTAATATCCCCACTATGTCCTTCCCATTTTTTGTCTAACCTAAACTTTTTCCAACCTATCTCTCTCCTCCCTCATGAGCATAGAGCCTCGAGCACGAGCACTCCAAGCTCGCCGTCCCTTCCATCTCCTCCATCCACGAACACGAGCACTCAAGTTCTCTGCGACTTCTGTCTACTTCGTCGATGAGCACGAATGCTGAAACTCGTGACCCCTTCTCTCTCTTCCATCCACGAGTACGAACGCCCAAATTATCCGCCCCTTCTGTCTCCTCCGTTCATGAGCAGAAGCACCTAAGTTTGCCGCCCCTTCTCTAGTGTTTTGTGATTTGTACATCTATGTCATTATTTGTTTTGCATGATTTTAAATATTTATGTCATTATACTGTTTCGGAAGATTTTTGAAACATTCCCTTTGAAATTTCCATAAAAAGGGTTATTAATAATATTTTCTTTTGAAAATTTTGCCCTTGCTTATAACAAATTCTGAGGAAAAAGCTCCGTGGAAATTACTCTCAAAATTTCATTCGGTAATCTCGATATTCCCTGGGAGTAAAAGAGGGGAAAAGATAATGGTTCATTTGGATTTAGGCTTTTCTTCTTTAAAAGAATAATTTTTAACTTTTTCGTTTAGTCGATATTTGGATGAAGGTGAATGGAGGGGAAAGGGAATGGAGGGAAAAATTTTCCCTTGATTGGCAAGGGAAAACCTTAAGGATTTTTAAAGTGCAAATGAGAAAATATTTTCAGCGCAATAATACATTAAGGATTTTTAAAACTAAAAATGCTACCTTTTGGAATAAGTAATAGTTAGCACGGCGGAGATTGGGATCAACCTCGTTTCTGTCCTCCTCGGGATTAATGAAACTAGGAAACCTTAATGATTTCAAATTCAGGTCCATGAGTTCACCGGCTTATGGCTTATGTACCGATGGGAACCAACCGCAGAAAACCCTCTACATCTTGGAAGTTGAAATCCATAGCCTGTTTAATGGAGGAGATGACTTCCCTGTATAGGGGAACTGCAGATTTTGAGCCTGCAGCATTGAACGCAGCCATTGATTTTCCACTAGCCTCCATCGCACTGTTTACGTTCTGTGCCTGTAAAAAGAAAAGCTGATTTTAGGATACAACACAACTTTCTGCTCTTCGTTTTTTATTCCTTTTCCCTTTTTCCTTTTCTCACTTTTTGAAACTAACTGATCTAACTTCTATAGTCTACAAAACAAATGAAAAATGTCTAAATGCTAAATCTTTTGCAAAAAATTGTAAAAGTTAGTTGCAATAACAAATTTTAATCAAGGAATTAGATCTATGTATGACACTAATTTTCTGAACTGATATTTTTAGCCAAATGAATTAATATGTTTAATAAAAAGGAAAGATGAATAACATATATCAAGAAACTAACATAAAATAGTGCTCCAAGACCTAGCAAAAGGTTAAAAAAAACAATTTGTATTTAATAATTAGAATAAAAGGAAAGTCAAATAATAGATATCGAGAAATAGTAAATATCAGGAAACTTAAAAGGCAGTCCATGTCCTATAGAAATTAAGAAAAGCAGGGCATCAATTTTTTCTTGGAAAATACTTATCAAAAAAAAAATTTCTTTGAAAGGTGGTTTTATCTAGAGTCAGTGACATGCCTTTGTAAGTAGGCCTCAGACATTCCATGCCCATTCAATCCCCAGACAGTATGGAACAATCAAAATTACTTACGAAATTAAGAAGTCGTTCAAAGTTGGTCGGTTTCTGGCAGCTATGATGCGATTTTCAGCGACTTGTGGAGGGTTCTCATCCATGGGAAGAGTAGCTTTGTAGTCTACAGCGGCACTATTGTTAACGTGATCCACATCTGAAACCGAGGAAGAAGGCGACTCACCTGAAAATCATCAAAATGAGCAGGGTGGTATACATAATATCATATTGTATGCACATTGCTGCACATTTGCAAGACAATGCAATGATTTTCAAGTCCAAGTTGTATCTTAAAACACGAGATTTCAAAAATGATGTTGCATTTCTCTGAAATAAATATAAGGTATCTTTCTTTCTCTCTCAATCAGATACAAGCGCATAGGGGCTTCTGACATTTTAAATGAATTTCCCTTTTCCATATCAACATCTGAAAAACAAGATGCAAAGCATATAGAGGAGAAATGGACCATATTATCCTTCAGATACTTCTTATAGCCTTGCATGCTAGTTTCTCTCATTCAAATAAATGCAACGCAAGAAAATCTTGACCCATGAGTTCAACTAGATCAGGAGCACAAGTTCCAGGTCATGTGGAACGTTTATTTTCATTCTCAGTTGGCATGCATTTCTTTCATGCTACCTAGAGATCTGAAAATTTTTATTATGCTTCTCTGTAAGCAAGCAGACCATAACACTTACTAAGGAAAACAAATTTCCATGTCCTTAAGAGTAGCCTAATTACCAGGAGGAACCAATTTAAGGGCACTCTGCAATTCTTGGCGGTCTTTGGACTTCTCATACTCACGGGCACAAAACCTATTAATTTATCAGCATGAAATAAGCCAAAAAAAGAAATAATTGAAATACCAAAATGAATGTACTTTCTCGTTGAGTTTTGCAGTACTGCTGTATGTTTCGATTAACTGCATCATTTCTGAATATTTCGAACTGGCATTGAGGCTCGATTCTTGTAAAGAGGCTCCACATAAAAACTTAAGTGCCGCCTAGAAGTAGAGCCCGATTCCTTCAAGATTCGACCAAGAGGCCTGCAAGGATTTTGTTGCAATTAGTAAAAGGTCATCAATTAATGTGGTGACAGACCTCCACAAACAGAAGAAAAGGAATGTGTAAGCATATTAAGTAAAATGCTGACCTTAACGAGATCAGCCATGCGCTTTAAATCTTTGGCCTCTCTAATTGCACTTGCTGCAGCATGAGCGGAGTCTCGTCGATCAGTTGGATGTCTAGTCCCATTAGCTGCAATGGTCGTTTCCGATGGATTGGATGCCTTGTTTACTTTAGTGGGCTCAGATTTTAGCTTTGTAGAAAGCTGAGGGGCATCTGTTAGAACTGCTGTAGAGGGAGGCAATGCTCTTGATTTCTTGATTCAAGTCTCGTCCTGGCTCTGGTCAGCTTTGCCAGAGGAATCCCTTTCGAAGATTTCCCGTAATTGCCACAAGTTCCCCAACGGAATCAAACTTTCCAGCGCTTTTATCCATTACTAGTGCAGTGTTCTGCGCTTCGCTGTAAAGGGTAATCAATATTTAATATAGAAAAAAAATTCTGAGCTGAATCGTTTTGAATTATTCTTCCATAAAAAATTACATTTAAGTATTTAAGTAGGGATTGTTTGTATATAAGTATAATAGTTGGATTTTGTATGAGAAAAGAATAATATAGTTTACTGATAGAAATAGATGTTCATCCGACCTGCTATGACCGGTAAAATAAAAGAGAGAAGAAAGGGATAGGAATTTAGTATTTTATTTATAAATAATTATGTATTTATCATAATTATAGTAATATGTCCAACCAAAGAAAGATTATGAATGATAATATGCAAAATCGTTAAATTGATTTTTTTTATTTTATAATATTGGCATGTTTATATAATTGTACTTTTTTCAAAACTGCATCATCTTATATAAAAAAAAATAAGTATTATGAAAATTTAGCATAAAAGATATATTATAAATATACAATATTTTCCAATTTTATATCCTCACTACATCTCTCAGATATAAATTTTTTCGATCATTAAATATTCATTTAGAAAGAGATGGAAGAAATAGGTAAATGATGAGAATAATATAAATGAAAAATTATTAAAATTTGTGGGAAATATTGGAAATAAAAAAATTAAGAAAATTACAAAAAGAGTATCCATGAAAGGTTTGAGAGTAGAAAATTCATCATACTCTCCCTTAGATGGTTGAGAGTAAGATATTCACCCTACTCTCTCTTTAAGGAGTTCTTAAAACTCTCCTTTAATATTATAGTATAGATTTCCTTCCTCTCACACTCTTGACGTTTCACTTCACCATAAGAACCTCTCAGTCTCACTCTCATACTTGGGAATTTGATTCTTCTCCTTTTCATCACTATCTATAACATTTCTTACCATCGATGCAAGCTTATCTGGATTCAAACTCTTCATGGGTGAGGAAGAAACTGATTTTGCAGGAGAGCCCTTCACTTCCTGGAAGCTGCCTTTACTTTTACTAGCCTTATATGAACTAGAAGTGCGGAACACCAAAGGCTTTTCTTCTTTTCTTGTAGACTTCATTGTTTATACCACCTGAGCCACACTTCTCTCTGGACTCCTTCCTTTCATTCTTGGACACACTCACTTTCTTTTCTTTTCTCGAACTTGGATTACAACTACAACATGAAAGAATAGGAAATTAATTGATCAAGGTTCCTGAATGAGCCGAGGATACATATTTTAATTGAGAAGTTTATGGTCGCCATTTCAATTTTGATTATAGTTGGATGGTATATTATTATTTCTACAATCATTGTAGCCTACTACTACAATAATCTTGATTTTAAATTTTCATTTGCATGATGCTACCTGAATCCCTATGTTTGCCTTTTTATCCTACTTTTCTTGTACACTTGCTTTGATGTGTTGCTTAATTTTAGTAATGTACAATATGTTCCTACAATAACAAAGTGTTTCATGAGTTTAAGTCTCTTTGCCAATCATATGCTGTGAAATTCTTTGAGGAAACAATAGTTTGATTCTAATTAGAAAACTTTATGTTATTGGTGACTTTTTATTGCTTTGCAGTGAGTGACTAAAGTAGAGTTGGAGAGATCAAAGCATGCTTTAAAGCCTTTTTTTTATACGGAAAAGCAGTTAAATGGTTTCAGTTGACTTGTCTAAAAGGTTTCAAGCGACACTATCTACTTTTTCTTTCAATGGACATACTAGCATTTTGTTGCACAGGAAACCTAACATTTGCCTCTACAATTGATTTGAATATTCCATTCAGTTATTACCCATTAATTTCTTTTTTACAAAGCATATCGAACTTTTGTTCATTTGTGTAATTGGTGTTTATTCCAATATCACTATTACTGCGAAAATGCTTGAGTAAGCTATTAGCGCAAAAGTATTTTTCGTTACTGAATGACCGCCACCCCGATAGCTCAGGTCCTTAATGCTAGTAGCTATTGATATCTCAACTGCTTTGGCCAGTGATAAAAAGTAAATAACTCTAATTATTTTCAAACATGTAACTATTTTTGTAGATAATCCAAAACTTTTGAAATGATTTGTCTAAGACCTCTACAATAACTTGGATATGGTTCAGCAATGTAATTTTATTTATCTTTTTTTTTAAAGATTGGGTATGAACTTGTACCTTTGTCCAAAATTGGGTACAGACTTTTCTTCCAGCTATAAGATACGATGTTCCAACCTGACTCAAAGATTATATTGTACCTCATTCTCGATTTTTTTTTCTTGGTTAATTTGCTCAACGGTACTTCGGCATCAAGAAAAAAATCAAAATTAAATACTTATAATAAAATTTAGGGTAAAGGCATAGAAAATTACGTGATTTTCCAATATTTATTGCATTGTTTTTTCGGTGACTATATTTTTTACGGTGTTAATTACTTTGCTTTTAGCATAGTAAATTCGTGGTCTGTTATGATTCTTCTTCTGTTTCTTCTGTTTTATCATTGATCATTTTTTTTCATTATAACGAAGTTAATTTTCTCCGTTAAGTACATATTTTAGCCTCTTACATGGTATTATTGAATACATGACAATACATACAGATGCCACAAGACAGTTCTTGCCGATGGTTTTCTAGGATTCAACAATGATTTCAAATTCCCAACCACATCTTATTAGAATGTCTCTTGAATCCACGTGAAGTTAGATTACTTACTTGATAACTCACTCTCAAACTCATCTCATGTGTCAGGATAAATAATATGAAGAATATGTTAAAAGGTACTTTAGACACATAAGGGTATAATAATTACTCTACTTTGCTACCCAAAAAAAAAAAGGTCGTACTTAATACCATAATTTTTTAAAATGAAACTTGTTAGTTTTCCCCTGATGACACTATTTATTATAGATATGACAACAGCGGTGGCAACCGACTGAGTCCCATTCGCTGATATAAAGTGAGAAATAATTTTCTGAATTTGAATGATTGCAGTTTTATGAGAAGCAAGCTTCCATCCATTGAAAGTGTTTCCATTTCAATATGAATTTAACACAAAAAATTACGTATGGATAATTTTTAATTGATGTGAAAGGTTAAGGATAAAATTAATAGCTCATTTTATCTGACTTAAAAACAATATCCATTGCTTGGAATGTGATTTGGAGTACCATGCAACAAAACTAGAGCAACATAAACAACATAATCGAGATTAAACAAGCATGTCACTAGAGGTCATTAATTATTATTATTTTAATTTCCCAACCTTATTGCTTGGAGCATATTTTGAGTCGGGTGCTTCTCTGGGAATATATCTTTGACCCTTCTATATATTTCTATTTATTGAACTTTATCTTCCTAAAAGCCAATTCACAGATAATTATAAAACCACGTGCTTCGTCTAAACATACAAGAAACAAGCATTTCTCAATGTGACATGTTTTGGCTTCAAAGGTAGGTGGGAAGCCATTTCGAAGCAAGGTTAGCAAGGGGCCAAGCATACGATCAGTTAAGTCTTCAGCTTGTTCTACACTATCCTGAACCATGGATTAGGCCGACCATTTTCAGTATAATACACACACACACAGACGTACGTACGTACGTTTGTGTGGCACATGCAGCTCTTTAAAACTGTAGAAATCATTTATAAAGTCAATTCTACGATCTGATCTGAGCCTTGTCATCATTCAAGGAAATAGGATTGAGTCTAAAGGTCTCATTATGAGAACAAGTCAATTAATGATTGATTATACGCTGAAATTACACATGCTGTCGGTTCTATGATGAAGATACCCTTTATTATCTCTTTAACTGTTGCGCTAATGAGAGTTACTGATGACATTCTGCTCTTTTCCTTTTGCCCTTAATAAGAATTCTCAAATTTTTTCAACTTATAAAATTACTCAGATTTCAGAACGCCTAACCTTCCAACAGATTGCAAATTTTTTCAACTTATAAGATGTTGCCGGGCGGAGAGGGCAAGGTCAGCATTTAAGCAATTTGCGCCATTGCTACTTAGGGTAAAGTCAACTTTTCTTCCATGCTCTTGGAAGGTGCAGCCCAAGCTAAGTCTTCAAATAATAGCTTATAATTCCTCTCAACACAACAATATGTGGTAAAACTTTTCAACTCTCAATCAATCAGTCGGATAGACAGCTAGACAGTGAAAACAACATCCACGGGAACATCGAGTCACAGATTTTAAACAACAAAAGATCGAGGTTACAGCAGCTTCCTCTTCAGTTGTCGATAATTACCAGATCAACATGCATATATCTAGTCCTTGCACCGAGATGAAATGAGTGGCAGGGGAGAAGGGCTACGAACCTCTGCGGTATGCTTTGCTAAGTATCCACAGTGAAGCCAGCTACGGCTTCACCTTCTTCTCCGGCCCTCCTGCAAGCGGAACCCCCTCTCCAGTCCTCTTATTTGTTTGCTCGGCAAACCTGCCACAGAAGTAGAAAGACGGTGACCGCACTGTACATTCAGCCAAGAATCCAAAACCTCATCAGTAATGCTCAGCTCCCACAAAAGCATCAGACTCAATATCCATGCCTTCTCTTCCCCACAATTTTCATGATATTCAAGGGAAGAGAACGCTATAAAAACACAGCAATTGGTTCAATCAACCTAATTAAATTGCTTGTAGATTCAATTTCATAGGATAAAAGCAGCCAAGCAAGTGCAAGGATATATAGCTGGATAAAGAAACGGGGACACTCACAGAAGAAGATCGGCCCATGCACCAACTTTGAAGGAACCCTCCAATTCAACAGTGGCGATCATCAACTCCTGCTCCTTGGGCTGCAGCCGGACCTTTGCATAAGGAATATCGTGGGGACATCCTACACCATACTGATCATCAAACATGAAGATGCTGAATATCAAGGTTCCATCTGGGCAGCGCCGACAGAAAGCACGGTTCACAAACAGATCCTTATGCTTCTTCAATTTCTCCACCTTCACTTTCCCCGTCAACCTGCGCAACGACACGTCGTAGATGCCCCAACAATCTGGTTGATCGATAATGAGAATCCTGTTACAGTCCAAAGGAATGAGGTTTCTGCGTTCACGTCTACGGTCATCTGGAGGTCCAGGGAAAGCTTTATCAAAAATTTCAAGTTGGTCCGATTCCATGTCATATGAGTAGAGGCTGCATTCAGGATAATGATCAAAATGCAGCATAATCAGTGGCTTCTTGCGGAGCTTCTTCCCATCCTCAGTAGCCGCGGTCCCAGCACTCCATAGAAAGTAACCACAGGGACGTGCCATCATCCAGATGTGTTCGTGCACGTCCACGACCCGCTCAAACTTGCCAGACTGCAGGTCGTAGACATGGAACCAAGAACCATTATTCATCGTGCCTCCGAAGATGAAGAGCTTGCCATCGTATGGGACTAGCAAGGGGTCCAACTCCATTTCCTCCAAACGGGAAGGGCAAAGTCTCCAGGTCCAGCAGAAATCTGGAACATCAGGTCCCGAGTCCGACGTGGGTTCTGGTGGTGCAGCGGTGTCCAAGTACCACAAGTATTTCTTTCCATCAAGGTTGGGGACTGCATCCTTGTCAGAAACCACACCTCCAGCGAGGAACAACTGTCTGCCGATGCAGCAATAACCTGGATTCAAGGGAACGTATCGAGCCGTTTGTTCTCCAGAGACAGCACGGCGCATGGATGGAAGAGGTTTGCCGTCTTGATCAACCAAATCGGCCTCGGTGAAAGTCGACAAGTGCTGGTCGAAAGCCGTGCGGACTCCTGGAGGAGGGCAAGCAATCAGCGAAACGAGAGCATGGAAGCGTAACATTCCCGTTCCCTCCTCCTCGTTCATCATTTGATCGGATGAGCAGAGGCAGGTAACCCGATGGAAGGAAGGGCAACTGAGATTTCGTGGACGGCGGGAGAGGGGAGGAGAGGAACCCTAATCTGATGATCTTTCGCAGAAGGAGAGGTAGGGATAGAGAGGGGGGATAGAGAGGGGGGAATGGCAGAGACTAAAATGCAATTGTTATAAAGATAAAGCTCCTATTAAAATGGGATGGGATACTAATAACAACAATAACAACAATAATAACTGCCACTACTACAGTCTCCTTCCTTCTCCAAGAAAAATAAAGACAAAATTCCAATAAAATAGTAAGCGAAACATTTTTGGAAATTAAATTTGAATAATCGGTTTTTTTTGGCAACGCAATTATGCAATGACAAGTTGGAATTTTGACTATTACAATAAATTTTTTTCTTACCGATATCATAGATATAGAGTGAAAGGAGAGAATTTCGAGCAGTGAGAATAATTTTTGTGATGGTATCGTGGTTATGGAGTGGGAGGAGAGAATTCTAGGAGATTGAGAATTTTTTTACTCTTAAAATGAAAGAAATTGTAAAATATATGTATTGGTAACTAAGTGATATTAATTTTAATGTGTAAAAACCAAGTAAAGGACAAATCTGGAAAAAAAACAATTTAACTCACCATATTTACATGTAATATAGCATATAAAAATTTATATGGACCCATATTTATTTCATAAAATTAATTTGACGCCGAACCTTCTTTACATCCATCTAAAAGGTTATATTTTGACCAAAATTTCTGACCGACTAAATTTTTGTATAAGCTAGACGAGAGGAGAAAAAAGACATTACTAAACTTAATAGTGAAAATTGTAGAAATCGCCTCTCTCTCACCCCCTGCTTCGTGTAGGGTTTTAAATCAAAGGTTTAATTGCTTGAATCTTTGAGTAGGAGTATGCACGAACCTGTTTAGGAGTCGAACCTATTTGAGTAGGAGGAGGACCATGCTGGCAGCGTCGGGCAAGACAACGTCTCCGGCAGCTTGAGAAGAAGACCACGCAAGACCACTATCCACTACCTCCGATAGCATCATTAAGAGCAGGAGAATGACATCGGAGGAAGAATGACGGTACAGGACCACCATCTTCAAGAACACCAAAAGAAGCAGGAACACCGTCACCGGCGCCGCCCTTCTTGTCACGATGATTTTCTTCTGTGGATGCTTCGATTTAGTATCTTTACTTATTCTCCTCTTCCATGGTTCTTTTCTATGAGAGAAAATTAAGGTTTTCTATTTCTTTCTTGCATGATTAAGTGGGGAAAGGGAAGGGAAGGCTTCATTGCAGGAGGAAAGGCCGGCGATACTAGGCTTCATCAAAGGTTAGGGCTTCATCAGGAATGGGAAGCTAAAGATGAGGGTGAGCTTTCATTGAAAATTAAAATGGAATGCGTTAATTGACAGTCTGCCAGTGACATATTAGATATTTTTATAATAATAATAATATTATTGTTATTATTATTATTATGAAAATTTATATAAAACTATTAGAGGGAGTGATTTTATGAATAGTACCAATTTATACCTCTTTAGAAAATAGCACTAGTATATAAGAGAAATTTGAAACACTTCTAATATCCTACTATGTCCTTCCCATTTTTGTCTACCCTAAACTTTTTTCAACCGGCCACCCCCCATGAGCAGAGAGCCTCGAGCACGAGTGCTCCAAGTTCGCCATCCCTTCCATCTTCTCCGTCCACAAGCGTGAGCACTCAAGTTCACCGCCCCTTCCGTCTACTCCGTTGGTGAGCATGAGCGCTCAAACTTATGACCCCTTCTCTCTCCTCCATCCACGAGTACAAACGTCCAAATTATCTGCCCCTTCTGTCTCCTCCGTTCATGAGCAGAAGCACCCAAGTTCGCCACCCCTTCTCTAGTGTTTTGTGATTTGTACATCAATGTCATTATTTGTTTTCGATTGATTTTAAATATCTATGTCATTATGTTGTTTGGGAAGATTTTCAAAACATTCCCTTTGAAATTTCCACCGAAAGGGTTATTAATAATATTTTCCTTTTTAAATATTGATTTTTTAGAACAAATTCTGAGGAGCAACTCCATGGAAGTTACTTTCAAAATTTCCTTGGGATATTCATCCAGTAATCTCGATATTCCCTGAGTCACCTAGGATGACCGAGAGTAAAAGAGGGGAAAGAAGATGGTTCATTTGGATTTGAGCTTTTCTTTTTCAAAAAAAATTATCTTTCACTTTTTCATTTACTTCTCTTAAAATTACGATCTCTTATTATAAGAAATGAAACGCGATCTCTTCACAAAATTAAAGAGTACTAGCAAGCGACCCGTGTTACGCACAACGAGTATCGTCAAAAGAAAAAAGAAATATTGTGGTTTTGCAGCAGCATTCTTAATAAATGTTTCAAAAACACGATTTTTTATTATTCTTTTAAAAAAAGTATAATTACCTCTTTCTCCAAGGTTTTTGATGGGCTAGGTGGCGGAGACCAAAATGGTGCCGTTAGGAAAATGGAGCCCTAATTCACTTGTAAATCAAGTTTTATCCTCTTTAACTCTCGAAAGTGGGATTTCTTCCTTAACGCCGTGCATATGTTTGATGGAGTCTAGTGCGTCCACCCGGTTCAAACTGGATTAATCAAGGTCCGTTACATTTTTGAGTACCAATGGTAGGGTAGTACTCACTACTAAACAATATTCGATTTAGATGGCATGCCTGTGTTGCGGAGTGTTTCTGATAATCGAGTTCTATAAAATGTTGGGTCTAGCAAATATTCCACAACATACCATACGTGAATTCACTATCAAGAGGGAGGCAGTGCTCTTGATTTCTTGATTCGAGTCTCGTCCCTGCTCTGGTCAGCCTTGCCAGAGGAACCCCTTTTCGAAGATTTCTCGTCATTACCACAAGTTCCTTCAACTGACTCAAACTTTCCAGCACTTTTATCCTTTACTTTCTTCCTCTCACAATCCCGACGTTTCACTTCACCATAAGAAGCCTTTCCCTTCTCAGCCTCACTTTCATACTTGGGAATTTGATTCTTCTCCTTTTCATCGCTACCTAGAACGATTCTTACCATCGGTGCAAGCTTATCGGGCTTCAAACTCTTCATTGGTGAGGAGGAAACTGATTTTCCAGGAGAGCCCTTTACTTCCTGGAAGCTGCCTTTACTTTACTAGCCTTCTATGAACTAGAAGTGGGGAACACACAGGCTTTTCTTCTTTTCTTGTAGACTTAATCGTACCACCAGAGCCACATTTCTCATTGGACTCCTTCCTTTCATTATTGGACGCTCTCGCTTTCTTTTCTTTTCTCGAATGTGAATTATAACTACAACACGAAAGAATAGGAAATTAATTGATCAAGGTACCTGAATGAGCCGAAGATACATATTTTAACTAAGAAGTTTTTGCTTGCCATTTCAATGTTGATTATAGTTGGATTGTACATTATTATTTCTACAATCAGTGTAGCCTACTACTACACTAACCTTGACTTTAAATTCTCATTTGCGTGATGCTGCTTGAATCCCTTAGGTTTGCCTTTTTATCCTGCTGTTCTTGTACACTTGCTTTGATGTATTGCTTAACTTTAATAATATACAATATGTTCCTACAAGAACAAAGGGTTTCATGAATAAAAGTCCATTTGCCAATCATATACTGTGAAATTCTTTGAGGCACCAACAGTCCGATTCTAATTAGAGATCGAACTTTATGTCATTGGTGACTTTTTATTGTTTTGCAGTGACTGAAGCAGAGTTGGAGAGGTCAAAGCATGCCTTGAAGCCTCTTTCTGACACAGAAAAGCAATTGAAGGGTTTCAGTTGACTTGTCTAAAGGGTTTCAAGCGACATTCTCTACTTTTTATTTCAATGGACATACCAGCATTTTGTTGAACAGGAAGCCTAACATTTTCCTCTATAATTAATTTGAATGTTCCATACAGTTATTATCCGTTATTTTCTTTTTTTACAAAGCATGTCGAACTTTTATTCTTCCGTGTAATCGGTGTTTATTCCAATATAACTGTTGTTGCATAAATACTTGAGTCAGCTATTAGCGCAAAAGTATTTTCCGTTATTGAATGACGTTTTCCCCGGTAGCTCAGGTCCATAAAACTAGTTTGATATCTCAACCGCCTTGGCCAGTAGGCAAAAGTAAAAAAAAACTTTATCATTTCAAACTGCAGATAATCCAAAACTTCTGAAATGATTGGTCGGAGACCTCTACAATAACTTGGACATTGTTCAAAATGTAACTTTCTTTATCTTTTTTTTTCTTTTTAAGATTGGGTATGAACTTGAACCTTTGTCTTAAATTGGTTAGGAACTTTTCTTTTAGCTATAAGATACGAAGTTCCAATTGACTCAAAGATTATATTGTACCACATTCTCGACTTTTTTTCTTGGTTAATTTGCTCAATGGTCCTACGGCATCAAGAAAAAAAATCAAAATTAAATAGTTATAATAAAATTTAGGGTAAATTGTATAGAAAATTACGTGATTCTCCAATATTTTTCACTTTTTTTGGGCGAATATATTTTTCACAGTTTTTAGCATAGAAAGTGCGTGGTCTGTTCTGCACATCTTGTTTTATCATTGATCGTTTTCTCGTCATAATGAGGTTAATTTTCTCTGCTAAGTACATATTTTGATATTTTACATGATATTATTAAATACATGACAATACATACAGATGCTACAAGACAGTTCTTGTCTTGCTGATAGTTTTCGAGGATTCTACAATTATTTCAAATTCCCAACCACACCTTGTTAAAATATCTCTTGAATCCACGAGAAGTTAGATTACTTACTTGATAACTCACTCTCAAACTCAGCTCATGTGCCAGGATTAATAATATGAAGAATACGTTAAAAGGTACTTTAGAGAACACGAGGGTATAATTACTCTACTTTGGTACAAAAAAAAAATAAAATAAGCCGTACCTAATACCGTAATTTTTTAAAGTGAAACTTATTAATTTTCCCCCGATGACACCATTTATTGTTGATATGACGATAGAGGGGGCAACCGACTCAGTCCTATTCACTGATATAAAGTGAGAAAATAATTTTCTGAATTTGAATGATAACAGTTTTACAAGAAGCAAGCTTCCATCCATTGAAATTGTTTCTATTTCAATGTGAATTTAACACGAAAAATGACTTAATCTGAGATTAAAATAACGATTCTAATTCTATTTGATTCCTCGACCTAGCCAGCATGTCACTAGAGGTAATTATTTTTTTTAAAATAATTTCCCTCCTGTCAATAGAAAAGAAATACTAACTTTATTGCTTGGAGCATATCTTGACTCTGGTGCTTCCCTGGGAATATAGCTCGACCCTTCTATATATTTTTATTTATTGAATTTTATCTTCCTAAAAGCCAATTCACTGATAATTATAAAATCACGTGCTTCGTCTAAACATACAAGAAACAACCATTTCTCAATGTGACATGTTTTGGCTTCAGAGGTAGGTGGCCAGCCATTTTGCAGCAAGGTTAGCAAGGGGCCAAGCATACGATAAGTTAAGTCTTCAGCTTGTTCTACACTACCCCGAACCATGGACTAGGCCGACCATTTTCAGTACAATATACATATATATACACATACACATACATCATACATACATACATACATACATATGTGTGTTTGACACATGCAGCTCTTTAAAATTGTAGAAATGATTTATAAAGTCAATCCTGCCATCTGTTCTTAGATTTTTCATCGTACAAGGAAATAGGATTGAATCCAAAGGTCTCGTTATGATAACAAGTCAATTAATGATTGATTATATGTTGAAATTATACATGCTATGACTTCTATGATGAAGATGCCCTTTATTATCTCTTTGCCTGCTGCGCTAATGAGAGTTACTTATGACATTCTGCTCTTTTATTTTCCCCTAAAAAAGAGCTCAAATTTTTTTTCAACTTATAAAATTACTCAGATTTCACGACGACTAACCTTCCAACAGATTGCAAACTATGACCGATTCAAATTAGAAGATGTTGCCGGGCGGAGAGAGCAAGGTCAGCATTTTAGCAATTTGCGCCATTGCTACTTAGGGTAAGGTCAACTTTTCTTACATGCTCTCAATCAATCAGTTGGATAGATAGCAGGACAGTGAAAACAAGATCCACGGGAACATCGAGTCACAGAATTTAAATAGCAGAAGATCGAGGTTACAACAGCTTCTTCTTCAGTTGTCGATAATTACCAGATCAACAGGCTCATAGTCCTTACACCAAGACGAAATGAGTGGTAGAGGAGAAGGGGGACGAAATTCTGGGGTATGCTTTGCTAAGTATCCACAGCGATGCCAGCTACGGCTTCACCTTCTTCTCCGGCCCTCCTGCAAGGGGAACCCCCTCTCCAGTCCTCATATTTGTTTGCTCGACAAACCTGCCACAGAAGTAGAAAGACGGTCGCAATTTTCGTGATATTCATGGGAACAGAGCACTATAAAAAGTGTGGGGTTGCGGCAAATACAGCAATTGGTTCAATCAACCTAATTAAATTGTTTGTAGATTCAATTTCGTCCGATAAAAGCAGCCAAGCAAGTGCAAGGATATATAGCCGGATAGAGAATCGGGGACACTCACAGAAGAAGATCGGTATATATACCAACTTTGAAAGAACCCTCCGATTCAACCGTGGCGATCATCAACTCATGCTCCTTGGGTTGCAGCCGGACGTTCGCATAAGGAATATCGTGGGGACATCCTACACCATAATGATCATCAAACATGAAGATGCTGAATAACAAGGATCCATCTGGGCAGCGCTGGCAGAAAGCACGGTCCACCAACCGATACTTCTTCAATCCCTGCACCTTTACTTTTCCCGTCTCCTTGCGGGACGACAAGTCATAGATGCACCAACAATCTGCTTGATCGATAATGAGAATCCTGTTACAGTCCAAACGAATGAGGTTTCTCGGTTCACCTCTCCGCCTCCGGTCATCTGGAGGTCCAGGGAAAGCTTTATCAAAAAGTTCAAGTTGGTCCGATTCCATGTCGTATGAGTAGAGGCTGCATTCAGGATTATCAAAATGCAGCATAATCAGTGGCTTCTTGTGGAGCTTGTTCCCATCCTCCTTAGCTGCGGTCCCAGCACTCCATAGAAAGTAACCAGAGGGACGTGCCATCATCCAGACGTGCTTGTGCATGTCCACGAGCCGCTCAAACCTGCCAGACTGCAGGTCGTAGACATGGAACGAAGAACCATTATACATTGTGCCTCCGAAGATGAAGAGCTTGCCATCATATGGGACTAGCAAGGGGTCCAATTCACTTTCCTCCAACGGGGAAGGGCAAAGTCTCCAGGTCCAGCAGAAATTGGGACCGTAAGGTCCCGAGTCCGACGTTGGTTCTGGTCGTGCAGCAGTGTCCAAGTACCACAAGTATTTCATTCCATCAAGGTCGCCGACTTCGTCCTTGTCAACAACCATACCTCCAGCGAGGAACAACTGTCTGCCGATGCAGCAATAACCTGGCTGCAAGGGAAGGTATCGAGCCGTTTGTTCTCCAGAGACAGCACGGCGCATGGATGGAAGAGGTTTGCCGTCCTGATTAACCAAATCGGCCACGCTAAAAGTCGACAAATGCTGATCGAAAGCCCTTCGGGGTCCTGGAGAGCGAGCAGCCCGCGAAACGAGAGCATGGAAGCGTTAACATTCCCGTCCCCTCCTCCTCGTTCATCATTTGATCGGACGAGCAGAGGCAAAGAACCCGATGGAAGGAAGGGCAACTGAGATTTCGTAGACGGGGTGAAGGGGAGAGAGGGAGAGAGAGGGGGAAGAGAGAATAAAATCGCTGGAGAGAATCTTCACGGTTAATGCAGGTGGACAGATTCTTATTCGTGCAATGAAAAAAAAAAGGTGAATTATTATTGGAGGAAGTTGTATGGCCTCGTTTAAAATCAATTCCAAACTTAAAAATCTTAAATAGTTTTATCTCGTAACGTGATGGTGAGAAAAATCAATTAAATTATTTTAATTAGTAATAACTAGACACGATCATGTATTTACATATGAAAAGAAAATGAGAACAAAAAAATGTGAAATGTGAGAATGAATTCGTATTACTAAATTATTTATTTATACCTTATCATAATTTAATTCATTTAAAATATTTTAACTTACAACGGTAAGTAGAGCATTCTCAATTTCATTAGTATACGATGTCAATTTTACCTTTCTTGATTTTACAATTTCACGTCATTCGTTTAAAAAATGTGACAGATTTATGCTGCTAAAATTATAGCTATGGAGCGAGATGAGGGAATCTTAGTAGTTAATGAATGATTTTTGCTCTTAAGATTATAGATATGGTATGAGAGTAAAATAATTGAAATTATTCGTTTGTCTTTAATTTAGAAATCAGAATCATGTCATAAATTTTAATATATAAATAGATGGAGGCAATTATAGAAAATGAAAAAGACACCAAATTTCAAAAATGTTTACATATAATAGTACAGATTAAGATATGCTCGGGTGATTTATACCAACTTGCTCGTCTGTCACAATATGATTAGTATTTTCTCGCATCACGTGATAAAATATGATCATCTAAAAATTTCTCATTTCAAACCGGGCTGCCTAATTGCATCCGATCCATCAAAAAATAAGAACCTTCCATCCAAGAAGATTCTACTCGAAGTACCAACATCCATAATTCACAAGGCAGAGTAACGGGTCAAAATGCGTTGGTTCCGAAAGTATTTTTTAAAAAAGGCACATTTGCAATTATTTCCGGCGATACCGTTTCTAAAATGCAATACTAATTCGTCTTTTAATTTTGAATGGAGCGCATAATTATATTGCGCTTTGTCTTTTTATTATTCAGTGAAACGCATAATAAGAAGCAAAACATGTTTTGATTATGCGCTTTGTTATTTTCAAGGAAACTTGTTTTGAAAATGCTCTTTTAAGTCGAATGGAAAACTCATTTTGAAAACACATTTTTGTTATGTTGTTTTATGTTTTGAGTGTAAAATGTATGTTTAAAATAAGCTTTCTGTGAAAATAAAAAGAAAAGAAAAGTACGAATTGCTTATACGATATTACAATAAATTTGTAAATATGTCATTTCCAAGGCAACTAACGTGAGAGCTTGAAGAAATTCTTGATTTTCTGGCGACATTTCCAAGGAAAATTCCGGGGAAAATTTTCCAATTACAGATCCACCATAAAATGGATATATGATAGTTTTCTTTTTATTTTTAACCGCTCCCTTTTCAAAGCATTTCAAAGGAAAATGCTATTTGGGAAGATTTCCGAAACATTTCCCTTTGAAATTTCCATCGAGAGGGTTATTAATAATATTTTCCTTTTTAAATATTTATTTTTTAGAACGGAAAAGCTCCACGGAAGTCACTTTGAAAATTTCCAAGGGATATTCATTCGGTAATGTCGATATTCCCCGAGTCACACGGGATGACCCGGAGTAAAAGAGGGGAACAGAAGTTGGCTCATTTGGATTTAAGCTTTGACAAAGAATTTTTCAGGAAAAAAAAATTATTTTTAACTTTTCCCTTTACTTTTCTTTAAAATATGATCATTTAGCAAAAATAAACTCTCTTTATCAGGAAAAAAAAGGAACGTAAAACTTCAAATAGGTTTCTTTTACTATCTTAAATATGTTATTTCTTTACAAATATAAACCCCTTATATCTTTATAAAAAAAATCTCATATTCAAGTTGAATCACTTTATTATAAGACGTAAGATGTGATCTCTTCACAAAATTAAAGACGTGCATTGAACATGCGATTTTGCAGCAATATTTCTGATAAAATGTTTCAAAAGCACGATTTTTTTATAATGTTTTTTTAAAAAAAAATACAGTATAATTGCCTCTTTCTCAAAGGTTTTTGATGGGTTAGGCAAAGGGGGGCATTACAGGCCGTTAGGAAAATACAGTCCTAATTCGCTTATTATTTTCTTGAACTTTCAAATTTGAGATTTCTTCCTTAACACCGTACGATATGAACTAAATTAATCAAGGCTCATTGGATTTCTAAATACTGATAATATATACCGAAAAAAGGATCCGGCTCGAAACCCTAGGATGACTTCTATAAAATGTTGGGTCTAGCAAATATTCCACGACATACGTGACATGACAATCCAGTCAGGTAAAATAAATTATGAAATATGGGGTTTTTTTAATCAATAATCACTATCCATCCACTGTACTGTGACTTACTGCAGGATTATTTGATACAAGTATGGATTGATTAAAACGATGACGTCGAGAATTTGGGAATATCAAATTAAATGGAAAAAATCTTAAATAATCTTAGTTCATAGTGAAGTGAGAAAAAATTAATTAAATTATTATAATTAATAATGATTAAGGTAACTCGAGGTGATTAATATAAATTCGCTCATTCATCACAGCCCTGATTAGTATTTTCTCGCATCACATAATAGAGAAAGTCTTCAATAGAGCGATCATACTACGTAGGCGATGCTAACGTGATATATTCGTCTAATCATACTTTATATGTAATAAATAAGTATATAATTATTATTATTAAATCCTAAAAAACTTTAAAGATATAAAAAAATTAAATAAATGGTGAAATCTATTCGAAAAAAATCTAAATAATAATAAAATATTAAAAACTAACAAGTGATGAATCCTAATTTAAAAAATATATAAATTGTGAATTCTAATTGAACGAATATATTACATAAGTATTACCGCTACATTGAAGATTTTCTACACACGATGAGGAGGTAAGATGGGAGAACTGTGTACAGCCAGATTAGTAAAGAACTCCTCACCTGGTCGAACCAAAACAATAGGGGGGAGAGAGCGAGGGATAGACTGTTCACTTGCTGGGCACAGGTGATCAAGAGAGAGCTATCTGACTCATGGCAAGGTAACTTAGACGCACTGAACGTGTAAAAGGACTTGGCAAGAATGACTGACCTGTTCAATTTTTGACCATTTACAGCTTTAAATCTTAAAATCAAGAAAGTTTGCAGACACTGAGTTCCAATATACTGACGTGAATTTACTTTTATTATCAACTCAACATGAAATAATCATTCCGTACATCAGTCAGACAAAATTTTATTCATTAATTGCTACCAATGCTGGGTCATACAACTTTGTATTTACCCAAAAGAAGAAATTGGAGACATATATATACTCGTGGAGTTTGATATCTTACTGTTGGTCCAAGAAGTTGTGGCCGAAAATTGTCGACAAACCCGTTCTCTGAGACTCCCACCTCCACCATCACGCCCTGAAACCGAGAAAGTCGGCATTGGTTTCTGTTGCACATGCATCGAAGATTTTTCCATGACCCATTAGAAAAGGCATTTCATGCCATCTAATTCAATTCTCCGAGTTTGGACCGGATGGGAATTCATGACCATCTCCATTTACAGATTCCACTGGCTATTTTTTCATTAGATATCTTTGACGACAGATCACCATGATCATAGAAGGGATTGAGTACCTGAAATGCTAACCTCTTGGAATTGAAGTTACATAGACTTCTTGGACGTCAAACGGGCACCGTGATGCAACTCCTTGGACTTCTTTACCACACACTGACTTGAAGTTACACTGCAGAAAAAGACCAGCATGTTCAATAAGTACAAATGAGAAAACCTTTCCAATGTAATACATTAAGGATTTTTAAGATTAAAAATGCTAACCTTTTGGAATAAGTAATAGTTAACACAGAGGAGATCAGGATCAACCCCGTTTCTGTCCTCCTCGGGATTAACGAAACTAGGAAACCTTAATGATTTCAATTTCATGTCCATGAGTTCACCGGCTTATGGCTTCTTTAGCGATGCGAACCAACTGCAAAAAACCCTCTACATCTTGGAAGTTGAAATCCATAGCCTGTTTAATGGAAGAGATCACTTCCTTGTATTGGGAATCTGCAGATTTTGAGCTCGCAGCATTGAACGCAGCCATTGATTTTCCACAAGCCTCCATCGCGCTGTTTACGTTCTGTGCCTGTAAAAGGAAAAGCTGATGTTCAGGATACAACACAACTTTCCGCTCTTCGTTTTTTATTCCTTTGCCCTTTTTCCTTTTCTCACTTTTTGAAACTGATCTATAGTCGACAAAACAAATGAAAAATGTCTAAATGCTAAATCGCTTGCAAAAAATTGTAAAAGTTAGTTGCAATAACAAATTTTAATCAAGGAATCAGATCTACATATGACACTAATTTTCTGAAATGATATTTTTGGCCAAATGAATTAATATGTTAAATAAAAAGGAAAGATGAACAACATACATCAAGAAACTAACAAAAAATAGTGTTCCAAGACCAAGCAAAAGCAAAAAACAATTTGTATTTAATAATTAGAATAAAATGAAAGTCAAAAAACAGATATCAAGAAATTCAAATAGTAGACATCAGGAAACTTAAAAGGCAGTCCATGTCCTATAGAAATTAAGGAAAGCAGGGCATCAATTTTTCTTGGAAAAGTGGTTTTATTTAGAGTCAGTGATATGCGTTCGTAAGTGGACCTCGGATATTCCATGCCCATTCAATCCCCAGATAGGGTTCAGAACAATCAAAATTACTTACGAAATTAAGAAGTCGTTCAAAGTTGGGTCGGTTTTGGGCAGTTATGATGCGATTTTCAGCGACTTGTCCAGGGTTCTCGTCCTTGGGAAGAGTAGCTTTGTTGTCTACAGCAGCACTATTGTTAACATGATCCACATCTGAAACCGAGGAAGAAGGAGACTCACCTGAAAATCATCAAAATGAGTAGAGCATACATAATCTCATATTATATGCATATTGGTGCACATTTACAAGACAATACAATGATTCTCAAGTCCAAGTCATATCTTAAAACATGAGATTTCAAAATTGATGCTGCATTTCTCTGAAAAAAAATATAAGGGCTCTTTATCTCTCTCAATCAGATACAAGCATAAAGGGGTTTCTGACATTTTTAGTGAATTTCCTTTTTCCTTCTCAACATCTTGAAAACAAGATGCAAAGCAAGAAAATCTATGCAAAGCATAGAGAGGAGAAATGAACCATATTATCCTTTACATACTTCTTATAGCCTAACATGCTAGTTTCTCTCGTTTAAAATAAATGCAATGCAAGAAAATCTTGACCCATGAGTTCAACTAGATTAGGCGCGAAGTTCCAGGTCATCTGGAACGTTTTATTTTCATTCTCAGTTGGTATGCATTTCTTTCATGCTATCTAGAGATTTGGAAAATTTTCTTGTACTTCTCTATAAGCAAGCAGACCAAAACACATACTGAGGAGAACAAATTCCATATCCTTAAGTTTGGCCTAATTACCAGGAGGAACCAATTTAAGGGCAGTCTGCAATTCTTGGCGGTCCTTGATTGCGGTGTTCTGAGATGTGTAGACTACTTTCATGTATGCTACCTCCATGCACTTGTAAGCCAACACAGCTGATGCCATGTCTTTGGACTTCTCATACTCACGGGCACAAAACCTATTAATTAATCACCATAAAATAAGCCAAAAAAATAATAATAATAATTGAAATACCAAAATGACTGTACTTACTCATGGAGTTTTGCAGTGCTGCTATATGTTTCTATTAACTGCATCATTTCTGAATATTTCGAACTGGCATTGAGGCTCGATTCTAGTAAAGAGGCTCCATATAAAAACTTAAGTGCTGCCTGGAAGTAAAGCCCAATTCCGTCAAGGTTCGACCTAGAGGCCTGCAAGGATTTTGTTGCAATTAGTTAAAGGCCATCAATTAATGTGGTGACGGACCTCCACAAAAAGAAGAAAAGGAATGTGTAAACATATAAAGTAAAATGCTGACCATAACGCGATCAGCCATGTGCTTTAAATCTTTGGCCTCTTTGATTGCACTTGCTGCAGCATGAGCGAAGTCTCGTCGATCACTTGGATGTCTAGTCCCATTAGCAGCAATGGTCATTTGTGATGGATTGGATGCCTTGTTTACTTTAGTGGGCTCAGATTTTAGCTTTGTAGAAAGCTGAGGGGCATCTGTTAGAGTTGCTCCAGAGGGAGGCAATGCTCTTGATTTCTTCATTCGAGCCTCATTCCCGCTCTGGTCAGCTTTGCCAGAGGAACCCCTTTTCGAAGATTTCTCATCATTCCCACAAGGTTCCCCAATGGAATCAAAATTTCCAGCACTTTTATCCCTTATTTTCTTCCTCTCACAGTCCCGACGTTTCACTTCACCAGAAGAAGCCTTTCCCTTCTCAGTCTCACTTTCGTATTTAGGAATTTGATTCTTCTCCTTTTCATCACTATCTAGAGCATTTCTTACCATTGGTGCAAGCTTATCGGGCTTCAAACTCTTCATGGGTGAGGAAGAAACTGATTCTGCGGGAGAGCCCTTTACTTCCTGGAAACTGCCTTTACTTTTACTAGCCTTATATGAGCTAGAAGTAGGGAACACCAAAGGCTTTTTTTCTTTTCTTGTAGACTTCATCGTACCATCCGAGCCACATTTCTCACTGGACTCCTTCCTTTCACTCTTGGTCACTCTCGCTTTCCTTTCTTTTCTATGCTCATTATTGTCTCTGTTGAAAGCCTCGCTGTCTTGGTCGTGATTCCTCTTCTTCAAGACAGACTTGCCGACATCAGAATTTCCACTTTCCAGCGACTCTCTCTGTTGCTTTACTGGAGCCTCATCAGCAGAATCTGGCTTGAAAGTATGAGCTCGATCATTTGAATTCCCATTCTTTCCAAGCTTTCTGCTGCCACTTCCACCAGCAGATCTCCTATCTTCATCCGCAGATTGGATATCTTTGTTCCAAACTTTCTTTGACAATCTCGAGGTATTGGCATCACCTGTGCACAAAAATCAAACTTATCACCACACAAAAATTAAACACTCCATCAGATGAGGTAATCAATATATTTTTAAGGACATTACCTCCATCAGGATGGCGTTCATAAGCTCTCTGCTTGGACTTGCTTGCCTGCTCGGAATCATCAGGACCGCCAGCAACACTCTGATGAATTACCTGTTTCATGCCGTGTTTCTTCTTCCCACTAACAGAAGGACCCTCAGGAGTATGAATTAATCGATTTTCATCAGGATCAACCATGGTGGCAGCAAAAGGTAAAGATGAATTTGCAGAACTTAAGGGTCCATTGTTCTGAGAAGTTGGAGCAAGGGCATAGGACTGTGATAGAACAGCATTTGTCTCAATCTCGCTGACACTACAACGGTTTTTCCCAGGCCTAGAATATTGGAAATGCAATTAGCTAGAGTACAGCAAGAGAGGTACAGCAATAGGAGAGGTGCAGCACAGGATGTTGACTAGATGATGCTACCAAAGTTTATGTATCACTAATGGGTGAATTGACACTGACCATCTTCATCTTATTTTTGCATTCAATCGTAGCCCGAGCCTAGCATCAATTTTTACACCAGATCTCAACGTCAGACCAAGGCAAGTCCTTCGATATATAGAGGCATGATGTTTTATCACATGATTTATCTATATCTCTTTAACCAAACCATTCTAAGACGTGTTAACCATTTATAAGCTCATGTTGGTAGTTGTAAGTAAAAATTTACACTATTGATTATCTACCATCCTTGTTTAATTAAAAACAGAATAATGAGACATTTTGCAAAAGAAAGAAAAAGAAACTTACAGCCAATCAAGCATGCTGCAAAGCCACTTCTTGGGGAGGTCCTTGGGGTCTTTACCAACAGGCAGAAGCCGCCATTTCTCACACTTGTCACAACAGACCCAGTTCTCTTGGATCACAACAGGTGCCACAGAAGCAGCAGGAGGAACGTCCGGGGCAGCATCAAAATGCATTTCTGATGCAGATACATTTGCAATTATGTTGCCACTCGCTCCATCCTTCAAATTAGTCTTGTTTTCAACTGGACCAGAGTCCTCATTTCCCGCGTCTGGTCCCAATTCTCCAGCTTGGTTTTCTGCTTCTTGCTCAAATTCCCCAAAGAAATCTCTATATATATCACTGCCTTTTTCCAGCACCTTCATAGATTTCAATTCATTATTTTCCCTCACAGACATTGAAATATCTACTCCAATGCTTTTCTTACTCTTGTTTACCAAAGAAGAACCACGCAAGCTCTCTTTTGCAGGATCTGCAAGCTTAAAACCTTCATTTTGACTTCCTTTCAGCTTCTTTTTCCCCATTGAAGAGGGCCGTTCAGTATTCAAATCTTTCTTCTCCTTAGGGGCAAGGAAATTAATTTCAGGTTCACGAGTTCCTCGTTCATCTCCGGAAATTTTCCCAGCATAATGGCTCAAACCTCTTTGTGTTTGATCAGCAAAATTTTCGACTCTGGCTGAAGTCACATTCCCTTCAGCACCTGAGATAATTGGAAGCTCCAAAGTCTTCAAGATAAGATCCTCGCAAGCAAGTGAGTCAACATCCATTTCTTTCCTCTTGGACTTCTTACTAACGCGGCATTTCGACTCCAAGGGTGCATCCTTTTTCTCTACTGACTTTAATATCTTCTTGTCAAGCAACTTCTCCCCCTTTTGCCCCTCTAATGGCTTCTTCTTCTCAGAGAAGTGAATAAGATCATCCGAGAGGGGTGACAGCAGTTTATCTCCATTCAGCGGGCATGATGTCATGGTCTGCTCCAAGTAGACAATGTTAGTAAGTATATTTCAACTTATCCTCCAAAAGAGAGGAAAGAGAAGTATAAATATATTTCGTTTGAAAGAGTGGCATTACTTATTTTCTATGTGAAAACTGCAATGGAATCCCTTATTTTCTTCAAAATTATTCCACACAACAAGACAGCTACTTGTAAGTTCATTTAAAAATCTATTAAAGTACATACTGAAAAATATATATCACACTCTCTGTTTTCCAGGAAAAGCAAAATAAAAAATGAGGACAGATCTCCGCAAGCAAACAGACCCAAAATGCCAGTTCAATCACCTGAATAATGCTAGTGGGAGAATCGAAACCCATCACTACGTGACCACAGGACATCCCTTCACTCTCGGAGGGACTTTCATCCAACAAAGAGGACGGTGAAGCATCAAGGCCGAGACCACTGTATAGCGCTGCTTTGTTTTGTGTTGACGAGTTATCAGAAGAGCCTATTTTTATCCTAAGCTTCAGCATCTTCTGATCAGGAATACTGACGGATGACTTTCTATTCGCAAACTTGTAGCTATTCTCATCCTCAACAGTTCGAAGAGCTGGCATCCACTTCTCTTGCTTAGAAGAATCCATTGACCGTTCTTTGCTCCTTGATATAACAACAGCATAAGACTTCTTAACAGGCCCATGACTATGTCTCTCAGAGATAGCCTCTGAAACTGCCCCATTGCGACAAGGATCCTGATTGCAGACAGAGCCATTAAGACCCTTAAGCTCTGTTTTTATGACATTAAATTGAAGTGACCCTTTGATACTCAAGTACTGGAACAAAATGGATGAAGAATTGCCCGAAAATAGGCATGAAAAAGCTGAAAAATAAACCTAAAACTGAGTAAAGACAGAGAGCAACCTCCAAGGGTGAAGGAGTCGGTGAAGATCTCAACTGTGAACAAACAGGAGATCGCTGATAGGTAGGTAAAAATGAACCATATCCACCAAATTTAGGTCCTGCAAGAATACAATAATCCGAAAAAATATCATTTCAAGAAAAAATAAGCCATTTTTAAGAGAGATATATGTGTGCGTGTGTGTGTGTAGGAATTTGACATGTTGAATTACCAAGATTTTCAGCTGAAACACCTCCTTCAAAGTCCTTCTGGAATTGCCCAAGCACATCTCGAATTTTCACATCCTTTAGAATACAACGAGCACCATGATCATTACCTTATACTTACAAGGGAAGGTTGTTTTGATTCACAGAAAGCAGGAAAAAAATGAATTTTTTTTCGAGTCTTAAATGACACTATAAATACTGCACTGCATCATTTATTCACTAAGTCTGTCATTGATTGGAAAAGGAATGAGATAATCCTACCAAAGAACAGAGAAATACTAGTTCACTTTGACCATGCACGTCGTCTTAATTTAGAAATATGCCCCATCCTAAGATGGTTTAGAGTTCAGATATCAGGCAATACATAAAATCCCCTCAGGTAAAAAATCATATCACCAAAGCAATGATAATTAACCTTGTAATTTCCAGTAACACATAGCATGCGATAAAAGTACACATTGGAGTATTCTTCTTCCAAGAATTACTCCACATAAACTAATCACTGGAAAAGAAATCGCCTCGATTTCAATATTTCACCTAAAAGGACACCTATGTAAATCTAACATTTATTGCTATACATTTTTGTATTACATCTGGAAATATCCTCTATCTTATTCCATCATAAATGGAATTTCCATTAAATTCTAAGGGATCAAGCATACTTTGATGTCTACAATTTTCTTTTTTTTTTTTTTTTTGTTCTGAGCAACTGTCTTGTAGTTGAATAAATTTTCTTTGTTACATATTTATGATTTCTCAAAAAAATCCCGGTTCCATGTAAAATTTGACAGAACAATGATGACACTCTATATGGGAGAACATCAGTAAAAATTTCTCATTCTTTGATCGATGGCAATTTAATACTTCTCTAACTTAAGATAGAATTACTTTTCCACTCCACCTTCTGTCCTTCAAGAACTAACAGCAGCCACAGGAATCAAAGCTTAGATCTACTATACTACTAGTTGGCCAAATCAGAGCAAGGAATCAGCGATCTTGAGAGTGCGAACAGAGTTGAACTTCAGTTGGAAGCGAGGGCCGTACCATGTAGGAGAAGGCGACATCAGGGTCAATGCAATTATCCGACTTGTCGTCGACATTGCTGTCGTTGTGGTTGTGGTAAGAGTAGTAGGCTTCACCCTCCTCAAGCTCCATCTCCTCCTCCATCTCTCTATCTCTCTCACCCCCACAGAACCTCAAACCTAGACATTCTCCCTCCACTGTAATAATCCAAAAGGAAGCGCACAAGGAAAGTAACCTCGAGAAATCAAGACAGCTGAGAAACTCAAAACCCCAGCAATTCCCCTATCTCTATCCCTCTCTTGCGGTGATTCGAAACTCTCACCGACCCAATTCTCAGCTCCCCCCGTCGATCAGAACCCGCATCCGGATTCCACCGGGTCGACCAGGACCCGACCCGATAAAGACCCAGAAAACTGTACCTGAAATGAAACTCGCGATCTGTGATGAATTCCCCGATCGGTGCGATCTCTGACTCTCTCGCGGGTCGAGAATCGAAACACCGGTGAGCGGAGGACAGGAAAGGGAAGAACTTTCTCTGGTTTTCTCGGGAAAACAGGGGCAGCCGCGTTATGGGTTTTTTTTCTACCCGGCTTTTTCCTTCAGCTCAGGAGAGAGAGAGAGAGTAAACGGTTTGATTATTCGGCGATTCTATGGGAGTTGGGAAGATAGAGAAGGAACGAGGAAGTGACCATGATGCGTTACCAGAGACGGCGGAGAAAAATATTTAGAAAAATGGAAAATATTAAGATGGTCATACTTAAATTTAACTAGTCAATAACTTGTGCCAGTCACGAAGAATATTATCGAACACAATTAAAAATAATAAAATATTATTATATGAGAATCAAACAAATCAGATGGACCGCCCCTGTTCCTACGGACCAAACATCTCCGGATGATAAAATAAACTCAAATACGCTTTAGATAAACATTGTGGAGAAAAAATGGATAATTGTTAAAATAGCTGCTTTGGACTGACAATAAAAAAAATTAGGGCTATCATATAACAAAATTATTAAGATGAGGGGTAGTTTTGAAAATAGAAAAAAATAAAATTACTTGCTTTTATTTTAAAGTGACAGAGATAAATTAAAAAGTTATTAATAAAAAATTTTAAAATTTAATAAACCAAAGATTTTGAAAAAATATCAATTTAACACGATTCTTATTTAATCACGCTGAATAAATTCTTAAGGTCATCTGACTGTTTTATCCGCAGCTCATGGAATTGAAATTATGCGTTGAAATTCAACAATTCCTCAAAGGGGTCGCCGCGTGTGAAATGTTGCGGCTTGGTTCCGGCCCATGACACGCGCGCCCTCAGAAGCGCGTGGGCTCAGTGCCTGCACTTGTTGGGCGGACGACGGGGCTCGATTGATCTCATCTTCTATTTATAGTAGTAGCCGTAATCACAAATTGAAAAAAAAATTATTTAAATTGGGAATAAAAAAACTGCAAATCCCGCGTTCACTTAATCCCGAAAAAATTATTTTGGGAATAAAAAAATTATTTAATCACAAAAATTCTGATGAAATAATGTTTACTTAATCGACCAATTTAATCCGAACTCATAGCAAATCCCGAAATATGAGAAAGTCTTATATACGATGCGTATATCATGTGATAGTTTTTACCAGGTGTCGTGAACCGGTAAAATTAAATATTTTTAAACTTAGTTTTTATTTTTACATTTTTATAAAAAAAATCTTTAAATTGTTGAATCTTAACTATTGGTTCATGATATCATTTAAATATTGTCACGTAGTATACCCGTTATATCGGACGCTGTCTCCGGAAATACATCATAATGTCTCCGAGCAATGTAGAGCAGAATCATTTATGGGCTGTTTGATTCAATTTAACCTTTTAAAATTACATGTGATTAAGCGATTGTTTTACATTTTTCTACTCAATATTTGGGTCGTAAAATCCAATGTATTTTAAACCTTCTTGGCTTAGAATTTTCCTTGGCCCTGACATTTTACCAATAAAAGGAATGCAGAGGCGGAGGGATGGAAAGTCGGATTACGGGTGGGGTCACACGTAAAAACTCATTTTGTCCACTTTTGTCCTTTGTTATCAGACACGTGTGACCCACAAATTTAAAAAAAAAAAAACGGAGAGAGGTGGAGTGAAGATAAAAGGATAGTTAATAAGGATATTAATAAAAAATTAAATCTAATTCTTGTCGCATCAAATATTATTATACTAAATTTTATAATCACTTTTTCTTATTTACTAAAAATAATAATTTTATATTACAAACTATATTACGTGATAAATATTAAATTTTTATTTAATAATCTAACATTATTTAAACCGGTCTCTGATAATTTTTAGAATGTATTGAATCTTATCTAGATCCTGAAGTTTCGTCCACTCTAGCCAAGCTTCTTGTTACTTGTTATGCACGGAAACATCCTCGTGTAAAACATTTTTATTTCAAAAAAACACGCTTTTTTTTTCAAAACTCGCCTTACCTTCCATTATTATATTATATTGTACTATATATATTATATTATATATATAATTAGATAATTCTGGAATATGTTATTCTTCTTACATCTTTCCCAATACTACAAGACATTGGCTCGGTTTATTTCATGTCGCTCTCTCCCCGTCACTCACGATGACACGCGTCCTGTGGTAGTGTGTTAAGGTGTCGCCTGTCGGAATTGCTGCGCCAAAAGTATAGAATCTCGATCGAAATTACCGGTGGTTGGGAAAATTTTATAAACCTTAACTGTAATTCAGTCACGGTATCGCGACGCATTATACAAGAGCATTATAGCGCTCACTCATGGCATGCTTTATGGTCAAAAGATACGGTACGATCAATGTACTATAAAAAGCTGAGCTCTCTGGGCATCATCATTACATTGAGGAAATCTTGTATGTAACATGTATATTAAGTGATAATGTATAGATAATATTACAAAATAATAAAATTTAATTATTTTTATTTTTAAAATTTTATAGAAATTTAAATGATTAAACTTTTACTAATTTTATAAAACCTTGGTGATATCGTACGTTGGCCGTGATTCGGTCACGATGCCGTGCCGTTTCATTTGAGGGTGCCATGGTGCTCACTCGTGGTGGGTCACGACGCTGTGACCAAATTGCAGTCAAAAGGTACAGTGCCGTCAAAGTACCGTAGAGAATTAAGCTCCCCCGACATCATCACTACACTTAGAAAGTCTTATGTGTAATGAATATATTACGTGACGGTATTTACGATATCACAATTAAATAGAAATTAATTATTTCTAAATTTATATTTTTAAAATTCTATAAAAATTTAAAATAATTAATTCTTATTAAATTACGATACTATAGCTAAGCACTCTCTGTAAGTCTCTCATAACGGGCGGTATAATGTCCAAGGTGGAAGCTATTTTTTTCGGTTTTTTTAAATTAAATTTGTCCTTTCCACGTGTGGCTCACGCTCCTGGAGTGGGCGTGGTATTGGGTGGCCTGGGGGCTTGCGTTAGGTGGTGGGACGTAGCGTTTTCAAATTTTACCCGACACATCATTAAATTAAACTCTTTGATCACTTTTTTATAAAGAAAATCGTATCGCCCATCTGTCTGGCAATATCGTGTCTACTTATTTTCTGTAGTTGATTAATTTTTTCAGGTTATATAGTAAGATAAAAATCACAAAATAATTTCCCTTATTATTTACTTCTCTTCTACACTTCCTCCAAACATTCAATATTAAAAAACTTAATGAAATATTATTAATTTATGTTTCTTAGCATGTCGATCCATTATAGGTAAAATACTTTTAAAATAAATTCTTTCTATTTACAATATTCGATCTTACGTAAGAAGAAGATATATTTTTTCATTTTAATTACATGATATTTGTTGGTTATTTAATTATGTTTTGATCAATGAACAATGACCCCTTTTTTTTTACAAAAATGATTTTTTAATTACGTTGGGAATGGATAAATATCCTCCAAAACATTTAATATTTAACCTTTTCTGGCCATGCTTGTTGGTCGGCCAATCCCAGCTATTCTTGTTGTGGTGGAAGCACTTAAGTGCCTTTAGTTCATCGGATAAAAAAACACTTATTAGAGTTTAATCACTTGAGAAAGTATTAAAAAAGGACTTTGGATCGATAAGATGGAGGGCGGTAGTTGTAAGAGACCAGCTACTCTATTATGTAATATTTAAATATTTATGTTTAACGATAAATATATCAAAAAATTTAAGTATAAAAAAAGATTTAATTTAATAATATCATCACTTGATATGAAATTACGATATCAATAATTCAATTTTGATTGATCAGACTCCATTTGAATCCTTCTTATCCTTTTCCCTCTATCCTTTTTACATTGTTGAGTCTACTTTTAATTAAAAAAAAGCAAAAAAAAAAGAATAAAGCCGCAATTTTTTAATTTATATCCATAGTATTTCAAGATAAAAATTTTTGCAACAAAAAAGAAAATCTTTTTTTTTAGATTTGATACTCTATCATTGGGAAGATTATATTTTGATATATTGTGTCGTGTGATGCTTTGGATAGAGATGAAAATAAGGATATTCTATATTGAGTATGTCTATTCTATATATATGGGCTGGGAGCTTTCATGTAAGGAGTGTTTGGTACGCCCAATATGTGTTCAGAGTCTCGTGTTGTAAGGGTTTTGGGGTTCCTCTTTTGTTCTGAGCTATCTGCCACGAGAATTGGATTATGTATATGTCGTGTTATCCCGTCTTATACTCGTCCCATTGTTACTCAATAATGAAGATGCCACCGACCCTCCTTTTAGTGTGGATGTACGGACGGCAATCAACTGCTGTCCCAAACATCGTACATCCTATGTGCAATTTCTTCTCTCTTCCGAATTAGTTTCATTGTTTCTATGCGATCCGATATTCCCAATAGCTGTAATCTCATATTTTGATGTTCATGTATAAAAAAAGATTTTGTCACATAATTATGGTATTTATGTTTCTCCTCTTCTCTCAAATTTCTTCCATCCACATTGCTGTCGCGACCGAATTTCTCACATTTTAAATACGTTTACCCACAGCAAAGATGACCTGGTCGTCTCTCCTCTTGGTCAAGTTCATGCGCGTTTTAAATGAGCTTCGCGTCAATTGAAAAATCGAACGTGTGGGTCCCTCGTTGTACGGTTGTCAGGCACCAAATTTACACGGTCAAGTTCATGCAAAACTGTCTATCTTCATTACCCATTCGGTGAAGGGAGTACACGACGTGAGTTAATTCATAATAAATATCTGCAAGTAAATGACGCATTTTTCCTACAATAAAAAGAGAGAACATATCGTCCTGACTAATATTACTAGAAAAGACTCTTGAAATTATATCTTAGCGGACACCCATTTTATAAACTACACTAAACTTTTAGTCGTGCAGCATTGATGAAGCCATCATTAGTACCAATTGTTTAGTTCGTCTGGTATGTTTACAGTTAAACACGGAAGCTCGAAATATTATGTAGCAGGATAGCTTGGTCGCCATTATTGCTGCTTAACTTTTATTTATGAAAAAAGAGAAAAAATCTTAAATGATCTACCTTATAATAATGTGATGAGGAAGAACAAATTATATTACTTTATTAGTAATGATTACAATAATTATTCGGATAATTTATACTAATTTACTCGTTTGTTATATTTTTACTGGTGTGCCCTCACTGTACATGGTGAAGTATGATCATTTAAGAATTTCTCAAAAAAGATGTCATGAATCTCATGCAAAATAGAAGAATTAGATAGAAGCAAAATGTTATAAGAAATCTCGACCGTAAATTTGAATTTAAGACCTCTGAATCAATTTTGTCAAGCTACCCATTTGGTGGAGAGAGTACATGACTTGAGTGCTAATAAATACTTACACATAAAGTAAATTTCACGGCTTAAATTTTCAGTAAATTCGTGATTGATTGTACCGTTTGATTTGGTCGAGTTAGTTGGAAAAAACTTAACAGCATTCAGCGGGGCCAACTTCTCTGTGGAGTTAGTAGCAGGATGAGCCTGTCCAAATTAACGAGAAATTCGTGATCTTATCTCGTCATGTGACGTGAAAAAATATTAATTAAAATATAATAAATGAGCAAATTAATATAAATTATTAAAAAATTTATTATAATTAATATTAATTAAAATAATTTAATTAATTTTTTCTAATCACTTTATTAGGTGATAAAATCGTAGAAGTGTTTTTTGCCCAAATTAAGAGTCACACGCGTTGACCAGTTTGACCTAACCGGGCCGTACGTGTCCGTGTCACGTGCTGTATGAAAACACGCGTGGGGACGAGAAGCGGACTTGAAGACTACATGCAGACTCCGAGGCTGGTAAACGGCAACCAACAGACCTTGGCATATTCTTCTCTTTGGCGGTTAACAATTTTTATCTACAAAATCCTGCGATTAGGTGACCGAACTCACTATCGATCAAAAAGAGAGAGAGAAAAACACGCCTCTAGACCTATTCATAAGTTGATAATATATATTGGATCAGGTCCATAGTTTAATTCTCTTAAGACCCGTATCTAAGGATTAATGACGGATTTCAGGCCATATAATATACCATATTATAAATTACTCTATTGTTGTGGCATCGGATATCATTGATAGAAAAAGTATCTGGAAAAAAAGGGAAAAAGTAACCGAACTTGCTAAGAATAAAATCAAATAAAAAATAGTAAATGATATTTTTAATTCTCAACTTTTTATACTTTTACTATTTTCATCATAAACATTTATTTTTATCATTAGAGTCCCCGACCTTTTGAATTTTTACCATTTTCATCTTACTATTACTTTTTTTATTTAAAAAAGCATATTCAATCCAAAAAAAGAATATTTCATCCAATAATTATTGGTGATAAAACAAATGAAAATGAAAAGCATAGGTAGAGTTTTACTAATAGTCATATCTCCTTAAAAAAAAAACGTTCCAGATTCAAAATTGATTGATAATTATTATTATTATTATAAAATCTTGACTTATTCTGAGAAAATTGAGCTTTAATTTTAGAATAGGCACATGCTAATAATCATTATTTCATTAATCATGGACGAAATATACTTTTTTGAAAAATATCTTTGTCGAAGTGATTTTTTAATGTAATATTCTTTTTTAGATGGAAAATGTTTTTTTAATGGAAAAAGTAACGGTAAGACTAAAGTGATAAAAACTCAAAAGTTTAGGGATGTAAATAGTAAAAAATAAAGGTTTAAAATGAAAATAATAAAAATACGAAATGTTGAGGACTAAAAGTGGATTTTTTCCATGAAAAATGGTGCATTCATTTAAAAAAGAAAAACAAAACCTCATGAAAAATTTATGAGCTTTTAGTAAAATGCGAAAAATTACACCAACGTAAATTAAGTGTTTGGATTATGACAAAAGATAATAGTGTCTGATACGAAGAGATTTTGAGTTTAATTTTCATTAGTAGAGAATCTATTTGCCCATTTATTCCACCTTCATTCTATTTTATATTAGATATATATACCTCTTTGGCAAATAAAAAAGTCTTTTAATTATAAATTAAAAATGATATTATTACGCTAAAACTCATTCTTTTGAAATTTTCTTTTATGCGCATCTAGGGATATTTTTTCTGTTGCTTTTATCAACGCCACATGCCTTGTAAATATCCTGCAAGTCAAGAAGTGGATAAGTTCATAAGCACAGGTTGCCCACTAGGGCGTACTCCTCATGGATTATGGGCCGGCATGGATCTAAGGTGTGCGTGTGTTCGCTGTTTAAACTTCAAAAAAATGTGTAAAATAATATAGAGTTATTTACTCAGAAAAGTACGAACTATTTCAAATTTTTTTAATTTATCACGAAATATTTTTTATTCAAAAAATTACAGTCTATTCAAGAATTTCATAATCTACCATAAACTTTTTTTGTCCAGAAAATCACAAACTATGCTCTATTTTTTCTAATCTATCATGTCGTTAATTTTGACCGTTAATTGTTGATATATACCGTTAATTTTACTGATGGTGCAAATAGATTCTGACGTGGTGTCACACGTAACATTCATCTGATCGTAAAATAGACAACATCTGTTTACATATCAATCCTCATGATAAAATAGAGAATTCGACAACAGTTTATAAATTTTTTATGATCAGATGGATGGCACGTATGATACCACTCCAAACTCCGTTTGCACAATTAGTAAAATTAATGGTACATATAAGCAATTGACAGATAAATTAACGGCGTGATGAATTAGGAAAGTCTTGAATAATTCGTAATTTTCTGGGTAAAAAAGTTCGTATTAGATTGGGAGATTCTTGGATAGTTCGTGATTTTCTGGACAAAAAAATAATTCGTGGTAGATTGAAGAATTATTAAATAGTTCGTACTTTTCTATGTAAATAACCCAATAATATATAAATTTTATATTGTTGAGAGTATCTTGTATCATGCGAAAAGTTCAAGAGACTCGAAAATCTGATTAGGTGAGTGAAAATCAATAAGGAACCATGTTCAACTCTAATATTAAATCTAAAAGTTTCCTAATTGTAAGCTATCTCATCTTAATCAAATTGACATATTTTTCACGTGGGAATATCTTGGATCTTTTTAGTTGTAATAAGTCCATATATTTTTTGGTTATAATAGATCTATGTAAATGCGAGAACGGAACCAATATGAGTTGGTTTAAGTGGTAAGACACTTGTTCCCCTTAAGTAAAGGTCTTGAGTTCAAGTTTTTGTGGATGGAGAAAACTTATGCTGGAAGAGCTTTACTCCTTAAATGGGCCAACCCGACTCAAACTGGATCAGTCAGTAATTCAATGGGTTTCTAAATATCAGTGTGCACATAAAAAAAACAAGAGAACGGAATACTCAGCCAAAAGAAAAAAAAAAGGGGGAGAGCGGAAGCTATGACCTCTTCAATTCAGACAGGCTGCACTTACCCCCCCAGACCGGATATCCCCATTGGCGATAAATTCTTAAGCATGCCTATTTCATAGATAATGCAATGAATTTAGTTAGTGATTATTTGATACGTCAGCAAAAAATATCACACCTTGTTCAATAAAATGACTATTATTAATTGACAGAAAAAATTAACCGTGATCCTTTTGATAACGTATCAAATATTTTATTATCTGATTTTACAGAACGTGACAAGTCGGGGCTCGGAGAAGCCCCGGGGTCGAGCTTAACAGTAAAGAACAAGAGATGAGAAGGGAGAGAAAGGGAGTGAAAGAACGGGCTGGGCCATGTCAAGGCGAGAGGAATTGGGGAAAGGCCCATGGCGCTGGCAGGTGAAAATGAGTGCTTCATTCAAAACCACCCGAAATTTATTTAGGGTGCAAAATTTTATTTATTTTTATCTCTATTATTTTAAAGGGAAGTTTACGGTTTTAGCCTTTTTTTTATTTTTAAAATTACCCTCCATTGTAATTTACAAATATCATAATTTTAGATTATTTATGTTATTTTAATTACTTTAAAACAGTTATTTTACCAGCTATCCCTTTTATTCACACTAGTTTTTATTCTGAAAATGTGTGTGAATCTCTCTACAATCCTAATTATCTAAAACATTCGTTTTGGGGTTCCATTTTAAAATCATATTTTAGGACATTTTATCATTCAAAAAGTTTTGATATGTGGAAGTGGGGCTGTTTGGTTAACTTGTTTAATCGGCATATAATATTATTTTTACCTTTTTCAATTGTATTAGGTGATACTCACCGCATGCAGCACAGGTCGTTCGCTAGTGTTAGATCCCATCTCGGCCCCAGTCGCCTATTTCACCATGCGGTCATGGGTTCGAGCCCCACGGTGACGGTTCGCTCACAATATTACAAAATTCAATATGGTATCAGAGTCAGGGGTGAGGTGCCCCTTAACACGCTATGCGTAAGAGAGGATATTAAATCTCACATCGGCTATATAAGAGAATAAAAATGAGTTTATAAGATAACTTGGTACCACCACATGATCGTTTAAGATTTTGGGTGGAAACGAGCTTAGTACTCTTGTAGGCCAATTATTAATAATACGTGTAAGCGTCTGACCACACAATTATCTTTGATGTAAATCTGGACCCGATTCTTGCAGTCCCCTCAAGACATAAGCCCGCAACTCGGCAGTCCCCTCTCAGCCCTAGTCACCTACTTCACCTTGTGGCCGTGGGTTTGAGCCCCACAGTGACGGTCCACTCAAAACATTATAGAATTCAATAGCTAGTATTCTTGTAACGATGAGTTTATTCTTTTTCACCTCATGAACACCTCATAAACTTATAGATTTAGGTAAGGTTACGTGTAAAATACATCTCACCAAGAACTAAGTGCTCAAGGGAGAATCAAATATCTGACCTCGTAAAATTTCACATAATTTAGATATACGTTCTATTCACTTAAACTAACTCACAATTGTTAAAATTTTATTATTTTTATTAAAAAGGATTGCATCGAGTTTTATGTTTTTGAGTTACATCCCTGATATGACAGTAGAAGAATGGAGGCAATGGGACGTTTCATTCGATGGAATAGAATTGGAGGACGACAACAATTGGAAAATGATAGAACTGACAGGTCAAATTTTGAAATTCTGGTGGAATTTATTTTATTTAGTTGGATTTTTTATCCATATTTTATTTAATTGGATAGAATAAAAAAAAGTGGATACTTGCATAATTAGCTAATTTGAAGACGTCGGTAACCATCAAATGACATAATTATTCTCTAAATTATTTACGGAAAGAAATTATTCCCTAAATTTAAATAAATCTAAATATAAACTTTTAGCTCTCCTTTCTATAAAAGTTGCTTCCATAGCAACTCTCCTTCTATTTCGCAAAATTTGGAAATTTTTTTTTCATTTTTTCAAAAATTAAAAGGCGAAAAATAAAGAACCCCATTAATTTTTTTAACTGAATTTTCTGTTAAAAATGGAGGGTAGCAGTAATTTCCACTTACCCATCTCACTATATAATATTCGAATTTTAATATTTAATCTCGAATATATCAGATAAATTAAACATACAACAATCAGTACTTGACTCATCAACATAATATCACAAAAGAACTAGTACAGTTTAAAAATCGGCGTCCTCCAAACCTAGACTCAAAGAGTATACTACTTGTATCTAGAAATCAAATAAGTCCTAATTCAAATTAAGTTTGAGTCGGATGGCCCCGTTAAGAGGTAAAACTTCCATCAAATGAGTTTTTCCTTATCTGTAAAATGCGAACTCGAGATTTCTATTACCACTTTGATTATTTAACTTTACATATGAAAATTTACAGTTCAACCCCTCTGTCGTCAACTCCTTTTATTTAGGCCAGAACTTCTCTGTCTACTCTCAGTTGACTATATTAAAATAGAAATAGCAGTAAAATTAGGACCTTTTAACCAAATGATAGTTTAATGAAAAATAAAACTATTATTTTTTAGTTTGGAGCATAGTAAAGCAAAAATATTAAAGAAATAAACATTTAATTCCGCAATATCAAAAAAGAAAATGATTTTTTATTAGTGAAAAAAATATTCATTCATTCATAAAAGATTTTACAATCAAAATAAAAAAAAGTATTTCACCAAAAAAGATGCCTATATTAAAGTGTAAAATGTCAAATGGTGATCAAATTTTAATGTGATTATCAGGTCAGTTCTCGAATAAAATTTGCCACTAGTTTGGTTTAAAATTTACGATTTCGTCCTCCAAATATCCAATCATTAAGAGGAGGTAATAGAAATAATTAGCAGCTCAGTCGGCTGATGTTGTTATAGTAAATAATGTTTAATCCAAAACGCACAAAATTATCCTTTTACCCTTAACTAAACATAAATTTTCAATCCATACCAATTTTAACACACTAATTCAATAGTTCTCTGATCCAAAAATCTCCAATGGCCGCCCATCACCCGATCGAGTTTCGGGTTTGATGCGTGTCATTTTTGCAAAGTCATGTATTGAGAGCGGACCATTAGCGAAGTAGACGATTGGACCTAGGAGCGATTGCGGGGTTTGCGACTTATATCAGTGAAAAACTACTAGATACGGGCCTGGTTTATGTCAAAGATCACGGTGTTCGGATACTCATATATATTGTATTATTGTCAGTAGACCTTACAAGAAATTGAGACCGTTCCCACTAAAAAGTCTAAATTATCATATAGTGATACACAGTTCTCTTATAAACTTATCGTTATTTTTTAATTTAACCGATGTGGGATTTAAGAATTTTCTTCGGACTTTGAGTGGAACTAATTCGGGATGTGTCGATCTCCCTTGGGCGCCAGGTATATCGAGGCAATGGCAGGCATGGAATCATGCATGTACTCAGTCAAATGTGCGCGCTTCGCTCGAAAGTTCGATTCCGGCGATTCAAACATGTCGAACATAAAAAAGTGTGGTGCTGTGCCTATGGACAGCTCGAATTGCTACCATCACTTTGATCGCTTAATGTGCAAGTTTCTCCAGGACTGCTGATCACCCACAGGCTCATTCTATATTCTCGATGTCACTTGCCTTTTACCCTCAGATTCTCATAGGTTTTGCTTTATCCACATGATAATGCATGACAGGGATCCACACCATCAGATATGGTGGCATTTATTCCTTGGGTTTCATCGATTGGGTGTGTTATCTGGACAAGCGCTCACCGGGCGAATGCCACTTATCCAAATGAATGACACCCAATCAGAATTGACTCAAGTGAAAAATCGATCACACGTTACATATTCAAATTAAATCGATTCTAACCCGGCTTTATTTTATCAATAATATTTAGAGATGTTTGAGAGATCCATCTTCATCTCTCCCTCCCAGTTACCTCTAAGGGAAAGTCTTATATGTAACGGTATACTATATGACAGTACTTATGTGATATTACAAATTAATAAAATTAAGTTATTTCAACGGTTTTGTTTTTATTTTTAGGATTTTATAAAAAAAAACTTAAGATAGCTGAATCTTATTGATTCACGACACCATATAAATACTGTCAGGTGATATACCTATTACACAGAAGACTCTCTCCCCTTTACATCGAAAAAGTCTGGCACAAACCGGTATATCACGTAAGAATTTTGATGTGGTCACCAACCAATAGAATTAGTTACTTATAAGGATTTTTTTTATTTTTAGAGTTCTATAAAAAAATATTAAGATAATTGAATTTTATTAATTTGTAACACAATATCAACACTATAACATAATATGCCATTTACATATGACACTCTCTCCCCTTTACGTGGGCGTAGCGTTGCCCCTTTGCCTTCATCAAAGGGCAAGTGCTTCCCCGACCTCGTGGAGGGCCCGTTACTCCAGTTAGTAAGTGTAAATATACACTGTGATCAATTCATTATCCAGTCTCCTTAGTGTAGTAGGTCTAGAAGTAATTCGATAAAGGAATTCAATTCTTGCTAATGAATCTCTTATTTACCGAACACGAGGGAGTGAGATCGAATAATACTAGACTTAAGTCGGAGAATGAAAGGGTTACAGAAAGTCGGATGAATGGGATTGGTAGCTCTTTAATTTGCTATTTCTCGTGTAGTATTGATGATGCTCATCTGGAATCTTTCCCTGTTGCAGTTGCAGTTGCAATACATGATTGAAATATTAGTTTAGCAATTTCAGTCTTGTAGAGGTTAAACACGATTGAAGTATTCAACCTATCCCTTCGCCATGGAGTTCATGACTTCTTTTTGCATGGTCTCTTTTAAACTTCAGCCCTCTTTAAGCTCTCTTCTATGGAAGTTTGGTCTAGTAACAAGTCGCGCACTTTAAGCTCTTCGAATGTTCGAGACTTGTTACTAGACCAAAAAATATTTTCTGTATTTTTATTTTTTCGTATTCTTTTTCTAGTCTTATAGTCTTTTCCTAACAGGAAAATTGTGATTATATTATCATAAATCCAGTTGTGGTAGTTAATTAAATGTATTGTTTTTATAAGCCCTTAATGGAAAGAGACATGAAAAGCTTCACATGTATATAGTCGCGCTAGATGTCAACCCGTGCGATGCACTTATTTTATTATTTAATAAAATTAGTAAAAAAATAAATGTACCAATGACTTAACAAAATCTTAATTATAGTTATTGAGAGAGAAAATTCAGGTGCTTTTGTATATAGTGAAAAGGGCATAAAGGGAAATGAAGAAAAATTATAGAGAAATAACATAGAAAAAAAGAAAGTGACTATTGTTAGACATTGCAAGTATAGTTATACGTTAGTAAATTTACCATTCTATCTCTACTTTTCTGAATCTAATGGTCAGTAAAATTTACATGTATTGGTCAATGAGTTATTTGAGAGCGTGAAAAAGATACCAAAACAAAGATGTGCTTAATATGGATAGGTATACAAATGCTATAGGGTGAGAAGTGACCGCGTGAAATAACAGTAAGTCCACATATAATTATTTTCAAATAATTTCATTTGAAAGAGGAAAAAGACATGAAACCTCTCCTCTAAAGCTATATAATAATAGAAGATATATCTTGATAAACATAAAACTGTTTAACAAAAAATTAATCATGACTCATGATTTACAAACAATATAAGTTCAAGAAAAGAACCCAAGGCTTCTAATCATTTTCACCATTTGTTAGATGGTTTAAAGATTGTATCATAAAATTTCCCATAAATATGTATGATAGGAGGCACTTAGGAAATTGAAAAAAAATATATTTAATGTTCCTACTTCAAAGTAATGTGGAAAGAAAGAATCAATTAAGTTATTCTGATTAGTAATAATTAAGGTAACTAACTACTCATTTGATTAATGCTAATTTGCACGTTTGTCATAATCTAATTGATATTTTCTCATGCCACGTGATGAGATAAGATCATCTAGAAAGTGTGAGAGATAATCACCCCTGAAATCTAAGGAAGACTGTGGAATATTACAAAAGTTTTACCTATTCTATCTATATGTTGTTACATTATATTATTTCGACTATCTTTACCCATCCATCTACTCTTATTACAAGCTTTTATTCCTTTTTTTTTAGTATACAAAGGAGACACATGAGTCTAAGAGAGTAAAAGGAAGAGAGGATACACGGAACACATGAAGTCCCATATGTGAGATCGAACTCATAACCTCTAGGTCACGAAGCGAAAGTAACACTAACTATACTAAATCATCTTTCTCTATTGTTACAGGCTCTAGAAGTTGTATATAAGTGCATATTGTGACAGGCAAAGACCCAAGACGCAATTTATTGTTAACACAAAATAAATCAAGTCTATACTATTTATTTTTAAGCAAAAAAAGTTGCTCTCAACTCAAATTTTCACATGATATAAGATTGCAATATTACCCGAGCGCATACTCCGATCTGATTAATTTTACATGAAAAGATTTCAATGTTAATGCAATGCACGTGCTTGTATCTGATCAAATTTACCTTTCAGAGCAATGGCTGTAATGATTTTTCTATATTGGCGGCGGGGAGGTGTATATATATATATATATATGTATATGCGAGTTGCAAATTCAAGATTTATGATGAAACGCTCTTGTATTTGTATATCCTCTTCCACGCAAAGTCTTGCCATGTAGTCCCACCAAGATCTTAATCGACCTTAGGATCTCTACGGTTCCTCTTCTCCCGAATCCGATTTCTAGGTCTGTCCCCAGATATATCGATATATTTATAGCCACTCGGTAGGGTTATAACACATCGGACAGTTACCTAACATTGTGTTTGGATCGGGGTGAATGGAGAGCAAAGGGAACGCGGGAAAATTTTCCCTTATTCGGATGCCAGATTGTAATGAGGGAAAGGGAAATGGAGGGGAATTATTTACTCCAATTCCCCTCGAAATCCCTTTTTTTTTTCACCCTCAATTTGGGGTTGAAATGGGTGAAACAAAAAAATAAGAAGCCATTTATACCAAATTACTCTTATAAAATCGATTCAAAATTTTAATCTCACTTTTATTTTCGTGTAAAATGTAAACTACTGTTATCTATTCACTCTTGACTCCATATCTATCTTTGATTAAACACCTTGTAAATTGAAAGCAATACTCAGTTATCCAGTGCAAACGAGAAAAGATATTGTCATAAAAATTATCCTTAGCAATATTTTACTGTTCTCTCTATTATATTTTTTGAAATATATGTAAATGAAACTCGGATTGAACATTTCTTTTTAATAATATGAGACTTAGGAGCCATGAGTCAACTTAAGTAAAATACAAATTTTGAAAAATGATAGATAAGAAAAACTCGGTAGAGCATTATATTCATCTATTAGTTAATAAGTTGTATATTAATTTAGTGTGATATAAAGAGGAGGGTGTACTTGCCGATTAATTAATAAATTATATGCAAACAAAATTAATTTTCCCCCTCTTTCCCCGTATTATAACACTTCCAAACAAGATAAATATTTTCCTTCGTTCACCCCATTTCTGATAAAGTCTTATATGTAACGGTATCACTTAGTGTCAATGCTTATGTGGTATGTGATGACAATAATTGATCAAATCAAGCTATTTTTAGAATTGTATTTTTCCCTTTTAGGTTTTATGAAAGACATTTTAAAAAATAACTAAATTATATTGATTTATAACATCACATCAGTATTGACACGTGGTGTACTTATTACGCACAAGACTCTCGTCATTTCCCTAGCCTGCCCTTCACCTCCTCTCTCCATTCACCTCCATCCAAATAAAGGTTGAGAGGAAAATAAAAATAATAAATGAAGAAATTGGACAAAATCTTATCATGTCACTCTCATCTTCCACATCAGCCCCACAATCGGTCTATAGCACAAAGCATCACCCTACCCAACATGCATACATATGAGATTCAATTCTTTTTAACTGAAAAAGATTCAAAGTCAAAAGGAACAAAAAAAAAAAGAACAAAATGGAAAAAAAAAAAAGGCATTGGAGAGGAGGAGATGATGACAACACTTCAGCCACCCACCACGTCATGGGGGTGGAATATTAGGAAAAAAGTCAAAGTATTTGGATATATGCACTCCCGTCTTCTCGAGGAAGATTTCCCAGCTAAATTGTCAACCCACATTGATGTTAATCAATAGAGTAGCCTGAGCCTTCACCATCTTTATGTATTCCCTACAATTTCCAAGATTGAGATCTCTCTGAAATCACCAAGCGACTGACTAGTACTCTAAACATTGCATCTGCATCTTTTTCGGTTTACACCTCCTAATAACTAGAAGTTCAATGTGCTACAATTAATTTAGGTTTAAATTGGGTCAACTCACCCTCTCAAAACATAGATTATCTATCAAGAAGACTCAAACATGAAATTTTACGTAAAGAGGAGATGTATTTTATCATATCAACCAATATTTATTGATAATATTGAATGTATATTACTCATCCACTGCGGATAAGTGAAAGTCAATCAAAACTGATTTAAACTTAAAATTGGTTCTATTGAGATCTCAGGTATCTAGCTGAACAACCTCATCAAAATTTTCCCTTTTTCTGAATCATTATACTTATGCAATCATGGAAGAATGCTACATGAATAGGTCTTAAACGCATACAAGTTATTTCCCTTGAAAAACCCCTCATATTGATCGAGTTGACAGATGACCAGGTTGTGATTTCTATCGATCCATCTACGTATACCAAAATAAAAGATAAACAAGACTTTGTTGATATTTAAACCGTAACTTTAATGTTACACATTGATGTTGATCGAATTGAATTGTCATGAGAGAGTCGATGAAATGAGGATTCAGTTTCAAGCATGACATTCCTTAACCCATTAAAGATGGAACTAATCAGTGGGAGCGACACATGATACTGAATCGGATATTACGTCAGTAAAATTAATTTATGATAGCGAAATTAATAACCTGAGTAAGAGTCATACATAATAAATTAAGTTCATATCATAGTATTAAAAGATGCTGTAATAATTGTGTCACTTCCCATGAATAGTACATCATGATTTGACTGAAGATAACTTCAAATTTGATTCGCGAATAATTTATATACATATACATATATATATATATGGAATAGTATGTGTTGTACCATAAAGATGTTATTCCTTGTCATCCAAATGAAATTCTTCTTGCCTGCCCTATCAAAAGGGACTGCCCATTACATTACATACACACACCCCCACACACACGCACGCACACATGTGCGTGCGTGTGTGTACATAATTAATTAATCTGTAATAGCTTTAAAAACAAATCATTTACACGTTTCAATTTCGCTGCCAACCCTGTGGCCGAAAGTATTCCATTAACTAAAAATGAATCTTAGACTTTATTGCAACACCAAATCTCTTCTGTACGGTCGCCCCCTCCAAAGTTTTGACTTAGAAAACTCATTTGTATCATGTCCAACTATTTAGTGATAAAATTCTCTCAATTATAAATTTTTTGTGTATCCACCACAAGACATCTTAAAACTTTATCAATCACAAATTTTCCCTCGACAAAACTTGAATTCAAGACCTTATTTATGAGAAATAAGTATCGAACCACCTTAATCAATATAAATTGATGTATAGATTTTCTTTATTTATAAAATTCTAACAGAATTTTCATTAATCTAAGCAAATATCTTAATGGAACTTTTGAGGGTCCGTCTTTTGATTATATCCAATTAGTAATGATGAGAATAATAGCTTATAATTTTTATTTTTATTTATTTTTGAATAGATCCGATACTTTGCCTTTCTCATCACAGCAGCAAGGCCTTTATAAATACGGGTCCTTGAAGTCCCATACTCCACACCATCAACACAATTCAAATCAATCACACACACATACACCCTTCTATTCGCAATCAAAAACTTATTCCTTCTCTTCCTCACACCATCGCATTCCGAGAATACTCTTCTGGGGTTCGAGATCTCCCGAGTGAACGAGAAAAAGAGCATTTTCTGTACTCTCCTTGAGGATCAGTCCGGTGCTTAACCAAGGTTTCGACCTAAATGGCTGACAGGGTAAGGGATCTGGCGTCGAAGAAGGCAGCAGTGATCTTCACCAAGAGCTCGTGCTTCATGTGCCACAGCATAAAGTCCCTCTTCTATGAGCTCGGGGCGAGCCCTGCGATCCACGAGCTAGACAAGGACTCCGGTGGCCAGGAAATGGAGCGGGCCCTGCGGGTACTGGGCTGCAACCCCTCGGTCCCGGCCGTGTTCATCGGCGGCAGATACGTCGGGTCGGCCAAGGATGTGATATCCCTTCATGTGGATGGAACCCTCAAGCAGATGCTCATAGATGCAAGGGCCATATGGTTCTAAGACAAGTGTGAATGATTGTAAGCATATATATATATATCTATATGTATGGAGAAGCTAACCCAATGGCATTGTGCGTAATTAAAAGCAATGCTGAATGAATTAGGGCTTTGCTTCCCTTCGGTTTATCTAAATCCAACGTCATTTTCCGACATCATTTCTTTTCGTAGCTTTACACACACACGCACGCACACACACACACGCACGCACGCGTATAAGCGCGCACACACATACAGATATATATATATATATTACGGGCATATATCAGCGAGTGGCTGATAGCATAGGGCACCTTCTTTATGCATGCATCTTAGGAAAGAGACAATCTTAATCTTATCAAGGTGATGCACTAGGCAAAATTATGATCCATGTAGCGCAACCTTATTACCTTAAGAAGCATCTCAATAAGTCATGCTAGACTGAAACATCAACTGAGATTAGTCTCATCCAATGGACTGATCAGCTACACCCTGAGATTTTTACAGAATAATTAAGATAAGTTCCAAGTTGGGAGATACAATTGACAGCATTCCCGAGTTGAATTGTGCAGCCCACTGGACGCTGACTTAGTCACCACTACAAAAGGTATGGCAGGGGTGCTCAAAAACTGGTTTAGTATTGAAACTGAACTGAATCCAATCAAAATGAAAATTCCAGTTTAGTTCGATTTGATATATTAGGTCCAAATTAAAGCTGTTTTAGGGAGAAAAAAAATTAAATTAGAGTAGAACCGGTTCTTTTCAATTTGGTTCAAGTTCAATTTATCATAAACCTATATATTTGATCACCCCCGAAAAGAATAGGGATATTCAAAGACTGGTTCGTACCTGAACTGGCTTCCATTCAAACCAAACCAAGCAAAACCAAAAAATTTATTCCAATTTAGTTCTATATAGTAAGTCCGAACTAGAATCGCTTTAGGGGAAAATTGAATTCCAATAGAACTGATTCTTTCTAGCTTGGTTCATCCCCGAACCGGTTTTTTTTATGAGCCCTACAATTTTGATAATGAAAAAATCATCTTTATTGCCCAAGCTTTTTCTTTGGTCTGCACCGCCTCATGCCCAAAAAGTCAATAAGTCATAATTAACTAATTCAAACTCAAATCAAATTATTTCATAAGAGGTGAAACTCTTTCGATTTTAAATTTCCTCAGTTCACAATATTCGACCTTGAGATTTTGTTCAAGAGGAACCGATGAAAGATTACTTCGATTAACGTATATCGATTATTTTCCAAGTATTCCACGGAACGAGGATATACGAAAGCCGAGCCAAACTTTGAACAAAAAGTGGTACACCTTTGGTGGGTTAACCTTAATTGAGAACTCAATTGATTTCAAGACGATCAATAACGGATGAAAATAGGAGTCGAACCTTCTTTTTTCCTGATAACTCTATAAGATTCTTTACATTGCCAACAGAATCGAAAGGAGGAAGACAGGGAGTATCGCCAGAAAAGGAAGATGAAAGGCATATGCATTATTGATATAGATAAAGTAACGGTTAATCGAATATTCAACCACTAGTTAGTTAAATATGCTTTGCCATGTCATTGCTGACGGAGAATATATTTTCTGAATGTTGCGATTTCAGTGCTGCCAAGAATTACCCACTTAAATTGCCGAAAGGGCTACTTCTACATAACACAAATATAACTTTTATATATATATATATGGGAAAAAGATGATTTTCGTTTTCAATCTTTCACACCTTTTTCAACTTCAGCCTAGATCTTTTTTTTGGGTCGAAAACAGTTTTCAATATTTCTCACTTAATTCAGTTTTAGTCATGTCTTTACTATTTTCATTAAAATATGTTGGCATGGATCACCCACCAAACAAGAGGCATATCCACGTGGATAATAATAAGTCTGACTAATTTGCTTTTCCTTTCGTAAATCAATTTGGAGTAATTTCATTGAATTGATTTAGAGGAATCGGACTTATTACGCCTCTTGTTTGGTGGATAAAACATGTCAATATATTTTAACAAAAATAGTTATGGCAAAACCAAATCTGAATTAAATGGGAAAGGTTGAGAATTGTTTTCAACAAAAAAAAAAGGTTTAGGCTAAAATTAAAAAAGGTGCTAAAGATTCAAGACCAAAACTAACATTTTTTTTCTTATATATCGATTCAGCAAAATTTTGTGTGCGGGGACAGTTAAGTTCTACAGGTTTAAAAATGACTAATTTAGTCATATAAAATCAGTTCTAGTACATTTTTAGTTTAAATCACACTATTTTACTAACATGGAATTCACACTATTAAAAAGTCAAACATATAAGAATTCTAGTGTTATTTTTCACATATATGTATATATTATATCTGTATTATTATGTGAAAATTCAGGAGAGTTTTGAAATATTTTTAGATTACGTATTAATATATGAAATCTAATTTTCAATAAACATTATATTAGTGAAAAATGGTTGTGATAATAAATTTACTAATATATATTTATCTATTTTTTCTCCGCTAACATCTTTCCTCTCTCTCTTATTTTATAAACATTTTTCTTGTTCTCTCTATCTTTTCACTACATAAAAGAAAAAAAAATTTCTAAATTTATTATTATCATTTTCTATATTTTATTTACTAAAAAATCACACACACAAAGTAAATTGCAATTGGAATTTTGTCTAATCACTTAGGTACTCGCTTTTTTTTTACTAATTTATTAAATAATAAAAAATCTGCAATCAACAGATGTATTTGTTAATTTTTTCTATTTTCTTATTTCCATTCAGCATATAAATATCTATTAATTAATTTGGTTATTATAATTCTTCAAACATTTGATAAAGTTATCCTTTACTCCTACAAGTTCGGTATTCTGTTTAGCATGTTTTCTCCCTTTCTCCTTATACTCCTCCACCTTATATGAAATTTATAATGGAACCAGAGTCGGTCAATCCTGATGAGCTTGCTATCTAATGTCCCTATCACAGTGGGTGTGTTCGAGTATAGGGTAAACCGGGAATCAGTAGGAAAAATTATAGGTTTTCAATAGATCTCAATAGAAATCGAATAGATTTCTGGTAACAAATCAAGGAACCGGTCTGTTCCAGTTCTGACAAACAAGGTATCTGCAACCTTTTAACCAATTCGCATGGTTAATTTTAATCATTCATAACATACTCATTTAAACTCTAATTCACAAATCATTTCATTGTATTTCTAACTTGATAAACTTTTATTGACATAGTAATTATCCACATTTGATAAATTCTTCATGCCTGAAATATTATTATAATTTAAAATTATATATATTTGATTAAAATAATAATTATGAAATTTCTTTGAATGCGATTATTTTATAACTACTAAATATATAAATATTGAAATAATCCATATTATAGAGGTAAAAAAAATTAATAAACAGGTTCTAATTGGGCACACGAAATCTGTGATATCTAACATGATCGAGGGAAAGTCCAGTTCTGAGATTTGACAAGGTAGGGTTTGAATCCAAAATTTAAAAAATAGTTTTATATATAGTAAGGTCCGAGTATCATGAAATAATATAGGATACATGAACTCGATCGCCCTCTACCTATAGCTATCATATATCAAGGTAACTTATAATCTGAAAAATTCATGCGTTTGGAAATGTGCAGAAACCACTACTCTGGTGAGATATAAAATAGTTATGACCGCTATATCGACGGGATATAAAACGGTTATTAGTCGCTACGCCAACATGATATAAAATGACTGCTGGTCACTATGTAAAATGGCTATTTGTTGCTAAGTAAGCGGGATATAAAAACGATTGTTGGTCAATATCCCAACAAGGTGTAAAATGGTTATCGGTTGCTATGCAGGTAGGATATAAAACGTACATTAGCAGTTTGATTTGTGGGATATGAAATGAACATTAGCTATTGTACCGATGGTGACATAAAAATTGGAAATCCAATATTCTCGGACCTAGTTTTGAAGATCGAAATTGCCTTGACTGTCAATATTCAAGATATACCTCGGATAATTACAGCAGAAGTCTTATAAGTGCATTATTTCCAGCAATTGAGTCCTATAAGTTTAAAAATGACTAATTCAATCCTATGACATGAAATTTAAGTCCGAATCATTACTGTTTTACTGACGTGGACTTCGCGCCATCAACAGTTCCGTTAACAGAATAGTGATAATTTGGACCGAAAGTGTAATAAAATTAATTTTATAGTACTGAATTAGTTATTTTCAAAGTTATAGGACTCAATTACTAAAAATAATAAATATATAGGACTTGAAGTGCCCTTTTCCCCACTTTTTAGTGTTATATGCTGATCTCGAGGGGACTGTTGACGATTTAATTTTCTTCTTATTAGTAAATAATATTTTACATATAGTTAGTTCTTAATGTTAGAGATATTTGTTCTATTTTATCTCATCATATATCATATTACAACCGACCAATTGTACTTGTTAGATTTTCTATTTTCTTATCTGTCATGAGTGATCACTTAGCATATATATAGCTAAGTTGGCTATGTAATCCTTGAATCATTCAATAGAGAAGTAATCCTTTACTCCCGTGAGTTCAACATTTGGTCTGCCACGTTCTCTCCTCTTCTCCTTACACCCCTCCATCTTACATGAAATTTGTCATTTAGTATTTATAATATCTGATAGTGATATAATACAAATATTCTACGATTACTGTAGTTTATTACTTTCCAATTAAACTGCTCTGCCAAACTTATAAATAGGCGAGTTATTTTACATATTCATAGAGTTTACATTGCATAATAATACTCCCACTATGTCGGTCTCATGGCTATCACCTAAGTCTTTTCTTTAGCTGTTCTCCTCTTATTTTAATTTTCTAAGCATATATAGTGTAGAAATGTACTGCTCCTAGATGTATAAATTCACACTTCTGTTAGAACTATATGGCCTTTGCATCTACGAGCATCGGCTTGAGGTCTCCATCCACATGGAGGGACATCACATCTTTGGCCGATCCGACAAATCTCCTGCAGATGAAAACGGCCGGGACTGGAGGTTTGTACCCTAGCCCACGCAGGGCCTGCTCCGAGATCGAACAAGAGGGACTTTATGCTGTGGCATATGACGCACGGGCCCTTGGTGAAGATCACTGCCGGCTTCTTTGACGCTAGCTCCCTTACCCTTTCGGCCATTCGGGCACGAAGGTCAAAACCTCGGTTAAGCCCCCGGATTGATCCTCGGCTTTGAGGCTGTACGTGTGTGATCGGTTTGAGTTTTGGTGATGGTGTGGAGTATGGGACTTCAATGACCCGTATTTATGAAGGCCTTCTTGTGATGAGAAGGGCAAAATATCGGATCTATATAATAAAATAAAAAATAATAAAATCTATTATTCTTATCGTTATTGATGGGGCAAAATCAAAGGATATGGTTCTTCAAAAGTTCCATTCAGACTTTATTTTTAGATAAATATTTGAGATTTGTAAGTAGAAAAATTATATAATGACATAAGATGATTGACTTAGTTCGATACTTTCTTCCATAAGTTAGTTTTCGATTTCCGATTTTGTGAAGGAGAAAAATCCGTGATTGGGAGTGTTTTATTCATTAGCGGACTGATGGGAATTGTACCTAAATCTTAGTCAATTTCTATTAGTTTATGAATATCGAGCAGTGTATATCGGAAAAAATATATATTCTATCTCTTAATGGATAGAATTGATTCGAAAGATTTGGCGACAAAATCGAGCTTAAAATGCATTGAAATATTTAAATTACTGCGAACACTTTCGGCCTGTAATTTATAATGATAAACGATTCGTTTCTAAAGCTATTACAAATTAATTATATATGTAATGTAATGGAGAGCCCTTTTGATAGGGAAGGCAATAGGAATTTCATTTGGATGACAACGAGCAACATCTTTATACTATTCTATATAAAAATATATAAATATATCAATTATTGGCGAATCGAATTTGAATAACATAACACTTTTTTGTAAAATAATAAAATTGTAATAATATAATATAAAATTCTCACCAAAATCACAGTTGACATTGTCTTCCCCTTCATTTGTTGTAGATGACTGATTTTGTAAGCAGGGATTCAGGATATATTTGGCTATTGAATTTATTTTTCTTTTTTGCTATAAAAAATGCTTGTGGGATTAAAAATGGATGGAATGAATAATGGAACAAAGAAATAAAGAATTATGGTAATTTTTACTTACTATTATATATAAATGTTTGAAAAGTTTGGTCTCTTTTTTCTCTTTCACATTTGTTCTTAATCTAATTTATATATTAAAATCTTTGATATACATGTATTTGATAAAATATTCTAGATTAAGAGTAAAATAGTAATTTTAAATTATTTTTCTTTCACTTCATATACACAATCTTAATAATAAAAATATTTTATTGACTGTTCAAGATTCTAATTTCTCAACTCCATATCTACAATTTTAACAGTAAAAATCTATCACATTTTTTGAATGAGTAATTTGAAACCGTAAACTTGAAAATGGTAAAATTGACATAGTATATTAATGACAACTGAGAATATCCTATCTACTAATGTAAGTTGACGAATTTTAAATTAATTGAAGTGCATTATATTATATATAAACGATCTAATTTTATGACTTCATCTCAATTCCACATTTATTTTTTTATTTTCTTTCTGTGCTATGCAACACGCATGTACGCATCTAGCAAGTAACAAATTTTAGGACTTTTTAACTACATATGGTTTTAGAAAAAAATATTAAATAATTTTATCTCATATTGACGTGATAAGGAACTACCAATTAAATTGTTTTAATTAGTAATAATTAAGATAGCTTCTCGAGTAATTAATAGTAATTTATTAAGAATTTCTCATGCTTTTACTATATGAGTTCCTTGTCTTCGTTGTCCAAATTTTCACTCAGGCCATCATTGATCAAACGGCTAAATGTAGCGAAAACGTGAGATCTCCACCGAGAAGGAGAAAGTTATGGTATAATAGGTATACTACGTGACGATATTCAGTAAATAAAAGATTATTCAACAAAAAACTTTTACGAGATCAATGCATTTTTATCTGTCTACCACATTACAGTCTAAACTTGAATTTCTCTTATATTAAAAGTAAGGGAAAATAATAGTAGAAATTCTAAAGTCCACCAGGGCCAACGGAGGTGGTCAAGGCATGTGTCTGAATTGGGAAAGCTCCCCAAGTTCAGGCATTCGAACCCCACTTAGCGCAGTCATGTGGGTCGGTTACTCGGTGGACATACTAAGGTTCGCCGAGGGCCGCAGGGATAAATTTGCATCATTAAAAAAAAATCCTATATGTTTGTCCCATTTTACAATTGAGTACTACAAATTTAAAAATAGATAATTCAGTTCTATAATATCAGTTACGTTATATTTTTAGTCCAAATCATCATTGTTCCGTTAAAGATTATGTTAATAGCCTGAAATTCACGTCAGTAAAAAAATAACCATCCGGACTAAAAGTGTAAACGAACTAATATTATAGGTTTGAATTAACCATTGTCAAACTTATATGACTCGACTGTAAAAAATGATAGATATATAATGCTTACACTATGATTATCCCAAAAACAATGTATTCTTTCATTTTGTGTGCACCTATTTTGGGTTCTTTTGCATTTCTCTGTATTGCAATCCATATCAGTTCAGTCCATAAGGCTGGTAGCTAGAAATCTTATAAGTATTTGACTAATCCAGTAAAATTCGAGTTGATCCACTAAATGATATATCTCTTCTAACACGAGTTTTTTCATTCACAAAAATAAAAATTCGAGACCTTTGCGTCAAGGGACTGATTATTGAATTATTTGAACCAATTCGCCTTGATCATGCTGATTTACTTGTAACATGATTTGAACCATCTTCGAGCCCCAGCAGGGCAAGCTGATGTCTGGTTCACTTCCATGAATTATGACACCCTTATCAAAGTACGTTAAGTGGGCCGGGTTGGTCCGCTCGGTCCACCCATGATGGCCCGAACTTTTATACAATTGCAGGTTTGTAACTCTCCATATGGGAGAAATTTTCAAGCCAACCAATCTCATAGATCGCATTGTAAACTTAATCAATGATTGTTTTATACGTCAATCATATTTAAGAAATGAATATTATAAATAGATAGAAAAAACTGAAGTGATTTTTTTTATTAACGTGTTAAATATTTATTAAGTTCACGAATGACGTAACTAGCTGAACTTATATAAGAATCTCTCCAACCTCTATGTTGGACTTATCATGGATTCAATGCCATTGAGTAGTGGACCGTAGCTCTTTGATTGTTCATTGAGATGAAAGGACAGGAGAAATAGAGGACAAGAAGAGCATGGAGTTTTATTAACAATGATCAAATACAGTATCTCTTTATCAGAAATTGTGGGAACTCACTGTACCAAGTCCCCCTTTTCTGTGACAGGTGATCTTTTCTAGCTTTCATCTTGGAATTTTCGGCAGTGCAACTAATTCATTAAAAAAAACTCTAACGGGGCATTTTGTTCGAGCATTGTTAGATTATATGGGAATGTTTTTTTTTTCAAAAGTTAAATAGAAATTTTCATTGATAAGTAACTTTAGAATGTACAATTTACAACAAATCAAAATTAGTATATGGAAGCAAAATTACTTTAAAAGCTATTATTTTACATAGAATGTATGTCACGATATAAAATTATTATATTCAGTAAATATTATATATTAGTGAGAAGGTGACTATAGATATAATATTATAATATTTGATATTATAGGAAGTAAATATAATTTTACAAAAAGAGTCCCTTTTCGACTCTTGATGATTGGACACAGTATCATAAGGGTAAAGCAATCTTTCTATCGTGTAATCTCATTGAGAAAAGGCACTAGTAATATAAAATGTTTAATTATTATTACAATATGGTATAAAATCTTATTACAAAATAGTATAAAATCTTTAAAAAATTGACACTGAAAGTACAAACCGTTAATCAACTTTTGATACCATTAGTAATTGTTTACATGGCTGCTGATGTGGTGCTTATGCACCCGCCGACTTAGAAAGTTGAATGGCATAACAATAAAAATATAGGGAAAAAGGCATCAATGTTATAGAAAAATTTGGCTAATATTACAATATAATATAATATCTTCAAAACGTTATAGATTTGTACAAAATATTTAAAGTTGTATTATTATTTTATTTTATTAGAAATTTCAAAGTTTCCAATGGCACATTATCGCTAATATCATTGTCGTTATCATCGATATGATATTTAGGATTATAAATATGAGAATTATCATTGAAGTGATTATCATCAGTAATTTATTATTTTTGATGATCTGTAAAATACATGTCAATAAATTAAAAAATTTAATCTAAGAAAAAGTCTAAAAATAAAGTTTATAACTTTCAAGTTATAATGACAAACAACACATGATACTTCGTTCATATCACTAGATGGATTGCATACAATAATTGGGAGACTGTTAAGGCCAGTAACCACTCTCCCTATCTATGACTATGTAATCTTTATAAGCAGTTACCACAGTGGTCTTAATCTCCCTATTCTCACAGGTATGCTGAGATGAAGAAAATTGTTGTGAAGTCGATTAGTGATAATCACGGTATATGACAGTGTGGCATGGGAAAAATGAGATGGATGGACTCAAGATTTTATTTTTCCAAAATATAAGCATAATAAAAATATGAAAATTTTATACTGTAATACAACATTTTGAAAAATGTGTACTATATTATAACATTAGTATATTTTTTGTACTATTTGTGTTTTTTCCAAGATTTTTATTGTAATATCATTCAATTTACGTGACATATCAGTAGCATTTAATGGGGTTAAAAAATAAGTAATAGTTTGCACTATCGGTGTCGAGTTTTTAAAGATTTTATATCATTCTGTAACATTTTAAACTTTTTGTATAATAATATAATATTAGTCAAATTTTTTGTATCATTGATGATTTTGTAGCTATGTTCACTTTGCAAGCCTCTTTCTTTGGACAAAGTATTATATGTAATGATTATATCATGTAATAGTATGAATGTTGTGTTACAAACTATTAAAATTCAGTTATATTTATTTTTTTAAATTTTTATTAAAAATTATAAAATAATTAAATTTTATTATTTTGTGATATCATACTAATAGTGTCACTTGACATACCCAATACTTTCCATACTCTCTCCTTTCCTGCTTTCCTTGCTATTCTAATTGCAGGGAATAGAGGAGGACTCGGGAAAATAAAATTGTGCCAGGTTTTACGGTCAAACATTGATGTGAAGCATTAAATTTTTCATGCAAATTTCACACTTTACATTATACCAAACACACTAAGCACTATACAGGTATCTTTACTTAATATTAGATTTACATTATTACCAAAAAAATTAAATTTACCAAAGGGAACTCTACATTTAACATGTTCAAAGAAATCCGAACCTATTTGCAGATTGTTCGACGAATTCTCACACTAATAGATAGGTCAACTTTGTTCGATGGTTAAAAATGTCAATATACCTAAACCAATGTGCTTCACATTGAAAAATGATGAGGAATTGGGGATTAGATTGTCATTTCCCTTTTTTTTTTTTTTATCCTTTATGAATGGTGAAACTTCATGAGTAGAAGAGTTTCATTTATGCATATAGTATGGATCATTTACAATGTTGCCCTCTGCAGTATGGATTTGATTGCAATTGTACCCCAGAGGTTTCAATTACGGTATATACATACTTTCCTCTCGAATTTCTCTCTCTGTAGTCGCTCTAAACTTTACTTTTTAGCTACCAGTCCTTCAAGTCACTGTCTTTCGAAATTCCATTTGACCTCCGAAAATTACAAGATTCATATTTAGCCCCTCTAACTTTATTTTTTGAATTTCTTGTGTACAGTTTAGTACAAAGGTGGGAAGAAAAGGATGTAAACGGCTGAGTTAGCACAAGGCCATATGGCATGGAAAAGGACTCGTACTCTCTCCATCCCTTCCTTTCAATAGGATTCTTCCCTATCCAAAAAGCAGAAAAAGACTTCGACCGATGATTGATTCCCCCTTCTCCACGATGCCTGGACGGTCGAGACACCGGCTCGATCATGTCTAGCTAATCGGTGGCCTAAGAGAGCAAGCATCTTATACATCAGCTATAATTGCCTATTTTGACAAATCGCTACTCTCACGTGATTGTTCATATATGACACGTCTCATTATTGTGGCACTTTATTGCCAACTTGTTACATGGAATGCACGGGGTATATTATCACCCTAAGAAAGGGGCAGTATCTAGAGACATGAGTTGATTGACACTGTTTGACATCCCTTCCCCTTGCCTAAGATCTCAAGTTCAGGCTTTTAGACCAGAGAAAACTCATTGTTTGTATTGGAGAATTTTACCCTATGAACTGCCAAAACCACTATGTAATATTCAAGTTTTCATATTTAACAGTAAAATATCTGATAAACTGAACAGTACTAATGCTAGTCCTATAAATATAGTATCACCAAATATCTAGTATATTTTAAGAAGCCAATATCCACTAAAATACAAATTTAAAGAGTTCCTTCCGGCAAATACTACGTAGAAACTTTTAATATAATTGCGAAACAGGCTCAACTTATATCAATCTATATATATGTGTGTGTATGTATATATAGAAACTCATTGGAATATAAAATAACCTGTTTAAAACAACCACCCATCAGTTTAATTTTAATCGATTCACATGAGTTGAATCACTTTTAAACCCAGTGAAAGTTTGAAATGATATTAGAGTTAAGCAAAATCCCACCAGTCCAATCGTGCCTTATTAAGTGAAATGGATACTATTGCCCGTTAATTTAAATTTTTCGATCAGACATCGCTATTTCAAGTTCTATGGGCTAACCACTGCAACCGATACTATTCATCTTATTCACCGCAGCCTGTATTTGTGCAACGTAACGTTTCACGTAGTGTACTTGTAGCACGACGACATACAGCTCTCAGCTCATCGACCTGTGGCGTTGAATTGTTATTCGGAATCAGAATCATGTATTTCTCAGAGGCACCACTTTTGATTTTGTTTCAGTTTTCGGATTCGGCATTACTTCCCGACAGCCGCCCTGCGCTCAAAAAGCAGAGTCTGTGCCCACATTACAATTCGTGGAATCAAATGCCTCTCAATATGTTTTCGTTTTCCTTTTTTCATGCATCACTTGTATTCGATATTTTTATAAATACAAGGGAGAACATGAGTGGCGGTAATCCAACCACTTCTGCAATACAATGTTCAGACATTCATGTTCAATCGTAAATATATTAGACATTCTGAATAATTGGTTCAGCACCGATCCCGTCAGTGTAACACCGTCGAAGGTCAGGTATAAGTTGGGAGGTCGTTGTCTTTTCAAGCACAAATCTAGAGAGCGCATTTCCAACAAATGTTTTGTCGCAAATGCATAAAAGAGATTCGATCGGGTGAACTTGGACTCACCTTACCAATATGATTGAATTTCGAACCACCAGACCGCCACCCTCGTTAGTTTATCAATAGCGTATTAAGCATAAATTAATCATGCTCGAGCTGGATCAACTCATAAATGAGTAAAATTTCTTTGACCGTTAATTCTCTTCATTTATAGGAGTCAGATTCACGGACTCGGTTCAAGGGAAAGAGACATAATACACACACAAATTAACCCGTACGGACTTACTTCGAAGCCATGTAATTAACTGATTCAACTGAGATGTGTGATTGGAGCCTTCCACTGGTCCCCGAAAGTGTGGAGGAATATATGGCGGCTTTACTTTTGCGGATTCACAACCAACGGGCCCGCAGGAATGTCGGCTCCATAACTTTTCCGACGACTGGGGATTCAAAGGCGGAAGAGAATCTGTCCCCAGAAATTGACTACACAACCTTGGAAAACGGTCAATATTAATTATTGAAGTTTTTTTTTTTTTTGGTCGCCAGCCACGGTATCCAAGCAGGCCTCACCAGCGGTGAGATAGCATCTTTCAGCCAACCATACTTGACTAATCCGTTGGTCGCCCCGGGTCGCACGCCTGGCAATGGCGGGTGAGGCTCCCAAGAGGGGTGTCTGCGTACGTGAGGTCTCGAACCTGAGACCTCCTTAAGCGACACCGAGCTGCTTACCACTCGGCCCAACCCCTCTTGGTAATTATTGAAGTTGATTATTATAATTATTAAATTGTTTAATAATTGGTTCCATGAGTTAAGATTGTGGCCATGCCATATATCTATATTTTTCTAACCCTCCTTCACATTATATAAAATTCATTAATCCACTCCTAATCCTCAACTTTGTGACCGATTCGCATAAGTGCACCACTGCTCGATCAATCCTTCGGAAAATTTACAGCAAGGTGGTCTCCACCAGAAAACTCCCACCATGTTCCCGTTCCTATAAATAGTTGACCGTATGTCGCCACACTCGTCCAAACATATCTCTCCAAGACACACAGGAGAGATCGGGTAAGTACACAAGAAAACATACAAACCCTAGGTTCCCTGCTCTTGAATCGAGCTCGGTTTCCTTGAGAACGGGAACCCAGCTACTCCTTCGAGAGAACATGGAGAAGGTGACGAGGCTGGCATTGGAGAGAGGCGTGGTGATATTCAGCAAGAGCTCGTGCTGCATGTGCTACGCGGTGACCGTCCTTTTCCAGGAGCTCGGGGTCGTCCCACTGGTCCACGAGATCGACCAGGACCCCGAGGGGCGGGAGATGGAGAGGCACCTGGTCAGGCTGGGCTGCACGGCTCCCGTGCCGGCCGTGTTCATAGATGGAAACCTGATCGGGTCCACGAACGAGATCATGTCGCTTCACCTCAGCGGCTTGCTGGTTCAGATGATCGGGCCACATCGTGCCCTGCGTTGAATAGCTTGGATGGATGCCCTTAGCTAGGGTTACGTTGCACTACGCAGTAAGTGATGGATTACCTTAAGATGTGGGGATGATAATGATTATGAAGTTGTCATTAGTTGGGCATGGAAAAAGAAAAAAGGAGAAGACTAGTTTAGTGTAGTACATCGATTTTAGTAGCTTTTTTTATTTTATGTATGTACGTGTTTCATGTAACTCGATGGTTGCAAGTGATGTTATTCGACATGTCGGGATATGTTAACATTCTAGACTGCAATTTAAATGTCTTTGGCCGTGGATTAATGACACATATACGATTCGAATATTGTTAAATTACAGGGAAGTTAAGATTACATGAAAAGTTTCAATCATGGTAAAATTTTCTTGAAAAATTGATTAGAATTTGAGATTGTGGTGTTTCAAGTAATATAAAGTTAATTGATTATAAAATTCTGTAGAGTGTGTAAAAGGATTTTAAAGTCGGTTGTAAAGATGATGTAATCTCAGAATACTGCGTGTTAACTGATATAATTTTACATTACAATTAACTTTACAACTAAACGTTATAATTTACTGTGTAAAGTGTAGTATAATATGAGAGTACACCACACTTCACAACCAACCAAAAAGCAATTTGATAAAGGGTAAGAAAATTGAAGCCCATGTACATCACTACACCAAATAAATATGCAAAATACTCATCTGATAATAATTTAAGCTAGTAAAAATAATGGGATGAACAAGAGGTAATTCCACAGAAAGATTTTTGGGTTAACTCAATTCACTGTAGATTACTAGATAGAGTACATGTACTTTGTCTAATACAGCTCATGCAAGCCCACAAAGGGGCAGCCGGGTGGTAAGGTTTTGGGAGGTCCCGGACCCCCAAGAAGGAGGTATCGCATGTGATTTGCGGGTTATTGCGTGTGCCCCAAGGAGGAGATGTCGCAACCCTTGCTAGTCAAGTCTGGAAGGCATACGAATACCTCGATTATAAAAAAAAAAAAAATACAGCTCATGCAAGCTCACTTTAGAATTTCTAAATTGCACGACGTCACAGGCAATGAGACTCTTTTGCAAACACTTGAGTGTCGTGTGAGCCTAAAAGAAGTTAGAGGAATGGAATAATGGTGCCAGCAAGAATCTAATTAATGAGAATTAAACTTAGTAAAAATTAAGCCTGATGCATCAAAAATTTTTTAGGTGATTCTACTTCATCTTGTATCGTGAGAAAACACATATCAAAATGTGATAAATAAATAAATTAGTGTTAATCCATAATTATTACTAATCAAAGTATATTAATTGACTTTTCTCATCATGTCACTGTGAAATAATATTATTTAAGATTTTTTTCGTAGTGCATCATATTTCTGTATATGAAAGTTGCAAACTTTCCCCAGTTCGTATAATTTCTCCAACTACTAATTCTTTTAAATGTGAATTAATAATATCCAAAAACTCAATTTACTATGACTAATCTAATTCGAGCAAGTGGATTTACTATAGTTAAAACTCTCTCAAAGTAAATTTTCTCCACTCGAAAGACCCGAACCTGCAACCGAAGAGGAGACACCTTACAATCTCAAACAATCCAGTTTTCATCTTGTAACTGATCCTAGGAACACTGCTAACTAAACATAAACGTAGATTACTCCGCAAACGATGAGAATGTTATCTTGTTTTTACTAAACTTTAACAACACTAATTTTGCTTAATTTTTCCCCTAAAATTTTACCTCGATACCACGGCATAGCTAAAGTGGCAAGCTATACTAAGCTCCCATCTGACGAACTTCATTTGCGGTATGGAATTCGAAGCGTACAAGTTAGTCAAGGTAAACCGATGTTGGAACGAGGATAAGTTTCAACCGATCGGTAAGTTGGCGACATCGCATAACCTTACCGAAGAGACATTAGAGGTCTCTAATTACATGATCCGATCCGATGAACTTTAAATAACAAAATAAGGAACCCAAAATCGAAAGAATTGTCAGAAATTTATATTTAAATTAAGCTCCACATCCTCCTGTCCACACCTAATTCATTATTTCAAATTGATCTACTTCTCCCTTTTATTTATTTAAATTTTCACGCATGTAAAAAATATCCTATAAATTCGTACAGCAGTTTATACAGACAATTTCAGATGACATAATCTACATTGATCGAGGTGAATCAGAGCAGGAATCTCGTCCCCCGCCTCGTCCCCATCAGCCACTATGCCGAGCTCCCTTTTACTTTGCTTGACATTTTTATTTTTAGAGTATGAGCTGCTGAATCTCCAAAGAAAGTAAGGTCGCTTTCTGTAGTTTTATACAGAACTGAATAAAGTTTTTTGGCAATAACTTTTCCAGGGTCGGCTGCCCTTATTCCGTTCCATTTTATGATCGTGACATTACATTCCATGTCTTTTTATTCGCCGGTCAAACCACAACAATTCGCATTTAAATCTTATTCATACATTTCTTTCAGTCGATATAGCTAGAATTCGGAAGTCCAACGGATCATAAATAATTCGGTTCGAGTAAAATTTTCCCAATGTGAATTATACTCATTCACAAGACCTGAAACATAACATGTTTTCAATATTATGTATATCTATATATGTATAGCTAGGGTTTTTGTAGGGTCTCGAACATTTGCCCTCGATCTTGAGTGATCATCGAGAATATTGCATGAGGTAGTCATATGGTGCTCCCACGTCATGCATGTTCCATGCTAGTCTTCTCAGCATCGTTTCTATTTTATCAAATATGTCTGAGGAGACATGGTGCTCTGTCGTTATAGGCTTCACCTCTTGTTTATGCTTATTTCATTGATTGAATGATTGATTACGAGAAGTTAGATGTGACATATGAATTAAACTTTTATTGATAATTAGTGTTACTCACTCAAGATCAAAATTAATTTAAGTGAAAATATGTTTAATAGTGGAAACATTTACTATAATTGTAACAGCTACATCAATCTTAGTATTCCTTTTTCGCTGAGCCATTACATGAGGCATGCCATCATTCAACAGAGCAAAAAATTATGTGGAATACATAGCGAGCTCATTGTATAAATCTCTCTCGGATCTTGGTATGTGTAAAGTTTTCACAGTGTTCGAGATTCAACTTTATACGTGTCAAAATATGAACTGTGATTTACATAACGAACTCATTGTATTACACACTGAATATTTACTCCCACGGAGCAAATATTCTACATGTAATACACAACGAACTCGTTGTATAAATTTGAATTGTGGTTTATATAACGAACTCATTGTATTACACACTAAATATACTCCAACAGTGCAAATATTTTGTGTGTAATACACAACCAACTCATTGTATAGATCTCTCTCAAATCTTGATACGAATAAAGCTTTTACGATGTATGAGAATCAACTTTACAGTGTCAAAATATGAACGGTGATTTATATAATGAACCCATTATATTACACACTGAATATACTCCAACAAAGCAAATGTTATGTGTGTAATGCACAACGAGCTCATTGTATAAATCTAAACGATAATTTATATAACGAATGCATTGTATTGCACACTGAATATTTACTCCAAAGATTCGAACAGTCTGAATAGTGATTTATATAAGAAACTCGTTGTACATTACACGCTGAATATTTACTCCAACGAATATAGATGCTTCAGCAAAATCATTGTTTCACAAACATCCAAGATAGAGAGAGAGAGCCTAACCGTAAAAGCATATCATATCACAGTACTTATTTATATAATATCATAAACTAATAAAATTTAATTATTTTAAAGTTTTTTTAATAATATCCCTAAAAAAAAAAAAAGAAATGACTTAATCTTAGTTTTGTCTAATCCTTTCTTTCTCTCATCTTCCCGCTCTTTCGATTCTCTCACGAAGCCAAGCTATAACATGCAATTTCGCAGACACCAAACGTTCACGGCTTCGCATTCTGGGTTGCTCGATCAGATGACAGTGCACATGTTATTCAGAGATCAGAAAAGACTGGTCTTGCCTGAAAGTTTGCGCCGGCGAACGGTCACAAGCCCACCAGTCAGGGAATGGAAGGAGATGAGGATCAGTGATGCAGCCGAGGAGACAGTCGAGCGGCCGGACCGAGGAGCCGTGCCAGCTTGCAGCTCCGATGATCGGCCATCGACCAGAGCGTGATCCAGTAGGCTTTAATTTCCCCAATTTGATCGATGACTTATGGATGTTATGGGCTTTGATTAGTAAATTCCGGCCAGTCTGGGATGCATCTACTTGGGCCCGTAGGTTTCCCACCATTGTTGGGCTTTGACTTGTCACCACTTGAGTTATGGAAGTTATTGTTTATTAATACTCAGTTGTCTTATAAACTCCAAAAATTTTTAGGTGATTCTATCTCGTCACATAATGCGTGTAAGAATCAATCAAAATATGATAAACGAACAAATTAATATTAATTACACGAGTAGTTACATACTTAATACTAATTAAAGCAATTTGATTAGTTTTTCATCATCACATCATTATGAGGTAGGATTATCTAAGATTTTTTCTGTAAACTCATATTACTGTCCAATCCAATGTTATAAGGGATTTAATACACCTTTTCATGCGAAGTGTGTGAGGGGATTTAATATTAACTCTGATAATGTGTGTAGTTTTCATCGGGGCCTATGAGATATTTAGTACATTTCAATTTAAAAGTTTAAATTTATAGATAGTGGTACAAAGTCACTTGCAAATTTGAAGTTATTCATTAATCCAATCGATGAGGTAGAAATTGAGCCCATAATTTGTGTACGAATACACAACGAGCTCGCCGTGTAAATTCTTATTCAGATCTCGACATGTATACAGAGAAATCTTAATAATTGTGAAAATTTTACACGTGTTAATATTTTAAAAAAATTTATGGAACAAACTCATTATGTATTACGTATTTGAACAATTACTCAGCAGAAAGTAGGTTAAATGGGTGGTAACTGTGAATTGAAGCCACTCTCACGCATACGAGTAATATATTTAATTTGTAATAATATAATAAATTTAATATAAAAGTTATTATTTAAATCTTAATATATATATATATATAATTAATTTTTAAAAATTTAGAGGGATTTAAGCAACTCTTTATATATATTACACATGGAATATTTATCACCAACATCTTTCTCTCTGCCTATCTGATACGTCATTGTCACCACTGTCACTCTGCAGATGTCGTCCTCTTAGTGGCCTTTTCTGCTCCATTTTATTTAAATTAAATTCCGACTGGAGCTTTTCTTTCCTTCTTCCCCTTTTGTTTTTTTGAATTTTCCTTCTCTCTTTGGCAGAGGGAATCAATGGGGGATCTAATTGGATAACTGGTATATCCCAAACCAGTGGAAACTTATCCTGCTTCTTCAATGAAATTCAGGTAAATTTTTATTTTTTTAAAAAAAGTGAAAATCGATTCCAGTTATAGAACATTGGGTATTCCAGCCCTTCCTCGTGGATAGCACAACATAAATACTGAATCCAGGGCTTCTTCCCTTGGAGGAATAACAAGTGGCACTGCACCGAGCTCTCCTCAGTCCAAATTCCTCAAGTAGCTCGCACGTAAAGATTCTGTTGTCTTCCCTCTTTTTTTGTATTGAGTGTTCTGTGTGGAGGGTAGTGGAGAGATGAGTAGTAGACTGTACAGAGTAAGTGGATGTGTAAAGTATCAAAGGACGGCCCTGGTTGGTTTCTCTGGTCATCAGGTGGGTTGGGTTAGTAAAAACAAACTGACAAAGGGTCACAGAGTGATAGAGAGCAAAAGCTGTGGACAGCAATCCACCACCAGTCCCACAAGAGAATCTCTCACCCTCTCTCACTCTCTACTCTCTATGTTACATGGCTCATCACTCGAGACATCTCCCCTGCATGCAAACTGCGCAAAGCAGACGAAAAGAAAAAAAAAAGTTGCCATTTTGACAGAAACAGAGACAGGCAGCTGAGGAAGGGAGAAGAGAAAACCAGAGAGGACCCGTTCCATCTTAATACTTTCCCATTCTTTTCTGGGTAAATATTGCTTCGTTTATTCCCAGAACGGAAGTTATTAACAATCCAACGTGTGTTCTTCAATAGCCATTGTTATCAATGCGGCTTTCTTGGAATGTGCTCAGGAGGGGAGCAGATGATGTGATCTGCTCGAGGAATCAATCCTCATTACCCAAATTCTTCCATGATGTGTTAATAGTTGCCACAGTATTTTCAATCAATCCTCATCGTGTCATTGTCTCTCAAGCCCAGTACCTCTTATTTGCAATCTGAATGAGCTGCAAACCCAATCCATCACGGAACGGTAGAAGCTCCCTGTACTCCTCGCCCCGAACCTAAACTTTGCTCCCATCTATTTGCGCAACTGTTTCGGTCCTACCTACTTGCAAAACTCCACAGCGATCTAGCTAGTGCCCAGTCTATATAATCTCAACTGGGCTAACCGTTAGCAACTTAAGTGTATAAAAGCCGAGCTTTTAAACGAGTATCCGAGATTCGATCCCCTGGTGAGAAGAAAGGGAAAGTCTGACACAGCTGCTAAGAAAGAATGACAAGGTTCTAAGCTTAACAGCACGTTATGCGATCCACAACAGATAATAGTATACAGTATCTAGCAGTCTGAAGCCTAAATCAAATGACTCTCTGATAACATACAAAAAATGAAACATAGGTCTTCTACGTACTTTGCCTATCTTTATTATGCGATTGATAGAACATTGTATCACCGAACCTCGGCCCCGAACAAATGCTGAAAGGAGATCCAAGGTTCCCAGACCCTGTCAGAGCAGGCTACTAATTTTACCAATGATTATGAAAATAAGGAGCTATGATGGTACCTGCTAGCTTACATTTTATCAGACCAGATTGGGACTTTCCTCGTCCATTGACCAGACATAGTTTGGCATGTCCAGCCTAGGGCCTGCAACTGACCTGTAGATGTAGAGCTTTTCAACGGGGCAGCTCTCAGGCCTAGTCACGGGCGATCCACCGCTCTCATCGATGACCTCAACATTGAGCCTTGGCATCCTCCGGCCCAGGAGTCTGCATGCCCCAAAGGTCACCGAGCACGAGGACATCCAAAGGGATCGCATTGTCTCGAGCTTCACAGCATTCGCCAGGAGGGCCTTGTCTCCAAATGGGCAGTCCCGGATCTCGAGCTTTCTCAGGCTCTCACAGCCTGAAAGCACGTGGTGGAGGCCCAGGTCGCTTTCGCCTGCAAAAGCCACCGACAGCATCTCGAGCTTCTTGGCATGGGTCCCGATAAGCTCAAAGACTCGATCTGTGAGAAGGCCCGAGAGGGAGAGCCGGCAAAGGTCTTTACAGTGCTCAACAATTGCCCCGAAACCCACATCAAGGGGTTGGTGAGTTAGGTAGTCTGGTGATTGGGGTTCGATGATGCATAAACGGAACCTTGTCAGGTTGGGGCGATTCCGGGCAATGGAGATTAGAGCAGCATTGGACATTTGGCGGCAGAAGTAAAGGACAGAATGAAGCTTAGGACAGCCTTCAGAGACTGAAACTAGACCCTGCTCAGTTAACGCTACATCAGCCTCCGCTGCATGCGGATCAGATGGAAAAACTCTTAGCTCCCGAAGGTCTTTACAGGATGCTGCTAGCACATCCAATCCACTGTCTTCAATGTAGTCGAGCACCTGAATATGAAACATAACAAATTTTAAGAATGCACATAACACCAATCAAACCCATGACAAAAGGATGTTTCAAGGGACACATTTTCATATTATGGTTTTCCTCCCAGATTTGGTCCTCCAAAAAAGTTTTTCAGTTTGCCATGATCCTCTTAAGGAATGAAGAGACCAGAAAAAAAGATCATCGGGCTACATTTTACATTACAAGACATGTTGGATCATACAAAGTCTTAAGAAAGGAAATTTTGCCATACGTTTTTCTATTCTCTTTACACCTTTCCGGGAAAGAAAAATGTCTTAACTGAAAAATGATTTCTTCAAATTCACAGAATCAGGTGCAGCTCATGGGAGCATGGAGAAAATCATGATTTTCAACTACCAGAGACCAATTCGATGACTGATTCCATGATGGTAATAGCAGTCATAGAAATGCACAAGAACAAAATGAACAAAATTTCATGACATACCCAGAGCTGTTGTAGATTGGGACACTGTCTGACAAGTTTTGTAAGGTCAGGACTCAGTATAGTGGCATAGCTCAAGTTCAACGATGTTATCCCAGAGCAAACAGAGTACACAGCAGGAAGGTAAGCAGGGATCGCGCCCCAGAAACCGGAGAGGCTCCTCAGCTCCTTGAGACCCGAGAAGGCTCCTGATAAGCTTGAGAATACATCAGGCCTAAGCTCTGCTGAGTAAGCGCCAGTGCCCAACTCAACAAGCTGTGGTGCACGGCTGAGCAGACTGGCGATCCGGTCGATAGGGACCGCCCGGTTAAGACGGAGAGACCTGAGGTTGGGGCAGTGACCCACGAGACGTTCAAGAGCAGAGAAGCTCACCTCAGAGCCCAGGCAGGAAATATTAAGGGACACAAGCGATGTGTAGGTGTCGGGAAAGCGACTGAGCCAATGTCCGCTTAGATCATCCACTTCACTCTCCCTCAGATCAAGCTCCCTCAAGTTCCTAAGAAAGACAATCAGAAGGCTTGACTACAACATGCAAAGATATTGATCAAGCAAGATAACACAAGGCATCTGAGGAACTCTGTTAAAGCTTGTAGCAACATTGCTAAGAGATTTCAGAAGTCTCCAGTAAACCCAAAGCCTGAAAGCGTCAAATCTCTTGGAATCTAATAGGGAAATCCGAGTACAAGAAACTAGACCAACAGAATGATAGAGTAAGGATCCAGGCATGTCAAATTCAAAGAGAACTTCAATAAAACTTAGGAGGAACAAATAAAAGTCAAAGCCGGAAAAATGCAACACCACTTTCAAAGTTAGGGTTGAAATCACCAACTCCCTCCAGACCTATGAGGTGAAAAAGCAGGACACAAGGCAAATGAAGCAAGAGACATAAGGAGATGCAAGATCCTGCCAGATGGCCAGATACTCGATGGATACTGGCCAAAACGAGATGAGAATGAACCGAGAACAAAGGATACAGATCAGGAAAGCAGATGAAGCTCATAGGAGGATATGTTCAGCGCATCATGAGTATAAAAACAAATCTTATAGACGTCACAATCCTGACAGGCAATCCAAGAAAACAGTCATAGATTCCAGTCCAAGACAGCAAATTTACATCAAGGACGAACTAAAATAGCACCTGCACTACAATCTATATCCGAATTTAAGCAACATGATCCAAAAATACCAGCTTTAGCTTCTTCCTTGTCCTGTGCTGCTTCTCAACAGCAGACCATGTGCGACAACCTAATAAAGGTACTTACAAAACCTTAGATGTACTAGACAAGGTTGAAAATTTCCCTCATTTCTCCTCCAATCCTAAGAAGAGCATTCACCCAAAAAGTCGGGCAAACTGAAGAAACTTTAGTCTCGGCAATGCACATCGAGCACCCACTCGATTACTTATAAGTTGGACTTCTTGAAGTTAAAGCTGAAGTTCAAATGTTTGAAACTCTGAAAAACGGAACCTTTTTGGGCAGCAAGGAACAACGGTCTCACAAAAGGGGAGCCTTTAAGACGCATAACTCAAAGCACAGCAAAAGCCCCGAACCTGCAATTCGCAGCGATGGACGCGAGCCCATCAGTGGAGAAACCTTCGCAGGAGCTGAGGACTAAGACCCTGAAGTTCTTGAACGACTTGGCGATGAGCTCCAGACAGTCGTCCGTGACGACCATCCGCTTGAGGCAGATCTCCTCGAGCCAGGGATAGGACCCGGCCATGGCCACGATCCAGGGGAAGACGTAGCCGCCCCAGCCCTCGGGGACGAGGTCGAAGTCGGCAAAGTGGGGCTTGCCCTTGATCTTGATGGATCTAACCTCCGGGAAGCGGCGGACCACCGCATGCGGGCTGACGGCGTAGCAGTTCCCGACGAAGACGCGGCGACGGGACCATCGCTCGATTTCGTACCAGGACTTGCAGACCAAGGACACCGCGTTCCGGTCACGGTCGGAGTGCAGGAAAGAGAACACGTGCTCCAGCACCTCTTCTGGGAACGAGTACGCCATTTTTGTTCAAAGAGGGAGGCCCGGGACTGGGAGAGATGGAGATTCGGAAGAAATGGGTCAGCTAAGTAGAGGAAGAACAAGAGGAAGAGGGAAAAGGAGAAGTGGAGGAGAAGGGAGGGTGCTAGATCTAGATGGGCATGGGCGATGGAGCTTTCAGCCTCCTCCTTCCTCTCTCTCTCTCTCTCTCTCTCTCAATCTCGCGCTCTCCCCTTCTCTGCTCCTCTCTCTCTCTCTCTCTCCCCTCTGTCTTCACTGTAGGGGGTTGTTTTTTAGCAGCTTTGCTGCAGACGAGAGGACATGATAAAGGGGGGAAAAGGGGTTGGATAAATGGATGGAGGGTTTGCACAGAGAGGGAGGGAGGGGGAGAGAAGATGAGAGAGAAAGCATGTGTGATTGAGAGTGAGTGATGGCAAGGTTATTAAATTTTATTTTTTTTCTTTTATTTCCTGATTGGTTTGTTAATTATCCTGAATATTCCAACCAATTGTTGTTATTTAAAGAATTGCCAAATAAAATTTAATGAACAGTGACATCTATTTTGATCGAACTGGGACCCAAGTATTCATTAGTAAAATATTTCTTGTTGTGAGAAGGGTACTGTTGAATTTGTATAGCTATCAATTGTAAATTAAGAGATTATAAATTCAATTCTCGTCGATATAATTTCTCATATTTCTTTCATCCATTAATCTGCTACTCTTTTATTTTACATCTTTCTTATCTCTATTAATTTACAAGAGAAGTTCTAGTTTTGGCCTCTTTTTAATTTTCAAAATTATCTTCTACCCTAATTTAATTTATATTATTATTATGCAATTATTTTGGAACAATTTTTCTTAACTAGATATTTTGGAGCAATTATTTTATTCACCATCACTATCTTTTCTCCTGAATGAATTTTATATTACTCATCCATTCCTATCCTTTTCTACACTACCATTTCTATTTTAAAATTGTATATGAATTTCTTCACAGTGTCGTTTACATGAAATTATTCGTGAATAAGATGTCGTTCTACAACTATATTTTAGTAAATTTTATTATTCAAAGAATTTTGATATGCAAGAATGGGATAATTTATTTAATTCCTTCATAATAATAATTTTATACTTTTAATTGTATTCGATAATATTCACTGTATATAACTTTTTCCTTCTAAATCTTATTTTTGACCGACAAATCGATAGATGTACTTATCTTGTATCGATACGAGAAAAAATGGATAAATAGAGGAATATAGTCTGTGGTAGAAAATAAAACTTATCTATAATTCATTGCGGTTGATAGGAATGGTTGGATCCAGATACCTTAAATTTTTCATGATACCGAATCCTACCATGTATAAGATCGGTTCCTAAATATTGAATCCGGATCCTCACTTGTTGAATCTTGAAATTGAGCCATGCCCGACACATGTCACAAGTTTTTGAGTACTCCATTAAAACATGTTTGTTATATTTTTTTTACATATGTAATACGTATTATTTTGATCTTTTAATATTTACTACTTATAAAATAATTGAATTCAAAGAATTTTAATGATTATTACTATTTTATATACTTATTTCATCATAATCATATCTACTGTATTTTTACGTCTAGTACCATGCATTTTTCATGGTACTCATATCCATATCTTACCTTATAAAAGATCGGTTTCTAAATTTTATATTACGAACCCCATCGTATTAAATATTGGAACTGAACTCTATCTAAAACCCATAAGATATTATACATTCTGAGTACTTGTCAAACTTGTTTATTACATTTTTTTCTCCCACCTTTATAATATAGATTGTTTTGTTATTTTTTATATGTATAATAGTTATAAAATAATTGTATTCAAAGAATTATTTTTATGATTATTACTATTTTATAATTGTTATCAGCAAATATATTGTAGTTTTAAATATATTTGCAGTATATTTAATTAGTATCTACTATTTATAAATTATAATAATATTTTGAATACAATAAACTTATCAAATATGCATAATTATTATGTCAAATAAAAGTTTATCAAATTAGAAATATAATAATGCAAAAAGTTTGAGAATCGGAGTTCAAATAATAAAGTTATGAGCGATTACAATTAATCACACTAATTAGTTTTCGCAACATGCCTTATGTGTGCTGGAATTAAAACCAATTGATTCATTATTTATTACCCAAAACTTACACAAATTTCATTAAGATATATCCATTACCTATTCTATTGGATAGGCTGTTTCGAGTCTACCCTATACTTTTACATACTCCTAATACATAGCCACAATTTTAAACGTAATATGATATTAAATGAGCTAAATTTCAGTAAAATATTTACACCTAAAATACATAAAATTTTTATGTTACAACGAATGTTGCAATCACGTTATTCGTATTTACCAAAATTTATAACGGATTCTATATTTACCCAAATACAACAATCTGACATAATTAATAATTCACGAATTCGATTATTATCAGTAAAATTCACGTTGATTTAATTTTGCCATCTTTTTATCATGTGTGGATAGGGGAAATGAATATAGACAAAATCGGCACAAGCATAGCCATTTATTTTACAATTATCATCGGGAATGATCTCGTGGGAAGGTTTTGCCTATGATGACATCACAGCCGTCCAATCATGCGCCATTGATTGTGCTCTTCGTGCTCAGAGGCTATCGACGGGCAAGATCCTCTCTCATGATGGACACAGTAGCACTTGCTGATTTGAGTCGTCGCTCATTTTATGTGTGTCATCATCAACGGTTCCAAGGGTCACGTTTGAGCGGCAAATATCGGAAAAAATCTTACAGTCATACTCTATAATAATATGATGAGAAAAAATTAATTAAATTATTTTAATTATTAATAAATGTGATAATTATTCGATAATTAATATTAATTTACTCGTCTATCTCACTTTGATTGACATTTACTCGCGCTACGTGGTGAAGTAGAATTGTCTAAGAATTTCTCCAAATATTGAGAGCGATGTTCAAGCAGATTCTTCTACCGTGTTTGAGTCTAGTTGTTTGAAGCTCGGATATGATATTTCAAAATAATAATATTAAAAATAATTGTATTTCATTTAGTAACATTATTCGATACTGTTACATGGAAGACTTGCTTTGTCAGCTAACTTGCCCAGTGAGCCATGTCTACGAATAATAATGGGATGGGGCGAGAAGAGAATTTGAAGACCTCGACATGCCCTGCACCCTTTCACGAGACAGGTCAAGGCGCGCATCAACCCGCATTATAGAATAAATTATCAATATTGACAGTATGATATGAAGTCACATATTTATAATATACAATTAAACAAATTTAAAAGGATGGAATTTAATCTATAAAATTTTAATAAAATATAATGATTATTTTTAAATTTATTAAAATAAAAATATATATGAATTAAATAATAATTAATTTCAAAATATATAAAAATGGGTTGGCCGATCCGAAAAACCTAAGTTAATTCTAAAGTAACATTTTACATTGTAGTCGATAAAGAATTTAACTTAAAAAATTGTGAATTCTCTTATTACAACTATTTTATTGGCAAACAATTAATATATTAACCAAACATAGTAATTTACATTTTTGTAGTTCAAAATAATTTTTTATAATTAAAATTTTTATTATAATTTTATTTTTATTTTTATTTTTATTTTTTATAATCTAATAATATTTAAATTAATGGCCACCTAGACATAAATGCATGTTTCATGGGACGGTAAAAATTTTCATTTATTAGGGTCTCGGGCTGAAAAGTGAAGGAAGGATTGTCAAAAATAGGCTTGATGTCCCGTCCCACTCCCGGATGGTACGAACGGTCATGATGGGGCTAAAATATTATTATAAAGTACAAACAGGCGCACGTTGCATCTCCATAATGACCGTCAGATCATCCGAAAATGGAAGGCCGTCAGATCGCTGAGCCTTTTTCACAGTTATGGACACCGGACACTCAGAATGACTGAGAGAGAAAAAATGTTATTACATGAAAATTAAAAATATTTTTTAGAAAATCACTATAACTTTTTTGGATAACCCATCGAAAAATTTATATCATTGATATATCATAACTATTCTTCTGCTGGTATATTGTTACTATTCGGTAGCAATGTGTAAAGAGCATATCGAGTGGTCGTGTTTGTGCAATATTATAATTAAATAAAATTTAATAATTTTAAGATTTTTATAAAATTTAAAATTAAAAAATTTTAAAAATTTCTTAATTTTATTAATTTGTAATGTCGCGTAAGTATTATCACACGGTATTTCTGTTACATACAAGACTTTCTCGTGAATTTGGATATTGCGAATAAAAATATTTCATGAATTAGAAATTTTCGATCTATGGTGATATATTCTGTTTGAACTATAATTAATATGATTTTTATATATCAAATTATGCAAATAAAAGAGATTCTTATGATTTTAGACTTTTCTTGAAAAGAGGATAGCCTTTTTTTTTCCAATTCACATTTTTATAATAATATGATTTATTAAATTTAAATTAATTTAAAGCTATCCAATTTCAATTAAATAGGATGGCTGTTATCCAACTTATTAATATAAAAATATCTACAAATCAAATACAAATTATTTTTAAAATATGCAATAACATTATACTATATTATTTCACAAGTCAAGGTAGAGTGGACCAGAAAAGAGGCTTGAACTTGTCATGACCCATCGGACCTTGGGGGACCAGGGAAAAATTGTCATTCCTAATAAGTCCATTGAACACAACCGTGCCCCGGTTCGCCCCGTCCTGGCCCTATCTTGTTGCCATCGATGATTTTACAGGGGACGAAAATCGATCAAATTATAATTACCGACCGGCCGAACGGTTAGAAAACGGATTGATGCGTCCCCACAATTACATCACGTTTGCAGGGACACGACCAACGTAGAATTATTAGATTCCAAAGCGTGCCGGTGGGACGGAACTACCCCTTATCCAGAACCGCGGTGCGGCCCTCGCTCCCCGTGAGGAAAGGGCACTGCGGTAAATGAGATGACAAGGACATGGGGCTGTGGGTGTTGGACAGCCCCGGTATGGATTCCATGGACCTGTCCCTTTCGATGTCTGAAAAGGGCAAAAGCTGACCTTGTTGGGCAATGGACGGTCTTGATTGGCATCTCTTTGATTAAGAGATCTTGACCGTCGGTTTCTTTTTTGGCGCCCCTATGTGCAGCAACTGTGGAACTTGTCCCTGCTCGCCTGATTTGGGATTAAAAAGTTTTCTAAGTTTGATTTTTCATAAATTTAATTTTTTGTACCTTTTAATCTTCCATTTTACTATTCTTTTAGACTTTGAACAACATTTTTAATTGAAAAGAAAAAGAATATTTCGTTTTTTTTTAATTTACGTAGAAATTTCAAGTTTTGCGCAATTAATGGTTACTTAACATGTAAGTACACTGTAAACCGACACCGCGTAACTTCTAATCTATTAAGTGGTGATAATAATTTCTCTTATAAGTCCGACACTTATTAGCACTTCACAATATGGTTTGCACTTATCGTGTGGCCTTAAATATACGTTCTCAATAACTTATTTCGATTCGGATGTTTTTGTTTCTAGTTAAGGCAACACATCAAAGCATTTTCTAGAGGTAAATGTGAGAATTTAATCCCATATCAAATTTGATTAAAAAGTAAACTCAGTTTATAATTGAGTGGAACTCGTGATAAGTAAAACCCGAAACTAGAATAAAATACCTATCTCATAGCCAATTTATCAAGTTTGGAAGAGATAGCGTAACTCGTATAATTGTTAAATCAGGGATAAAAGAGAGAGTCCGCCTAGTGGTAGCCTGTTCCCGCCCGAGACCGAACGAAAAATGCATGGCTTGAGGTAAGTTCTTTGGGAGCAAGTGTACAAGAGAGTGTGACGAGCGTAAGTTATGTTGTCACGTGAATGCAGGTATTGAAAACTAAATCCAACATATTGACTGGGTTAGATAGTAAATTGAGTTTATTATAAAATTGAGCATCACCACCTAATAATTTAGACTTTTATCTGTAAATGAATCTAATCTCTTATAACTCTCTATGTGAAAGTTTTACAGTGAAATTACGACACCATTTTTTTATAATTAAGATATTCGAGCGTCTTTCGGACCCAACTAGCGGTAGTTGCAGTACCTCCTCCTCGAGATACACGTAATAGCTCGCAAATAACGTATGTCAGGTAAGACAGGATAATCTTAACGAGCTCGTACCCCCGATGGATCGAATCCATAACTTGGGAAGTAAGGAGATCCTTACTTACCATCCAAGCTGACCCCCAGAGGCAATTGTGAGAATGTTGAAACAGAGAAGATCTGTTTTTTTTTTTTCAATTACAGAGAAAATCTAACAATCACATTCAAACGGCTCGTATGTATAAACCAGAGGCTTAAAGAGAAATAGCAAAACCTCAAGGTGCACCCGGAAATTAACCATAATTCTAAAATAAAAACATTATTCATTAAAAAATCAAAAGCCTTTTCCTTTGAATATGACTCTTTTTTTTTTTTTGAAATTTCTGCTCAGAGATTTAGGTGCGTATATCAATAAGATTATTATAATGGGGGCTGAGGTGTTTTGCACGTAAACATGATTAGTTAATCCCACACGATCTCGATTAGATTTAAAAATGCAAAAATTAGAAGAGAATTTCGTGCCAACATGAAACATCACCTTCTCTTCGAAATTAATAAATTCTGATTTTAAAACTGACACCAAGCAGTACGCCAGCAAATAGGTTCAAATCTCTCGGAGGACCGTATTTGGGGTTTAATGGACTAGTTGGGATTTGTTGTGACTCCAATGGCCGGCTCGGACACCATCAATATAAAAAAACAAATTTTAATTTAATAAGTTATTAAATTATTTTATCTCTTTATTTTTCATTTTCTTTTAGCCCCTCCATGGCAATGGAGCTGATAAGTATGAAAAAAAAAAAAAGATTTCTTTTGTGTATATCACCCCATATATAGAAGGCAAATGAACCATGATTCATGCAGGTTCGAGCTGAACCGGTCTGTTAAGGAAGTAAAATTCTCTTAATATAATTTTTTTCTATTTACGAAATTCGAATTTGAGACTTTACTCGGAGACAAAAGTTAAAATTAAAAAAAAAAAAGAGCTTCATTATATTAAGACCACGCACAGTGCGCCGGGAATCTCTCTCCTCTCCTCGGGTGGAGAAAGGCTGCATATATTGGGTATACCATGTGCTGATACCTATATTATGTTATCAATTAACTAAATTAAGTTATTTTTAATTTTTTATTATATTTTATCAAAAATATTTAAATTATTTAATTCTTATCAGTTCATGATACTATATTAATATTATCACGTGCTACACTGATTAAGCACCGTAATATCTCCCTCGAGTGGCATACCTCGTATCGTTTTCTTTCTTCTGCGGTGCCGCAAACCTGTTTACGTTGAAACATTTCTTTTTTAAAAAAAATTATAATTTCTCGAATGAGAGGTGAATATGATAATAGGGAAAAAAAACTAATACGTCAACCAGCACGCAATCCGATAACTTTTTTTAAAATAAAGTATCAGTTCGGATATTGTAAATTAAAAAAAATATATAATTGTTGAGAGAGTCTTAGTACTCCTTAATAGATTACTGACCGTGTTCGAACTTGAATTAGTTAGAATCTATTAAACATCTGAATACCAAGTGATGTGGACAAAGAAAAGAAAATATTATACAATAGGATAACAATAGGGGCGTGCAAAAAAAAAAGTTCGAAGAGAACCGACCTAGAGTCGAATCGGAATTGAATTGATTTGAACCGGTTCTATTTGGTTTATTAGACAAAAAGTGGTTCGATTAATTTTTATATGTAATTGCTGAACTGAACCGGTTTTAAATAATAATAATAATAATAATAATAATATAAAAATACTTTTCAAAACTAATCCGGTTCGGTTCGAACCGAACCAGATTATTTTAAAATCAATTCAATTATGTTCAAACTAGTTTCAAACTAAATCAAATTATTTTAAAACTAATTTCAATTCAAATATCATTTTCAACTCGAATAGGTTAATCGAATTATATTGGTTTTAAACCAATCTGATCTCCACACAAACCAGTTGCAATTCGTTCTTACTATATCGAACCAAACCGATTTTTGCACTTGCCTGGATAGCTCGATATTGTTGCATAGATTAATTTCTTAGTACAGCTTTAGCAATGAAATGTGATATGATATAATAAGCGGTTTTTTTTTTTTTGAAACGGGGACTAATTTGAAGAAAGATAATCCGTATTAATTCCTGTGCACACGTGGAGTGGTTGCCAGATCGGATAAGATACGCTTAATTGAAACAATTAAAATTTTTTTCCTGACGAGTAATATACATAGTTCGAATATTATAAATAAATAAAATTATAATTATAACAGCTTTATTCTATAGTGAGCTGTTTTAATTTTAACTTAAAAATAATCACGATCCATTGAATTTTTCTGATATAAGGTGGTTGACAACCAAAATTAGATCTGATTGTTCAAAAAATCATAAAATATTACAAATCTAATATATTGCAGTGACGATCTTGACATTACGTATCCGTTAGATTAGAATTTGATATATAATCAATACCTTTATAGTTATAATTATCGACCCCTAAAAAAATTTTAAAAATATAAATAAATAATAAATCCTAAATTGAGTGAATACATTGCACCAATACTAACGGGTAGCACAGCGATAAGACATCCGACCGGAATGCACGTGGAGCCTTGCGTGCTTACCATCAAAACTATCCGAAAGAAAAAATAAATAAATTTATATAATCGACTGAAATATTGAATTTATTAAATTGGATTTGTCGGATTTATAAGATTACGGCTATTGGATATCTAATTAAAATAAACAAACACGATAGGAATAATTCCGTAATATTCCTCTCAAAATGAGCATGCAGTGCAACAGAATACTTATTTTACACGTAATGAATTTTGATGACGATGATATGACTAAAGGTCGGAAGACAATAGTGGATTTTCTCTTCTTTAACTTCAAAGGCCGTAGGATAACCCGAGCCCCCTCTTTGGCTTCATATGTCTCTACTTGTCCTCATCATCGCATTACCATGTCATGGTCGATATGCTCTGATATATTAAATATTTGTTCGGCTTTCGACCATTTTACATCAACTTATAGATAAAATGCAATTTTTTTGACTAATTTTTCAGTATGAACTGCTAGTATCTAGAAGTCTAACGGGTCTTGATGAATCCAATTCTAGCCGAAAAGGTCTATTAAACGGTAGAACTCTCTCAAGGTGAAATCTCCCTATTCACAAGATTTGAATTAAAAATCTTATGTAAGAGAAAGAAGTACCGTACCATCTTAACCAATCTTTTTTCCACAAATTTGCCGACTAATTTACTTAGATATTTGGACGGAGATTGATTGTCTACTGCTGTCACCCATAAACGATGGATAAATCATTGAAAATTCTACACACAAATTTAAAAAGATTTGCGGCCATCCAATTTAGAAAAACGTGAAGATAACAATGGAGGAATATCAAATAAAGTCACGTTTGTTGAACTTTTTTACGTGACATGATTAATTTTAATCATCAGATTTCACTGCATCAGGGAGGACGACCTTATTTCCTTTCCTTTTTTATACTTAGAAAAAGGGCAGCAGTAGTAGCGAATTAACTTCCCGTATTATGTAATATTTTTACTTTAGACGAACTGAATCACTAGTACAAATACTGGCTCTGTGAACGTAGCACTGCCAAGGGTCTAATACAGTATAAGAAATCGGTGTCCGCTAAAATCTAAGCTCGGAGAATCTCTTTCATCGATTTTACTTAGAGTGAGACTCGAACGTGAGATTTCTACCTCACCAAACTACATCGATCCCTCGGAATGAATACGGTGATAAAATGTACAGCTTGCATGTGAATCTTGACTTTGTAGTTTCCTAATTTGACTAATCCTGCATCCACCTAATCAAGCGAAAGGAAGTTTCTTTTATTCCTACAAAAAAGCTTTTTCTTATATTTTCCTTCTTTCTTAGAAATAGACAGAAAACATGATCCATGCATGCATTTAGAAGAATACCAACTTTAGTTGAAAGCCGCAGCACGCTCACCTCGATCAACCTGCTCTGTCGAGTAAGTTCTCCATATTTTCCTTCCTTTTAACGGAGGTAAAACTGCATGACTAATGCTCGAATTCGAATAATATTGACTTGAATATACAGTTGCATCGAACCTTTCATGATCGACCTGCTATATTACCGTGTAAAAATTTAAAATAAGATTAGAGCAGGATAGTAAAGTCATAAGACAGATGGATGTGATTGGTCATTGATTAAAATCACTTAAATATAATCTTTTTTGAAATAAATGATTGAAAGGTTATATAAAATGACTTACTTATTTATAAATTCAAGAAAATAATTTAATTAAAAAGTAAGTAATCTTAAACTGAGATCGCACCTACAAATTTCAAAATATAAATTATCTAATAAATTAAATATGATATTATTTTTTAAGTATTTTATTTTTTAAAATAGTTAAAACAATATCTCTGCCAGGTTAACATGGCAAATCTATTTCAAGAATTGAACATTATTTAACAAAGTAAAACAGTTCTTGTCCTCTTATCAAAACTGGAACACTGCAATGTCATGTCTCTCCAATGGAACTCGACGGTCAAGTTACCGAATACATCCGTCCGCAAAGCATATTTGAAAGGAAAAAGTAGTCCGCGTAATCGAACATTATATTATTTCTCATACTCACCGATCGACTCGGTTAGTGAACCGCAAAGACATCGATCGGTCGAATTTTCTGGCACGACTGACTTTGGTGTGTTCTGCGGGGCAAAAGAGTGATGCAGATCTAAAGGCGTGGATATGATTGGAAGATTCGAAGGAAATTTGAGGAAGGGACAAATCAGTGGATGTGGCGTGCAGCAAATGCGCCGAATAAATTTCCCATGGGAGCTCTGGCAATTTGACCGAAGGTGGCCCCGTGGTCAACAATGTCGGCCTGCACTCCTGGAATAATTTGAAAATGTTTCTCCTCCTCTAACCCTACTTGTTAGTTCAATCGCATGAAGTGAGTCACATTGTAGGCTTTAGTGTGAACTGTAGCTATAAAATCGTAGACAAAACAGTGATAATTCGGACGAAAATATGTGATGTAAGTGAGTTCATACGATTGAATTAGTCATTTAGAAATGTCATGTGGTCATTATTATTCATAACAATGTCACGAGAGAAATCGATGAAATTCTTCTAAATCTATATACTATTATATGCAAACGTTTGAAATATTTGATATATTTTTTATTTTTCGTATTTTCCATGAATGATATATGCATTTGTTTTATAAAATCCTTTTTCATCTTACTCAATATCTGTGATATTAGCAACAAATATATTCTATTAACTACCCACATTCACAATATCACTCCATATCCACAATTTAGCAGTTAAATGTCTGTCGGAATGAATGATTTGAAATTGTAAAATTAAAAAAAATAAAATTAACACAATGAAACGATAACAATTGATAATGTTCTGTCTACTATTGTAAGTTAACGAATTTTAAATAAGTTAAAATATAATATATTATAAATAAACGGTATAATAATATGATTCATTCTAATATTCCACATTTATTTACTTTTATATTTTTTCTAGACATAGCACGTGCCTGTGTATAGTACAAATCTAGGCTCAGTGCCGACTTACTAAATACTATTAAACTCATCTATATCAATGCTTTTGCAATTTAGTTATATTTTATAACTAGTTGGGAAAAATGCTAAAATTCTTCTAATACTGGTATTTAACAAAATGCCCTTGTAAGATATCGAGAAAATAAATTTAATATATTAATATTATTGTCAACCTAACATTGGAAATTTTCGGATTGAATTCATATTTGTGATTGATTTATTCGTGGAGCTGTGGAAAAACAAGTACATGAAAGCTGTAAAATCAAATGGATATTGCCATCTTAGACTAATTGGATTAAGATTAAGGGGATAAATGTGATGTTACACTTTGATTCTTGTAGACAGCTGTAATCAGATGGCTCCAACAACTTTAGGAGAAATCTTAAATATGGGCGTTATTATGAGCCGTTGATTAATGTGATTAGGTGATGATTTGCTGTTCCCACGGTCAATGATCATCCTGGGCTAACATTTGCCATGCTTATTAGGGTTGAAATTGACAAAAAGGTTAGCTTATTAAAAAGAAAATGCCATATTAATATGTCATGCATAGCTCATGGAAATCCCTGCACAGGAAAGATAAATGAAAATTTCGAAAACTTAACTGGGTTGAAGATTATTAACTATCGGTTTAAATAGAGATTCGATACTAGAATAGGTTACTCCTAAACAGTGCTCGTGATCAGCAAGCTAAGTAGGAAATGAAAGCTCGAATTTTGATCAGTTGTCTTCCATCGCTCAAGCACGGGAGAAGAAAGTCCGACCCACGATCAACTGTTGAGTACGACTGTTCCGGTGAACGTGAGGTAAGATTCGGATTAGGTAAGTGCATGCTTTCTTACAAGTTGAATAGAAATATCACAAGGACCCGAGTCCTTTTGTTGGCCGTAGTCCCGTGCTATTCGAAAATATTGTTGATAGTTAAATCTCACATCGACTGGGTTGAATAACAAACTTTGATTTATAAGAGAAATGAGTATTGCCACTTAATGTTTAATATTTTATGTAAACATAGACTCGAGACTTTTATAGGTTCAGGTAAAAATTTAATATTGTATACATCACGCCAAGTCCGAGTGTGGAACTCATGATTTGTAAGCTCAAGACCGGAAAAAAATGTCCCGACTTGTGATAAATTGTTCCCGGTCGGCCGATTCTTATAAAAACATGTAAAGATCGAACTCTAAACTTTATCCATTAAAACATATAAAAATCCAATGAAAAATGGTTCCATTGTAGCCTGATATCAGCATCATCACTGACTGCAATATCCCTAAAACACATAAGCTGTGCGTGCCTTTCCGATTGGCTGATCCATTTCATGGATCCTAAAGCTTTGACTCCGAAGATCTCTCGGCAGTCGGTTAAAGTGTAAAATAAAGCAACCAATCATAGATCACGCTTAAAGAAAAAGCATGCATCACCTCCCCGCAAAGTTGCAACCTTTACGCGAAGGCCCCCCTTTGCTTTATATATATGTATGTATCTACGTACACGGTGAATATGGTACAAGAAACCTTCATGTGCATGGACATGGTAGGAGGTTGGCATCGAATATTAGGGCCGGTTTTTACGCATTCGCCCCTTTTTGGATTTGTGCCACTGGTATTCATAAATTTATTGGATAACTGATTAATCCAGTTCGAGTCGGGTCAGTTTATAAAGGATAAAACTCTTACATTATGAATTTTCTTCATTCACAAATACTCGAATCCGAGACCTTTGCTTGCATAGAACAACTGTCTCACCACTTTAATAACCTCATGTTGGTTGGAATTGTTTAATTTAAATTTAAATTAATTGAAATCCATTGTATCCTGATATGGATTATTCAGGATAGATGAATTTTGGTAATGATACTTCTACAAATAATAAAGTTTAAGGATCTTATAACAACAAATAACACATTTTCTACTCTTCTTCTCATCGACCCATCGAGGAAACAGAGGAAAAGAGGATTTTAAATAGGAATTTTTTTTAAAAAAAAGAAAAATTATATCTAAACCAGTCCTCCTGTCACCTTCCCTCCTCTCAGTTACTCTCAATCTAAACACACCGTACTGAGTTGGCCCGTGGATTTTGTATGGTGAAAACTCTTATAATTAAAATCGAAAATTTGCTTTAGCCTATGGACCCCGTGGTTGCCCCTTCTCGTGTTCATGACAATAATCAAAAGATGAAAACTACAATCATAAGAGACCAAAAATGGCATTTGAATCTTGACCTGACCCATCAAAATTTGTGAGGTGGGCAGACATTTATGAGGCAACATCATATCCTATTATGTTTGGGAGGACCAGTTGAAAACAATTGGGTGAGTGAGCCCTCTCACCCAAGTTGCTAGCTTTTTCCTATTTTTTTTTTCCTTTTTTCCTTTTTTCCTTTTTCTTTTCTATGAGTTGTTAATTCTCTTTGTAGTATTGTAGTGTACTATATTTTTTTGAGAAAAAATTCATGTTTTTCTTTTTTTTTCCTCCCTCAGAACTTTTTGTCATGGACCCAATGCATTCTTTTTCTCCTTCTCCAATGATAGTTGTGGTCCTTCCCATCTCCTGTGGCTGCAATCTACTGAAAGATCTATTTCTGTTGAATTATTTCTTTTCCAAAGATTTTAGCTAGTTCAGATTCGAGTAGAATCGATTCGTAAAAGGGTAAAATTCTCATAATTATGACTTTTCTCAATGTCCTTAAAAACCCATTATCTTGCTTAGTGAAAGAGAGACCAAACCACCAAAGCACCTGGGATGATTTTTTTTTTTATGGTCTATATCACTAGCATTTTAAAGTCCAATATAGACTAATCTAGTTCAAACGGGTTGAGTCACTAGCTCACTAGAAAGTAAAGATCTCTCCAGATGAATTATCGTCATTCATAAAATCCGAATTCGAGATGTTACTTACATTCCGTTTGATTTTTGAATTACATCTTTTAGTTTCTTCTTCTTTTTCTTTTTTGGCCACCTTTTCCCTCATTATCTGTGGACCACTCATCCAAGGATTAATCTGTCCCAAGACTTTCATCAGGATTGGGACCATCCTTATGCCCACTGAGCCTGACATGTCTGTCTGATGAACATCTATCATACAAACTTTTTCAATTTTCTCACCCAAAAAAAGATAAAATTGAAATAATTATATTAAAATAATTAGTTAATGATTCATCGGAGAAAGAAGGATAATTAGTTAATGAAGAAAACTTTCTACAGCTACTTGTTTATATTACATTGCATGCATTGCTCTCACATTTTAAGGATAAAAAAAAAACACCGATGATTTCATTTCACAATGATACGGTGAGAAGCTGCTAATAAAATTGCTCTAATTAATAATAAATACGATAACTACTGTGCGATTCACATTCATTTGCTCTTTTTCTATAATATAAATCGATACTTTCTCAAGTCATATGCTGATCAAATAATTTTTCATTTTAAGGTGGTGCGCGACCACTCTTTCTTATTGGCGATATTGTATCCATGAAAAGGAAGGCTCAATATACAAACACATAAATACATTTGGGAGGTCAAAGAGAAGAATAAGAACCGATATGACCTGATTGAGATGATTCGGTACCTCTCTTTTTAAAATAAGATAATGGGTTTGACTCTTGTGAATAGAAAATATATTATCGGAAGAATTTTACTCTTTAAGAAATCGATCTGACTCAAACTCGGAATGAATTAGGGTTTATTGGGTATCGGGTGGTGTACACCGAAGGAGAAAACCAGAAAGTACTATTCGGCAATGTGCTATACTTATCAGGAAAACTATTCAGCAATGTGCTGGGGAATACTGTGCTATAACATATTTACAGTTACGGTTCTTGTCATGGGATGCTCTTCTGACAGCATATCATAATATGTCTAATCGATTTTGATATATCTAGATATCGAGCCGACATGCTCGTAAAGCTGGGTATTCGGGTTTCTAAACCCGACTCGCCAACTTCCGGGTTTGCTGTAATTATGTTTTCTAATTTGATCTGATTTTATGAATTTGTACATACAGTGCAAATCAATTATGAGGAAACCTAAGCCAGCCCATCTGCACTTTCCACTGTGTTTCCCAATTTATGTCCACCAAAGTTCTATATTTTCAAGTCACTAACCATATCAAACTTGTCATGTGCTGTCTCCCAGTCTAAGAACTTTGAAGTTTGAACTCCAAGGCCATGCTTTGGACAATGAGAAATTTCTCCGACAATTGTTTACGTGACTCAAGAAAATATCAATCAAATTGAAATAAATGAGTAAATAGATATTAATCGTTTGAATAACTGCTGCAAGTATCACTACCTAGAACAATTTTGTTAATCTTTTCATTTTGTTACGGTGAAGTAAGATGATTTAAAATCGATCGATATACGAGAAAGATGGTTTGATATAGTAGTACCGTGCTCTCGTCCTAGAATTAAGATATCTTGAATTCAATTCTTAGTGAGACTTCCCGTACTTCATTATTACCTTTCCTTCCATCCCTCTTCTAAATGTATATGTCTATTTTATACATGGAAGAAACTTGGCATACTAATGACTAATTATATAGCTAATCAACTAAATGCGTATTGGTTAACATTTTTATTAAAAAAATTAGGTTCAAATCTTAATGATTGAGAAAATCATAATCAAAACAACTTTAACTTTTTAATGGATCAATCAAACTTGAACTTGAACTACTTATAATAGTTGAATTTTTAATACTAAATGTAGAAGGACAGGAAAAACGAGAAGCAAACCAATCTTGATTTCAAGAAATTCTTATTTGATCCTGCTTTACCACATAACGTAATAAAATATCAATCAAATTATAATAAACGAACAAATTAATATTAATCACCTTTACAGTTTCTTTAATTATTACTGCTCAGAACAATTTGATTAACCCCCATTTCTATTCCCTTGTTCGTGTGCAGTGCCATTGATTTTGGGAGAAGGTAGTTCTCTTCTGCATATTTTTTGACGACCACGTGGGGTTTGGCAAAGAACGAAGCGGCCCATCTTATTTTAGGGGTATCGTGGTCAATAAAAATGTACGGACGTATCGTTTATTATTTCTAGCATGCTTAGGGTTATTGTTCCTAGGGTTATCTAAACATTTGATGTACTTGTAAAAAAGGAAAAGACAGAGAGAGAGAAAGAGAGAGCGCGCCTAAACATTCGGTATTAAATGCTTTTCTTATCGCCTGAGCGATTTTTTCGATGAAATACGTGGCCGAACCCCGTGAAGATCTTAGCTGTTCAACGAGAAGCAACGACTAATTAGCGTAGATCATGTTATCCTATGCGAATAATTTTATTGCTCATTCAATTGGATTGAATTAATTTTTTGGATTCGATATTTATAATTATCTAATTTTATTTACAGGATAACTCAGAACTGCCCTATATGAAAAATCTAATTTTACAATTAGTAGAATATGTTCGTCCTTTGTAATGTCTATTTTATTTTTTTGTTTCCTTTAATGAAATTATAAAAACTATTGAATATTTTCATCTGAAGATGCTGAACTAAGTAAAGCGCCCATGAAAAATAAAGTTGTGAATTACCTTAATATCGAGTAAATTACACAAATGCTAAGAAAACTATTAGCATAAATTGATATCTGCATCTCTTTCTCGTACGTAAGATCTCAGGTTTGAGTCTTACGAATGGAAAAAATTGATGATGCGAGAATTGCACCCCTTAGTAGGCCGATTTGGCTCGAACCCGGATGAGTCAGGTCCCATCAACCTTCTGTAGCATACCTAATGGCATAGATAGGAAAAAAAGAACAGAAAAATTCTAGGACGAAAATAAGAATTATCCGCTACTGAGGAAATTTTTGAAAAACGTCTATGATCCTCCTCCTTTTATACACAAGCAATCTTGGTCCTAATTATGGGGCTAACCACATAATGAATTACAATATACTGAGAAAGGAGTCTGATGCAGCCGACATCGTCCTCGAGTGAAAGCTAGGGAATCTTTAGTTCGTCTTCATCGGTAACATTCCATGCTCCCTTCATTTCCATCTTCCTCGTGTTCATTTCTAATCTCACGAGCTTCCTTGAAAATACAAAATACTATTGATACATTTAGGTTGTGTATTTACGTGAGACAATGCTTTGCTCGATTGATCATCTGTCTTAATACATAAACTGATGTAATGAATTTTCCAGCATACAACAGTTCTTCCAAAATTAAAAAAAAAAAACATAAAATAGAGAGATGTGTGTTCATTTGTCCATGTGTTATTTGATATCTAGAATAGATCTTAATTAATTAATTTAAAACTCTTCTGATTACGCTTTTTTTTTTATTTATAAAACTTAAATCGATATATCCTTACTTCAGGGTAAAATGTATCGAACCACCCCAAACATATCCTTGTTATGCCTAATTGTTTGTTAGTTAAGTCTATCATTTGATTTTTGCAATTTTTAATAATAGATATGTGGAATTTTCGGGACTGATATGATTTGTAAAATAATTTCCTATTTTAGGAAAAGTTTTTGTGATTATGAATTACTTCTACGTTTTTAATATATAAATATTTAAATGAACCTTTGACGTTTTCAAGTGAGACCTAAGCCAAAGAATACATGGCAAACTCCCATCACGCCTAACAAAGTTAAAGGTTGGCAAGCATCATATTGCCATAAATACTTGGAACTTATTTCGCTGTCGCGACTCACCGAACTTCGAATCAGTTACATTGATGAGAAGTATCATGGCAATAGAGACCCGTACATTTATTACCTCACCACGCCACAACATCGACAACGATGAGCTACAATGAAAAAAAGAAAAAAGACGGTCCGGTCCGGTGCAGTCAAATCGCTCTCGATCCGTGACAGAGAAATCCTGAGTTTGATTCCTCTTAGTCCTGCCTCCTTCAAGGGTCGACTATGTAATCGGAAAGAAAAAAAAATAAAGAAGAAATTACTATAAGCTACAATTTGATGTGGATACAAGGAGAAGGAGATAAGTGCTACTTGACCACGACAATGATACAAAGGGAAGGGGTCACGATCATGATGAGCACCGGAACAATCAATTTTGTGATTGATGGCAGCAGGTGGTTGACGTGGACCGGATCGAGGCCCAATTGGAGATCGGTATCTTATCGTGTTTTCAGAATCTATGGGCCCGGTGAGGGAGCAATCATCACGGCTTGGTCCAAGTCCAACAAATGGGTGGTGGTCTGTCTCTTACCGGGGCCCACTTAAATCTTTGACAGTGAAGGTTGCTCAATTGAGTGCCCCTTGACGAAGTAATCAACCTCCATTTATGTTCTCCATTCTAATAGTCTAAAAATTCACTCTCGTATTGTCTACTAAAGTCGAGATCCTAGGTCCGGATCACGCTTGTGTTGAAAAAGTATTTTAGAAGTGCACTTTTTAGGTCGGGACTGTGACAGATACTTGCCTCTTTGATGGTGCTACCTTGACAGAGGTTGTGTCTAACGTTGGTCGGTCAGTTGGTTTGAAATGTTCACAGATGAACACGAAAGGCTAGACATTGCATGGATTACTAGATGGGCTCGCTACTACTTCTTCCATCCCTTTTACTTACATAGAAAAAAATCATATTAGGTCCATCTCAATAATCGATCTTAAGATTTGAAAAGGCACATACAAGCGTGCTGCGTGCCGGGGAACCGGCAATTAGGGAAGTGGGTACGTGAATTAAGCAGCCAAATCGCTTGCTGCCCTGACTAGATTGATCTGGTTGGTGTAGCAGTATCGAAAGAGCACCAGAATTCAATGTTAACCTTCCGAGTTGGCGAGCCCGGGGTTCCATCGATCGTGACTCGAGGAGGGCATTCTATTTTAGGACGCGAAATCGAAACAGAAGGAAAAGGAAAACAACGTACGTTCTCTTCCAAGTCTCAACCACCATATATCCTTGGGGCCATAGAAGTTGTAGAAGTCTGCTGTTTGTAGTTAATATGATTGGTGCCACTTGATCTTGAAAATAGGAATACTGAATGATGGAATTGACATTGATGTCTGTCACAGGGGAGACAGTGTGCTGTGTAAGAGCATATCACGTGACAGTGCTGCACGTGCTGTCATGAACTAATAAGATTCAACTGTTGTAATATTATTGATTTATGACACTATGTCAATACTGCAACGTAGTATACTCGCTTCGTACAAAACTTTCTCATGTGACAGATCTTTAATATTCAACGAGGCTGTGTTTGGTAGATAGGATAAGGACGAGATTTCGGATATAATTTTTCCTGCAGGAAGAATTTTACCCTGTTCATGATTTAAATTTATGAATTTGCCACTGAGTAGAGAGATGAATGAAGATAGTGAACTGATAACTTGCCAACACCAGCTTAGGTGAGGTGACGATCGACCTTAGAGACCCCTGACAACATCATCGAGGTGATCGCCATATCTCTCTATTCTTTTCTTCCTTAATTCGCGGCACTCGTGTATAGAAAATACGAGCATGTTACTTCAAATATATATAAAAAGAGTTAAAATACTTGTAATTTTTTCGGTGAGGTACGGGGCGACCGAATCCTAAATACGTACAAATTTCAATCCTTCTACTACCTACCAAGCCTGTATTTCCTTAACAGGTCTCCTTTCAACTATTCACATGTCCTTTTCAAATTCAACAACATGTGAAGCAACAGATCAATAAATATAAATTGAATTACCACAAAAAAATAGTGGTATATATTCAAATCTTACTCTCATATGATTTGGTGAGGTTGAGATCGATGAATTATTTACTAGAAAGGGCTCCCTGTACTTGTGTTTTGATAGGCACTGATTTCTTAAATTGTATTGGCCTTTTGACGGTTTGCTAATGAAGTTAACTTTAGTATTGGTTATTCAACTCATCTAACATATTCGCAGTTAATTGAAATCAGGAATTGGCTTTCATTTTTCATAGCACATTTTGTTTATATCGTATATGAACGTGTGTGTGTATATATATATATATATATATATTCATGGGCTGGCCCATGATTGCTAACTCTAGCCTTTCCACTTGAATAGAACTATCAATGGGGCTCATGCATAGAGCAATTAATCAAGATCATTCAAGCCCATGGTCCATGGATGTGGGCCACCATTGAACCCATGAACTCGAGATCACGATTCGTGAGTGTCAGTAACTTTTACGAGTCTCAGTTGACCTCGATTAGAAGTGGCAACCTGTATTGACCCGACAAGAAAAGTGGCTGGATAGACATGATTCGAATTCAACTTGCCACTATATCAGCCGGTGCGGCCTGTCAAATTAACACGATAATTGTCACTCTTCATAAATAACTCATCGTAGAAGAATCTGATATCTCAGTTAAAATATAACATCAAGAGGAAAAAAAAGATCAATAATAACTTCTTTTATGCATCGATAAAACTAAAATAAGCTCATGTGAGTGAGTTTAAGTGAAATAGTACCATTTTAAGTGGTGATTTAATAGTCCAAAATTCACTTATATGCGATTCCGTTCGGTGCATTTGGGGCACTTGACTCGAACTCTAATTGTACTTGTTAAAAACATCTCCTAGAAGTTCGATTTTGGACCTTGAGCACGGGAGGACACTGGTTTATTGGAATGTAGTAAGCATTTGGCGGTACTATATTGATGTGATCAGAGTGAATATTGGTTATTCAGTTCATGTTTGTGGGTGAACACGAAAGTTCGAACATGACGCGATGGAAATAATCATGTCGGGATGGTTGCTACCCAAGATAATATACAAATAGTAAAATTTCATTGAATGAATATACGTAAGTGATGCTGACGTGATATTTATTAAAGACTTTCTTGCCGATTATCTACTTAGTGTGTGAACTTTACATGGGAAGATAATTTCATCCGGAACACATCCGAAAGTAGTAGAATTCACATATCTCCAATCAGAGATTGCAAAATGATATATAATTTTTTTTAAACACACGGGAACAGACAATCTCGTAACTCTACTCTAGGAAGCCTTTCGAATTTTCTGAGGCTTATCAATAAAACCCGACGATTACAAAGAACATTCCTCGGAAGCCACCGGAGAGAAGAGGAGGATGCTGCCACCCACTTGCTTTCCGGCGGCGGAAGAAGAACATGCCGAACTATCTAAGCTGGCTGTTAAGGTACCCACCTCAGCCTCAGGAGTAACGATACGGTGAAAAAGATTCAATATGATTAGTTCGTTATAATCATAACTAATTTATTAGAAAAAAGAGAGACTCTGCAATTTTTTTCCGGCTTCGACACCATTAACAAGACCACATAACTGTAAATTTTTATCATTTTCATACTTGAATTCATGCATTGGGCACTTTATTTAAGGTTAGAAAGTGTTGAATACTTCTTTTTTTTTTTTTTTTTTTTTTTTTTTTGGTCGCCAGCCACGGTATCCAAGCAGGCCCCACCAGCGGTGAGATGGCATCTTTCAGCCAACCATACTTGACTAATCCGTTGGTCGCCCCGGGTCGCACGCCTGGCAATGGCGGGTGAGGCTCCCAAGAGGGGTGTCTGCGTACGTGAGGTCTCGAACCTGAGACCTCCTTAAGCGGCACCGAGCTGCTTACCACTCGGCCCAACCCCTCTTGGTAGTGTTGAATACTTCTGCCAAACCAAAGTGGTGGAGAAATTCCCAGTGTTTCTATCTCATTATATGATTTGAGAAAATGTCATTATAAAATATGATTATTTAAATTTTTTTTTTTTTTTCCATATTGGTGAGAAACGGAGCATTTAGAATCGTGCAGATTCTCCTACCCCACCCCACCCAAATGGGAAACTGGTGCGAGGGAAGTGACCACCTTGGCCCCTGTTCTTCCGCGCAGCATCCTCCTCCGTGATGGCCTAGCAGGGCTACTTCAGTCAGTTCGCCATGAAAGGCAGGGGTTTCCCCACCAGATTTCGTTCAGTTAATTGGGTTTCCAATTTCAAAAAGATTAATCCTTAAGCATGCCCTCCTTTTAATTTTTGACTTCTGGGCTGTTCCTCGACCCCGGGTCTCTTAAAAATTGCACCTTTCTCTCTTCTTAAGTCAAGGCCGAGCCTTTGCTTAAGAATCGGTTGGTTCTGGATTTTGAGTGTTTGGGTCTGTCTATTAGGGAACGAGGAGGAGGATAACAAGATCAGAGAAATGGTCGGGATAATGACGATGAAGAAGCAGATGACACCAAACTGGTGGTGGCTTGACAGTCACAGCAATGCTAAGCGGTCTCCATGGCTCCAGTCGACCCTCTCCGGTGAGCTCCCGCATTTTCTGCAAAAACCCGACTCAAATGTTGCACATTTTCTCCGATTAAACTTACATGGGTGTCCGAAATTTCTAGTTTTGAATGTTCAGGTCCCTTTGTTTGCCCTTCCTCTTTATGTTTGATTTGTAAGATGGTTCCTTGACCGATGAGAAGTGTTCACCTTGCTGTCAATGTGTGAGCTTTGAACTGTTGGTGTGTTCTTCTCTTTTCAATTGCGCCCTTGCCATGTGGGGATACAGACTAAGAAGAAGACTTGTAGTTGTGAAGAGAAAGTCTGTTGGGGGCCTTGGAACGTTATTATTATTATTATTGTCATCAATGAAGACAGACAATAAACATATAGTAATCTGATCATGGGAGTCCTTTTCTTTTTGGATTAAAAACATTAAATCTGATAGTGGATTCTCACATTCGAGGGTTGCAAACTGAGAAAATTCATGATTTGGACTGTATTACTACTTAGTGGGATCCATTGGATTGGTCCAAGCCAATTAGACTTCTAGATATAAGATTGTATGCAGAGGAAAAGTATAACATCATTAAGTTGAAGGAAAAGTTAAAGTTCCCAAATAGAGAATACAATAGGATTCATAAAATTTAGTTATACTGTCACAAGCATCATTAGGATGGTAATAAGATCAGTGTTCAGCATTATAATTATTAGCTATAGTTAGTTTTCTTCCATATCCTTGCAGCAATTCTTTTGATACCCATTAGAGGGATAAGGAAAGTTTTGGTATTTAGTGTCTCTCAACTCAAAGCAGATACCTTAGGCCGTTCGTTCTCAGGAAAATTTCAATCTTCTCTGTCCTTTCATGAGCAATATGACAAATTCATTGACCCCAAAAAAAAAAAAAATCAAGTACAATATGACAAGTTCTCTTTCAATCTTTTTGACAATAGGATGATAAATTTTCTTATTTTCATCGAAATGCATATTCTCTGGAGTCTGACCGGCACTTATTACCTTATCTTTTTTGCGCTTTTATGTCAAAAAGGAAAACAGCAAATTTGGACAGTGTGCTATCACAATGTGTAATATATATCTGGTTGGGTTGGAGGGATGGGGCATTTGCCGTGTCACTTGGTTCTGTATGTGCTGTGCACTTGGAGATTTCAAGGCAATGAGACCTTGAAACCTCAAATTCTATATGGATGAGAGAGCAAATGAAATGCTCTGTGTAAGATAGGATCCACTTGCTTCATTATGCAGTCAGCTCTGGAGCACTGTTTTCGTGCTATATTCGAGGCCTGTATGATCCCACCAGGCTCAAATGGAGCTGTTCGATTGTGTTGGTCTAGTCAAGGTCCACAAGGATGGGATCCCTGAAGTGTCTGATCATAGAGATGTTAAGTGCATGAACAGCTTCTGAGCTTACTGGGAGGACATCAAGGTTCTGTTCAATGATGTTCGTAGAAACAGGAAAGTAAAGAAAACAACCTTCTGAAAATGTTCCGGAAGATAATTCAAATGGCATCCTCAAGGACCTGAGCTGCTGGTGGCCTGACAGAATTTTCTTCCACTAGAAATGGTGGAAGGCAGCGCATTTTCCTACTCCTTCCCTGTTGCAGACATTGTTGACTAACACTTGAACGCGGCCATCTCCTGCCATAGGGAAGGGGCCCCTTGCAGGCGCCCCCCTTAAGACTTTGTGTACATTTTAATGCCATTTGGGAATGGCTCACTATTTCCTTATCCAACGAGATCATGTCTTATGGTCCTGTATTGTGACATTGCACGATCATTGCAGAACCAAATGACAGTTTTGTGCACAAAGTGCAGTGCCGAATTGTCCCTATGAATGTGTTGCTATCAGTCTCATTAGTTTCTGTGAATGCGATTTTCTTTGTAATATGTTTTCTTTACAGGCTCAAAGTGCTGGTTTGATGATACGAAGAAGTATTAGGTTCAAATCCCGATTCTAGGTTCAAACACCCCTGTTGCCCCTCCGGTACTTCGAGTTTACATTGTCCTATGTTTCTGTTGTCGTGCTTACGAGTTCATTATTTTTCACTGTTTAGTTAATATATGAGTTTCTTGGTCTTTACACCTTGGAAAGGCTTTTCTTCCAAAAAGTTGTTCATCATGTGATGTCCTGAAAGCTAACATGAAAGAGCTATCCTTTTAAGCGAAAGTAATTCCCTTGAAGACTTTAAAGGAATCAGAGGCCAGGTGGGTCCTGACAAGATTTTCCTATTCTTACCAATCCAATGTCCTTAATTCCTAATGTTTTACATGTTGATTGTGCTCGCACGATGTAGAGCTTGATGAGAAAACCAAAGACATGCTGAAGCTGATCGAGGAGGACGCCGATTCCTTTGCAAAGCGCGCGGAGATGTACTACAAGAAGAGGCCGGAGCTGATCAGCATGGTGGAGGACTTGTACCGTGCCCACCGGTCACTTGCAGAACGCTATGATCAGGTCAAGTCTGAGACACATCCCCGCCTCCTAGCATCCCTCAGTTCCCCTTTCTCTGGCAAAAAATCCGGCCAGGAGAAGCCTGCCATGTCTAAGGACACCATTCACCGGAAATCCATCAGCTGTTATGAGTTTGAGACCTCTGACTATGATGAGAGCGCCGAGTCAGAGGTCGAGGATGAGGACTCTGATGAAGATGGCGGATCCCGGGCCCCGGAATGGGAAATGCCTCGAGTTCCTGGCGCAAGAGCTGCGGTTACCAATCAGGTCCTAGACATGAACAAGCATGAAGATGTGCAAGAATTATCCTCTAGAGTTTCTGTAACTGTAAATCGGATTGGCAGAGGGAAGGAAGATCAAGTGACCGAGTTGAGGGAGGAGATTGAGAGGCTGAGGGAGGAGAACAGGGTCCAGAGGGAGTTGCTGGAGCAGAAGGATGAGGAGAAGAGGGCGACAATAAGGCAGCTGAGCTCAGCCGTGGAAATGCTGAAAGAGGAGAATGCCGGTCTCAGGAAATCTGCCATTAGAGTGACCAGTAGAAGAAGGGACAGCTCCGAGGTTAGGGATGAGAAGAAAAAGGTTAATGGAGATCTTCTTAGGAAGTTGTTCGGTGGGTCTTTCTTGAAGTCTCAAGCTACTGTTGTGGCTCTATAAGGTTCGAGGTAGAATAGAAACTAGAAATTGCATGCACAGTAGTAGGGTATACTCATTCGTGTTACAGAGAGATTTTTTACGATGAATTCGTCCTCCGTGAACTCATCAGACACAGGAGCGGTCAAGTACCAGTACTTTCTCCTAACAGTATCCAGTGAACTGAATCCATCTGAGAATTTGCCTGTTACACGTATAATATAGATGTGTTTGTGATGGTTCATCATTGTATCAAGTCAAGCATGTATTTGATTGCACGTTTGGTGAACATCCCTCATTTCTGCAGAGATAAACATCTGATCAGAATTAATTTAAACACGAAAATGGTTCCAATTTAGCTTACAAATCTTCATTTAAATTAATTTTTACTGGATGTTAACCATAAGTAATTTTTTTTTAAAAAATTTTTGCAATGGTAATTCTATAGGTTTATGCAATTCTATAGAGCCTCTTTCAGTAGATTTTGCGCAGAGGAATTCAAACTCATGACGTCAATTTCACCGAATCGCACTCTTAAATTAATTTAACATATTATGATCAATAATTCAAATTAATAAAATAAGAATTCAACTATTTATTATCATTTTTTTTACCGTTCACTTAACAGTGCAATAACTGGACAGTAAAATTTCCAGTAAAGACAAGTGACTTTCTACAAAATAGCTCAAGTGGCCAATTGACCTGTCCAGGAAAAAATGTAAAAGTTACTAAGGGAAAGAAAAAGGAGATTCTCTAGCTGGACTACTGGAAAAGTTAGAAGAAAAAGGGATGATTGGTTATACAAATATCGATCGTTTTAACCGAGATTAATCAGATCGCCCGGGATTTTCGGGTCGGGTTATCCTGGCATTTTGATTGTCCGAAATGAGCACAACGATTTCGTTAAAATCAACGGTCGTGATTGATTCGAGTCGTCGATTATGCCTCGGAAGAGTAAACGATTCGGTGCTGGTCAGAGCAAAAGGCAGGCATCAGTGCCACGAAGAAAACAATGCAAGAAAAAGACAACGAGACAGCAAAGCCCAACCCAACCACTCCCACTGGTGTGGTCACACTGTGAAAAGTGAATCTTCAACTTTTTAAATTGACCGTAGGTTAAATTAAAAGGCATGTCTGTCTGTAAAGAAAGATTAAATTAATTAAAAGGCACGTCTGTAAAGAAAGTCTGGATTAAGGAACATGATGCTGCATAAAGACAATACTTATATATATATGTGTGTGTGTTGTATTATATATATATATTTGTTGATAATCTGAATCAGTTTTGATGGTTCGGTTCCTCGTCCTCTTAAACAAGAAGTTCACGTATACTAAAATAAAATCTCATGTTCAAGTCTCGTGAATAGAAAAAATATACGACTAACATAATTTCACTCTAAGGGTGCATTTGGTTGGAAGTTGATTGTATCATGTATTTATTACAACCGTTTGATTGTGAAGTTTTTTTTTTTTTTTGTGATATAACATTACACCGTTGAAACTTTACGGTGTGGTCGGTAAAATTTTTACATTTAAAACACCTGAAATTCTTATACTGGAACTAAATTTGCAATCGTTCTACCCATCCTCACTGCACTTTACAGTCAAATCTATATTAATTCAAACATATATAAAATCTCACATTTTTACCTGTAATTTAATAAAATTTTACCATGATTAAAGTTTTCATAAGAATTTCAACATTCTCAATAATCTCACAGAATTCGAACCAAACACTCCTTAATGAAACAACTGAACCAAATGATTTTCTAGACACTGATGTTGCAGATAAAAAGAATCTGTGTACTTGTTAATTATAACAATAAAAGATAAGATTTTTCAATATTTATACTTACAATTTATCACTAATTATACACAATAATTAAATTATGAAAAGATACGGTGAAAAAGAACACAAGTTGCAAGAGTGGGAAGATATTGATATTATATTATTGTTAAGTAGAAATTAAAGAAATTAATTTTTTTTTTAACCGAGAGGAGGAGGTAAAATGAGGAAGCCGAACACCGACATTGCAAACACAGCCTTACATTCCCATAAGTTGCATTGAGTAAACTGCCAAACAGCATAGAATGAGGCTTGGAACCATGAGAGCTTCCACCCGAACCGACTCCGAGCTGTGTATGAGCGGCTCCACCCCGGATGGTGCGACGGGCGTCGTTGTCATCGGGCTGCCGGCAAACTCCCCGTCCTCGGGGTTAGGCGGGCTGGGGCTCGAAGGGATTATGGGCAGGGAGGACTCGGACGGGGTGGAGGCTTCCCCCTTCGGGGAGGGGAAGAGAGGGGAGATGTCCGGGGACAGTGCCGGTGACGGAGACCGAGGCTCCGGGGCACCTGGCTGGGTTGCCGGAGCGGCTGGGATCGTAACCGGAGATGATGAGAGAGGGGCTGGCGGGAGGGACGACGGCGCAGCTGAGATGGTGGAGATGAGGGGGTGGAGTTGATGGGAGGCTGAGGAAGAGGCAGCCAATGCCATGAATAATATTCCTAGGAGTGACCAAGAGGAAGCCATTAATAATAAATGAGTAGTAGAATTGCCAAAGCTGGCTTTGAGGAGGAAGAGGAAGCTTTGGGTGTGGGAGAAGGGAGAGGATTGGGAGTGATTGGGAAATTATGAGGAGAGCGTGGGAAGGAGAGTGAGTGAGCTAATGATTGTCAAAGCTTTTCAAAATAGCAACTTGTGTTCACTCAAAGGTTAATGTCACCGAAGCAAGCGTCAGGTAAAATTATATCGTTCTCGATTCAAAATTAAGAAAGTTACGTTGTGAAATTTTTCACCCGGCCCACAAGAGGTCGGATTCATGTCTATCCGAAAAGTTCAAGCTCATAGAATGTTGCTACTCGCTCTCTTATAAACTGGATTTCAATTATCTGTTTGTTCGATGTGGGATATATATCTCAACATCCGCCCTCACACGATAACGTGTTTACACTTAAACCGAGCTTCTTTTTTCATTTATCCGATGTTGGATTCATTCTCAACAGTATCTCTCTGTTCATTAATATTATAAGCTCAAAATCTACTGATGGAGTGACTATATACAACAATCACAATTTCACTAAATGAACCTCGAATCTGAAAGGTAGCTTGCATGCATCTATTCTAAAAGGTTAAACTTATCGGTTGACACTGCTAATTGTTCATTACCATCATCGGCTCAAAATCTACCGATCGAGTGACTATGTGCAACATTGGCATATGCAGTATCACTAAATAAACTCGAACCTGACTTGAACTTACAAACTGTAATCGATTCTGTACACCGAATACAGGATTGCCCCATAGCTGTAGGTAGTGGGGGCTGAGTGATGATGGGATGGAAAGCTATTGGGATCTGTCTGGTTCGAATTCCTTTTTCTTTATTAAATAGAGGAAACAACACTCACTGTGGATGCTGTGAGCTAACAGACAAAGTGTGGCGTCTGTGGTTTCTTTCTGCTTCTGGTGCACATGAGCATGAGATGTCCTATTTTATCTTTTTCCTCGACCGCTTAGAAACCCTCACTTTTGAATATTTTAATTATAAAATAAGTTATGTGTAGATAAAAATATGGAAAAAAATAAAATATCTGGCCCCGAGACCGAGGCCATTCACAAGTGTCCGGGACTGTTATGAACGGTCCAGGATCAGAGACCAGATAATTTCCCTAAAATATGTATAAATTAATCGAGGCGAAACTCTTCAGTATATCGATATGATATATCACGACGTGATACATTCGTTATATTAAAATTTAATATATAATAAATACATATATAGTTATAATCAGGGGCGGATCCAAAAGACCGAGCTAAGGGCGAAACAACAGGAAGTAAAAGAATGAATTTTATGATATAAAATAAGATAATTTAATAAAAATATAGATAAAAATAGTAAAATTTGTATAAAACCTTATAATATAATTATCAAATATGAAAAATTCTAACAGATGGTGAATTCTAATTTCATAGATATGCCTTTTCAAAATTATCACGTAGCATATCTGACGCATGAATACCTTTTCTAAACGGAGAGGCATATATTCTCAAAACCCTAACCATGTGGGCTTGATTGAAAAAGAACTGAAGGAGGTGCTTCTAATGACATATCGAATATGCTAGTTGATTGGTGATGGACCAGAGTAGGCATGAATTTAAGGGGGTTGAAGGCAATCGTTCCCTGAAATCGAAAAAATTTGTGGAATTATCACATTTTAATCTTCAAATTTGTTATATTACTCTTTAATTAAGTTTCGCCCTCCGAACGAAATTTCTGGATCTATTCTTGGACTCGAGGTCCCTGAACCCACGACAAACCAACTGAAGGGGTACATATAGCTCACCCGTACGATCGATGAAATTCATATAACGTTTCTATGAGACGGGGAAACGTACAAACAAACATCATATGGGACGATGAATGCTTAGTGTCGCGTAATACAATGGACGGCTCACGGGCTGTTCTTGGCTCGGTCCCTCTTCGGTGGTTTTGGACCATTGTGATGTATACAAGTCCTTATCAACCGTGACACTTGGGTTAGTAGTCACAGTTTCAGATTAGGAAACTGTGAGATTTTCGGATTCCTCTGAATTTACCATTTGCAAACGTTTCGGTTGGTGTAAGGGTGATACATATAATCTGGGGAGGAGAGGATATTTTGTGTAACAAGTGTATCACGTGACAGTATTAACGTGACGTCACGAACTAATAAGATTCAATCATTTCAAGATTTTTTTGTAAATAAAACACTAAAAACAAAAAAAAAAACTAAAAATAACTAAATCGTAAGTTTGTGACATCGCATAAGTACTATCAAGTGGTATACTCATCACATACAACCTAATTATCGACATTCAAAGACGCACATCTTGAGGATGTGTTCTTCATGTAATGACACAAAATTTCGACTAATAAACACGAGGTCCTGAGTTCGATCCCTATCGTGAGAGTTATATACAACTTTATTTTTCTTTATTTCTCTTTATTTCCTATCCTCTGACGTCATTATACCATAAAAGACATCGCGTAGGATTTTTGAATGACATTCTTGACGTCTGCAGCAACTTGGTGGCTAGGACAGATCTAGAAAATGCAATCAAAAGGGAGCCAAACTAAAGAAAAGGATTAAATAATGAATTTTAAATGAGTGCAATTAAATCATTCAGTTACAGTACATACAAATTATACAAGATTTTAGAAATTTACTCGAGTTGAGGGGACAATCATCCCGACGCACTCCTAAATCCATCCTTGTGGTGGCAGAAGTGCGAGCATTTGACTCAAATTGGTGTGAGAAATATTAGAGACGGAACTATTGACGTGATAAATATTAGGAACCAAAGTAATTCTTTTACTTTTTTTTTTTAATAATTGTGGTATTTGAACGCCTTTCGAGTCCAAACTAGCAGGAATTTTGACACCTCCATCTCGGGCACACACAATAGCCCACAATCACACGTACCGGGTAAGTCAGACAAACCTGATTGCTCGAGAGCTATAAAGCCCCCAGTTTGGGAGTGATTCTTTTACTTGGTAAAAATGTTTTAAACTAAATTCACAATAATTGTTTGCAGTTTTGGAGTTGTTTTGGTCGAGAAATATGGGAGTGTGCTGGGTCGGGTTGAATGCCCACTTGCCAAGCTTGGGAGCCTATAACGGTTGGGCTGCTTAATTTCCATTCTAAAAGTTTAAACTGAACCTCTTATAAATCAGTTTCAGTCTCGTGTTTGCTTCATGTGGGGTTGACTCTTCAGCAACATCCCTAGAGAAAAACTAAATAATGAGAGATTCTTAGATGGGACGACCTCGTCATGTCATATGTGAACTCGACCAATAACTTTTTATAACATGAACAAAAAGTATCACGTTATCTTTCTTTCTACATTAACAATATTCACTTTATCAAAATGATGTTATATCTGCTATCGACGTATCAGACAATCATCCACCGGATTCAACGCATCATCTACACACTTAGCTCACCCAAGAATTTCTCATAAATAATAGTCCACGTACTTATTGCGCATGGCCCGGGCCTAGTATTAACTAATCTGACTAGCCCGACCTGTTAAGAGTTGCGAGAGCGATGACACGTAATTCTTTTATATTTCATATTTTTTAATTAATATTTTTGGTATGGGATTCAAATTCCTTCAAGCCGATAAGTTATGGTAACAACGTTATTATATTTCAATAGTGCACCGTGATCTACTTCGCTGTGAAGGATAATCAACATTTAATAAAATAAAATAATTCTAAATTAAATCGTTTTTAAATTATTTTTTCATAAAAAATTATATTTATGTAGGGATTGTTTGTAGTATTTTTCATGGTTAACACATTGTTTGTACATAAGTGTAATAGCTGGATTTTAAATAAGAAATGAATAACACAGCTAAATATTGATGGTAACAGATGTTCATCCGATAGCTATGACCAGTCAAGAAAAGAAAGAAGAAAGGGATCGGAATTTAATATTTTTATTTATAAATAGTTATGCAGTTATCATAATTATAATAATATGTTCAACCAAAGAACAATTATGAATGATAATATGCAAAATCACCAAATTGATATTTTTCTTATTTTATAATATTAGCATGTTTATATAATTGTAGTTTTAAGTTGCATCATCTTACATAAAAATAATGAAAAGACTGAAAAATTTAGCTTAAAAATATTTTATGAATAGATAATATTTTCTAGTTTTATACCATCATACATATTTCATATATAAATTTTTTCGATCGTAGAATATTCATCTAGAAAGAGATAGAAGAAATGGGAAAATGATGAAATATTGTAAATGAAGAATTTACTAAAATTTGTAAAAAAAGATTAGAGATAAAAAAAATTTAAGAAAAAAATAGGAAAAGAATATTCATGAAGTATTTGAGAGTATGAAATTCACCATACTCTCCGTTAAATAGTTGAGAATAGGATATTCACTGTACTCTCTTTTAGAGAAATTGTTAAAACTCTCCTTTAGTATAGATATTATATTTTCTTTATGAGATATTTGATTTTCAAATAAAATCCAAATGCATGTTAGGAATTTTCTTATTATATTTTCGAGGCACAAATTATCGATAATCAAATTTTTTATCCGAAGCAATGTTTCATTTTGTCTTTAATTTTGTAGCTAATTAATATTACAAATTCAACTATTTGTATGATTGATCAACTGGAAAATATTTTTCCGCGCAATATATATTATATATGTATTTATTGACAAAGCCAACAAATATATTTTATTTATTGATAAATGCATTTATTGAAATTCATTTTATTTATTATATCCGCTGATCTTTGCTTCACAGATGTCATCTGTTTGATTCCACGGTGAATCAAAATTTGACATGTCAAAGGAGTGGACTACGATTAGTGGGTGCAGTAACAGATTAATTCAATAATTTACTGTCAAAGATTCTAATTGAAAAAATGAATCATAAGCTCGAAGTCCTTTTTTTCACCTACTGAACGTCCGATAATTGGACTGTCGAATTTTCTCCTAAAGAAATAAAGGAAGGATTAATCTCGGATGTGAAATTAATATTAATATTTTCAAAACAGAGAAATTTTATTTTTTCCCAAAAAATTTAAATTCTTTTAAAAAATGTAAAAAGATTGCTATTAAACTCTATCATATCGTGATGGACTAATTTATTTTTTTAATTATTGAAGTCGAACTTACAAGTAAGGCTCTTTCATGGGATCGATTGATTTACAGGGATTCAATGACGATGCCTGATTTCACCTAATTTAAATTTGATTTTTTATTTTTCTTTATTTGTTAAATATAAGGGAGATCTCAAAATCATCCTTTTTTTATTTAAAAAAAAGGACACATTATTTTGCACGAATTTGAAAATGATATGATTTTTATTATTTAATATTGTGATTATTTTATGAGAAATCATGTATGTTCTTTTTCCTGCACAACTAGTATTCAGAAACCTTATGAGTGTTTGAGTCGGGTTGACATACTGAGAAGTAAAACTCTTATTGTATGTGTTCTCTCCATTTATAAAAATTCTCTTGGCAAAGTATTAGTCCGTTTAATTAATAACGCAATAAATATAATATTCCTCGTCTAGCGCAATTGAAATACACAATTGAAATATGATCAAATAATGAAAGTAATAATCGAATGCCCAAAAAAAAGAACTTTCACTTGGAAACCCCAATGTGGGAAAGGAACCATGTCATCAAGACTAGATCACCTTTCCACCATGTTAATAGAGATTACACAGTTTTTCATTAAGAGAATAACCTTGCACTAACCCCCAATTTAAGAATCGCTCACTTGGGTCACCCAAGATTCATCACGCAAAAATTGTTTCACCAACCTGATCGAAAACAACACTTGGAGAACTCCAAGTCCGATCTCTACCATTCAAAATTCAACTCTATGAGTCGTTAAGCTGCTATCAAAATTTCGTCCCAGTTGGAATTCGTTTGTCCCTCCGTTCGACGTTCAGTCTCGCGCTACTCAGTGTGAAAATTGTTTTATTTTTTCTCTTGTTCGCCAAACAGATTTGCTATAATTTTCCTTTGACCACCTCTTATTTTTTGCGGATTCTTCATTGTCTCTAATCATCATTCTTTTTTTTCTCTACAGTAATGAGGATGTATTCATTACTTAAAAATGAGTACATGAGAAAAATGCCCAACAGAAAGAAAATTACGTGATCAGATTACTACGGAGGGATCCTCTTGGACTAACTATAAAGGAAGACATGTCTTTAGTCGTCATTCACTGCTGCATGTTTCAATCATCTCAAATAGCCCTAATTATAACCTGATTTGTACTTCTCTTTGTGGAGTAAAACACTCTCGAGGAATATTAACCCATGAGTTACTTTTAAAACATTAATTAAAGGTTTGTTTGGATGAGCATGAAAGGAGAAGAAGGGAAATGAGGGGAATGGAGAGAAATATTTATATTATTAAATGTATCATAATAAGGGGAATGTAGGTAAAAAAACTTACCTTACACGCATATAAATTATTGTTAATAGACAAATATATCATTATTTTTATATTATACGTCAAAGTTCACTTAAAAAAAGTTAAATTCTATACATCACACAATACACGGTCACATAAACAAGACATGTATTTTTTTTTTTTTTTTTTTGGTCGCCAGCCACGGTATCCAAGCAGGCCCCACCAGCGGTGAGATGGCATCTTTCAGCCAACCATACTTGACTAATCCGTTGGTCGCCCCGGGTCGCACGCTTGGCAATGGCGGGTGAGGCTCCCAAGAGGGGTGTCTGCGTACGTGAGGTCTCGAACCTGAGACCTCCTTAAGCGGCACCGAGCTGCTTACCACTCGGCCCAACCCCTCTTGGTAAACAAGACATGTATTATACCAAGGAAACTAATAATCTAAATATAACATCATTATAATCTCAGTTAAAACGAGAAATATAGTTTTAATGTGAAAACTCATAATTTTTTATAAATCACTTAATATTATAAAATCTCTAGTTATTTGATTTATTTTCAAGTGATGATCAATAACACTTATACTCTTGAAGTACACATTAAAAAGTGATAATATGATTTTTTTTATTGATTTCGCATATGGGTAACTCGGTAATTTTATTTTAAACAAATTTTTGTAAATTGTTTCTCCCCATTTCCCTTCCCTTCCACTCACCCCTATTCACCCTCATTCAAACATAGGCTAAGGCATAAATTAACATACCTAAATCAATAATCCTCAAAATCAGAGAAATAATCCAACTGCTTCGAATATGAAATCATTATTTACAGGGACCAAATCTCGAATCAAACCAACCAACTCATGTTTGTCATCTGTTATTCTTTTTCGATGACTGAGAAATCGTCTATGTTAGTTATGGAAAAAGTAAGTCAAACGTGTGAGAATGCTTTGCTTCTACTCTAGAAGCTTTTCTTTTTTCCCTATCAATGTTTATTTTATGGGAAACTAAATTAATTTTTTGATAGAGATTTAATTAAAACTGACTTCAACAATTTTTTTCCAAAGAAAATGGAAAATGAGCAGGTGACAAGAGATTCACAGAAACGTAAGGTTCGTTTTCCCCTTTATGGAAACGATTTTTTACAGTAGAAAACTGATTTAGGAATCGAAAATCATCGTAAATCACTTATTAGTGAGTATTTTCTCGATGATTCATTTTAATTTCACATTTCAAAGATATGCAAAGGGAAAAATCAAGGGGGAATTTCAAATGTCCCCTTCAGATACTTGAACGAGATTGTGTTCAAGGGATCGTCGTAAGTGTAATGGAATTTGAGATGGGAGGTAGTGTGTGCGCATCGCGATCTCCACCAGCCTCAAATTTTAAGAGAATTTTAGGGTTATGATAGTTGGAACGATTCAGTTTATTTCATATATTTGCAGTTAAATAAAATTCGATCATTACGTAACGGAGGTGATTGGATCGCCGCTACTGCTATTCTCTTTTTTTACTGATAGAAAAAGGTTTGAATGGAAAATGATTTTTTTCCATGTACAAAAAATGGTTAATTTAATTAATTACAATTTTCATTAATGAGCCTTGTTACGGGACATGAATAAATATAATTAAATTATAATATATAAGTAAATTAGTACTAATTATTGAAATGGTCACTGTAATTTATTAATAAAATAATTTAATTAATATTTTCTCATATAATGAATGCTGTCACATGTTACTTCACAGTTAGAATAAAGTGATTTCTCTTACATCGGAAAGCTATAATTGGATACTTGTAAATAGATAAATTTTGTAAATTAGAGTTTTCTTAATTAAAAATTTTTTCGAGTTTGTACTACCATGTATTCAGAAATCTAATAAGTCCGAACAAATTTAGTTCAAGTTTGGGTGGGCTCGCAGGGGTAAGACATTTTCAATGTGAATTTTTTTTTATCATTCATTATATCGAACTCGGGACCTTATTTAAGGTGAGCATGACTCTTACCAGTTCAAGCAATCCCCTTTCCTTGTTGATTAAGAATTTGAGTCCAACTTGTATTTACTAATAGAGACAGGTTGAACTTAATGTGTCTTCAATAATGTGTATAATGTGTATGGAGAAGTTCACAGTTGAGATTTTTTTTTTTAATGTACAGAGAAGATAAATGGACCTAAAAATGGTATAAAAAGTGATGATAAAAGTGACATGAGAAGTCTCATGAGTGAGATCGAATATAGAACTTCTAGTTCATAGGGCGAGTGCAGTACCAATTATACTTAGCCCTCTTTCTCTAATAATTAGGGTTTTAGTACATAATGGGTTAAACCAATATGAATATAGTTATTTCAATTTTGAAAAAATATTTTTATTAAATTTTCATTACTTTCCATATTAAATCACTGGAAATAAAATTCTCCTAATTATACTAATTATGAAAAATATTTAAGCTTTAAGATTTTAATTAATAATTCTGAGTTAAGAAAGAAAGACACCAAATTACCTTTGTCAAGACATGTCGGTGCGTTTTTTGGGTCCGCTGACTCACAGTCAAGTCACCGTCTTATCCGTCCTATAATCTCTATATATGATTGAGCAATTCATTGACACCCAAGGAACCCAGTTGTCACCGACATGAATATTGATCAGCTGGTGGTGATCGTCGGAGCTGGGCCCTCCGGCCTAGCCATGGCTGCATCCCTCGGCCAGCTCTCGATACCCTACACGATCCTCGAGAGGGAAGACTGCTTTGCCTCTCTGTGGCGGAAATACGCCTACGACCGCCTTCACCTCCACCTCAAGAAGCAACACTGTGAGCTCCCCCACATGCCATTCCCACCCGACTACCAGGACTACGTGCCCAAGGACCGGTTCATCCAGTACCTGGAAGACTACGTTGACCGGTTCGGGATCAGCCCAGTCTACCAGAGATCCGTCGAGTCGGCAGTCTACAACAAGACCACCAAGACATGGCGCATAGCCGCTAGGGACCTGAGCTCGGGTGGCGCTGAGGAGGAATACTACTCCTGCAGCTTCCTGGTGGTGGCGTCTGGCGAGACAGCAGATCCGTTCGTGCCGGAAGTGGAAGGCCTGGGCACGTTCCCTGGGAAGGTCATCCACTCGACGCGGTTCAAGTCCGGGAAGGGATTCGAGAACACTAGCGTCCTAGTGGTCGGTTCAGGGAATTCCGGCATGGAGATTGCTCTGGACCTGGCAAACCACGGCGCCAGGGCTTCCATAGTCGTCCGGAGCCCGGTAATCGGACTATTCTTGATTATCTGGATAATAAATCAAAGGCTAAAATTTTACACCAGCACAGTGCTACGTTTGACTAAGATGGGCCTCACATGGTTTGTCGTCCATCAGGTACATGTTTTGTCCAGGGCGATGGTGTCCGCGGCGTTCGTTCTTTTTAAGTACTTATCGGCCGACCTGGTGGACTCGATCATGGTTCTGTTTAGCAAGCTGGTGTATGGTGACATGCCGAGGTACGGGATCCGAAGGCCGGGCGAGGGCCCGTTCTTCATGAAACTCAAGTACGGAAAGTACCCCGTCATCGATGCCGGAACATGTAAGAAGATAAGGTCTGGTGAAATTCAGGTAAACCGACAAGGTTTAGAAGTTATGCAACCTTTTTATTACTACCTATCGAGTACAAACCGGCTGGACTCATTAAAAGGTAAAACTCTCCCAACGTAAGTTTTTCACATCCGCAAACACTCGAACTTGGGATCTTTTCTTATGGAGAGCAAACGTATAGTCGCTTAAATTAATTCATATTGATTAACGCGCGCCCTTTGTTCAATGAAAAGCAATAGTAACTTTGTCGTCGGTACGAGAAAGGGATTGGGTCAGTAATAATCCTGCTTGGTCTGAAACGAGGAGATCTTCAGATCGACTAACATTAGTGGGAACAATTATATCATTGTGTGATCGAAAAACTTGATTATTAAATTTTGAGTCTTTTAATTTTTAATTGTTGTTTTTTTTCATTTTTCTTTTTTTAATAATATTTTGTGATTGTTAAAACAATGTGTTTTTCCATCATTTGCTTCAAACACTTGCATTGCCATGCTGGTTATTGTCCCTTCCATTTGATATTTTCAATTAGGTGCTGCCTGCGATCGAAAGCATAGATGGAAATGTCGTGCAATTCAAGGACGGGAAGTCTCATCCGTTTGACTCGATCGTATTCTGCACCGGCTTCAGTAGGTCCACGAACAAGTGGCTTAAGGTACGTAAATTACTGCTCATCAAATTTGATATCTTTTGTAAGGGGTGACCTTACCTCTCGATACGTCCATCAGGTTCGCAAGAGTCCTTGAGGTCAATTCATTAATGAAATTCTGCTGCCTGCCAGCTGACAAAGACGGACCATACTCAAGCATTGATTCATTATTTTGAATGCAGGTCTCAGAAATTAATTTGCTAAAACAACTGTATTTAAAAATCTCATCTCACGTAGTGACGCGAGAAACGAACAAATTAATTTCAATTATTCGAGAAATTGTCATAATTAGTTTTAATCAAAATAATTTAATTAGTTTTTTCTCACTACGTCATCATAAGATACGACCATTTAAGATTTTTTCATGAAATAGGGTTGCAATTACATTGACTTTGATGGGAGGACCCATACGGATAAAACATTAATTTAATAATTATTTTTCATCCATCAGTCTGGTACGAAAATAAAGAAAAGTAACGGGTACATAAGTTCAGTGATGAGAATCGAATTTAAAACATCTTGGTTATGTTAGAATCTTATGTTGCAGCAGTAAGACCAATTCCTCAATTTAATGTGTAGATCAAATGAGCAGATGTCATATAATCGTCATATCAAAATGTTAATAACGTAAAATGCTATCCATTATAAAAAAAAATATTAATAAAAAGAATTATGAAGTATCAGAGAATATGCTATCGTAATCTGTAAATTTGATTTTTTAAATGAACATGGATTCAATCTCTTACAGATCGGTATTGTTGTTGTGGACGCAATCTGCAGGGGGATGATTTCTTGCTGGGAGAGGATGGGATGTGCAAACAGAGCTTCCCGAATCACTGGAAAGGGAAGAATGGACTGTACTGCGTCGGCCTGTCGAGGAGAGGTCTCTATGGTGCAGCTGCGGATGCTCTTAAGGTCGCGAACGATATCCAACGACTCTTGCTGTAAGTGAAAAACCTGACTCCGAGACCGTTCCGTCAGCAATTGTTATCTCTGCGTCTATGTCCCAAGGAACGGATGAGGAACTACCCGAACCCCTTTATACTTCTCGTGCTTGATAGCTATGTCGCCTATCATATCTCACATCGATCCAATCAGGAAATAATAATAGGTTTATAAGACGTATCCTGGATCTGCCTCCGGCAGTCTTCTCTAGTAGGCTAGGTTGCAAACAATAATGGATTTATAAGAAAACTGGGTATCACCACAACTTTACATCTTTTAGGTGAAAACAAGCTCAATTTCTGATATAAACATGGATCCGTCTCGGATAGACCCCATTGACATAAGCTGAGATCTGTCTCCGGCATTGTCCGACCAGCCCAGTCAACAACTCCGCTGAACCTTTTGGTATTGGTATGCCAATGTAGTCCGAGCTTGCAAGACACCTATCAAATGCCCATAAAATATATGCCGATGCGAGTATGTGAAATCTTCTCAGTTGCTCCCTCGGGAATCAGTACGGTGGCGTTTCGGTTCCGTTTGGTTTTGGCACATTACGTATTTTTATTGGCTCTAACGTGAGAGTAAAGTGGATGGATTCATGGCACAGATTAGATGTGCCACAGTAGGGATGGCAAAACTGACCCGGACCTCTCGGGACCTGTGTGCCTGTTAGGGCATGCCTGGGTCTAATTGCTGGCCTGCCCTGTCCTGCTCATATTTATATATTATTATACAATATAATTATATAATTTACAATTAATTTTTGAATACTTATATATTAATAAATTGGATAATAATCATTCTATTTTATGAAAATTATATAAATTTTTAATTTTTTAAATTTCTTGAATTATACTATCATAAATATATAAATTTATATCATATTTTGAATTATATTTTACATGAAATTAATCAATTTTCCCTCACATGTGACCCGACTCGTGCCTCGACCCAACCTGCCCCGCCCGATTGCCATCTCTAGCCACGAGGAAATGATTGAATTAGATGTACCGTGAGATGATGAGGACTTGGCTGAATATAACTTAGAAGTCCAGGAAGCAATTGGAGAAAGAGAATAATTGACGGATGTGAATGATAATAACTTATCTTAATAGGATTATTTTAACAGAGTTTTTCTCAGTGGATCTGTTTAACCGAGTTGTTATTTTACCATTGTACCCTTATTAGTTTTCGTGTTTAATATCAAACATATTAGATGAATTGAATAATCAATACTAATACTGATCATATTAACGTATCACCACCAAATATCCAGTATAGTATAAGTAGCTGGTGTCCACTAAGGTACATGTTCAAGAGTTTCTTCTAGTAATATTACTCAGAGCGGACTTGAATTTATAATCTCGACATATTGAATCACATGAGAGTGGGTTTTAAAATTCTAGGTCACCATTCTTACACTATGTTTGGACTAAGAGATTTGGATGGATTTGGAGGATAGGGATAACTTATTCTTTCAAATTACTCGTTTAGATATTATTATTAGGGGAGAGATTTGGAGAGATAAAAAATTTAATTTGATCATTTTACCCTTTTAATTTGAAAATCAATCGAACGGAAGGAAGGCGTAGGAGATGCATAGCGATTTCATGGTGATCTTGAAACTCCAACAAAATTGTAGTTTCGTAACGGTCTTGGAAGGCTCGGTGGTTACGACCTGGTGGTGGTCGAGTAAGGAAAAGCATGTTGTGGTCATGGGTTGATGATGATCGAGCATGTGAAGATGGGTGTGGTTGTGTAATTATATGATATATAATTATGATGTACCTAGGGTTTCGTTTAAGAAGTTACGGTGGATTTTTTTATCTAAAATTTGTTATCCCTCCAAATCCCCTATAATAATTTACCAAAATAAGATATTATACTATCTTTTTGTATTCCTTCCCTCTCCGCCGAATCTTTCAATCCAAACAATGCGTTAGTGATCTATCAGGATGGATTTGGTTTGCTGAAAGTCTTCATTTTATAGCCATAGAAGATTGAAATTCTACATTATACTTTACCAGGTTGGCAGTAGTCCTGACCACGGGCCGGTTTAGGCCCGGAACTATCCTCGAACTGTAAGGTTTAAGGTTTAGGGCCGATTCCATTGGCTCCAAAAACCGGAATCATCAGTTCCGATTCGGAACTAGAACCGACAGGCTGGAAAAGTATTTTAAAAAAATTGAATCCCCACCCACTGTCACTGCTATCAATTGACATCAGGCCTACACCCTAGCCCCCCAGCCTACCCTCAACCCCACATAGCCTACCCCATAGGACTTTAGTTTTCTATTTTTTGGACATATTTTTAGTTTTCAATATTTATTGTGTGATGCAAAAAAAAAAATAAGTTCGTTAAATAAATTACTGTTCAAATCTTGACACGTGTAGAGTTAACTATCAATAATTGTAAAAATTTTACACGTATAAAAAATTTAATTATTATTTACACAACGAACTCGTTATATAAACTAAATTTTATTTAATTTTAATAGAAATTGAATTAGTTGGTTCAAAACCAGACCGAACTGTGATTCTGAACTGCAAATGTCCCGTTCCAAACCGTCCCTAGATCGTCTAAAGAAAGTTCAAGACTTGTTCTAAGAGGTTACGGAACCGGAACCGTCCGGTTCTGAAACCATGGCCAAGACCAGCGGGCAAGGCCTTTCAAGAAACTTGGAATTCGTAAAATGCAGGTGGGACTCACCCCCTGCAATTTTCCAGAAATTGCCGAGAATTCAGTTTATACCCTCCTCTTTCTCCTCCTCAATCTCTTCGCCTCAAAATCCTAGGAGGAATTTTCATTTTTTTTGGCGATTCATCATCTTCAACCTTACGATTTCTGATCTTTCAAGCACTCGCCATCTTCAACCCACTAAGGAAGACGGCAACACCACGATTCAGAAAAGGGAAAAATAAGAGAAAAAGAAGACTACGACAGCACAACAAGTTCAAGGAATTGAAACTCAGCTTCCGTGGACGGAAGGAGGATGGCAGGAGAATAAGGCGATTCTGATTACAGATGGGGAGAGAGAGGCAGGGAGAGCGCGGCAGTCGGCAGGGAGAGCGCGGCAGTCGGCAGGGAGAAATTAGGTCAGTCATTTATTAGAATTGTTTTATATTTTTAAGGAAATTTTAGTATTTAATAAACATATTTACATAATTATTGATTGTATATCAAATTCTAATTAGACAGATGTATCACGTCATCATTCACATGATATAACCACGTCGCCGAAGACTTTCTCAATGTAGGATGACTGTCAATGAAGAGAAAGTCTTTAATATAACGATCATACAGCGTATGCAGTGCTGACGTAATACATTAATCTAATCAGAATCCACTATTAATGTACTTGTCTAATTAAGATTCGTCATTTATCAAGTTTTTTTTTAATTTTTTTAGGAAATTTGAGGACTTAGTAAATATATACATAATTATTAATTATATATCAAATTTTAATTGAACAGATATAGAACATCATCATTTACACGTGTTATAACCACGGTGAATGAGAGATGCGAACTCTTAACACCATTGGTCGGTGAAAGGTTGCGTTGGAGAGAGCATTATGATGAATTGTGCAGGGGTCCAATGACATTGATATGGTTCAACTGAGATCGATCCAACCAGAGGAGCATCATGGCTTAACTTGAGATTTTTTTAATAAAAATGAAAATACAAATGAAAATAAATTGGTCCCCTTAAGGCCCAACTCTCTCATGTTGGGTTCATATAACGAACCGCCACTCGAGCTGCGATCCAGACTAACACCATAGGTATGTCATTTAAAAGTGCTAGATATTGCTGTTCTTGGGGTCATTGGACTTTATATATATACTCAAAATCTACTCCTTACACAGTCGATGTGGGATTGGAACGTCCACAAACATGCTCACAGCCGGTTTTCATGGCCGAGTGTCGGAAGAAAGAAAAAAGCCACCTCATGATTTGCGAGTCCATGGATATTTACTTGAAAATTTAATATGGTACTGGAGATGTTTAGTGCATCAGCTCTCGTCTTGCTAGGTATATATGAGAATCGAACCCGTTGTCAGTCATCTCACGTGTGAAAAGAGGAAGTGTGCCTCGCGATCAGTTCTCTCGTGTCCTCCCTCGAGGGTGGGAAAGGTAGACCCCCTCATAATCAGTAACTTGTAAAATTATTTGTATAACTTTTTTGAAATTTTCCTTAATATTTTTAATTTTCGCTTAGCTTTCTTGAGTCTCTTAATTTTCTTGATTTTATTCTATCTTAAATTACTTCTGTTTTCTTGAATTTTATTTAATTGCTTAGCTCATAAAATTCAAGCTAAAGGTTATGTTATTGAGAAACGAAAATCACATACCTTTACCCTTATTTGTCAATTAATTATATACATATTAGTAAAATATGATTTTACAGTACTCTTTTATATGCTCGATTATTAACATAATAAATAAATAAATAAGATATATTACATAGTAAATTTTATATGTATTGAAAATTAATTTAAAAATTTTTATTTGTCTCAGAAATGCCATATCATCGTATACCTTTAATATTTTTGCATTTGCTTGTTCGCGGGATTTAACGGTAATTGAAGTTTGGATCCATAATTACATACGTGACACTGCTCATCAAATGTCACCTCAGCAAATATTCAAAAAAAATCAAACAAATAAGTAGAATATTCGTGAAAATAATAAATAATTTAAAATACTAAAAGTTTCTAAAAAGCAAAATTAATTGAAAATTTAATAAAAATTCATATAATTCATAGATACTGTTATGAACAATTTTTTTCTAAAAATCTAAACAAATTATAAAAGGACATAATTATGAAGTCAATTAGAAAATCATCCCAAATTGTCGACACGAACCGAGCTCCAAAACACATGCTTCTAGTCAAGGAGAATTGGGAAGGATACAAACTTTTTCTTTAAATTTAATTTACGTATTTTTTATATTTTAATTTCTTCATTTTATAAATACTAGTCGCACACCTGTGTTACGTACAGTATTTGATATCGCAACCGAGTTTCATGTAATTCAAGGAATTAATTATAATCAAATTTTGAGTAAAAATATTTTATTTACACCTCTAAACTAACTTGTTTTAGAAGAGAATTATGATTATCAACTTGGGATTGGTCTAATGGTTCTCTCACTAGACCCCAAAATGGGTGATCCCAGAATCGAATCCCAAGTTGGGAGGGTCGAAGGGAATTTTCCCAGGGATCCCTACCCGACCGCAGATTAGTTTTGAGGTGCACTTCGACTGCTCCGGGATACTCCGTGGTGCAAACAAAGAACAAAAGAGAATCATGATTGACTAAAATTACGATGTTTAATTTAAGTGTGTAAATTATTGACAAAGGAAATAATAATAAAAAACTACGAATAAAAGAGAAAGAGATGCCGGGATGGGGAGAGAGAGGAGAGAGTGTAGGTTGTGGGGTAAGGATGCGTTAATTGTATATTCATGTAAAATTACTATTATGCCCCAATTTTATCATTTAACTAAAAGTTATTAAAAATTTAATTTTTATATGTAAGGGATAAAAGAGAAAATTTAAAAAGCTCCTCAAATATAGTAATAATAGATTATTTGTTTTTAAAGCTATTAAAATTTCTCAGATTATATAAATCATGATTTTTCTTAGATATATATTTATCATTTCTGAAATTATTCAATGTTTAACTAAAATTTTACTTATTTTCATAATTTAATTCTATAAATTTAATCTTTCCCTCCCGTGAAAGACCTTTTCCCCTTTATCCACCTTAGTAATTTCAGAGACTTTTGAATTCACCGTGTAAAATATTAATATTTATAAATTTGTTTAATATTTATGCTATAAATTTTATGTCTTTTTTTTCGGTAAAACAAATTTTATGTTTTTACAGCGTGGAAATGCACGGTCCTTACGTACATTCTCAAGAGGAATTTCTTTCCCTACGGTTTCTTCGACTAGGTATTTCTGGTTGTTCACGTATTAGTTAACGTTTTAAACGTATTTTACTAAAGAAGCCCTCCACCGTACCTTGGTTGTAATACAGTCATGGCGTTGTTGTGCTCCATGTGTAAGCACAAAATTTTCCTTTACTAAATTACATAGTTCGCACGAGGCACAGTTCCTGTCCAACTATATAAAGAGGAAAATTTTATAAAACCTTAACAGTATCGTATCTTGGCTGTGATATTGCCACAGTGCTGCGGAATGTCACGCGCAGCACCATGACCAAGTCACGGGCAAGGCATGGTACCGCCCAGTTACAGTAGAGGTCTCCAAAGTTTATCAGAGTTGAACTTCTATACTATACATGAATGCTTATAATAATGGATAGATTTAAATGGTTCGGTGCATCTTCTCTTAAATAAGATATTGAGTTCGAGTTTTATAGGTGAAGAAAATTTATGGTTAAATATACATTATTATTATTATTTTAATACCTTTTTTCAAAAAAATTATAACTTTATTTTTTTTTAATTTCGTACACCTTTTTCAAAAAAATGGTGGTACATCGTACACTCTAGACAATGCCAGGAAATAACGATTTTAGGGGATTAAATTTAAATTACCAAAACATGAAATGCAAACTCGATCGCTCGAAACTTTTAACTGTGAGTGTAGTAATGGATCGAACATGAAAGAGGGGACAAATTTTTACCAGAATTATTTGTCGGGGCGCATCGCCCTGGCTTCATTCAATTAATTCTGAATTAATGTCCGCAAAACGTCATTTAACAGTTAAGAGAGCAGTTGAGCATGCTTGTAATCTTTCACCCTTTTTTTTTTTTTTTTTCGTTTCCACCACCGGTGCTCGTCGACCATCGCCACGTTAAACTCGTGCGAGGGTCTTCGGGGTTTAGGTGTTGCAACTTGTTGCAGCCAGTAAATATGAATGTAAACAACTAAAGTGAATTGATTGAGGTGATAAGATGTATATCTCCCTTAAGTAAGGTTTCAAATTCGAGTATTGTGAATGGAAAGAACTCACTTTCAGATGGCTATAACCCCTAGTGTTGTTAATCGGGCCGGTTTGGCTAGGAACCGATCCCTAAAAACTAAAATACTATGAATATCCCACATATTCACCAATCTAACTCACCCCAATCTTTTATTCTCATCTCTCAATTCTTTCTCCGGGCTTTCGATCACAATTGACGAGCACGGTTCTTGATCGAAATTTTCAACTAAAAAATCAATTCATCCTCGAAGTCATCATCATCAACAAAGCAGTTCATCCTCTGAGTTTGCATTGATAACATCGAATTATCATTTATTTGCATATTTCTATCCCTTAATCAAATTAGTTATATAATATTGAATATAAAAATATAAGCAAATATGATTAGACCAGTTGGTTAAGATTCTTGATTTTTAGATAAGAGAGCTGGGTTCGAATCTAAACAGTTAAATCTTTTACTTTTATTTTAAAATTGCACATAAAATCCTAAATAATGCCCTTAAAATTTAAAAAAATAAAAAAAAAAAGAAAAATTTTTGACTGATTCAGCCCGGCCCAAGCGACCGGCCCTTCTGCATGCCGGTTCATGGCCGATTGACTGCCCAAACCGTTGACCATGACCGGATCTGACCGTTTGCCTCCTGGACTGGAACCAACCAGCCTAACAACACTAATAGCCCTAGTGGACCTTTTCGGCTCGAATTAGATTAGTGATGATTTATTGAATTTTTGAATACAAGTGATTCAGACAAAAAAATAAAACTAAACAAGTTTGCTAAGTTGAGTGCTAATCAGGAAAGCGATGAAACGAGAGTTTGGAGCTGTACAAGTAAAAATCAGAGATATTATCTCTATAAATTAGGAAATATAATATAATGTATAAAAAATAAGATTATACGATCTATTAATTAATAAATATGTTGGAGATTTCTGTATTTCAGTTTATGTATTTCCTAATTTAATTAGGTGTCCAAACTTATAAATAAGTTGGTTATACTATGAGATCTCATGAGTCCCTTTTAAATAACAAATTGTTCACTCAATGGTTTGGTCATACGAGGACCACGGATTTTCGATACCTCTATTATCTCTTTTTGTATTATTTTAAATTTATTCATTGTAAAATAGGTTGATAGGGACAAAATCACTGCTGCCATCGACACTGAAGTCGTCATTTTCTTACATACACGTGCATAGATCACATGTCACGTCATCCGTCGGACAGAAAAGAAGAACATAGAGTTTTTAATGCAGTAAAAAAGATTCCATTTTATCGTTCAATCTGATTCGTTCAATCAATCTGACGAATAAAACTATGAAGATGAAGTTATGTGCAGACGGGCATTTTGCTGCATTATGGATTTACGTTGCGGGGAGTGTTAAAGATTATTTTTTTTTATAAATTAGAAAATAGGATTTTATTTTAGAAACTAACATTGTACGAGCCGGCTGGGCTAATTAATATTTTTTAGAATTTTTTTAGCAATATTTTATTTTATTTATGTTGTATTTTAATTGTTTCTCTAAGCTAAGAAGTAAGATGGCCATATTACGTAGCATCTTGATTCATTTTCACTCTTGTGGTTCGATGCTATGACCGTTAAATATTCTCGATATCTTAATTATCTGTGCTCGTATTATTTTAAATTTCTTCATGACAGCCATTAAGAAAGGTTCTTCGGAATGGATTACTTTTTACACGAACGACCAAAATATAAATTCGGTGTTTAATCGTCCAATTCTCGTGACGATATCTCTACTTTTATCTACGTCGAAAAACTAATGAATTGAAGCAAATTTTCTAGGGTTGCTTGTAACGGGCACGAACACTTTATCTTCAACCTTGCATATGTCATACTAGAGGTTTATCTATACTACGTACGGTATGTGTTATCTCGATAATCTTATTACAAATGTATGTTCAACCGCAATTGGGTAGCACTGATTTCTTATTTTAAAAAAAAGTAAGAAACAAAATATGATGATTAAAAATAAATCTATGTAAAGAAAGAGAGGAATGTGGCGCGGGAGAGAATGGAAGCTCTAAGTGTGAGAGAAAAATGTGGGAAGTGGATAATATATTTAAAAGTTGAGAAAAAAGTGAAGTGTGAAAATTGATTTATTGGGTGGATATATTAAAATAAAAAAATCATTATTATTCAATTATTTATCAAATAAATAAAATGGAAGGTAATTTTGAAATCATAAAAAGATACCAAAACGACTTCATATTTGTATATAATAATAGAGATTATCAATGTTGTGTGCCACACACTGTATTAAATTAATCTCCTGTAAAAAAATATAAAACAAATAAGAATACAATTTGTTATAAATTTATACTCTTTTTATTTTGTAATTATATTTTTATATGATATTGTAATGATTTTTTATACCATTTTATTCTCTGTTCCCACTGTGACTTCTAGGCTAATATATTTTCTCTGTACACTGAAAAAAAAAATCGTGCAAGGGAATTCTAATTAGATTTTTACAATTTAATCTGATAATTCTTTTTCCGGGATACAATCTTTTTTTTTTTTTTCAATCACTAATATTCATAGAAAACTGGCTAGCGCTCGAATACAAGGAAAGCAGTTATATAAGTCAAGCTACAGAAGCAAATTTAGAAATAGAAAATCTCAATTAACACTAACAAATGGTGCTTAAGTAAGGAACTAATTACAACGTGAATACATAAAATATTAACAGCTTAATGACGTTAATTAATTTTTAAAGTTGTAAAATATTTCTAATTCGATGAATATTAGTCTTATAGCATGACAAAATTAAGGTCATATAGAAAGCAAAGTAAAAGGCTTACATCTTGCCCCGCTCCACTGGTGGGCGCCTAGGACCCTAGGTTCAATCCTCAGGATGAGCGTTCCTCCGTGGGTGGGGACTTTCAGCCCTTTTGAGCCCGTCAGATTCGCCTGACTTATCCGGTACACGTGATTTACGGGCTATTATGTGTACTCCGAGGAGGAGATGTCGCAACCACCACTGGTCGAGCCGGGAAGGCACTCGGATAGCTCGGTTATCCAAAAAAAAAAAGGGCTTACATCTTTTCTGCAACTATACACAAAAGAAAACTAATATCCTTCGAAAAAAAATCTAATATTCAGATATCTAATAGGTTTTTTGGTATATACTATGTAATCTCTAGAAATCCAATTAGTCATAACTAATTTATATTCGAGCCTAGTCAATCTATTGAGGGAAGAAATCTCTCTCAGTATAAATTTTCTCCGTTTACAAAATTTGAACACGGGACTTTATTTAAAGGAAAGAGATGTCATGCCATCTTAATTAAGAGAAAATTGTGTATTAAAAGGGTTTTTGGGTGATATATCCAAAAATTTAAGAGTAAACATCGAGTGTGTAGTGCATTGTAAGTTCGTTCTGTAAATCACGGTTATAATTTTATGCATGTAAAATGACCGTCGAAAACTGTGGACGCTTTGCACATGTTAAGATCTTGAGATATTTATACAATGAACTCGTTTCGTTATTTATTACACATCAAATATTTTTCCCTCAACCAACTCATGTTGATAGGTATCTATTAGATTTTTAATTAATTCAAGTTTGAGTATATTCGAAAAAGGATAAAATTCTCGGATTATAATTTTTTATTTATAAGATTCAAAGGAAAAAAAAATTGTTTAAGAGAAAAACATCCGAAAAATGCTGGCTGGTTGAAGCTTGCATTGTTTGAATCAGTGATCGATTTCGAAATTTTTGAATCTTTTTTTCTAGGTTTTTTAATATCCTTTTTCTAGGGAGGTGACAAGTGGCCGTGCAACCTGAATTGGGGACAAAAAAAGACAAAATCAGTTGGCTCTTTCACAGTGAAAAGATGGGGTTAAATTTAAGTGTTATAATACACCACTGATTTTACGTGTAAATTACCATTCAGATCTCACCGTACATAAAGTTACCTCTTGAAAATTTTTAAAAATTTTACACATGCGAGATCTGATATCAGATCCATACAACGAGCTCATCATATATTATAAATTCGGAATATTATACTTTGGTGGGTTGTGGCGTAGATAATCTTATGTGTAACGACTATATTACGTGACAGTACTGACTTAGTATCACGAGCTAATATAATCTAGTTATTTTTAGGATATTTTAAATAAAATGTAAAAAAAAAACCCTGAAAGGAAAAAAATAATCTTAAAAATAACTTAATTTATTAGCTCGTAACATAATATCGGTACTGTGACATACCTGTTATGCAAGATTTTCTGGTTGTGGGGGCGGAGAAGCCGAAATTGCCGCCAGCAGCAAGTGACAATTGTGGTGGCATGGAGACAAGACATCCATGCATGCCATTTCACCACCACCATGCCCCGTATGTTCTCATGTTTTCCCACCAACATCGTATTCATCGGCCCCGTTAGTAATAAGCCGACCCCGTGGGTGGATCCGGGGGATGTGAGGGCGGTCGCTCGTCCTAGAGTTGAAAAAATTTATAGAGCTTGTTACGTGTCGCGTCTAGTTTACCCTTTTTTATTCATAAAATCATCTTATATTGTCACCAACAAGGTGGCGTAACAATCTAAAACTCACTCTCATACGATTCGGTGAGTTCAAGAGTGAAGACGATTGTGAATAGTTGGAATTGTTACTGCACTGTGTGCTGTGGTGTTTCTATATATTTATACACAATGTATACAGTAAATACAGAATATTGCATTACAAATATAGAAAGATTCTATCTAGTCCTGCCATGTATAGAGGATTCTATCCATTAAAGAGGAACCTGTATAAAAAGAAAAAGATGTCGAATAATTTATGCATAGAAGAAATATGAGGAAGGAAGAGTGCTGACCATTAAATCAAAGACGAATTGCGGGCTACTTAGTTGGATTTTTTCTCCAACATCTTTTTACTTAAATGAGGTCAAGCTCGAGTTCTGTAAACGTAAAAATTTATAATTGAAAAAATTTTATCGCTTACAATTAGTTAATCCATCAATGTCTATTGAATGACCAGGTATTATATTACACGGGGCGATAGCAGTACCAATCATACTAAACATCTTTCTCTTCGATTAGCCCTTCAAATGTATCAAATGCCCACCTTGCCCTCGTTTGTTTCCCTCGTTCATTCTTTTCTATAACAAGCTTGATATTAATTAACTCATGACTGACTTCTAATCACTCACTAGGCATATGGAAGCAACACATGGTTCAGTTTAATCTTCTGGAAACTCCGGTTACACGAGCGAACCGGAAAAATCACAGCCCGCAAGGGGTAAAATATGTGTGATGTCATCCGATTTTTCACAAGATTAATCTATTCGATCGACCTACAAGAACTCTCGACCATGGCTCCCGTGCTGTTTATACCGAGCTGTGCTGTCAGTACGTCGACCGTCCGCTGACGTCCACGTGCTAAAACGGCACATACACGTTCACGTTTTTCTCGATGGATCCAATTTTTCCCTTTTGTTTTTTCCGTACGAGTACACAATTCACTGATGCGCCGGGAGTACCCCGATGACGAAAGATGAGTACAAAGGATGGACAAATGTTTCCACCTCCCTAAGGTCGAGAAACGTTACAACACCAAGGGGGTTGGGCCGAGTGGTAAGCAGCTCGCTGCCGCTTAAGAAGGTCTCGAGTTCGAAACCTCACGTATGCAGACACCCCCTTGGGAGCATCACCCGCCATTGCCAGGCGTGCGACCCGGGGCGACCAACGGATTAGTCAAGTATGGTTGGCTGAAAGATGCCATCTCACCGCTGGTGAGACCTGCTTGGATACCGTGGCTGGCGACCAAAAAAAAAAAAAAAAGAAACGTTACAACAAAATCGTTTAGTATTTATCACACTATTGCTCCCCCCGCCATTGTATTTCACGCCGCAGACACCACCATCACCCACCAGAGCTCGTCTTTCTCATTTCCATGGAGGTTTCTACCTCCACCTGAGCTCTCAGCCTCCTTATGTATATGTAAATCGTCGAATTGCTGGCACTGTTTGTCAGTGGAGACGCTCCAGAAGATCTCCGGCGAGCTCCTCGCCGGTCGGACCGGCGCTAGAGGCAGGAAGATGAGCACCACCCGTAGCAGAAAATGTGGCAGCAGCAACTGCAGCTCAGGTGATCGGGTCGAATTTCTCAGCCATCTGCCGGTTACAGCGTTCTTCCCAATACGTAAAACTCGAGTAGATGAGTCCTGGGTCTCATCTTCAGTGAAACATTGTCACGGTCACCTGAGTTTAGTGACACTCTTATCGACTTGTGATTATGTATATGACTGACTTTCTCATGCTTCTGAGCAGGCCCGGTTGATGATGAGCTGCACGATGAGCTGTGGCAGTTGTGTGCCGGTCGGCAGTTTTACTTGCCTGAAGTCGGGGAAAGAGTCTTCTACTTCCCTCAAGGCCATGTTGAGCAGGTTCCAGTTTGCTTCCTAGTTTTCTTCCTTAAGCTTTGAATATTTCGGAGCATCCAAGGCTGTCTGTGCAGCATACACCATCATCGATTGGTTTAAATAGCTCTTAATCCCAAGTCATTTTCGGTTTTCTATCGTGAACTTTTAATAGGTTCAAGAGTACACGAACCAGGAAGGTAAAATGGAAATGCCCATCTACAATGTGCCATCGAAGATCCTCTGCGAGGTCGTGCATGTTCTTCTCCAGGTCGGTTTTCTTTCGAGCGGAATGCATTGGTACATGCCTTTTTTGTTACTTAACGACCGAGTTCTCTGAATTCCCACCCAACTATCGACATGTTCCACAGGTCGAAGCCCAGACAGACGAGGTTTTCGCGCAGATCACGTTACTTCCTCAGGGAACAGTCAGTGTCTTCTGAAATGTAATTTTCCGGGAAGTTGAGAGGTCCTCTTAACGTTTGATCGACTTTGTTTGCAGCAACATGAGCTGGTTTGGTGTGACAGTGATGATTCGCTGGTGCATCGAAGGTTGCGGGGAAGTGCCTTTAGCAAGACTCTGACTGCATCAGATACCAGCACCCACGGAGGCTTCTCCATTCCCAAGCGCCATGCCGATGATTGCTTCCCTCCCTTGGTCCGGACCCCATTTTTGCATTATCACACAACTTCGAATACTTAGCTGTCAATTCCTGAAAATTCCAGATCCTTTTCTTACTGATCGTTTGCTAGTGAGGTAAGTTTGGTTTCTATAGAATAACCTTTTTTTTTATGTTTGTTATGGTCTGCAGGACATGTCCATGGAAACTCCAGCGCAAGCTTTGGTGGTGAAGGACTTGCAAGGGATGGAGTGGCACTTCCGGCAGATATACCGCGGTATGTTCAGCTTGGCTCGATTTTCCATATCGTTCGAGATCTCTGAAGTCGATGTTCGGTTTGGAAAAATCCATGTTACCGTCTGCAATCTTTCTAAGACCTTATGGAACTGCACGGTTCCAAATTCCCCTTTCCCTCTTGTTCCTGGAAAACAAATAAAGGTCGCAGACAGTACAAGCCCGACACAGCTTCGAGTAAAATTTCCCAGTATTCTATCCGGTAAAAAACGGAGATGGAGAAAGCCCTTTTCTCCCATGAAACCCGATACTTCGAACTCTGAAGGCAATGTTCGTTTTGGAATAATACTGTCTTCGACCTTTCTAGGACCTTATGGAACTGCACGGTACCAACAAGCAGCTTCCAGATTTCCCCTTTTCTTTTGTTCCCGGAAAACAAACACATCTCAATCCAATACATACATCTTCGAATAAGATTTCCCGATATTCTGTTAGTTCAAACATGGACATGGAAAAAGCCTTTTTCCCGGAAACCCGATACTACAATTATCCCAGCACACAAAACGATGTTTTCCGGATACTTTTCCGGCAGGTCGGCCCAGGAGGCACTTGATCACTACCGGCTGGAGCGCGTTTGTGACAGCAAAGAAGCTCGTTCCGGGGGACACATGCATCTTCATCAGGTCGGTTTACTCCCTCTTTCTCGATTCATTCCTCAGTTTTCACCTTCTTTTCTCCATTACATGGTGTTTCAATCTGCAGGGGAGAGAACGTGGACATCCGGGTTGGGATTCGCCGGTCAATGAAGAGTCAAAAGAGCATATCGACTTCGGTCATATCCGGCCACAATATGCACCACGGAATTCTAGCCAGTGCCTTTCATGCGACTTCCACCGGAACTCTGTTTACCATCTACTGTCGTCCGTGGTAAGCTGAACTTTCTAACTTCGAAAGCGACAAGCCATAAAGGAGAAAAGTGCGAAAACTGATAGGAATACTCTGTGCACAGGACGAATTCTGCATCATTCGTTATTCCGGTCAGTCAGTACATGAAGTCAATCGACAAGGACATTTCCGCAGGTACGAGATTCCGTATGCTGTTCGAGAATGAAGAGTGTGTGGAACAGAGGTGAGTGTCGTCCCAAGTTGTCCGATCAAATGTTCAGCGTAGTTTTTTTCTCGATATTTGTCATCAAAAGGGTCAGTTCATCGGTTTCACAGGTTCGGGGGTACTGTGATCGCAGTCGAAGACATAGATCCCATCAGGTGGCCCGGTTCGAGATGGCGATGCCTCAAGGTAATGATCGTATCGTATCGCATCTTGAACTTTCCAAACTCGATCCACTCAATCCATGATTTTCCTCCTCGAATGCGTTCAGGTCGAATGGGATTCCCCGTTCGGTTTATACAAGCATCCCGAAAGAGTCTCTCCCTGGAACATCGAGGTTGTCGGTCCCACCAAGAGGAAGCAAGTTGCTTCTCCATCTCCTGAGAAGAGAGCCCGCCCGTGCAATCCATTATCGCCCGGGACTTCTAGTTCTGTAAAAACAGGCTCGTGTTCACGAAGTTCCATCAGGACATCGAATTTTCTAAACAAAAGATTGGAATCCAACATTTTTGTTCTCTTGCAGGACCGTGGTGGTCCTTCAGTGGATACCAGACCGTGGGACATATCACAGGGGTCTTTCAAGGTCAAGAAGAGAAAGGAAAAACTGCTACGGCTTTGCAGGGCTCCCATGGAGAGATCTCGATGTCAGTATCGGGAAAACGAGCCAGATATTTGATGTCCAAGATGTTCGGGAGATTAAAACCTTACGGTGTGAAAGGCGAAAAGGATGGAACGACTGAAAGCCCTAGCAAGTTGAGGAAGTTTAGGCTTTTTGGCGTCGATATAGTCGACAATGGTCCTCCGACCGAGCTCCCTTCACTACAAGTTGCCAATCCGGGTGAGATTCGAAGCAATTCGTCTTCCCTGGTCCACCCGACTTCACCGTCCAGCATTTCCGATGTCCCCGGAGAGATCAGCAGGATCTCCCTCGGTGAATCTCCCATTGCTCCAAATAGCTGCATAAAGGTAAATCTGCACATAACTTGCACCGATCGATCCCCTTGTTCGGTATACGGTGATCAAAATGATGATTTGGTCGGGGTGCTTGTCTTCTCTTAAGGTTTTCAAGCACGGAATCAGTCCTGGGAGGTCGATCAATCTCACGAGGTTGAATGGGTACGACGAGCTAGTCCACGAGCTTGATGGGTTGTTCGGTTTCAAAGGAAGTTTAGTCGATGGAACCAGCGGGTGGCAAGTGACATATACCGACAACGAAGGAGACCTGATGCTGGTTGGAGATTACCCGTGGCAGTTAAGTTCCGATACCGACCAAGCTTATACTAACCCCATGTTTTACAGGCAACTTGATCGATCGAGTACTGATGTCTATGCAGGGAGTTCGTGTCCACGGTACAGAGGGTGACCGTTTTCCCAAAGCAAGACCCCAAGATGATCATCTCGAGGATGCCAGGATCCATCTGAGCTCGTGCTCTAGTTGGCTGCTGGAATCATTGGACATGATGTTCTGTACATAGATGTGCTTGGTGCTATTGTCTGTCATGACTGGTGTGTTCGTGTCCATCTCGTCTGTCTCAAGACTTTTGTTCTTCAACTTATGGAGTTGCTGTGGTGCGAATTTCCCATGCTTGTTCTCTGTTGTTCTCTACTAGTATTCAGATGCTCCACGATCCAGTCTGAGCCTTATCGGTCCATCAAGGTCAGTGCGAATTTTCTTCTTTCACAAGAATTAGAATCCGACACATTCCCTTAAACATAAATCAAATATTTAACTATTTTAACCAAATCAACTTGGCCATTTCAACATTTTCATCTCATAAGACACTTTACAGCCACATTTAGGAGAAAGTTTTGTAGCTAATGGATTTGTCACTTGTGATTACTGACGCAATATTACGAATAACTCAAATTAAATCATTTTTACGATTAATTTTTCTTTTACCATTTATTAAAAAATTCTATAAATAATTGAATTTTATTAACTCATAATATTTTGTTAACATTTTGACGGGTCATAGTGCTTATACACAAGGGACTCTCCAGTCTCCACATTTAGGTAGGTTTACTGATTCCAATCAGCCACAGAACGACGTCGCACTTCTCCGTCCTCCTGAGTCCTTATCCAACACGCGTCACCCGTCAGCTCGTCGGAGTTTTCTCATCGGCAATCCCTCCGTCTGTCCATCCGTCTCTCCCTTCTGTCGTCGGCCGCTCCCGCCATTGATGCCCGATGGACGCTGCAACTCTCCACTTCTCGAAGAACATACTTCGCCCGAGAAGACCCAGCAGTAGCTTCCCTAATCCATGTATCTCCACCACCACTTCTCTTCCCGCTGTCGGCAAACCTCTCCCTTCGGCAGCTTCCCCCTTCTCATATCCTCCAAGGAAGCCTCTCAATCCCTTCTCCCCTGTAAACTCTCAGCCTCCACGGAACCCCCGCAGCAGCGAAGAAGCAGAAGAAGAAGACGAAGAAGTAATCCAAAGCCTTAGAGTTCCTGAAAGCTGGCTGATCCCTTCGAAGGCTCAAGAGGTTTCGTTTCACTTCCATTTTAAGTCATTTGACTGTTTGGGCTTTCTTGATTCGTAGTATAAACTGTAAAGGTTTCATTTTTCCAATGAGTCCAATGCATGTGGAAAAGCTGCTCTGCCAATTGTGGTAGGGAGTTGCAGTGCTGTCAAATGATCGATGGTTCAGAGAAAACTGAGTTGTTGCAGACAATGCTTGTATCATTGATGTGTACGACTTAATCCCCTCAAAAACTCAGCTTTCAAAATCGAACCCGAGTCAACAGCGATACCACTGCGCCAATCTTTCTTTCTCTTTGCAAACGCATTGTTTACAATCAATATTTCAGTTTAAGGGAACTTGGAATCTACTCACTTGGGGATCAACGCATGTTAGCAGCAGTCAAGGTTTTGGTGCTGTTGCTGTAGTTGTCTTACATTCTTCTGATTTCGCTGTTGTCTACACGGATGGTTTCTTCGGGTAGTACATTGGTCTTCGGGCCCTCAATGAGGTATCTTGCGATTGTGCTGGTCTTCGTGTGCTTGTAAAGAAGTCGAGCCCCGGGTTTGAGACCGGAATAGACCTTCCAGTGGTTAAGTTAGAGAGCTGTGCTTGTCCATATCACTCACAATGAGTCCGGGTTTAAACTAAACTTTGGAAACCCAACTGCTTATCAATCAGGAATGGATTTAGGAGGGGTGCGGGCAATCGACCATGAAATCGTGAAAGTGCTTAAGCTATTATACATAATTTATTTGATTTTGTCCAATTTTTATTGTATTATCATATTTTACCTCATGAATTCTAATACTACTCTTTTATGAAATTTCACCGGAACTTATTTTCTGGATCCCCTGATTTTAAACGAAGCTGCCCTTTTTTCTCTTACACGAGCTAAACTAACTTCTTGATAACTATTCGGTTTTGCAGTTCTGTAGTTTCTCATTATATTCAAGCACCTTCTCGTGTAAGAATCAGCTTCATTGTTTCGACATTCGATCTAACTAGTTCACTTTCCCATATACGATCCTCAGGAATCCGAGTGGCTGAGAGTCTCTCTGCACAAATGGTTGGACGATGAGTACTGCCCCGAGGAGACCAACGTAGAGATCAGCAATGTCGCAGCGACCTCGTACTACAGGTCTTTGCTCGAGAAGACAACCGACTTGGGGGAGATCTTGCTAGAGATGGTCAGAGCATTGGAGTCCGTCTCCTACCAGGACAGTTTCCACGGGGCGTTCTCATCTGCAAACGCAGCGATAGATCTGATCGCTCGACGAATTGAGCAGCTCTAAGCCTCTAAAGGTCCTGATCTTGTGAAATTGCCAGAGCTGGCGCACTGTAGCTGCTGCCATACACTGTTAGCAAATTCTCCGAGCTCACCGGTACGATCAGAGAGCAGATTTTGTGTTCAAACATTCTGTTAAATGCATAAGCGAACGTCGATTATGCACCGAGCTACCAAATTATGGAGGTGTGCAAAAACCGATTTAGAAGCCAAACCGGTTTCGAATTGAACTAAACCAAAAGAACCGGCTTGGATTGACAAACTAGGGTGGATCGGTTTCGATTAACCGATTAACTGGTTTTTCTAATTTATTCTTTGATAAAACATTCATTTCACTTTGAGCTGAGCCGAACTGTATTTATTCGTTAAATTCTTTGAAAAATTATACGAGTTGGCTCGAACCGACCAGACTTGGATAAACAAACTATTGTGGATCCTTGATTGTGTCGATTACTAGTAAAAGAGTAAAAAATAAAATATGACAATTAAAAATAGATCTATAAGAAAAAGAGAGAAATGTGGCGAGAGAGAGGACAAAAGTGGGAGAGGAAAATGTGAAAAGTAGATAATGTAATTAAAAGTTAAGAAAAAGTAGAGTGTAAAAATTGATTTGTTAATTGAATGTGTTAAAATACTAAAATTATCATTACTCAATTGTTTATCAAATAAATAAAATAAATGATAATTTAGAAATCGTAAAAAGACACGACAATTGCTTTGGGTTTGCATATAATAATATAATGTTATTATATTTAGAATCAAATTCAATTCGATTCGGACTGATTAACTAAATTAATTACACATGAGAATTAATCGAACTGATTTTCATCCTAAAAGCCAAATTAGATAGAAAAGAACATGTTCTTTGCGATTCAGTTCTTTCCGATTCAGTTCTTATCGAACCGGTTTTCTTGCACGACCCCACAACTTGAAACTTATAAGAAGAATCGTTGTTCTAACACAGTACCAGAATCCTTGAACACTTGGATGGATCACTGAACCGGTAGAGAATCTCGAGTCTCCTTCCAAACCGCTTTTCGACCGGAAAAAGATTTCAGCTCACTTGGTCCGGTGCCGGGAAACCTAAGCTTTTGAATGCCGTAAACCCTCCATCCACCACCAGGTTATGCCCGTTCACATACTTCGCATCATCGGACGCCAGGTAGAGCGCCGCGTTGGCCACGTCGACGGGCTCGCAGTTCGTTCCCTCCAACACACCAGCACCGTGGACAATGTCAATGAGCCGTTTCGTCCCAACCCCGGCGTAGTGCTGGACCATCTCATGCATCACCAGCCGGGTCGGTATCGCAGAGGGAGATATGCTGTTGATCCGAATCCCGTGCCTGCAGAGCTCTGACGAAGCCGATCGCACGATCCCGATCACAGTTGACTTTGACACCGAGTAGGTGTGCTGGGACATCCCGCCGAGGATGCCAGTGATGCTAGCCGTGCACAGGATCGACCCGGATCTGTTCGGGATCATGACCCGGGACGCATGCTTGATCCCGGCCATGACCCCCCGGACGTTGATGGCCATGACACGGTCAAAGCGGGCCAAGTCGAGGTCGACGATGCTGGCAGGAGTGTTGCATGCGATGCCGGCATTGTTGAACATGATGTCTAGGCGGCCGTATTGGGCGATGGCGAAGTCGACCGCGTCGGAGACGTCTTCCTCGTTGCTGACGTCGCAGGGCGTGAAGCGGGCAGTGGGGCCGAGCTCCTCAGCTGTCTCGTGGCCCAGCTCACGGTTGATGTCCGCGATCACCACCCTGGCGCCGTTGGTGACAAACATGGCCGCTGTGGCCTTCCCGATGCCGTTGGCTGCTCCGGTGATCAGCGCCACCTTGCCCTCGAGCTTGCTGCAGTGTCCAATTCCGGGCATTCATTATACTGAAACTGTCAGAATATTTCCTTAATAACGTTATATCTCACCACGTCTCTCATATTTATTAACCGTTAATTAAGTGCATGTAATATTATATAGTTTTCATATAAAAGATGATATATTTAAGGATATGTGTCGGTCAAATAAATTAAAATCTAGGCATTTTAGAACTTGAATTTTAAAATTCCAACTCCTCCTGCCTGATAACCGAGTTGGTTATCTCTCTCCAAAAGATACTGAACTGGCTAAGAAGATTTAATTTTATTTGGTTACGTAAAATGATTTGAATATCAAAATAAGATAATCAGTTACTAAAAGGGGCATTAGAGAGTAGAGTCGTTGAAAAGAGAGAACAATTGTTCCTGTCCATCAAGAGGCAGGAAAAGAAAGGCGAGGAGGCGAAGAATCAATCATCATTCATCACTCAGTACAAGGTTCTGATCATGAATCAAGGTAAGTGTTTCGAAACTCATCTCATGTACGTGTGAAGCATGTATAACTAGATTTTGGGAAGTAAAGATGCGTTAGATTTAGTGAAAGTGACATAGAAATCTACATTACGAAAGATTACAGTAAAAACATAATTTAACTTATCCAAACTAAAGAGGTCTTTCATGGGCTAATAGATCAATGGTCAAGTGACAAGTCTGGAAATGGAAAGTGAGGATGTGCTCATGATAGGGTGACAGCTCCAACCAACTGGTCGGTCGAGCTACGGCACTGAACACCCTGATGAAGAACGTTTCACGTATAGGAGAACGACCATGGCATCGAGATACTGGTGTGGTCCAATGCGGTTGGCGTCAAAGATATTATCGACAAGAATGATCAAATAACTTGGAAGATGAGACCACGCACTCGGAGTAACACTGGTAACTTCTGAAATGATATGATACGGGATTTAACGGGTATGAATCAAGCCTATTTAGACCCGCTTACAAACAATAGATAAACATGGTTAAACGGGGTTAAACTGGTGTAGGCCGATAAAACACGTTTAAGCACGTTTAGCTAAATGTGTTCAACTATTTTTATATATAAAATACATATATATATAACTATTTGACACATTTATATACAAGGAATTTACTAGGTGTATAATATTATGAACATTCTATGTATTATTATCATGAAAAATAATCTTATATGGTAAAGAATCGATTGGTCTTACTTATTATCTTACTGATTGTCTATATATATTATTATTTTAGTAAACATGTAATATATAATTAGAGTATAATTATATATATTTGAGCCATATTACATTAAATGACCATCAAAGGCGGTAGTCTAATGACCTAAACCTCACTCCCCACGGTTTAGTAAGGTCGAAGTCGCATGTTCGAGTCTTGTTCTTAGCAATATTATCATAAAGGACTTTTGGACTTGTGCCTTAACAAACACTGGCTTACTTAAATTATATTAGGCATTCATTAGCGTTACGTTGACGAGATCAATATTAGTACTAGTTGTTTAAATTGTTTAACATGTTTATAGTTGAATACAAAATCCTGAATATTAGTTGAGGATGGTTAAGTCACTGCAACTGTTACCCTTTTTTTTAATGAATAAAAAAGGACATATTACCTTAAATGGGTCAAGCTAACTTAGGCATGGTTTAGAAATAAACCGTTTAGACACGATAAACAAGCACATTATATTCACGTCATTGGTAGTCTTTTATCCGAACATGTTTAGACACGACACAATTACGAGGAGTCCTATCTATGGTAGCGGCACTCCGTCTCCGCCTTATCTCAAGACCACGATTGCTGGAGAATTGACGCACTAAACATTCCAGAAAGATTGGTACGTATCCACTCAAAAGTTTTAAGTCCGTGGGTGATTATCAAGTCACTTCTGTCATCGCTTCGATGTGGGATTGAATTTTTTGACACACCTCTTTTCATGCGCAGCGTGGATGCGAAATCAAATGAGATGCGAAGATATCGAGTCCACAGGGATATAAAACTCGGTGCATATTGAGATATGCATATAGTGAGCAAGAAAAGGGATGCAAGACAGTAGACTAACACGGGGCGGGGACACAGTGTTAAAGACCCTATCCGACTATGATACAATGTCACGTATCGGAATACATTGCGTCCATGACTATCCAAAAACGTAAAATCGGTTGCACTGAACTCGGGAAAATTCACAAAATTTTGTTGATTTGATTTACGTTTTCGTTAAAATATGTAATTTAAATTTTTTTTTATAAGTGGTCGATCTTCGAATTTTCGGTGGATTTTTTTAATCTTAAAATTCCAAAAATTGCTTTGGATAATGTCAAAAAGCAATTGCCACGAGTACTTTAATAAAGGAGATTTACCAACTATATATACTGTCACTGTAAACATTTTATAATATTAATAAATTAAATAACATAAAAATAATGAAAGTTTAAACCTAAAATCACAAGGGATATTTTCCCATCGCTAAAGTCCAATGACAATATAACATAATCTTTTGGATCGGGGTCCACATTTGACATTTCTAATATGGATCTTTCTGAGTTTTAAATATCCACCGAAACTACAATAAAATCGTAGATGATGTAATGAAAAAATATCAAATAATTATGTTAATTACATGATTAATATCAATTTACTCGTTTATTATAATTTAATTAGTATTTTTAATTAGGTGCTCAATATCAATGTACATATTTATTATAATTTGATTAGTATTTTCTTATTTTATATAATATAATAGTTTCATTTAATAATTTCTCGAAATCGCAGCCGGTCCAAGATTTTTTTGAGTGTGTATACTAGTATTCAGAAATACATTGGCCAACTGACTGATTCAGTTCGAGACGGATCAGCCCATTTAAATGGTAAAACTTTTCCGATATGAGTTTTCTCCATTTGCAAAGATTCGAATCCGAAACTTTTGGTTAGGAAAACTAATTCATTTTAGTTATCTTGGATTGGTTGGGTCGATCTCTTCGTTTTTATGTTTTTTTCCCCCTAAAGTTTTTTGTTCGTTTACGCCTCTCCATGTGACCGAAAGAACATGGAAAAACCAAGCTTGCGTTCTCGGAATTTGCATCGAAGTTGCACTGAAAGCTCTCTGTGTAATACTGGAGCGAATGAAGGGGGAATTCAATTCAGCAGAAAATCAACGGAACGCGCCTCTTACCTTGCCGTCTGAGTGGAGAATCTCCGGTGGATCGTGCTTCGAATCCGAGGAACCAGAGCCATGTTACCGGAGAAGGTCCTGCAGATCAGTCGAATCAGAGGATGTGTCAGACCTTAACTCATGTAACTGATGGACTCCGCCGAAGGAAGATGAGGAGGAGGAACCTTATCCCGGCGGCGAACATGGCAGCTCCCGATCTCCTGCAAAGCATTTTAGATAGAGAGAGAGAGGGAGGGAGAGAAAGAGGGTTTTTCTGAGTTCTATGGTGATGATCTGACACGGGGGATAGAAGGAGAGGAAGAAAAGCAAGAGGGGGATAGGAGACGGGCGGTCCAACCACAGACAGTGAAACGGAAAATGCGACGGCGCATGTGCTGGGGAAGCAATTTTCAAGGTGTCCTTACCTTAAAATTTCCCCCGACCTTAGAAAAGATTGGACTTCCACTTAAAAAAAAAACGTTTTTTTATATTATAACGTTCGATATTCTAACAACCTACTAATTTATCAGATGGTATTTGTACGACCTCGAGCCCGCCATTAATCCTCAGATATTGGCTCCCTCATAGGCCTTTTACTTAAAAATCGAAATTATTAAGTGACAGTAAATAATTCTCTTATAAAATCAAATTTTAGTCTCTTGACTCTTTAATGTGAGATTTAGTCCCAACGCCAACTGTCATCACTCTGAATCAACAGCAGAAGAATAGCTTCACATCATTGAATAAGATGGTTTGATTAGAAAAAGTAAAATTGATTAATTTTATATAATGATTTATGGCTTGATTTACATATCCAAGGGGACGATTGCATCTCGCACCCCTTGGTTTATGGATTTTAAATTCAAATACTGTTGAATGTCTTGGAATTGGATGGTAGTTGGGAATCTTCTTCCCCCTCCCTTATCTATATTCTATAATCTAAAAGAGAGTTACAAACTCTCTATTAAGGACTCCACGTGGCAGCCTCTATGAGTGCCATTTTCCTTCTGCGTCGTTTATCCTAACAAGGTCCTCCTAATGGCACGTGTCCCATCATTTTGCTGCAATAAATATATTTTCAGAAGATATTAAACAAATGTTGCAATTTGGCTTAGTGGTTGGGCTGTTGTGCTCTTCGCGAGTGGTGCAGGTTCAAACCTTCCCACGCACAACTTTTATTTCTTTTTTTTATCTTAATTTATTTTATATTAATAAATAATATAATATATTATGAAAATAAATATATATATCAATATTTATCTAAAAATATATAAAAGATATTAATATATAATTTATTATTAAAAAATTTTATTTTGAAATCTAAAAAAGAGTTACAAACTCTCTATTAAGGACTCCATGTGGCAGCCTCTATGAGTGCCATTTTCCTTCTGCGTCGTTTATCTTAACAAGGTCCTCCTGATGGCATGTGTCCCATCATTTTTCTGCAATAAACATATTTTCAAAAGATATTAAACAAATGCTGTAATTTGGCTCAGTGGTTGGGCTGTTATGCTTTCCGCTAGTGGTGTAGGATTCAAACCTTCCCACGCACAACCTTTTTTTTTTGTCTTAATTTATTTTATATTAATAAATAATATAATATATTATGAAAATAAATATATATCAATATTTATCTAAAAATATATAAAAGATATTAATATATAATTTATTATTAAAAAATTTTATTTTGAGTACAAGAATAGAACTTATGAATTTTATTTTTATTCTGAATTTGATTCTATGGTATATCAGGAGAACGAGCTTCCTTTATTTAGGTAAATCGAGTCTCCTATTGGGAAATGGAATGAAATTATTTATTAACCTCTACACAAAACAAATGACCTCTTAACATAAGTGACTAGACTTAAATAAAATATGCCATTAATATGTCATTGTGAGAAAGAGATAAATATTATATTTATGTCCTAATTTTTAATGTATATTATTTCTATACTGGTAAATAAAAAATCATAAAATATTCACATTATAAACTTATGAATAATAACATGGCTCTTTTTAAATAAATGACCATTGTTTGCAAAAAAGAGATTTGATTGTGAGTTAAATGATGTAATTATATTTTTAAATATTTCTATACTTTAATATAATTCATTCAGTTTCTTATAAAAGATAGATCGAATCGCAGGGTAGCGCGAGCTCTTTTTCTAGTACATTTTAATTTTGCGTGCAGATAAGACTAGAGCTCACATGGTCCGACCAAGTTCGAACATAGATTAATTGTGTTAGCTTGAAAATGAATTGATAGAGCTCTCTATCATGTTAAAAATTACGTTAAAAAATAGTATTTTCTTATTCCTTTTTTTTTTGTTTAACTTATTTTTAATAATGTAAACTAATTAAAAATTTCGGAAGTTTAAATGAAGAAGAAAAATAGGGCCTGGGCCGGGCATCTAAAAGGAAAGCCCAAATTTAGGGTGCGAAAGCTGAAAAAGGAAAGCCCAATACAAGAGAAAAAGGGGAGGGGGGCATTCCGAGAATCGAACTCGGGACCTCTCGCACCCAAAGCGAGAATCATACCACTAGACCAAATGCCCTGCTGTTATGTAAAGTTTCCAATCACTTGGATAACAAAAATAGGCATCTGCTTTATTAACTGTTCGTGTCAAAAGTATCTTCAACTCATATATGACCCGTTTAGAACGTATAATTGTAATTTTAACTTAATATATTTAAATGGGTTAATAGGTTTGACACATAAATATATAATTAAATTGGTTTAATCGTGTCGTGTTAAGTTATATGGGTTCAATCCGGTTTAATCTGTTTATGTAAACGGATTACGTGGATTAATCCATTTAGATACGAAACCTGTTTAGGATCAACTCGAACTTACCTAACTCATGTCATGTCGTGTCAAAAATTGCCAAACCTATTATCAACAATCTAGCAATTGTTCGGACCATCATTTATTCACTCTGTTATAATTCTATTAATCTCTATCATTTTAGAGGAAAATATAGAACGTTGGTCTCTTTTTCAATATTCTAAAAATATACATGATAAATAACTTTTGAACAAATAAGAAAAATACAAATAAGGATAAAATTAAAAAAAATTAATAAAAGTATAACTATTGCTTCAATTCATAATTATCCTCTAATTTTCTTTTTTCAATTATATAATTTATTTTTATTTTTATTTTTTGATACATACCATAAAGTTAAAATACTAAAAAATTTAGGATTAATCGTGTAATTATATCAATTTTTATTCCACATAACTTTTTATTCAATTGTATAATTGATAATTTCATTTATAGTACGAGTGAGTATTTAGTATTTTTTTAATGTCATGTAATAAGATGAAATTACTTAAAATTTACCCTTATCACGTCGTGAAATATGGGAATAAACAGGCGCGATACCAAAAGTCAAACCCTAGAAATCTTTTTGTCTCGATCTCAATAGAAAACCTATGTTTGCTTCTCTACACATCCTTTCGAGTAAGACTAAACATTCAGTATGCAATGTCCATTTACTGTGAAACTGTAAAAATTAATTAAAATTTATTTAAATTGAGTATATTATATTAGAATGAAAACACTAAAATCAATTTTAATTGTCACTTGCTCCTCCATATATGATCTCATCATCTGATTGTTCTCAAGAGTGGAAAACGGTTTCTGATGTACAGAAACAGTTTCCCGTCTCCATTTTCCCGCCCTCGATTTTATTTTCATAAGCCAGAACAATCGGGGAGAAGGTGACGTAGCAGCTTTCCGCTTCATTCTGTACGGACGATTCACTGCCTTCTCCATTCTCCGCCGAGCCAGCTTCGTCCATCCACCGAACCAGGAAAGAATCTCTCTCCCTCTTCCCCCCGATTCCGCGGTCTGCATTGATCGGCGGCCGGTAACTCGGTAAGTTCCAAATTGCTCTTCCGTACACCCACTCGCAATCACGGGTCGATCACTTCTTGATCAAAGAAGCTTCTGGCCTACGCTCATCTCCTTTGACTTTCCGTCGTAGAAATCGAAGTTTTTGGACGTGGAGTTGGAGGACGAGTGCGACGCCGAGGTCGTCATGGACGGTCCTGATAGGGAACCGTTGGATTCAGGCTCTGAGACTGAACTAGTGGAGGATGTCGATTCCACGGCGAACGTGTTGGATTGCAGAGAGGCACGGGACTTCGGGGAAGAAGTGGTGCTTGATAGCGAAGATGAGATGTCTCGTGGAATGGAGCAGGTGGATGTTACCACTGGTTTGTTCCGCAAGAGAACTAACGGACGGGTTCGTGCTGATGAAGTGAAGCTGAGCGAGAAGATGAAGTTCGATGTCATTCCCGCTGATGAAAGCTGTCCAGGTTAGTCTGCAATGGTAAAATTGGTTTTTATTTGATGAGCTGAGGAGGCTAATAGCTTAGATATAGAGCTTTCCTTTTGACTGCAACTTAACCTGCAGTAGAAACATAATGCTTAGTTATGTGTCTTTGGAATTTGGAGAAAGGTCTATTCTTTCTTGCTGTATTTGGTTGAACTCTTATCTCGACATGAATCATTTGATCAAGTGCCTTTGCCAATAGGAAGCATGCGACACTGCGAAGATTTGGCCTTTATATGAGCAGTGGAATTTCTTTTCTTGATTCTCTTGCTTTTCAAACATGTCTTATACGAGAAAGTATTTGTACTTCTGTGCTTGCAGGGGAGACACGTCCATCTCAAGAGCTATGGCATGAGCTAGACTTGGTACAGCCCACTGACATTGGATCCAATGAACCTGATGACTCATCGGAAGCAAATGCTCTAAACTTTGTGGAAAACTTCCTGTTATTGAGTAACATGGATTTGTCCCCTGAAACTCATCTTGCTAAGATGATTAAGGAGAAATCCCCTGCTTTCCCAAGGGTGATGGGTATCAGAGATGTTGCCAAGAGAATCAGCTCGAGCAGCTCTATTCAAGGTGCAGAAATCTTTGAGTGGGTGGATATTCATCACAAGAAAGAAGCTACTTTTAATTGTGGAACGTATGGCAGGACTTGCCCAGAAAAGCAAATGGAGAAAATGAAGTCTCAAAGTAGAAGAGGTGATGCTTCAGCTAGTGAATCCTTGGAGAATGCAGAGCTCGTAAACCACAAAAGTCAAAATATTCCGTCAGTTTCTCATCATTTAGAATCTGTTAGCCATGGTCTTATTGTGCATGCAGAAAAGGTTGATCATGAGCACTTGGTGGATTTCGATCTGCATCTGAATGGGGAAACATCAGAATGCCCTCTAAGTTCTGCTGTTTTCGGTGGACAGACAGAGGAAGCATTTGATGTAGGCTTTTGCACCCAGATGGCAGCTGAAGCTATGGAATCGTTGTCACATGCAGCTTCTTCTAGCGGTCCATTATTTAATCAAGACCCACAAAGTACTGACAACACATACCGAGAAGATGAAAGGGACAGAATAGCTCATCTCAATAGATCTACCCTGATGGTTCACTCATGTTCAAAGAGTCAGCTGAATGCTAAAAATCTAAGAACCTCCGCATCATCATTGAAGCACCCTAAAAGGCAGAGACCAGATGCTACATTAGAAACACGAAAGAAAGTGAAGACTGAAAGTTCTTTGATTAAGAAATCTGCTAGAGGGGAAACATTTTCAAGGTCTAAAAGAATTTCAGGAAGTTCAACTGAATCAAAGAGGCAAAAGAGGGATCTGGGGGCTATGAAATTGGAAATCATGAAAGATGTAGATGGTCATTTTGGGTTATCGCCAACCATCTCTTCTCAAGAAAGGCAGTCCCATAACAATTCTGTTGACTTAAACCCCTTGTCTCCTTCGAACGGGCAGTTCATATCAGGAACTAGACTAAACGTGGCTAAGGATTCAGCAGGAATTACAGGTGATCTTAAGGATATTTACACCCCAAGTTTCAAAATGGTTAAATTCAGTTCCAATCGTGATAGGTTCAAGGACAGTCATAGAGTTGAACAAAGAGCACTAATTTCAGATGCAACGGAGATGGCCAAGAACAGGACAGTCAACAACCAAGAGAAAGCTGGTGCTAAAATTGATTTGTTAGGTTTCCTTTCAGGGCTGGGTACATGGAAATATCCAAAAGGGAAAAGAACGTATAGGAACTCACGAGGAATGCGAATTGATGATTATAATTTGCATACTGCGATCACAGGGAAGCGAAACAGAAACAAACGTAGGAAATTCATATCCAGGACTGATTTCTTGTTCTCCAGCAATGATCTGCATGCTAAACTGCATCAGGTTGCACAGAGCAATAGTCCCAATAAAATGGAAGGAGGGTTGGTGATGCAGAAGAGCTCACAAAAGTCAGTCATGTTGAAAGAGCTAACTAGACTGGGGATCAGTGAGTCACTTCCTGTTCTCACGTGGAAAGATTTGAGAAAACGAAGACATACGGCCTTTGTTCGAGTCTTATTCAGCCTTCACTTGGATCATGACATAGTTATGCAGCAAAACAAGGTGTTGTTAGCCTGGCCTTTTCCATATAAGTGATCATTTTAATTTCTGTTGTGTGCTAAAATTTCCATCTCTGCATCCATACAGATCCTGAAGCGGCTAGGTATCTCAACTGCATGTTCTTCAGAGGATGCCACTCATTTTATAGCAGATAGATTTGTACGGACAAGAAATATGCTTGAGGCAATTGCTCGGGGCAAACCAGTGGTCACACACTTATGGCTTGAGAGTTGTGGGCAAGCAGGCTGTTTAATTGATGAAAGGAATTTTATCCTAAGAGATGGCAAGAAGGAAAAGGAATTGGGTTTTAACATGGCTGCTTCTTTGGCTAATGCAAGGCAGTATCCAATCCTAAAGGTAATTGCAAGAAGCTGCCTTTGTTTGGGTTTGAGATGGATATTTGTAATCCTCATTTCTCTCTCTGATGATGCCACGTTTGGCATTTTCATTTGCTGGATCATTTGTATCCTCCCAACATGTGGAGTTACTTTATTTGCAGGGCAAGAAAGTTTTCATTACCACAAGTGTGAAACCCAGCAAAGAGGTGCTTACCAGTTTAGTCGAGGCCGTTCACGGCCAGGTACATATTGAAATAAATCTGTATCACTGCAACTAGTTGGAATAATATTCAAATGTTTTTGGCATTTTTACTTCACACTTTGCCACGATATGGTTCATGTTCAGTATGAGCATTTTAACAAATGAGGCATGATTAAACACTTGTCAGGCAATTCAGAGAAATCAGGTTCCTATCGCAGAAGATGGGATTATCCCTGATGAGGTGTTGATTATTTCCTGTGAAGAAGATCACGCAGTCTGTGCTCCTCTCTGGAGGAAAGGTAGCTGTAGTAGACTTTGCGTTTTCTTCCCTCCATAGGAAGACCAATAATTGCACTCTTGTCTATGATCGTAACAATATAGGAGGCAAGATTTACGGTTCAGAGCTCATCTTAAATGGTGTGGTGACCCAGAAGCTTGAATATGAGAGGTCAGAACCTCTAGTCTCATTATTCTCTCATTTTGGATGCCTATGGACAGATATAATGTGCCCAAACATGTGAATCACCTGGCTATTTTGATATGTTCCACCATCCTCATAAAACTTGGTTACTATGCATTTATCACTATTGCGAATTTAATCATATACTCAGCTACAGAGAAAATCAAAAAGGGAAAAATCACCTCCAAATGCCATCAGCACAAGCCCGGATTCTTCTTTACTTTCAGCATATATAGACACTCCTATTATGATCATCAAGCTACTATATATTCTCTCTTGGGTCCTAATTAACATAAAAATTAACAATAGTCAGTCTCTTAAATTCTTTAAACTTGTACGATACTACATATTTTGCTGTTTATATTTTTATATACTGCAATAATGTAGAGCCTGCTAAACTGAGGACCATTATTTCAATCTGCTAATTCTTAACCTGGACAGAAAAATTTACATTTAATTCACCTGGAAATTTGTTTGTCTGCCTGATCATGATCAAGATCAAGATTTAGCTATGAGCACTTATTTTTGTTGTTTGCAGCTGATAACATGCGTTGATCATGTTATGTAATTTCGTTGCAACTGTAGATTGTGCCTTCTACATCTATAACTGGATAACGACTGTGTATCTGATGTTGTGACTGGTGATTCTTTAACCATCAGGACGTTTGCATTTTTCTTGAAATGACAGGCACGAGCTCTTCAAAGCTAATGTTTGGACCGGTTGCAGCAGCACTAAATTAATCAAGAATTAGAAGGCTCTAGGCCTATAACTCTATATGTTACCTAGTAGCTGGATGTGAAGGGACCTCTCTTCACGATCATGAGGTCATTTCTGGATGAGCTTTGTCATCTTTGTTTTCAGGGGTCATTTTGAGCTCGTTAAGCCTCCAAAGGTTCACAATATATCGTGTAAGTACGTTCTTTCCCCAGGCAAACTTCTTTAAACTTTCCGGCACAGACCAGACAGTTAAGACTCACAGGTTCACTCGCAAAAAGTAAAAGATTAATGAAGGCCTGATTCATTCCGAGCACTAGTTGGAGGTGGACCAAGCTTCAACTTCGACTCACTGGCACAGAACAGGGAGGTCGCTCAGTTACCAAATGAAACAGTAAGTATTTCAGACTTATTCGGTTGTCAAATTTCCATGGATTCTATTCGCTGGAGATTGCTGAATTCTGCAATTCTTACATTATTCCATGATCTTCTTCGTTTTGGAACTTCACAGACAACTTTGAAAATTGGCTCTAGTTGCTCTTAGCAGTTTTACCTGTCAAAAAATTCAGCCCTGCCCCATTAGTACAAGCAAATAAAACTTTGATCATTGAAGGAATTCGCTGAATACAAAATTTCATGGTCAGATCGCATTGACGATAGTTGAATCACACCTAATTACATATGTATTGCCTACTATTAGCCTACATAATGAGCTACTGTATGTTCCACTTATCAACTTGAGGTAGTTGAGACCTCTTTTCCTTGACTAGTTTCTTGGGTTTAAATGTCATAGATCAGAAGAGTTTTATACTCGGTGAATTGATCCAACTCGGAGTGAGTTGTCACAACTTGATACTGAATTGGTCAGGAGCATTGGGGCAGGATGGTGTAGACCGGAAAATCCTTGTGTTCTAATCCAGTTAAAAAAAAAAAAGCCGAATTAGGTATAGTGATAAAGGTTTGAGGAAGAAGGTGTGCTAACGAAAGTCAAAGGTCTTGGATTGTATGTTGATATTGCATGCTATCGTTCACTTTTCAACTACCCATCTTGCCCACTTTTTGGCCATTTGAATTTTCTTGTTTTCTGCTGAAGAGAGATTGACTTGGGGGAATTCACACGTTTGAAATGCTTCTCATATGCCTTTGAGAAAAAAAAAACTTAAATAATTATACTTCATGGTGATATAGCAGTGGATTAATCAATTAAATTACTTTAATTAGTAATAGTTAAGGCATCTGTTCAGGTTATTAACAATAATTTTTTCGTCTGTTGTAATCTTACTGATATTTTTTTAAGTTACGTGATATGGTAGGATCATTTAAGCTTTAAAAAAAAAACTGTTTCTTTTCCTGAAAAGTTACACATAGTCGCGGTAATTGACCGAAATCTAGCCATTGGATTGACCTTGAAATTAAATAAATAGTTTTTTTGTGACGTAGTTGAACTTAAAAAAAGATGGAAAATGATAAAATTGAAATGGGTAAAGGACTGTCCGGGCACTTATTCAAAAAAAAAAAATCACTTTGAGCAATAAAAAAAGAATTGTTTGAGATATTTTATACATCTTCTTAAATAAGATTTCGAATTCGAGATCTGTGAATAAAAAAAAAACGTGATCAGGGTGTATTTATACCATAGTGGACTACTATGGCTCATTCTTGGATCAATTATATCTATTGAAATTCTAGATGTCATGTAGTGTAAACTGAATGGTTGAGATGATATGACAAGACTCTTCTTCCCCTTAAACAAGATTCTAGATTTGAGTTTTGTGAATGAAATTTATCCCTACTGGGTCTTCCCGAGTAGGATTCATTTAACTTCTGGATATCAGTGATTCAGTCCGGAAAAAAGAAAAGTAAATAAATAAAGGCGGATTATCTTTATATTCTCCAATTTTGATAGTCAATTCCTACCCGTTTGCATTTGTTCTATATATTTGACTTCGAAGTTGTCTGCCCCCATCAGGATGCTCTTTAAGACTACCGCGTCGGATAATTTCTTGATCTATGACCCAGCCAAGGTTCTCCTTTCTTTTCTTTGTTTTTTTTTTTGGTCCAACTATTATACCCGAGAATTTACTTAGAAACTGATTTAAAAAATCGTACAGATTTTATACATTTTTTTCCATCATGACTACTTTTGATTGTACAAGACCGTTCTTATTCACTATGGTAAGAACTTTGAGTCATCCGGGTGCTCTTTTTATGGTATCCGGACCCTATTCCACATAAGATCGATTCCTAAATTTTGGATTCAAATTCTGTCTTATTGAATATTGGAATCGGATCCTACGCGAAGCCCGTAAGGTAGCACAGCTTCAGGGTAAACTGTTGAAAAATGTTTATTGTTTTCCTTTTACGCTTGTAATATACAATTCACTTCAATGTTTTTCGTATGTTTAATAAGTTATAAAGTGATTGCATTTAAAGAATTTCTGTGTTCATTACAATTTTGTATATTTATTTTATCGTAACCAAATATATGATAATTTTCAAATATGTTTGTAATTTTTTAATTATTATTTGTTATTAATGATTCGAATTTAAACAATAAGGTCAGGAGTCTCGTAGATCAATTTCTGTAACCCTCAATTTCTTGGCCGGAGCTCGCCTGAACTTCTAGGCCAACCAAAGCATGCCACACGGCACCATGACATCTTTGTGTTGCGGTGACGTGTCTCTTCCTGCATCATTTGCAGTAGAAGATGTGCAGAAGAAGCTGTGCGCCCATAATTCCCCCATTTTTTTTTAAAAAAAAAATCACACGTTTGGTTGATAATAAAATTAGTAATCTAAATTGCAAATTTTGTTAAAAGAATTCTACTCTGATTTTTTATTTTTTATAATTGTTATCTAGAAAACTAATTTGATTTGGGTAATGTGGAGTCCCTTCTTGATAACATCGCACTATAAAATGACTAGTTCGAACAGCTTGATTATTTTCTACTTGATTGAGTTCCTTTCGTGACATGGACACTGCTAGGAGTAAACCAACCCAACTTACACCACCGAGGGACCGGGGGCCATCTGATTCAACTACCAGTCGAATCTAACCGGCCCTCCTACCAGCACACCAAGTCGGGTGCAACAATGACTTGACTTGAGCGCACGTGCCACGTCAGCTCTCGCCTAGGTAAATGTCTACAAGAACCACACTGCTTGCCATGTAATTCAAGATCCCACTGGCCTTTTACCTTCGCCCTGTATGTACATCCTTGACTGACTTAAACGTCATAGAGCCAATCTGAGTGAACAGGATGTGCGTCTACTTCGTGAGAGAACCTACGAGGTCGGAGGCTCGATTGTAGCCTCTCTACATGGGCCTTGCGCGTGATAGATTTGTGGGCTGTTCATGATCTAGCGAGAACAAACTCGTCGTAGTCAACATACAGACCAAGTCCCGAATCACCGAACGAAATAAGATATGAATTTTTTATATTTACACGATTCGTACGTGAGAACTATTCAAATAAAATGTATTGAATCATCTCAGATGGTCTGCTTATAAATAAACGTATTAAATTTTGTTTCGTAATGAATGAATCACCTGTCTCCTCCTTCTAGAAGCCTTGCCCTGTTAAAACATTTAAAAAAAAAAAAAGAATTCGTCAAGAGAGATGCGGTTCATATGCCAAAATTGACTCGTTTCTAGAAGGAGGCAGGAGCCCCACATCCTTAGTATGTCGGGTCATTTTCTTTTTTGCAGTATGTCGGGTCATTTTCCATTTCCATTTTTCTTGCACTCAAAAATAAAGCAAAAGAAATTATCAAATAAATAAATAAATAAAAGAGATGAATATTCTGCACTCAATTGTTAAATTGTTGAGTGGATGGGATAAAATAATTATGAACCGTCTAATTCTTTTTAAATTTAAATAACTGGATTAATCTGCTGAATGATCGTGTGATTGAACCATAATAAGGACTGTAATAAGGCTGTCTACCACGGAACAGAACATCCCATTAAAGATGAAGCGTCAGGCTAGACAGCCCACATGATTAACCTTAACACATCATCATGTGATCCCTCCTTCCTCGTACAACAACATAGTATTAGAGCACTGCACGGCCAATGTACATCTGCAAGAGGGAATCCACAAACTCAGCCTGCTTGAAGATGGAGAACCCGAGTGTCGCCTGCCCGTCCCCTCTCTTCCTTGTGGAAGTGATCGGGGACTCCGAGGGTTATGATTCCGGATTGAATGCTGATGTCTTCGAGACCGGTGAGGTGGATTACGACAGTGATGATGCCGAGTCCTGCAGCTATGACTCGTCCAATCCTCGCATTCTCGACCCTGATGACTCGAAGGGCTCTGACGGCGAGGTTGAAGGAGCTGCAGCAGGAATGAATGAGGATGAGCTGCAGACAGATGGGTTTCCGGGATACCGGGATCTGCAGATTCCACCAGTGGAACTGAAGTCCTGTGTCTCGGTTGATTCGGCTTCCCCAGTGGCCGAGTTCATGGATGAGATGGAGAGGAGCAGGCTGTTTTGGGAAGCCTGCTTAGCATCATCCTAGGTTGTCCCTCTTCCTCTGCTATCTTGTTGACCCATTTGCCGTCAGACCATCTGCTTCACATTTTCTTCAACTAAAGGATGCAATATTTCGGCTCCAATATAAATATAATATGCCTTCTTGTTGATAAAAAAAAAAAGAAAAAAAAAGCTGCAATTTTTCTGATTCATGCTCTTGTAGTTCATTTTCTATATATATCTGCCAACATGTATACAAAGAAACAAATAATTTACTTACAGAAATGCTTAGATAAAATTTCGGTTAATTTTGTTTATCAAATCAGATACCATCCGACAGTCAATACTTGCTCGATCTGAAAAGATCTAATCCAATGCACAAGAACTATAGCATGTATTAGCATTTCCCATGTGTAGAGTTCCTTTTGGTTTCAGTTTGCCATTCACATCATCATCTTCCTTGACAGAGATCTCTTTCATGAGTACTTCCTGGATGCATGAAATGGAAACCAGAAAATATGCCAAAGAACAGAGATGCATCGATAATTTCGAATCCCACAGAAGCATACAATCAGCTGGCCTGAAGCCGATTAGTTCAGCAAATGAACAAAAGACAGCAGTTCAAGACCTAAGTTAAACCAAGTTCCTAGATGACCTGAACCTGAGGTCTCTGCATGGGGTTAGGATACTTCCCCATCATGGACAACTCCGAATTCAGCCCCGAGCTGAACTCGTTCTTTGCCACCCGACATGAACGACAAGAGACACTACCTGTAACAGTTGACCTCTGATGCTTTAAATTACATGAAAATGTACAAAAGCAGACACAGAAAATCTAACAGCAACCAATCCCTGGTCAGATAAGTTTTCATCAGATGAGTAATCGGACAGGAGAGGAAGATTCCATCATTTCATCGTCATGAACAGTCTCGAACTCCTTACTCTGGCTATTTGGTTCAACTTTTCTCAAACTGGGAAGTCTGCTCATCCCCGAATCTTCTTCTCCATCACTTGTGGTGCTTATTAAGGATGTTCCATCTTTGGCACTATCGGTAAATGAGATACCCGACTCAGCATTAACAGCCAAGCAACTCTCACGGCTCGGAGATTCTCGAACCACTTGTTTATTCGAGAAACTGTTCCCTGAAGGGGCAGTTTCCGTCTCATCCAGTCGCCTCAAGAAACATTCTTCTATCTCGCCCAATGGCCCATCTTCCTCCTCTTCCTCTTCGGTGCAGCAGTAATTGTCGGCCTGATCAACCTCGTAATCCGATGCTGGGCCGCCTCGCAGCTCACAGCTGGTGTCCATCTCTTCTTGCTGGGTATCATAGTTGTAGTCAGATCGCTGATCAGATGAACGGGATGACATGGGAGAGTATCCACCGCTTGCAGCCTCCTCACGCTCTCGCAGTGTTTTCATGATCAGCGTCTTGAGCAAGTTCATCACTTGAACGGCATGCATCAGTGCGGTCAACGGATCGGACATCTAATCAAAAGAATGAAATACAAAATCCTCAAATTCACAAACATATAGAGTGAAATAGATCATCATCATATATATATATATATATATATAGTGACACAGCTAGCAATGTCCTATTCTGGTATTTGATCAGTCCGGCATTTGATTCAGATGAGGAGTCGATACCTGAGTCATGTTGGGGGCAAAGACCATAGCAATGTTCCTAGCGTTCATCTTGTTGGACTCCTCTTCCTCGACCACATCCGCCATAAGCTCAACTGCCCAGTTCAACAATGCAGCCTCGGTCGGCTTCAGTTGCCTTACGAGCTCAGTAGATTCCTCCTCAGTATTACACTGCAAGACTTCTTCGGGGGAAAGCCCATCGAGAACCCCATAGGGGAGCTCCCGGAACCAAGCCTTGATCAGGCCTGCCAAGCAGTGGACATCAATGTCATCAGGAACGATTCCACGATTCAGCTGGTCCCTGAGGTGCTCCTCCTGGCTATTCTCGGGATTAATACGGAATATTCCCTCTGCCTGCAAGGATTGGGAAACGAAGCTAGTTGTATAAGACCTGCCATAACTTGAACTAAAGAGCAGCAATGGTAGAATATGTGGGCAATACCTTTAGACCACCTTGTGAGTATAACCTCTCCTGCATCAGCAAAAGGATGGAAGGGACACTGTTTCCTTTCGAGTCGTATGAGCATTGCATCGATTCTGCTGAAACACCGAACACGCTGACGCTGCAGAAAGAAACAATATTTGCAGAAACGGTTTAGACCCAAAGGAGAAAAGGAGGCTTATTTGGGGAGTGGTTAAATGGATTAGAGAATCTTTTTTAAAAAAAGCTGAGAATTTGCTCAATGCAGCAAAAGGCAGTGTGGCTAAGTAGAGAATCAAATTTCTGTTCTTCCTTTTAGTGGTACAGTCGCACAAAGATCTTTCCCTTTCCATATGGTTAGGAACTTTTGAGAAATTCCACCTTTCAGAGCTTCAAACCTTTCGATGATTCGATGCCAGCTGAAACATGTGAAATAGGAGAAGCTACACTTTTTCAAACTTGCCGTTAAAGTTAGTGTGGTTTTTCAGAAAATTGAAATTCATCTGCTATATTCTCATCCATTTCTACTAATCCTTGAAATCCCAGAGGGCTGTGGAGAACTGTTTTCTTTGCTTTCCAACTAAACTGATAGGAAAAGACAGGCTTTCCTTCCCCTTCCAGGGTTTCCTCTGAAAATAACTTGGAAACTACAAAGTTGGATCAAAGTAAAGAAATTGGAAATGCTATACGCCAAAAATGGAGACTCTGGAAAACAGAGAAATGGGAAAATCGGTTAGTTTTACAGAAAATGAAAAACCAGTTCATGGACGCTTACAAGGACTTCCTGACCCACGCAGGCATGTAAAAACTGACGTTCACGGGAGAAGGCTGAGGCAATGGGGGATTATTTTGAATCCTTAACTACTTTGTACATGGGTTTTTTTGGGCTCATCTATGCTAGGACAGCTACGGTTCTGTTGTTTAGTCCTTGAATAGGATCTGGGCCTGCAAGCTGTAATTTTTTTTTTGGGCTTGTAAGCCTTTCTTTTTGTTAGTGCTAGGGATTGAACTGTATTGACAGGGTTCGGCAGAATCCCTCAAGTTGTAAGTGCGCGGGTAAAGGGCTTGTACATATAAACAAACCATTAGAAGTATATAAAAGAGCACACACTTACCTAATCCAAAAAAAGAAAACTTGAAAAACCAGAGTAGCTTAAGTCTTAACAGCCAAACAGCAACTTTTGCTTTGAACTTCCATGTTAACATTGCAAGACATTAATAAGCTATTCGAACTTGTTTGAAATCAGTTTCAGCTCAAATCACAGATCAAAGCAAATGCATTAAATTCACCTGGAGCATTAAATGCATCTTATCAGTTCAGTTTCAAATTTTTACAAATCAACCATTGATTTCTACCCGTAAAACCAAAAGATCTAAAATAGATGAGGAGAATCGAAGAAACATGAAATTTGAGTTCAGCACTACCTAGCGCTGGGGGCCCGACAAGGAACCTCGACCTCAAACTCAACCGGGAGGCCGAGGAAGCCATGGAAGCGATCGAAGGTGACGTGGGTGATGTGACGGACGTTGGTGGGCCACCCGATCTCCATGTGGTGGTGATGGACGGCCGAGATCCCGTCCTCCCCCTGCTCGACCTTGCACGAGGCCATCGACTTCCTCAGCGCCGAGAGGAGGACCTCCACCAGCGACAGCTGGCCATCCTCCTCCTCCTCCATGCTCCCCTGCGCCGCCGTCTTCGCCCTCTTGGCGCTTCCCCCTCCACCGCAGCCGCCGCCCTTCGTCACCATTACCAGTCCCGTCATGGTTCTCCTCCGCCTCTCCTCGACACCCTACTCCCTTCAGCGTCCACTGCTCCGCCCAGCAGAGATTGAAGAGACCCAGACGTTTCTCTGAGCTGGGTTTTCTCGTAGAGAGAGGGAAAGAGGGGAGAGAGTCGAGTTAGAGAGAGAAAGTGGGGTTGAGGAGAGAGAAATGATGAATTGAAGGAGGGATTGAGGAGGGGTTTTTGAAGAGGGATGGGGAAGAAAGTTCCTATCTTTGCTTTCGTTGGAGTCTGGAGCTTCAAACGGCCACTTGGGTTTTCAAATTTTTGTCCGGTGGGGGGTTTGCTTTATCTGGGGATGCACTGTCTTTGGCCACCGATTTCACACTTATTTACGGCTATGCCACTATCTTCTGTAAATATCACTTATTTATCATAGTGTGTAATAATACTAATGCAGAGTATAATTAATTTAAGTGAAATTTTGATATTTTATATTAAATAAACTCTTATTAGTTAATCTTGTCCAATATTTTATCCTATTCGCTAATCAACAACTCGGTGGGTTGTAGCAATACAATTGATATATATGATTGGGTCGACCAGGATTTTTATCGAAATCGAGCACATCCCGACTCTCTCGAGCCAGCTGCCTAAAGAACTCACGCTGGGAAAAGCACGAAGCTGACCAATATCTTGATCCGACTTTTCAATCAATGCAGAAGTACTTGAAATAATACGTTATACGATTTTCACACCGAAACCAGACAAATATAGCCAAGCTGAACGTGCATACCATAATGTTGCAGCAACCACCTCCAATATAACAAGGGTGCAAGTGTCATATTTTTGGTACTAAATGGTTATGTTGAGTGGGATAGTATTCCTTTTTTCCCTGAAATTAATCGTCAAAGTTAAATTAAGGATTCAAAAATGATATCTGCAAATCGATATTTTGACTCTGCTCTCGAAAATTATCGAACATCCCTCCAAAATGATCTCCTATTGAATCCTATATCGAACTTAACAGGACCTATTATCCGAACTCTTATTAACTCCGGTTCGATTATTTTTTTCCCTTCTTCCATTCCCATAAAAGTGGATTTGGTGCGCTTTAAACTAGATTATTGAATGACCCCTTAACCGAAGCGAACTCAATTTCAAATAAAAAATTTGATATAACGATATCGATCTCGATCTTAAATTACCCTATTTGAAGAACTGCTCTTACTCATTTCTTTCATGTTCCTCGGTCCCTTCCAGACTTCTTTTTCCTTTTTTTTTTGGGCAATTGAAAAAGAAATAAATCCTGTCTTAGTATGAGAAGGATTAGGATTTGAGTTGGCCAACCACAATTAATGGTTTAGCTTTTAAGTTAAACAATATACAATATATATTAATTATATGTATATATGAAATCATGACGAGGAAGACCCATGTCACTCTCGAAATCATGATGGTTGATAATCGTCATTTTCACATTAAGAAGCCTCTAATCTCTGATATGACATTTGGCCCATTACATACACTGTTTGGTCGTTTTGGAGTAGACAGCCGATTTGATGTTACCCATAAAGTTTGATTACCCTCTCTTTCTGTAAATTTCAACTTCATTTTACTGTTACAATTGATTAGAGATGTAATTACTCACCAGTTAATAAGTAAATTCTAAAAAATAAAGAAAACTCGATACTATCGTATATCAGTTAAAGCTCTTTTTATCAAACGTAAATCCAACCTTTTATAAGTTCACTTGGAATTTAACGATTGTAATCACCGATCACTGGAGAACGTTCTTTCGATTTTAATTTTTTTAATTTTTCTTTTGGGGTTTGTTATTTCCAATGTGAAATGTATATTATTTTATTTAGAGATGTAATTACGTATCAATTAATAAGAAAAATTCTAAAAATTAAGAGAGCTCGGTAACTATTATATATAGTTTAAACTTTTTCATTGAGTGTAAATCGAACTTTTATAAGCTCACTTGAAGTTTAATGATTACTATCACAGGATACCGAAAAATGATCTTTCAATTTTATTTTTTAATTTTTCTTTGTCAGGTTTATTCTTTCCCATGTGAAATACATAATCTCTTATTAAAATTGACGTAAATCTCTCGATTACAAATCCATAGTAATGTACTAAATTTCTGTCCTTTCCTTCTTAAGTTGTAATTTTTCTACTCCAAGAAAATGTAAAACTTGTCTCGGGAAAAGGATCATAAGCTTCGGGTAACACACTTTTTATCGATTTACTGTCTTTATTTTAACAAAGAATTATTGATCATGCGTTCTTTTGCACAAATATCAAGCAATGTTGGATTTATTGTTCTTGGGTCAAATTAACTAATGCTTAATGCATTTTCCAATAGACAAAAAAAAAACAGAATAATTGTCTTCTCCATGGCCAAATTGACTAATGTTCGACACCTCAGCCACGGGAGAGTCCATTGCTACCTTTACATTTATCATAGACCAGAGACATGAATGTCATGCCTGATACATAGAACATGTCTGCACATTAGAGATATTGATGCCATGCCCGATGGGATTCACAAGGGATCCCTGCTGGTCTCTCAGGTCAACGAACCGGTTTGATGTCCTTCGAGCTCTTCTAGGTCCGGACAAGACTCCACCATCCAGCAAGAAGGTTGAATCAGGGTTGATGACTCGAATTAACTATGATATCTAAGTCGGTGGTTCGAACAAGATGTAAGACAGGGGTGAATTTAAGCAGAACTAATCGCCTATTTAAGTAAAGAAAACATGTAAAATATTGTATAAAATTTTACTATTTTTTTTATATTTTATTATATTATAATATTTGTTCTATTGGAATTCATTTTATTACTCCTCCTTGACTTCCTTTAAATTTTCCGTCCTTGATACAAGCGAAGTAGGAAGGAGTAATAGAGAGCGTACGTGTGCATCATATACATGTCCTTAAGGGCTTGGATGATATTTATAGGCTTTACCTGAACGAGCACTGACGTGACATTCCTTTAGCAAGACGTGTATGAGGGTTGGTCAGAAGGTTATAGGAGAGCCGGTCATCGGAACTTTACGAGCTGATCACGTCTGGACTATCAGTCTATTGCAGTACGAAGTCGGGTCGGGTGACACATCACCGCGCCCATATCAATGCCCACTGATTTTGAAAGAAAAAATGATTCTCATATTACAAAAATTCTCTTGGATCTATTAGTCAAACCATTAAATTCTTCAACAGATGTGAGAGATAGAGAGAGATAGCACCCAATGTGCCAACAAAATTCAGTGAGGCCTACCTAAAACTCTTTGTCCTTTGGCACCTTTCATCACCTGGAAGAGCATCCAATGAATGCATGGATCCAAGAGGGTTTAATTCCTTCCCATTGATTTCACTTGTCCATTCCTCATTTTGTTTGTAGGTGAAAGACTTTTTTTTTTTTCTTTTCCGGTGCATATCACCTCGTAAAGTTTACTGAACCTTACTAATTCAGATTCGAACCCGGTTGACCCATTCAGTGGGTGAAGCTCTTTTAACGTTAGTTTTCTCTGTTCAGGAGATTCAAATTTAAAATCTTGTCTAGAAAAAAACAGATGTTGGATGTCTTGTCGTATGAAATAAGTAGTTTCGGTTGAAGAATTTTCCCTTTTGATGCTAAGCTGGTGGAGCAAGTGCTCGCTGCCCCCTCAAATTTGATTTGTTTTGGTGGCTATTTAATGGAGCAAGAACTTGCCAGAGGAACTGGTAGGAATGTAATTTTGAATTGCTTGGCAACCGAAGCATGTAGTATTTATACGGTTTAAAACGAAGGGGAAAAAAAAACATGCTGGAGATTTGTCGGCTGGAGAGAATCTTCTACATAATAAGTATATCACGTGACAGTACTGGTACAGTATCACGAACCAATAGAGTCAACTCATTTTTTGGATTTTTTCTTTTAAATTTCTTTAAAAAATCTTTAAAAAACCTGAATCATATTGGCTCATGATATCACGTCAACATTGTTATATAGTATACCCGTTACCCAGAAAAATATCTCCATTATTAGGTGCATCTAACTCGCTCATACGGTAAGACCTCCAACTACACATATAGTGCGTCACACAAAAGAGAATACCTCTGTTTTTTTTTTTTTTTTACAACACCTGATATATAGGAGGTCAATGAGTACTAACTAATTCATATTCGGGTTTGACTACCCTACTCAGGAGGTAATACTCTCACAACATGAAGTTTTTCAATTCAAATGACTCAAACGCAAGATTTTACTCATAAGGAGAAGGAACATCTTATTGTCTTAACCAACTAATATCGGTAGAATATTTTTATTTTCCTACAGACGAAAAAATTTAATCTAAAAAATAAGGAAATAAGACCAGGTATGTTCTAGCCACCTCCCCGGCACGAGACATAATTAACTTTGAATTTAATTGAAGACAGATTCAGAAAAACGCAGATAATTTCTACGGCTAACTTTTATCCGTGGAGCCGATTACTGATACTCTAGTTCATATTTTAGAAATGGGGAAAAACAAAAATAAAATAAAATAAAATAAAATAAAAGAAATATCATTCTGGAGTTTTTGTGCCTTGATAGACACCGACTTCTTAAACTGTAGACCTTTGATGGTGTTACGTTGACGAGACCAGTGTAAGTATAAGTATTAGTTATTCAGTTCATGTGATATGTTTACACTTGAACACGAATCATGAATGTTACATAGTGGGGTGGTTGAGTCGTCATTACTATTGTCCTCCTTTTAGTTAAAAAAAGGAATCATTGGTGTATATTCGGAATCATTTAGACCAAAAACCGGTTGGAAAATTTCTGTTTGAAATTCGATCGGAATTTTCTCCAAAAATTAAATATTTTCTTGTAGGGAGAAGTGTTGCGATGTAGGGATTCAAACCTCGTTAAGGAAAATCTTGTAGTAAAAGCCGAATCGATGTGCTAGTCGGGGTTAGTTTCAGCTAAAAGATCGATGATATCTTGCCATCTCATACTGAAGTAAAAAAAACCAAAAACAATAAAATGTCAACTGTACGTGGTTCATCTCCATTTAAGTTGGCGCCAAGGCAATCGTGTTTTTGAATTAGCCCCGTGCACTGGTGGATGACGGGGCACGGAGCCATCCCTTCTTTAAATTTTAAAAAAGAAAAAGGTTTTAGATAAATTTAAATAACTTTGTCTATATTTTTAAGAAATTATCTAATTCTATCTATTGAAATTCTATTTTTTTTTACCTTTTTAAATTTCATCTATTTAAATTGATTTTCTAAATTCAAGTATGTCATGTCGCTAGAGAATTTTCTGTGCAACGAACGTATCACGTGACATCATTTATTATGTGTTACTGGCTAATAAGATTGAGCTACTTTAAAATTTTTTGACAAAAATCCTAAAAATAAAAAACAACACCAAAATAATTAAATATTATTATATGTTATACTACGTAAACACTGTGACACCACCGCAAGTGATCACATGGTTTGTTTTAGTGTGTTCTGAAGTGTGACATAACCACTAAGAGCAGGCGTGGAATAGATCTACATTAAAGCGGGAAAAATCTCCGAGAGTTATGGTCTAATAGTTTAAAGCTCACTCTCATATGGTTTAGCGAAATCGGGTTCTCATGTTCGAATCCCCTCTGCATAATATTTGCTAGAAGGGGCTCTTTGGACTTGAGCCTTGGTGAACACCAATTTCTTAAAACTATGCTAGACCTTTAGTAGTGCTATATTGGCAGGACTTGCCTTAATGCTAGTTATCCGATTCATTTAATGCGTTCACGGTTAAATAACGAAATTTCAAACAGGGATGGATTTAGGGCGTGCACAGGGTGGCGATCGCCCCCCAAACTCAAGAAAAAAATCTATGGATTACTATATAAATTTTACTTGATTTTACCTTATTTTTCATTAAATTATATGTGACGAGACTTTATATCATGTTCACTTGTGGAGAATGGCTCGGGGAATAGAGTGCCTTATTCATTCCCATTCAATTCCATTGAACTAAATAAGAATATAAATGAGAAATAATATTCATCATAATAGAGTAAGAATAACTATTCCTTATAAGGAATAAATGCAAATTGTCTAAAATACTCTTACCCCGAGCCACCTTGTCCACCCGGAGCCATCACTCTCTGCGAACCCATTCGTTTGCCCAAGCCACCCGAGTCAATCGAGGTCTAGTCCGAGCCAAAACCTACACGAACCATCAGGGGCTCACGACCACACAGGTAGGCTGGGGTGGCTCGAGATGGCATGGACCGGACCTCAAATTGCTCAAGTGGCTCGGGGAGATGCATGGGTTCCTTGGGTTATGGCTCCGATTTTATATTATGGGGCTCGGGTTGGCTCTGGTCTGAGTGGCTCTGGGACTTGGGGGTTGGAGCTTGGCCGATTTTTTTATTTAAAAAAACATTTTAATATATTTATGAACAATTTTATCTTTTTATCTCTAAATACCATACTTCATATAACTTTTATTCCCTCAAACTAAACAGTAAAATTTTTATTCCTCATTAAATTCTGTAATCCACTTATTTTTATCTCTATCTATTATATATCTATTTCATTTATACGAACTGAACGCACTATTAGAGTAAAAAAATACAAACTTGAGGGTGCGAAATGAAATTAAGCTAAAGTTGCGACAACCGTTCGATTAGATCTGACGCTATCGGAAAAACGAGAGATACGAGGGAGCGGACGATGATTAAAAGGCTTGATTTGATTTGATCCCCTGGGGGCCCCGCAGGAAATATTCAGCGAGTCAGTGGGATCGCAAAAGGCAAGGCGACAACTGTGGGGCCCATCCACCAGAAACACCTGATCTAACTGGCACTTCCACCGGCTCTCTGCGAAACGTGCTGCCTGTCACTATTCAAATTTCAAACGCCTATTTTTTCCCCCATTTTTCTCATTAAGATAATAAATGGTCAGCCATGCTCAAACATAATATCAGTCATCTATACCATTATATTTAAATATTTAAAATTTTATCTTTTTATTTTTATATTATCCTTACAATCTAATTTACATATAAAAATTTATGACAAGCATATAATTTTTATATTAAGAGTAAAATAATAATTTCAGTTATTTTCCTCTCACTTTATATTTACGACTTTAATAATAAAAATCTTTCATTAGCTGCTCAATTTTCTTATCTTACTCCATATCACTCAATATCTAGAATTTTAACAGTAAAAATCTGTCACATAATTGTAAAATTAAAAAGACAAAATTGACATAAAATACTAATGAAAACTGAAACTGTCTCACTATGAGTTAATGAATTTTAAATTAATTAAATTATAAAAAAGTTTATAAATAAATGATCTAATTATACTATCTTATCCCAATATTTCATATTTATTTATTTTTATTTTCTTTCCGTATATAATATGAGTTTGTGTCTAGTAAAATCGATTAGAGAGAAATTCTTATATCATTTTATTTTTAAAATACCCTATTTTATAAAATATTATGTATAATTTTCAATTGAGAGAAATTAGTCATTTTTCAAAGACCTAGACATATTTTAAGGTAAATTTATAACTTAACATATTCATCTTTTTACTAGTTAAAATTTTATTTACCATAGGTATTTTAAAATTTTAAAAATAAGACTAACTGTTCATTTTTCTTTATAGAGTAACAGTAGTAGAATGTTACTTGTGTTCCATGTGAAATTGTTGATTATATAATCGATTGTAGAGTAAGTCCCATATTTTTATTTTTTAAAATAAAAAATTTATATAATTTTTAATTGACTGTTAATTTTATTTTTACTTTTTATGAAATTGTAGTTATTTATAAAAATAAAATATATAAAGAGAAAAGATTGGAGAGTAGTAACGGTGAAATTTTAAGTTATTTTTATGATAGCTATAATTTTAAGAGTAATTTTATAATTTAATCCTTATTGCTCTTTTTTGTTGATTAAATTATCTAGGTAACCTTCTCCTTAAAGTGACATTACCGGTTAATTTTATTATTAATGAAATTGAAAAAAAAAGTGAATATATAAATAATCGAATAAAATTTTAATTGTAATTAATTTTTAGAGTGTGTGATTTTTCAGTAAATTAAATATGAAATTAAGTATTAAATTTAAGAAAGATAGAGTGATAGTAACTTCAAATGTATTAGGAGCAGAGGATGAAAGAGTAAACTCACTTCCCTCATGAGTAATAGTAATTATTTATAAGGAATATAATTAAAATAACAAATGATCCTTAACCATTCCTTGAACATTTAACTTTATTGTTATATTTACTTATTTATTTAGATTTTATTCTTAAAAAATATTTTCAAAGAATCAATTATATTCCTTATACATAATTTCTAATTTTTGCCAACCAAATCATATAATATAAATTATACTCTATATTCTATTATTCATTAATTTCATTTCTCACAACTCTATTCTCTATCTATCTCATTCTAGCAAACCGAACGTGCAGTAAATTACTAATTTAAAAGGAAACTCAAAATAATGTTGTTATTAGAATAGACAGCAACAAATATTTCATTGATACGTGCAATTACTGTTTCCATATTAATAAAATTCACCTATTTTAATTTTTTAATAAAATTCTAAAAAAATATAATTAACTGAATCTTATTTATTCGTAACACCATGTAAGCACTGCACTGCCACATGATGACCCTTTATATGCAAGACCTTTTCGTGATAGTGGCGACCCACCATCCCGCTATTGTAAGGTTCGAGCTTTTGTGTCAAATCGTGAATATATCGTACAAATTGAACAAATAATACTAAAATTATTCAAAGTAATACTCGAACTAGAACTTGACCCCACCAAACTGTATGGGAGTGAAATTTAAATCATTAAACCACTGCAGTTCGTATTTCTGCAATTACGTGGTTTGATCATTCTTCTACCCTCCTTCCTCTAAAGTAAGAAACTACGTGACTTCGCATTTGCTAGCTTCCTTTTTTAATTATTTTTTGTGTATTTTTAAAATTTAATAATTATAATTGTGTAGGTAGTGGTTACATGTTAAATTCTTTTGGGATGAAAATATCACATCAGCATTATCACGTAGTAGAGTGCTGAAACTGCAGGAGGAAGCATTGCTGGGCTGTGTGGCCCATATACCTGACTGGGCCTAACGAGACGACAGTCTCGGCCCACTTGATTGGGGCTCTTTTCTGTGAGGTAATTAATAATATACAAAATTGAAATACATGCGGTTAATTAGTAATAATTAAGATAACTGTTGGGGTAATTAGTATTAATTTACTTGCTCCTCACATTTCAATTGGAGTTTCCCATCGTCGTATGGTGATGTAGGATTAACCAAAAATTTAATATCAAACTGAACCCCCCTTTGGATTCATCTTGTATCTATTTTTATCATTGCTTTGAGGGAGTAGAAAATTGGTTGGGATCTCTTTTAATTTCCTAAAAATAAATTTCTAACCAATAAAATTAACTAATTGAGGTGAAGTGGTAAAATTATCTTAGAATATAACTACATTTAATGACCTTTTTCTAATTATATGTTTTATTTTTATTAATTTATAATTCATCTTTAATAATAATGGTGTAAAAATTAATATATAATTATAAAACTATTATCATAAAATAAAAAATAATATAATTTCTATAATCAATTATTTATTTAATAATTTATGTGTAGTACGAGTTCGGTATCTAATAAATATTCAACTTAAATATTACTTAATAATAAAATAGGATAAAACGCTAGAGTCTTGCTAGTTATTATTTCTGTTGTTCAATTCCCCGAGTAATTCCCTATTAATTAAGTATATGAAAAAAAAACTTAATTCACATATGAAAAAAAAGATACCCAAAAATATAACATTTCAAATTCTTTTGCATTTTAATTATTTTTTCCATTTAAAAAAGTGAAATAAATTAGAACATATAGAGTTAATGAGAAACCCCGGAGCGCGAATTTGTTCAAGCCTCCGTCAGCCGCCACCGGCACTTCGACTCTTCCTGTGCCTCCAAAAGCGAAGGATCTCCGACACCTGAGATTACCGGCCGACGACAGGTACCTTTCCCTTCGACCTCCACACGTCTCTGCAGTCCTCACCGTCGATATGTGCAATCTCACCGCGAGCAGCGGTGGATATCTCCGATAGCGCGTGTGGTTCGAATCCCTTCCGCTAAGCTTCCTCTAGCTCGCCCGAACTTGCAGTGTAATCCGCCAACTCTTGTTGATTTAGGGTTTTATGCTTGTATCCTGGTATTCATATAGGTGCGGCTGCTAGTTTACTGCACATAGTGTGACGGACTTGTTTGTGGCAGTGGAAGTTTAAATGTAGTTGATCTCGAGCGAAGCTGCAGTTTTTCGACGATTACAGTCGAGTAGGTACTGTATTACAATTGACTAGGAGCTAGTAAATTCATGTCCGTTCGGGTTTAAGCAACCCTAATGAGAAACTGAAGGATGACTCAATTGAATGGTTGGTCATCGTAAGAGCGATTCTTTCCCGGACCCAATTTTAGTCCACACCCTTTGAGAGCCCAAAAAATGTCGTAGATTATGAATTTCTTCAGAGCGGGTAGATTTGCACGAGGGTTTTCCTATTCTTTTTCCTGCCAATTATCTTTTCATTTAGATTTCAAAATTTGTCATTTGCAGGCTTTTTGAGAAAAGCCAAATTGAGAGCTCAATTGAACATCTTCAGTAGCTAAATTGATGGAGGAGATGAAAGAGAAGGAATGCAGACCAGGAGATGAAGTAGGGGGTGAAGAACAAGAGGAAGTGCTGAGATTTGAAGAGATAGGCCTCGACCCTCGCTTGATTCGGGCATTGTCCAAGAAAAACGTTCAGAAGCCCACTCCTATACAAGGAGTTGCTATCCCCCTTATCCTGGTTAGTCTTTGGCTCCAGACTCTGCTCAAGCTGGTGTTTTTAGGACATATTCGCGGGGCATAAGTTTGTGAGACTTGATTTTCAGAATTGCTTGTGTCAAAGCTTCTTTGGTAGTTGGTACTTTGGTTGTTGGATGTATTCAAATTAAAAAGCCTAGCTTTTCTGATTGTTGGTTTGATCTTTCTGTTTTTATCAATATAGGAAGGTAAAGATGTGGTTGCAAGGGCAAAGACCGGTTCAGGAAAGACTTTTGCTTACCTCCTCCCTCTTCTTCAAAAGTTGTTTAGTCAGTCGGGTCCGAAGGCCGCTCCAAGCGCATTTGTCTTGGTCCCGACACGGGAACTCTGCCAGCAGGCAAGTTCTTGGCCATGATGTTTGTATTTTTTTGGTCGTATAGCTTGCTGTATTGGGCCATTTGAACTTATTCATATTTGCAGGTTTTTGCAGAAGCTATGTCTCTGATCGAGTTATGTAGAGTTCAGTTGAAAGTTGTGCAACTAACAAGCAGCATGTCCGCCTCTGACTTGGTGAGTTCATGCCTTACTGATTCACTATTTTCTGGTAGTTGGTTGGTGGGGGCCTATCTTATTAGCCTTGCTCATCATTTTGTTCCCGTGAAATTGATGGTGATTTCTAAACTTTTTGTTCTTAATAATTAATATAGTGGAAATATCGTTGATCAATTTGACATATAACTCTGCTGGCAGAGAACTGCATTGAGTGGGCCACCTGATATTTTGATATCAACACCTGGATGCATTCCAAAGTGCTTCTCAACTGGTGTACTTCAACCCTCATCAATTGGTGAGGCACTTCAAATACTTGTACTTGATGAGGTGAGCATTTAAATTTATCATAAATATTATAATTGATACCTGAATTAATGTCATTTTTTTTCTTTTCTACTTTTATAAGAAGTTCCAGTCTACAGTGTTTGAACAAGTGGAAACTGTGATGTCTCTGACCGATTGCTTTTACTTGAGATGACAATTTTAGGAAATAATGATGTGTTATTTTCATAAGATGCATACAAGGTTTGGACATTCTGCTATCGTATTTTCTCGAAAATGGAATCTAGGACTTAGATAACTTTCTTCGCTTAGCTCACTGATCCGAGTTCTGTTTTGAACCTCATAGTGGCTGCTATTTTGTGATTCTTATTTATCTCTCTCGCTAATTGTCGTCTTATCAATTTTCAGGCGGACCTCTTACTATCCTATGGGTATGAAGATGATTTGCGGGCTCTTACAGCTCATATCCCTCGACGCTGTCAATGCCTTCTTATGTCTGCTACTTCAAGGTCTGTTCCAAGTGCTTTCGCTTCACATGTTATAAAATGAATTTTGTGATGATTACTATAATTTGTCACAGCTTTCCATCCCATCTATTTAAATGTTCTGTATGCATAAACCACTACCATCCGAGGAAACAGTAAAGGCTCTGGGGGAAATTATACTTGTGGTTTTCTTTCTCTTAATGCAAATGATTGTCCATAGATATTTTATGATTTGGAACTATGTTCTCAAACATGTCTTGTTGGTATTCTCATCCCTGGCAGTGCTGATGTTGATAAACTTAAGAAATTGATTCTTCACAACCCTTTCATATTGACATTGCCTGAAGTCAAAGATGTCAAGGATGATGTGATACCTAAAAATGTGCAGCAATTTTGGGTAAATATTCCTTGTCATGTCTTCTGTTAATAAGATAGAAATTGTATACTGCTTCTACTCTTCCTTTTGGATTCTTTTATTATCACATGGGTAATAATCAGTAATAATTTCTTGTGGTTTAGATTTCATGCAGTGCTCACGATAAGTTGCTTTACATCCTGGCGCTCTTGAAGCTGGAATTGATTCAGAAGAAAGTCTTGATATTTACTAATACTATTGACATGGGCTTTAAATTGAAGCTATTTTTGGAGAAGGTACTCTTGCTTTACTCTTCCTCATTTGGTTGCTTAGATATGCTTCTACTTTGTTCTCATTAGTTTAAATAAATGTGAAAGCTGTTTAATCGTAGAGATCTTTGTGGAAGTGCTTGCTGAGTTGTAAAGATACACCTTCGAATTTTTCTTTCTTCCCCTGTATAACTGCATATTGTTTTGTGCCAGTTTGCAATCAGATCTGCGGTCTTAAATGCTGAATTGCCACAGAATTCCCGCCTACATATGCTTGAGGTATGTCGTTTTCTGTTGAAGTTGAAACATTGGGGTAGGCTTCATGGCTCTAGCAGGCTCTGCCATTTATGACATGTTTGGTACCAGGGAATGAAATTGACAAGTAATTGACTATGAAAGTAATAGACCCGTAAATGAATTGAATATGAGTCAAATTGATTAATATCCTTTGTTTGGTAATGCATTATAAGTTTTTAATTAGGAATACATATACATGAAATGAAATACCAAAAAATCCTTTGACACTTACTTACAAATAAAATACAGACATTTATTATGTATGTGTTTGTATCTAAAAGTAAACGAAAATAAATCAATTTTAAGAACTAATTTTACAAAATTTAAGTTTAATTTTATGTATTGCAAGAATATAAAAAAATTCTTACTTTGAGAGAAACGGTATGGGAGTGTAATTTTTTAAATTTGAGTGGCAATATTGGTATTTCAGACAGTTTAATGCATTACGGGCAACAATGAATAAGCACATAATGAGAAATACATAACTAAAAATTTGTAACAGCCTTTCCACACGGGCTGTAATTAAGCACAAGTCCAGTAAGCCTATTACAGACCTAAACAATGGGCTGAACATTCCACGTGTGATGGGACTGGAAAGGAATGGCCCATTCTAGACTACCAGATAGGCCGTTATTGTTTCATACTCTATTTATGTCTCTAATAACCTTGATATTCTTGTTCGATGCTCCAGATAAGTTTCTCACTTGTCATCATATGTCTTCATCAGGAATTCAATGCTGGCCTTTTTGATTATTTGATTGCCACCGATGACAGTGAAATAAAAGAGAAGGAACAGACCAAAGCAGAGAACTGTTCTGAGCGGAAAAAGTCTCGCAAGCATGCAAAGGCAAAATTAGACTCTGAATTTGGAGTGGTGCGGGGAATTGATTTCAAGAATGTTCACACGGTACGGTGATTGCTCAATATTCGATTTTTCAAAAGCGGGAGTAGAAGTCATTTGTTACAAAAAAAGAAAAAAGGAAAAGAAAAGTTCAGTACATGTCAGACTATGAAGTGGAGCCAACAGCATTATTTCAATTATAGATTAAGTATAGAGCGCCAAAAGCTCTGTGCATAGCAATAAGGTTACAATTGTTATAATGCTTCTCAAACCTGCTAGGGTGCTATGTTCCAAGTCCTAAACCTGTGTGGATTCCAAAGACCTCTGGAGTTCTGGGTCACCATCTTGCTTGGAAGCTTACAAAATGTGTCTATGAGTATCTATTCATCTTGGTTCCTTTTCACTTAATTACATTGGAGTACTTCCTTTGGAGGATTTGTGCCCTTATTTGGCACAGTAATATTTGAAACCTTATTTATGCTGGCCTCTTAAAACTATGGATTTGGTGCAACATTTGTCGTGTTGTTGCTTCTGGGTTACATTATGCAATGCATTCTGTTTCCTTTGCCTGATGTCCTCTCGAAAAGATTCTATTTACTAACATGCACTAGGTTTTCTCCAGGTTATAAATTATGAAATGCCGCTAAGTGTAGCAGGTTATATTCATCGGATTGGACGTACAGGAAGAGCATACAACAGCGGTTCTTCAATATCTCTTGTGAGTTCTTCGCAACAGCCCTCTAGCATGATAAATATTTATTACCTTTGAACCAGGCCTCCCTTTAATTTATAAGAATTCGATCTTTGTCTTGTAACTGTGACACCTGCTATGGTTGTGAAAACCATTTTTGACAGGTTTCTTCTGATGAGTTGGAAATTTTGGAAGACATAAAATCCTTTCTTGGGGAGGATGAGAACAAAGAGTCAAAGCTAATTGTCCCATTTCCTCTTCTAACTGAGAACGCGGTGGAATCCTTGCGGTATAGAGCTGAGGTGACAAGTCTTCTCCTTAACAAATGTTTATTACTGTAGCTTAATCCTCCTGTTAGTGATTGTAAGAACCTGTAGTTGGAGAATAGGATAGTCCCAAAAGAAACATCCTTTTCAAGATTAGAGTAATTGCAGAATTTTATAACTTTAATGAAGTTTATGTTTGTTTTTGTTTGCTTCTCTATGTTTAATGCGAGTAGAATGCTTTCTGCAACAGCATAATATATTATCATCCAGAATTTTTTATTAAAATATATATATATATATATTATCATCCTGAATTTTTTTATGAAAAAATATATGTTATCGAGCCTACAAATCCTTAATTTCTTAAAGGAGAGTCGGGCCTTCTGGTTTGAATTATTAATGGTCGAATTCTTATGCAGGATGTTGCAAAGAGTGTGACGAAAGTAGCCATTCGAGAATCAAGGGCACAAGATCTGAGAAACGAGATTCTGAACTCTGAAAAGTTAGTATATTTGACTCCCGACCTTTGCCTTCCCATTTTAATCTTCCTCTGCTTATATTTCTCCTGTGGTTTGCTTGGTCAACCCATTTAGGTTGAAGGCTCATTTTGAGGCTAATCCCAAGGATTTAGGTAACGAGGTCTTCGTTTCAGTTCCTATAGTTCCTGTCATCTCGTTGTTTTTCAATCCACGCAAGTTGACGAGTTTGGATTGTACTTGAACAGATCTATTGAAGCACGACAAGGTTTTGACCAAGAAGCCAATACCTCCTCACCTCAGAGATGTGCCTGAATACTTGTTAGACCCAAAAACTCAGGAAGCCAGCAAGATGGTTAAGCTTGCTCGGGCTGCTATGGGGCAAGACAACCCTGCTCGGAAAAAGGGACCGAGAAAAAGGTCCAGGAAAAGCAGAGATCCCCTCAAGACCTTCAGTGCCGAGGTAACTCCTTTTCTGTTTCCTCGGTGGAATTGCACACACAATTAACATGTGCATTTCCACGATACCATGGGAGCAGGAGAGCCGACTTGTGATGTATCAAGAGTTTTCGATTAATCAAGCTAATTTTTGTTGCAGACAAGGAAGAGGTCAAGGGGGAAAGAATAAGGGGAGACCAGACAGATAATGGTGGTACTAATGCTCATAAACAGATGAATGCTTGATTTTTTGCCTTCTAAACTCAGCCCCAGAAAATGCACCGTGCCTGGTAAAACTCTTACGTGCTTCCCGATTTTGTATCAAATATTAGTCTTGAGTTTGTCAAATTTGTAGGCTATATATATTATTTTACGAATTATTATATTAAAAAAAATAATTCACTTTGTGAAGTACCCTCCATTTTAGATTTATTGATAATAATTTTCTAATTTTATATTCAGCCCGTGCTGGCAACCGGGAAGTAGAGTATGAGGTTCTTAAATCCAGTCTTCCTCCTCCTCTTGGTTGGTAAGCTGGAAACACATTCAAGGATGTTCACAGGACAATACTTAGGGTACGTACTCATTGATCATAAGCCAACATTAGTCCACTTACATATGGGGGAATCGATATATGGTACACATAATTCTTAATCTGTGCCCTTTTGAAAGAAACGAGAATGTGCTCCCCATCCAATCTGCAAATGTCCTCATTGTGGGATGCCTAGTTAGCATCTTAACGCGCTCCCGGCTTGGCCTACGGTCGCATGCTCCAATCGAGAACATGGAGATCTCGGGGACTTCTGCAACTGCGCATACCGACTGAAGCACTGTCCACTGTATCGTATGAAATCTGCTACCTCCTTCCACCGTTTCTGCAGGAATAGTATCCTCCGTGCCTTCCACTTTCCTGGTTAAGCACTACCCCACTCTGAGCTGAAGCATCCATACTAAAGATTGATAATAACTCCGTCCAAACTTAAATTATCTATAGGTTTTTTTTTTTTGTTTGGTGTACTTAAAACTATGTATAGTTCAACCACATAAAATGTTGCCAGAAAAACCAGTATCAATTAAACCGAGAATCTACTTGAAACAGGGGTGCTATTTTTTGAAACCGATATAAAGTGGGGCTAGTTATAAGAGGAGAAAAAGGCATCGGGAGTTATATGTGTTCGTTGATTCTTGTAACTGAGTTCTAAACGTTTCAAAGTGATAAATCAAGTCATGCATGTTGCCCGCGTTATAACATCGAGTCGTTTCTGTAAGCTGACGTGTGTCGGTGTCAAGTCAGTATAAAGTAACAGTAAGGGATGACGGAAAGGACTCGATATTGTAATGCGGAAAACATATATGACTTGATTTTTCACTTTGAAACGTTTAGAACTCACTTGTAAGAATTAACAAATATACAGGACTCGATATCTTTCTCTTGTTATAAAATCACATATTGAAGTGGTGCTATACAAATTCTATGGGAGAATTATAAATTTAATTAAAATTATGAAATAAAATGAAAGCGATAAATTATATGTTAAGAATTCGATAATGGAAACAACAGACTTATAAAACGTGAAAAAAAATTTTCTTACATAAATTTAAGAAAAATTTATAATAAAATATTTAAAGTTTTTTTAACAAGTAAAAAAAAAACAGTTTTTATTGATTTCAACCTTTTTAAAATTTTATATAAAAAAACTCTATCCAAATTTTCTTAAATCAAGCCCTTAAATTATCAGCAGGAAAACATCTTACATGTCCCACATCATGTCCCACACTGTACGTATCCCACCGGTTAGAAATTATTAAAGCAATTGCTCAAATAATTGATATTAATTTTTTTTATTTATCACAATTTTATTAATATTTCATCACATCACGTAATGTGATAGAATTATTTAAAAAAACTTCATTTAAAACGGGGCAGAAAAATAATATCAGATAAATTCAGGGGGAAAAAAAAAAGTTAAACCGAGAATCTGCTTAAACAGAGATTTTCCTAAATCTCGCTGAAGATTTAAGACAAGTTCTTTCCTTTTCCTCTTCAGCAAGAATTCAATTCTCCAGAGAACTCCTGTGGGTTGGGGCTCTTCTCCTCTCCCATCCCACTCCACTCCAAGCACAAAGTCTCCTCCTTTCTCCCCCCACAACCTCCAAATCCACGATTTTAAAGCTCTCAATCCCCTCAGACACCTCATAGATCTTCCCCGATTTCCCTTTCTCCAACTCCCTCAAGCCCCGCTTCAGGATGATGCTCCGAATCCGCTCCAGGGACGGCCTCGAACGCCTCAAAGTCGATGACCCGAATGCCACTGTCGGCCACCTGAGAGTCCTGATCCAATCCCAGCTCGGAATCCCGGTCGCCCAACAGACCCTCTCCGCGAATCAGAACCTGCTGCTCGCTAAGACCCCCTCCGACCTCTCCAACTTCACCGACATGTCCGACCCCAGCACCCTTCTCTCCGCTCTCGGCCTCTCCCACGGCTCTTTCGTGTATGTGTACTATGATGGGATCGAGCGGACTGTGGCCGGCCCTGCCTTCCACCCTGCGGGTTCCTTCGGGCGGAAGATGACGATGGATGACTTGATCGCAAAGCAGATGCGGGTCACGAGGCAGGAGAACCCTCATTGTGAGCTCGTGTCCTTCGATCGGGACTGTGCCAATATGTTTCAGCACTATGTGAATGAGACCCTCGCATTCGCGGTGAAGAGAGGGGGTTTCATGTACGGGACCGTGTCCGAGGTTGGGAAAGTCGAGGTGGACTTCATCTACGAGCCGCCACAGCAGGGGAGCGAGGACAATTTGGTGTTCTTTAGAGACCCCGAGGAGGAAAAGTTGGTGGAAGCAATTGCCCTCGGGCTTGGGATGAGGAGGGTAGGGTTTATCTTCACTCAGACTGTGAGCCAGGACAAGAAAGATTACACCTTGTCGAATCGGGAAGTCCTGCAGGCGGTGGAATTTCATGCGGAGAGCGAACTGAAGGAGTGGGTGACTGCTGTTGTGAAGCTGGAGGTGAATGAGGACGGTGGGGCCGATGTCCACTTTGAGGCTTTCCAGATGAGCGATGTGTGCATTAAGCTGTGGAAGGAAGGGTGGTTCGAGACCAAGATTGGCGAGGAGGACGCAGACCCTAAGGTCTCAAGGATGAAGAAGGATGTGGTTGTTGGCGTGAAGGATACAAGGGAGGTTGATAATGATTTCTTCCTGGTGGTTGTGAAGATCTTTGACCATCAGGTGCGTCTGTCATCAGTGACTCTTGATTTTCCATGATCTTCATTACATCGCACTTTCAGTTTATAGTGTTTGCTAATGCTTTGGAATGTCTGGACTTGAAAAAGGCTGTTTTAGGGTGTTGGTTTTGCAATCATATCTGATATGAAGCCTTTATTGTAAGGCTTTTCCTGTTATTTTGTGGGCGTTGTGGCCCTTCAGGGGCCTGTTTGGTTGAAAGGAATGACAGAGGAGCAGAATGGACCAGAAGAAGTATTTGCATTTTTTAGAACTGTATCCTCTTTTATTCAATTGGTTTTAAAGTGTGAGAACATGGGAACATTGTGTTTTTTCCTGAATTCTTAGCTTGTGGTATTCACCGCCAGAGTTTCTGCTTTGATGAATAGTCATGGTTATAGCTTTGGACAGCATGCGGGGTAGTTCGAGATTGAATACTTGAAATAGAGAAAACCGAATAGATATAATATCAGAAATCATATCTTGTATTCACTTGTATCAAGTCTTCATTGCTTCATCGGCACCTTATGTTTGTGAACATACCTTTATATGCTTCATAATCTCATAGTGCATAGCCTATCCTCACCTGCTTTCTATTTTCTCTAAGCTCATCCTTGTTAGGTGTAAAGAATCTGAATGGATGAGCTTCCATGAAGTGATCGTGTCTCTTGGCGATTCCGAGATTGGGCAGTTCATTTCTTTTGGTTTCTGTTCTTGGCCCTTTTTAATTTCCTCGGCTTCGTATTTGATTTTATTACCTGCCCGGATTTTTCTTTCTCACGCTAGAAATGTAAAGAGAACAGAAAGAAAGTTTGGTTAGATATTTATAGCCCTCTGGCCTCTTCTTGAACTTTCCATATGGTTGTCTAGCTATTGGAGTTCACAGGATCAGATTGTTCATTTTCCAGAGATTGGTGACTCTTAATCTGATGTCTTCAAGTTTTCACATTGAGATCTCATGTAAAATGCCGGTCCAAATGTTTAATGTACTCTTCATCGTGATTTTTTCATTACTTAGTTGTCCGAGGGGCAACTTGATAACCTGCAATTTTGAAGTTGTTCCAGTTACTTTGTCATGAGCTCCTCCTCTCTTTCAACTGATGATCCTCTTGCTGCCAAAAGTCTTCAACACCTCTGGTATTTTATCTCGAGTTTCTTCTGAATTTAAATTATCGTGCAGGGCACACTCTCGACAGCCTTTCCCATAGAGAACCGCAATGTTCCGGTAACAGCCAGGGCACTGAAGAACCACCTTGACCGAACAAAGAACCTTCCGTTCGTGAAGCAGATCTCTGATTTCCACCTACTGTTATTGCTGGCGAGGTTTTTGGATGTCAATGCAGATGTCCCGGCTTTAGCGGATTGCGTAAGCAGGCAGGCACCTGTGCCCGACGGCTACAAGCTACTGATTGAGTCTGTGGCGAGCAGTTCTTGAGATGCCCCGGATGCATGCGAGGCCAGTGAAAGGAATTGCCGTTCATGACCCAGATCCGAAGATTTGTCTCTGGACAGTTCTTTCGAGTCGCAGAATAGGGCTTGTCAGCTGTGGATGTTTTCTTTACTTGTAAACAAGAGTACAGATCCTGCACCCTGATTACTGATAACTTTGTTCTCGTTTCATAAGTTAACCGAAATCAAGTGTTCCTTCCAAAATGTGGAAAGCTGGAAAGCCCTTTCTGATTGGTTTCTTCGTAATGCTTTACTGGGAGTGGATTGATCGAGCCGATCACTGAAAAGCTAAAGCTGGAGCCTGGTTGCAAACTCTAGTACATGCTTTTTTACTGTTCTAACGTGAGGTATCCTTCTTCCTTTCTCTCGGGACATGCTTCAATATCCCCTACCTTCATTGTTACCAGACCAACTTGCAGGGAGATGAGCTGTAATTTCTTCAAGTAAACCTCGGAATCCGCAGAAACATGGTGGAAAACTTATGATTTCTTGTCCCAACAAATGCGAGGCCCTGAACGCATCTGAAATCCTTCATATCCTCAGTCGAAATACCGACAACCTTCTTTGCCAAATCCATGGGCAATCTCAAGTACCCCGGAACGGCGGAATGCTTCGGCAGAAACCTCCGAGGTGAACCTGATTCATCCTACTCCAAACCTCGGTGTGCATTTGATCAAACTCCCTATGAGCCACCGGCTCCTCGAGTACTGCCGTCATAATTTCGGGATTGTTCATGTCTAGGACACGGCAGAGCCTCCTTGCGTCTGAACTTCTTCGGCAGTTGCCCGGCCGGTTTCGCTTTCTCTGGCATCGTAACCAAGAAACCACGGAGATGCTCCCTGAACCCGAAAACCAGCCAAAGGCACTCTCTTTTCCCTTTCTTCCTCACACATACTAACCCCATTCGAGAGGGAGATATTCTGGTACAGGTAGACTTTCCCACGCTATCCGTGAATTCGACCTATGATCGTTTGACATGTTAGCAAAAGATATTATATGATCTTTTTTTATTCATTAACAATATTCATTTTTTTGTCAAGTATTTATTGGTAGGGGTAATTGGGTCCCCGTACCTTATAATTTTTTTCATGGTACCCGAACCCTATCATATATAAGATCGATTTCTAAATTTTAGAATCTGACCTTACTCGAAACCTATAAGATATCACAAGTGAAACCTATTTATCATTTATTCTTTTATACCTATAATATGGATTTCTTATATATTTTTCACAATAATTATTATTTCACAGTTTTTTTATCATAATTATATATATATATATTTTTAAATATGTTTCATTGTATTTAAATACTATTTAATGTTGATTTTAATTTATAATGGTATTTCAGACATGAAAAATTAATCAAATATGGATAATTATTATGCCAAATAAAAGTTCACAGAGTTATAAATACAAAATTTTAAACGAGTTGTAAATTGGATTTCAAACGAGAAATTTACAAACGATCAAAACTAATCACTCGAATAAATTAATAGGTTCCAATTCTGGATATCATGTGTTCTGGAACTGAAACCGGAACAGACCGATTCCTTAATTCACTACTTGGAACCTTACTCTATTTTCATTGAGATTTACCCAAAACCTACCCTATTGGGTAGGCTTCTACCGGTTCTGGATCTACCCTATACTTGTACACAATAAATGAAGCAGCTCCAAATCTAAGCTTTGGATGAAGGAATCCAACCTTTGTCCCTTCCAAGAGATTGCAGTAGTAACTTCCTTCGGCCAATCCCGGGCAGAGTGCCGGGGAGACATGGTTGACAGAAACCGACTCCATGGCTGACTAGTAAATGCGCAAGATAAGACCAAGTGATCTCATGTTTACGGTCTTGAGCTACAAAAGCAAGAGGTATCGGAACCAAGCCAGCTCTAAGATTTCGAGCGAGCTTTAGTCGGGAGCTTGTCCTGAAGAGCAAGCCCCACGTAATAAAGGAGGCCATTGGTACGTGATTAGGGAACCGTTTCAGCTTATGCCATGAAACTCGAGGTTGCTTCCTCCTGATACTCTCTCATGCCTTTGAAACAATGAGGAAAGGGGAGTCACTCCGGAGCGAACATCTTGTCTGGCGACACTCAAATCCATAGCCTTGCACATTGATCTTGGTACTAACTGATTTCGAGTTAGGCATTTTTCTTTCAGTCTTAGGTAAGGGCACCTCGCGTGGCACTGTTCTCGGGTTTAACGAGTTCCGAGTTCCACACTTGGGCCTGGTGTGGTGTAAGTTCAGAATCGATCCACTCTGATACCATATTAAATTTCTACTTGGACCTACAAGAGCCTCGAGCCCATTTTCACCTAACAGCCAAGCTGATCGGTGATTGTACTCAATTCTCTTACAAATCTAAATTCCTTTCTTAATTTGGTCGATGTGGGACTCTTATATCAACAGAGTTGATTAAGATGGTTCTTTCACTAATGAATTCTATTTATTGACAAGGATCGAATCGGTGATATATTTTGTCTTGGAACCTTTTTTCTCTTCTCTCAATAATTTTTGAAATAAAAGAATATTATTGATTTCACGGTGAGTGTACCATCGAAAAGTAACCGAATCCAAAACTTTTGATTTCGGGTCATGAACGATGCCATCGTATTAAATTCTCATGCTCTTATAATTTATGAAATACTACATTCATTTGCGGAAATAATTAGAAATTTCTATATGTATGTATGATAATGGACAGCTACAAATGTACGATGAGTGCAAGGAGTTGGATCGATCTACTGTCTCATTTGGTACCGACGCCATTACTACAAAGTGAACAATTGGGACCAAACACTTCGAACAATTCGTACCTCTTCAATTCACACCAAACTTGTTATACCGTGTGATTTAGACCGACCATGTTTCGGGATCGATTCTTTTGCGTAAGGATATTTAGTGCAGTCGGTACAATTCGGGAATGTTATAAAAAATGACTGTTTAAGCTGATGTCTTACTCTTCTGAATCAGTATACCGGACCCTACGCTTGTCCTATTAACATTTTTCTTCTTCTTCTTATTATCATATCCATAATTTTATAATTTTATAATTTTAATGATTGGTAGAATAGCATCCCCAAAAAATTTCTCATAAAGATAAGGAGGGTACATACTGTTGAGAAATGAAATCACAACGTACCGGGCTTGACTCGAGTGTGGAACTCGTGGCCCCGCTAAGTCAAAGATTGGGAGAAAAAATGTGCAGCTCGTGGCCAGTTTATTGAACACGAAGAAAAAAATTTGACCTGTATGTAGGACCGAGGACGGAAGAGAAGGTCCGTCTTGTGTTAGTTTATCCCCTCGCCTGAGACCGGAAGAAAAATGACCCGCTAGAGGGTAGTGTCCCACATCGAATAAATAATAAAAAGAAGTATGATTTATAAGAGAATTGTGTACCGTTAGCTAATAATTTAATCTTGTGAGTCGGTTACGAACTTAATTTCTTGTGAATCGGGTGGATATTTTATAGATACGAGTTGAGTCAATGCACTGAGACAAATGGAAGGGATTGTATATCATTTAAAGTACTTTTTAAGAAAAATAGCAAATAAATGACAATTAATTCGTATTTATTTTATAAACAATTGTATTACCTACATAACTTAAAAGGATAAAAATTATGCCGGATGCGCTTGAAATGAACAATACTTCTTTAGCGGACGATTTTATGAGCGGACTCTGGATCCATTAGATTATACTGAGTCGACTGCATCGATCGCATCGATCTCACTCACATAATATCATGAATTTGTTTGTCTCCCATAAAGTGTGACACTAAGTTGTTTTTTTATATTGATAGTTCCGGTGCCGTAATAATCAACAAATCCACCAGAAGGTGTATTTACAGTCCAAGCCCTAACATTAAACCTTGGATGCTGATCTCCAAGGGGTTTCGAATCCGGGCGCGCTTGAAGTTTACTGAAGAGACTTGTCATTGGGCTGTTGCCCATTGAGAAGTGGGACACAACTTGGATTTTCTAATAATATTGACATTCTTAGTTGACATTTGGACTAACCATCCTCTATCTACAAAAAGGTGCCATGAAAGTGGTTGCAATCGCAGACACACACACACACACACGTCAAGACCACATCCAAATTAAGGAGATCATTAAAAAGGTTTGATGTGGGTGCCCACATCTCATGCACGAACACCAAGTACACAACATGTCATAGACTACTAATGGGCAATTTATCATGGATACGTCAGCCGTAAACGATCGAGTCGAGTTGTCAACTGTTCATTTGTTTTTGAGATGGGTACTGATGGAATAGACAAATACACTGGTGACCGACTCGAGGAAAATAGACCTACATCCTCCAGGTCCGTCACATGTTCGTCATAATGACAGATGTTGGACATAAACAAAATCAAACTCTCTTCCAAGTGTACATGTAACATCTTCCAAGTCCAGTACTCAACACGTGGGAGATATGACCCGCCCTCAACAACTGACATCGAGTTAAATATTTTTCTTCTTATCTCAGGAGGGAGGAGGACAAGCTGCCATAAGACGGGCTTTCTTCTCCTTCCTCAGGCTAGCACGTTCATTTCTTCCTAAAACTGGGCTTTTCAGTCTGTTGAATCGAAGCTCTCTCTTTTATCAGACAAATACGTTATTCAATTGGTTACTTGTATTTTTCGGTAGACGTTGACGCTGGCTTTTCAAATATATGTGATTGCGCTCGGAGAGAAGAATCTCAACGTACAGTACATATGGTCCACTTGACATACTTCCAAGACAGTGTCTAAATCGATGGACAAATTTTAGGGGGAAAAAAAAGAACAAATTTTTAGCAATAAATTTGAAAATTGGGAAGTCCAATATGATTCCATCAAACATGTTTTTTTTTTTTTCCTTTTTGACTATCTATATAATAATTTTACGTGCCTAATATAACTAACAACATCACAGCCACCCAAAATAATTCACCATTATTCATTATATTTACCCAGAATATCTCATTTCAAAAAAAAAAATAAATTTAATGAATCATAACTTGTGGAAATTTAATCAAGCCTATCTTGTCTTTTTTTCCCTTCCCATTTTGCCCTCCGAAGTGGGATGCGGATTCCCAACTTTACCCCCTCCACTCGTTGCACTGCGAGGTAGGGCGTGTCTTCTGCCCCCCGGCCTTCAACGGGCAAGGAGTCTGTACGGGCGGCACCATGCAGTTGTACTGAAGGCACAGTGAGCTGCTCAGTGGAATATCAGCCGTTGGATTGATCTGGATCCCTGTCAGGAAGTTGTGCTGCAAGTACAGCGTCTGCATGCTCGCCGCCAGCAGCCGGTCCACGAAGCTCCCGGGGACCTCGCCGGTGAACCGGTTGTTGTTGAGGTAGAGGTTCTGTACGGTCGAGAGCATTGGGGAGATCTGGCCGGAGAGCCGGTTGTAGCTCAGGTCGACGGACGGGATCGTGACCTGGTCGGCCGGCTGGACCGGCCCGGAGAACTGGTTCCTCTGCAGCTGGAGGCTCGTGATCGGGAAGCCGAAGATTCGGGCCGGGATCGGCCCCGTGAACTGGTTCAGGCTGAGGTCGAGGTAGTTCAGCCGGTCGAGACGGGTCAGGAGCCGGTCCACCGGCCCCCCGATCCGGTTCCATGAGAGGGAGAGGTACTGGAGCGACGGCGGCAGCGTGCTCGGCCCCAGGGAGCCGGTGAGGCCGTTGTGCTTCAGGTCGAGCCGTGTCAGGGATGGAGACACGAACGGCGGGACCGAGCCGGAGAGCTTGTTGTGGCAGAGGATGAGGTTGGAGAGCTCCGGCAAGGTCCCGATGGACAGCGGGATCGACCCGGTGAGCTGATTGTAGCTCAGGTCGAGGGTCCTCAGCCCCCGAAGGAGGCCCAGGTTGGCCGGGATCCCGCCGGATAAGTAGTTCCGGCTGATCGCCAGGAACCTCAAGCTTTTCAGCTGGTATAACGTCTGAGGAAGCGGGCCGAAGACCCGGCCCGGGACTATCGTCAGCTCGGCCAGGGAAGACAGCTTCCCGATCGCTGGATCGAGCCGGCCCGTTAGGCCTGGTGAGCCGGCCCTGGGGTCGCCGAGGTTCAGGGCAACCACCTTGTCGGCGTCACAGTAGACACCAGCGAAGTTGCAGGGGTCGGAGGTGAAGTCCCAGGACGCGAAGAAATTCGACCCAGGCAGGTCCTCTAGAGACTTCCGGACCGCTTGCAGGGCCAGGAAATCGACCGGATCAATGATGGCTACAGCGCAGAGGCTGCAGGAATGCACCCAGCAGAGCACGCAGAGAGCACAGGCGAATACCAGAAGACGCCTCTGATCCGCCATTTTTTCACAACGAGAGAGCTCTACAGCGGGCTCTTATAGAACCCAGAATAGGACCGCCCCAGAGGAGAAACTCAGTAAAGTGAAGCTTCTTTTCCGTGAATGACAGAGAGACGGACACAGAGAAGCTGCCGAACAGCCTATTACAGAGAAATGTGGGTGTGAAAGCTTTTAATGGCGGAACATGAAAAAGGCAATAACACTCACCGCAGCAAGAGAGGAGAGTGGGGAGTTGGGGCTTCCTGAGAGAAGAAGAAGAAGCAGCAGCAGCAGCAGCAAGAAAGAAGCGTGTCAAGGTGATGATCGTTTGGCTTCTCGGAGAAGATGAAGAAGAAGAAGAGCAGCAATGACTGCCACTACTACACTGTACAGAGAGAGAGACGATGAAGCTTATTTGGTGAAGATTATTATTATTTTCAATAAAAATATAATTCTGGGCTGTTTTGTGTTTTATTTATGGGGAAATGGGATAGGGGACCAAACGGTTGTCCGAGCCTACATGGAAGATGCCCGTAGCGGAGGTGCGTGTGCCAGGTCGGTTCGAAAAGCTAGGTTCGGGACGGGGATCACGTGATTGGGTAGATAAGGAGTCCTTGGTCCCCAAAGACGAAGCAATAACAGATAGAGAAAGGGGAGGCTTTATGTGAAATAGGTGGCACGTTACTAATAATGCTCACCGATGGTTGCGCTGTGACACGTGGCAGTCAACAAGGAAAGAGCAATAATTTTTTATTTGGCAAAAATTCAATTTTCCTTGTTTTAAAAAGTTATATTACACGCAGCTTGGTTTTACATTATCATTCAATTATATCAATATAGATAAATTCATACCGCCGCACCTGAATATAACCCTCTCGGCGAGAAAAAATAAATTTTTAATAGAGCGGTCATATTATGACGTGATATATTTTAATTAAAATATATTATTTATATTCTTGTCTAATTAGAGTTCTTCTTTTATTAATTTTTTGACATTTTTTAGGAAATTATAGAATTTAATAATTATAGATATAATTATCGATATATATCAAGTTATGATCGAATAAATATATTACGTCATCATTGACATGTAGTATAATCACTTCGCTGAAGACTTTCTCCTCCTTTAGGGGTTGCAGTAAAAATTTTCAGAATAGCAAACTTTTTTTGAATTGCATGCTGAAATGCTATATTGTTGTTTTTTTTTTTAAATAAGATTGGCTAGAAAAATGTAAATTTTGTTATAAAGTTTGAAAAGTATAAATAAATGTGCAGACAAAACAATTGCGAGTTGACTGTAATATAAGAATTTTTATCAAATTTCATTTTAAAAATTTTAACAATCATATGTAAAATTTTAATTTATGTAACATTAAATTATAATATATTTTACAACTAAAGATTAAAATCAACTATAAATTATTATGGTCACAGTAAATAATGGTAGATTTTTTTGGATAATACCATTATTCTGTCTTGAGATACCGAAGAGATTCTTGTACTAGTTATAAATATCTATATTGGATGGATGAATAACATGGAGTTGAACTTATATCGTATCAAGCCCAAGTGTAGAACTTGTGACTACTGGTGAGGCCCAAGCTCAGAAGAAAAACGTTCGACTTGCGGTCAACAAATTGAGTTATGGAAAAGTCTGATTTACTTTAGTTGTAGCCCATGAACAGAAGAGAAAACTCGACTCATTATCAGTTGTCCTTCCTCACTCAAGTACTGAAGAAAAATGATCAGCTTGAGATCAGTTGTTGTGAATGGGTGTTTAAGAATACGTGAGAGGGGTATTGATGAATAAATTTGCGTTGAACATGTCATAAAGAAATCTTTAACCTCTTATGCGACGGTGGAAATTTTACATTAATGCCGCTATGTAGCTGATATTCTCTCTGAATTAGTATGTTGGGCTCACGACCTTCCTCATTACCAATGGAACGATAACATAAATTATCTATTGACGCGAGCTCACCCATAACAGATCTTGGTATTGATTGACGATTAGTCAGTTGAGATCAGAAGAAAAAAATGACTGGGTTGTAACTAGTTTATCTAGTACGGACGGAAAAAAAGCCCAACTCACATGTCAGCTCGAAGGTGGAAGAGAAGGCTCGTCTGGTGGTCGCTTGTCCCCTCGCTCGAGACCGGAAGAAAAATGTTCCGCTCGATATCAGTTGTTGAAGGTAAGTTTTCAAGGTTAGTGTCAAGTGTGAAGATGTTTTCACATGAAAATGAATGTTCAGAAGTAATCCCACATCGGACAGATAAAAGATTAAATTTCTTTTAAATAGAAACAAATCTAATCTCTTGTAAATTCATATGAATAACTTTTACACGATCGCTGCCGTATACCCCTAAATTCATCCTCGTTCTTCAGAGTTTCCTTCTAATTTCTCCTCAGGTTAAATTAGACTGTATAGAAGTTTGTTAAAAAGATGGCCAAGGAGACAATCTTGGTCAGAGCGGTGATCTCACATTCCCTTTTGTACAACCAACCCAGTACAGACAAAGGAAAAGCTGTCTTGGACCCAAAGGAATGAAATATTCCCAAAATTGCCAGCAGACACATTGAATGAACCCAACAGCAAGTTTGCTGAATCAATTGGAAGAAAGAAAATTCTACGTGGTCGTTTGACCGTTCACCAAGTAATAAAAATAATTACTAATCGTTGAATTTTTTTATTTAATCTGCATCGTTAATTATAAATCGTTTAATTAAGTTACCTAGTAATCCAGTAACTGCACGTAAAAACCTGCTAAGGAGGAAGCTCTCTCGCAAGCTCACATGAGACAAAACTGCGGGAGTCAAAAAAGCTATCTGCTTTGGTGAACCAATCCATGAAAGCTACATATTAATCACAGCTAATTAAATAATTAATTATTGAATCCCCATTTAGAAACTTCGTCACCTGTAGAAGTTATAGTTCCTCCAAAATCTGAGAAAAATGAGAGAGAAATATTGGTGTAGTGTTATCCGTTTCGATAGAAGACCAAAAGGCTTTGGATTCAATTCTCACCGATAAAAATTCTCGTATCCCTTTATTTTCTCTTCTTTTTATAATATTTTATACTTACGTGATCCTTTTGTACGAGAAAATCTCCAGTGGAGCGGTCATACCACATAGGCTATGTTGACGTGGTATATCCGTCCAATCAGAACTTGACAAGTAATTCATAATTATACAGTTTTGGTTATTAAATACTAAAATAATTTTAAAAAAGATAAAAAAATCCTAATAAAAAGTGAACCATAAAAGGAAAAATATATAAATGATAACAAATATTAAAAACCTAATAAAGAGTGAACACTAAAAGGAAAAATATATAAATAGTGAATTCTGATTGGACGGATATACTACGTCAGTATTGCATATGTGGTATGACTGCTATATTAAAATTTTTTTCCTTTTGTCCACAAAAAAAAGGAGAAAATTGATATCGGTGGTTTAGACAAAAACAAAAAGAAGAAAATGACCCACTGATATTGATTGATTTAGATGGTCGATCATTGTTTCTTTTAATAATGTACCGATTCAAATATTACGAACACAAAAATAAACTATCAGAGTTTTACTCATTTGTGGGCTGAGCTTACTCAAATCTTGATTGATCAGGACTCATCGAACTTACAAATATTAGGTGATACAGACAAAAACAAAGACAAAAATCAATATGGGCTAGTTCTAATAGTTTCACACATCTTTTCCTTTTGAAGGGTCTTTGGATTTTATCTTGGGAATAACAAAGAAAAATAACTAATACGAATTAGTTCATATAGTTGCACATATCTTTTCCTCGTGTAGGTTTTTGGACCAAATTTTTTGAATGAAAAAAATTTATAACTGTTAAAGACTTAAATCTGGAGCGGAAGACCAAAACTCAAACCTGCAGTAGTTCGTGGCTAATAAACTTTTGAGTACAAAATTATGCATACCAAAATTGGAGAAGAAAGTCTTGAATAAAAAGTTTTTCACAGAGATCGGTCTCATATTTATCTGAAATTTTATATTGATAAGTTGTGGCAACCAAATATCTCGTATACCCATGAATGTTTTTATGTATTACTGATGTAAAATTAGCCTTTCTCAACACCCCCTCCCCACTACAATATGGATGCAAAGTCGGACAAGATGCAGAGAAAGCACACGATTAGTGATGCGAAAACTTGGGATATATGGAGAGTAGTATAGCGTGAGCACTAAACGTTATGCGAGGCAACGCATTTGATCGGGCAGGCGAGGACGACGCGATACCGGTGATGCGAAACTGAGAGTGCATAGTAAGATGTGTAGCATGAGGGTTAAGGGGGACGCGAGACAGCAACTTGGGCTGGGCAGATTTTTCAGGACTAGCAAAACATAAAGAAAATCTTTGAAGTATAACATGCTTGTGTGCTATTACCCATAAGCTCAGACTCTTGGACGAAAGATATGTGGAATATTCAGAATCGAGGTCGAATTACTTAATATTAATCCTGGATAAAGAGAAATAACATGGACAAAACGAAACGGAGTGACTCAGACGAATCTTGTCTGAGGATAACGTCAAATGGATCAACTGAATATTGATGAATATGTAATCAATCAAAGACTACTTGTAAAAGAATGTTCTCTTGTAGACCCATTGCAAAATTCTGCACAAGATCTGGATTAAGCTGTCTTTCGGTTAACTACTCTTGTAATTTTTAGCCTGTTCAGCATGCTCCTTAATCATGCGTAGCTTCTCTGATCCACAGACATACACATACGTCTAAGCATATAATCAGGACAAGTTGTTTAGTTGAAAAAGAAGAAGAAGAAGACGACGACACAGAGAAGAGACCAGCCTCTCCTTCTATGGGTATGGTCCCACCGCGCACTAAAATTGGAGTAAATACTCGGTGTGTGATACATAATAAGTTTATTATCTAAATTACTATTCAGATCTTAGTATGTGTAATGTTAATCCTCGAAAATTGTGAAAACTTTACATGGGTCAAGATTAGGGATGGGCAAAAACTGGATCGGCCCCAAACTGGTTCTGAATCAAACTGAACTAAAGGAACCAATTCGATTCGGCATGGTAAGCACGAACTATAACTGATTTGTGTGAAAAAACCGAACCAATGCAGTTAACCAGCTTGAACCAAAATGGTTTTAAAATGGTTCGGTTTGAAACCATTTTGAACCTAGCTGAATTGATTTTAAAACGGTTCAATTCAATTCGAACTGCATCAAATTGATTTTGAAATTTTATTTTTGTATTATTATATTAAAAATGATTCGGTTCGGTTCGAACTGTTTAATCGTATTAATTACAGTTAGAAATTATCGGACCGCTTTTTGTTCAAAAAACCGTACCAAATTAGAACCGGATCTGGAAGAACTTGTTCAGACCAATTCGGTCTAGTTCGGTTATCCTTAAACCGATTTTTTCACACCCCTAGTTAAGAAATCTTACACAACGAACTCACTATGTATTATTACATGCAGAATATTTACTCTCAAAATTTATACAGAGAGGAGGGACTGCATGTTCACTGCAACAGCTCTAACAACCGGAGCAATACCTCTACCTTACATTGCTTACGCACCGAGCTCAACTCACGATCCATCTGCTCTTTCACCATGCTCCTCTCGGTTGTGGCCGACCTGAGATCGGAAAATTCGCCTGTATCTTTCCTCCGCTTGGTCCCTATACTGACTGTCTGTCTATAATGTGGATACCATAATAAAAAGTTGGCCGAATGACAACTTCATAAGTCTTCCTCGCCTCTGCGCAGGAGACATCGACAGTTTCTTCACCAGAAACCTTGTATTATGTAATACTTTACGGGAGAAACTCAGAGCAGGCGCCTGTTGGTAGAAGAACATACCGAGTTTTCTATGATAGTGGGGCAACATACTTCGGCTGATAGACCATTAGGTTCCTAATGCTTATGGTGGATCTCCGAGGAAACAACCTAGCCAGAACTGAATTTGTCAGCTGTAAGTGGAAGTAAGAGGAGAAAAAGCAGCACGGCCGTTGAACAAGCAGGAGTCACTGAATTTACCTCGTCACGGATGAATCAAGACAATACAACTTCCTGATTCAGACAAAGGCATGAAAGAATTAGAGGATTCGTGACAATGTAGCCTGTGAGAACTGCAGCGCTGCCCGGAGTGAGCTACCGAGAAGGCGGCTCTCGGGAATGCCGAGTGCCGGGTCCAAGTGAGGGATCAGGTTCGGTTTCACGAAACTTGTCCCGGTGCTGCCAATGAGTTCATCGGAGAGAATCCATCGAATCGGAGTTGATTAATCCAACCAGATTGTAGTGATTTTGGATGGTTTCACGATATGCAGACATGAGAAGCAACTCAATAAAAGCAGAGACAGCCGCTGTGCTATATTTAGTCTTATTGCCATGTCCTGTGATTTGTCTCTGTTCCTTATTTATGCAAATGTCTTTTATTTGTTGTCTGATATTTTCCGAGATGTGGAGGAATCATCTAAAATAAAATAACATGATATTAGTAAAATTATAAATATAATATTGCAGAATATAATCATGAAAATAATCACGTATAATTTTGAAATTGACCAGAAAATTCACATGATAAAAAAACTTCGAGGTCGGAATAAGAGACAATGTATTTTCAGAAAATTTTTCTGAGGATGAATACTTTTCCCGTAAAGGTGCAACGCGGTTTCAACAAAAATATTTAACCTTGGGATACAATGCCCGTAAGGAGAAATCGTGACTATTCCCTCACTAAACTCTAACGCGAGGAGAAAAGAAAATAAATCAAAATCAATAATATGTATAAAATATGGAGCGGAATAAATGATAATTTCTAAAACTTCAGAACTACCATTGTTGAAACACTCTTTCATATATATATATATATATATATAAACTTTCTGATCTACTCATCCTTGTATACACTTATACTTATTAAGTACAATGGTTAAATTATTTATTTCTCATTTTAAATTATTCCATTATTTATTTATTGTCATTTTTAATATATTATAATGGTTACTTGACCGTTGGCTTAATTAGCTCATATATTATTATGAGTAAATATTTATTTATTGGATAAAGACACTGAGAGTCCTATATGTTTGTCGATTCTTGTAAGTAAGTCCTAAATGTTTCAGAGTGTTAAATCAAGTTCTATATATTGTCTGCGTTATAACATCAAGTCCTTTCCGTGATGTGGCACTGACGTGGTGCTGATGTGGCGCTGACGTGGCATCGATACACGTCAGCTTAAAGTGACGGAAAGAACTCGATATTTTAACGCGGACAACATATAGGACTTGATTTAACACTTTAATACATTTAGGATTCACTTGCAAGAATCGACAAACATATAAGACTCCCGGTGTCATTTTCTCATTATGTATTATGTACTATAATCGTTCACTTATTAACTAATTATAGTTCATATTAGAACAAAAAATCTCATATTATCCTTCCTCACAGTGATATGGTAAAGAATAATCTCTCCATTTGAACACAAAATAATATATCACAATTATAACTACAACCATAATAACAATCATGCAAATAATCGCAAGTAAAAAAATTCTCACCGGAAATAACATAATCGGGTTATTGCATGGTGCATAACTTGGCGATGGCCCAAGACTTGAATCGCAAGTTCAAAATATAAATCTAAATGATCTATATTCACGTTATACATGAGTTATGGATCACTACGGACAACACAAATTTAAGCCCGGCCTTGCGCTTTCCCAGTTTAGCAATTACTCTAGGGTTTTACTGGTAATCCATAGAAGTCGTCAACTCACTTTCATACTTCCCGGTTTAAGGAAGCAGTTGGACCTCCTATGTTGCTAGTAGGGATCAGAATCTCCCATCTTTGTGAACATCTTGTCGATAATGCTTCATAAAATGTTGAGGAACTAAGGCTGTGAAGAGGAATTAGGCTATCTAAAGCTAATATCCCCTAAATCAACTCCCATTTGCTAATGATTTAATGATCCTAATTAGAGCATCTAATTCAGATTCATAAAATTTCAAGGTGATCCTTGTCAGATCAATATATATATTCATCTCCTTGGTGACTGTACTTTCACCAATATAGCTTTGAGAGAATCCAAATGGGAAGTCTGTAAAGCCAACCTGTGGAAAATTAAAGAAAGGATTGTAATTTTATATTCGAATCACTCTGCTAGTTTAGGTTACGTTTGGTACGAAATAACGGAATGGAATGGAATATTTTTATGGCATAAATTGCAGTAGCACGTGGAAAAAAATTACTGATTTTTATGTTGATTTTGAAAGTATGAATGAATATAGTCATGACAGGTTATGGACTTTTTTTTTTAAAGTAAACTAGTGTAAAATCCTCGCTTTGCAATTGGAACATACAGTTTTTAGAATATAAATATTTATAATTTGTTAAAATAAATCAAGTAAAAAAATATACAATGATGTAAAGAGCGTAGATATTTCTAGCATAACTGTACGTTATGTCATAGATTTAAAAATAGTAATACCACTAAAGTGAGGTTAAATTTACCGTACATGGAAGAAAAATTTACAGAAAATAAAAATGAAAGGAAAAGTAAAACAAATGAAAGGTAGATAAAAAGGAATGAAGATAAAGTGAAGGGTTGCGCGGGCCATTGTACAGAAAAAATTTTAAAAATGAAAAAATAAATTTCACATGAAGAAAAAGCGAAGGACGATAGCCTAGAGAGTTATGTCAGCCATGTCACATATAAAAAATTTTAAAGAATGGAAACTAAAAATTTTATAGGCTAACATATGGATGGTAAGAGGTTGTAACTCTATTTTAGCATATTAAGAATATGGATATCTCTCCATTAACTTGAGAGAAAAGTTTACGCCAGTGAAATAAACACAATAAATTTTATAAGTGCAACCAAGTAAGAAATATAAAGGAATAAGGCCAAATTGCTTATTCCATTTGATTCATTTCGATTTTTTCCCACCAAATGCGGCATCGGTCTATTTTCTAAACAAAATCAACAAGTTATGCATGGAGCATGCTCAGTCTGGCTTCGAGGGTAGTCAAGGCCATGTGGTTGGTCCTTGGCAAGCAATGGAGAGCTTGGCAAATATCAATGAAGACGAGAGTCAGCCGGGCACTGAAGACTCGATTAGCATTATTTTCACCGATGCAAGTTGGAATGAAGGGAGAGCGTATTCTCTCGTGGTTTCAAATATGTAATGCAACTTACTTCACCATCTCAAGCAGAGGCAAGATCTCTCCTCTTAGAACAAGTTGAAAAATCATCCAGCAAATTTCATATACATTTTCCAATGTAATTATGTAATCTCTTCCGTGATCGGGAGACTTGATGGGTTGATTTGGTTCGAACTCGAATTAATTTGTACTCATTGAACTTTTAGATATTCAGCAGTTCATACATATTAGAAGATTTATCAATTCGTTAAGGAATGGTGTTTCGAAAGCCTCTTTGGATTAAAAGGAAAACACCATCGAAAGCACTGAAAGTAATTTTAAGTATAAACTGTAATCACTATTTTTCATATCCAATGCATTGTTTGCCCTCACAAAGAATGAATTAGATAAGCAAGGAGCAGCTTTCTTTCCAATTCTTCCACGTCCATAATCTAGCCACGGTTACCTTTCGACTCGATCTTTCCCACCTCGTCTCATGACCCGGGCTTCGCACGTCATTCCTCGAGAGCGTGGGCTGAAGGGCGGTACAGGTCATACGGGGCCCAGAGATGGTCGACCGTGCAAGGCTTCCTCGAGTCGAGCCTCAGCCAAGGCTTGCCCTTCCCGCTCCAGTGGAGGAGGCTGATGGGGCCAGGATGGAGGCTCCGGCACTTCCCCTCAAGGTTGTCGCCGCCGAGGCCGTGCTGGTTCCACCTGTGGTCGACTGCCTTGATGTTCCCGGCCAGGACGAGCAGAAAAGGCGGCAACGAGCCTAGGTGGTATATCCTCTTCTGCTTTTGTATCGTCATCCATTCCTCGACTTTCTGAGTGTAACCTCCCTTTCTCCACTTGTCAATGTCCATCACCATCACCCCAGTGTTGAAGTAGCACGGGTTCCTTCCCTGGAAGGTTCCGGCCAGGCTCGGGTCCGACCAGAAGAGGTCGGTGAAGTACTTGGTGAAGTTGGCATGGCAGTACTCAGGCGCTGCCAGGACCTTGCCCTCGAGGTCGACCTCCCAGAGCCCGGCGATGTCGTCCACCACCACAAGGTCGGAGTCGAGGTAGATGACTCGGTTGACCTGGACCGGCAACATGTCGGCTAGGTAGATTCTAGCATAGTTAAGGGGCTGGTCTAGCGCTTGCCGGATTGACTTCGAGATCTTCCCCCGTACCCGGTTGGAGTCAAACCGGTAGACCTTGTAGCGGAGGTAGGGGAACGTGGAGTTGATGCTGGAGAAAACCTCGGGCTCGAAGCGCGCGCACAGGAAGTGGAACTCGAAGTTCTCAGGGCATGTCGAGTGCTGCAGGATCGACAGGACCGCCGCCATAGTGCCCCGGAGGTAGTTCGCGTCCAGGGTCATCGAGACATGGATCGGGGACGTCTCAGGGGACCCACAGGTCTCACCATTCCTGAAAGCCGGAGCCTCCCGGAAGATGGGGACATTGGAGGAGGTCGGTTTTTGAATGAGGCTATGGTGGACGACGGCGGTGGCGATGGCAGTCACGGGGTGGCGCCATTGGAAGAGGAGGAGGAGGGAAGGCAGGAGGCCGAGGAGTGGTGGAGAAGGGAGTCCTTGTCTCCCGGAGGCCATCCTGTCCCTTTTTTTGAGGGGAAGCTTTAGGAATGATTTTTTTTTTTTTTAGGGTAAAGAGTACAGAGAGTTTGCAGCCATTTTTAGGCTGTCTGTTTGAAAGGAGAAAGGAGAAGAAAAATGAACGAATGAATTAATGATCAGTTACAAGAGAAATTTGGAGGGTTAAATTTTGTTTGGTCAAAATTGCAAGGTTGAGAAAGCTTGTCGGGGGAAGTTTCCATGGAATAAGAGATTCAGGTTATATAGCAAACCACCAACACCACCCGCTCTATGGGAACGGGAGTTCTGTACAGTCGTATCGAATTGGCCTGAAAATAAGAGACTGTGTAGTTCAATTCGTATTGATGGGGCTTTTTCCGCGATAAACGAGATTCAACCGAGATCGAAACTGAACAAAAGAAAAAAGTATAAAGCACGTGAACGAGATATAATTATCTTTGTAGTATCAACAAACAGCAGTGAATGAAGTCTCGGAGGACCACGTGCATGCGTATGGATCCCTAGGTCTCAATGAACCGATTGATTCGTGAGGAGGTTTCTTCACGAAGAGTATACTTCACAAAGACAAGCCAATCCCGAACCAGCATAGTTTAATTGGTAGGACTTCTCATCACCTTTATTTGTAGTTCCTCTTATTTCATTTACAACAAATGAAAAAGCATCAATATAGTTAAGTTGAGGTGGTTTGGCGTCTCTTCTGTTAAACAATGTCTCGGGTTCGAATTTTACAAATGTAGAAAATTCGATGGGGGAAGTTTTATCCATATATAACTGGGCCGATCCAATTTAAACTTGAGTTAGTCAAAATTTATTAGATTTTTGAATATGATGTGGTGCATTTAAAAAAAAAGACATATAATCACTCCCATTAGTATCTATCCGAGATTGGTTCTTTCTATTTCTGGAAATAAATACGTTATCTTATAACCATCTGTGTCAACCGTCACCAACCTCTGTCCGTGCTACGAACACAAATAAGAATGTTAAAACGTGAATATCCAATTTATGTGCAAAATAACAAAATTATCGTCTTTTTCGAGTCGTAATCTCGTCGCCTGTTAAATATGTACACAGGCCGTCTCTCGAACCGTGCCAAATGATTATCAAATCTCTAGATGCAGAATGACTGGACAGTTGATTTGCAACAATCTCTGGTTTTAGTCATAAGCCGAGATAGCTTCCGGTCCAGAAGGTTAGGCCTTCCGACTTCGGAGGGAAGATGGCCAGTATATCTTCCTGTAGTAAGCCTATATAGAAAGTGTAAGAGTTTTGCCGGACTTGTAAGAGATTGAGCGTGTATCCATGTAAGAGACTAAGATTATAGATGGTGGTATTTCAATTCCTTCCATATTCCAGGTTTTCAATTCTGTTAATTTTCCAATATGGGAGCTATTCCTTGACAAAAGTGCGAGCCTTTTGTTTAACGGTAATATTATGTACCCGATCTGTGTCACAGATCAATGAGTTTTTATCACGTCAGCATGGTATGCGAATGAGCTGTTATATATTTGTAAGTGTCTTTACCGATACGTTAAACACTCGTTGACTCGTGGCATATGTCAGGCACCGTTGATATTGACCTTCTGAGTACGAGTCGCATAGCAAAACTCTCAGATGGAATCAATGACTGTCGACACACCATGACAGACGAACAGAACACATCCAAAGGTCGGATTACAACCTTAAAAGATCATAAAACAAACAGAACATGTAAACTTTCATACAATTTAGCACAACACAAACCCAATTCCGAGCCGGCCGGCTCGTGAAATTAAACAAGCCCAATTATCGTTTGGACATTTATGTTTCCGTCAATCTGGTATCGCTGAGCAAGAGCTTTATACAGCTCCTTACTTGGAAGGAACAGCCTTCCCACCTCCAATGCTTGAACTTCTCAGCCTATTCCCACCCGTGTTAATGTAGTTCGTGAAATGCTGGTCGGTTTTCCTGGCCGGGTCTCCTTTCTCCTTTCCCGACTCCCCATCCTTGTCGTCGCTGCCAAATGTGGTAATTTTGCGCATCGCACGCTCGATGTAGGCCGAGCACTCTCTCTCGATATGGTCTCCTGCACTTCCCTTATGATTAGTACCCTCCCGAATCGGAACCTGCGGATTGGATTTCTTCCCTCCATTGACAGGAGCGGCTCCGGTTGGTTCGAGCTCAATCTTCCTCGTGACCCCCGGGACTTCTCCGCCAAGCTGCCCTGTTACTAGGGTTCCCGACGGTGTCGGAAATGTGTCGAAAGTGTCAAGATTTTTATAATGTACATGCTTCTGGAAAATAATATGGAGACATTCAAGGTAAAATCCATGCTGTCAGAGTATATACATTGCGGAATTAATCTCGTGGGCGGCTTCACCAATAACCACGCTAAATGAAGGCAACAGGGGTCTAACTATAGATAGATGTCATCCGGCTGCGACCCAAGACTAGGTGAGTGGAAAAAACCGGTTCTGGGGGTATCGAACTTGAAAGAACCAGTTCAGGACTTTTAGAATGAAAATAGCTTCTTTTTATTCTAAGTATAACCAATTCGGTTAACCGTTTTGAATCGAATTGCTTAAATATTTTTTATTTTTGAAATAAAACAATTCCATTTAGTTATAATTGAACTGATCTGAACCATTTTTATCTATTAAATTCTTCAAAAATAAATAGTTTGATTCGGTTTGAACCAATTTCTAAACTAATTTAAAGCAATTTGATTTTTCCTTAAACCGATTTCAGTTTTTACATTGTATATCTATCGAGTTGGGTCAAGCCAATTCTTCTGGTTCGGTCCAGTTTGGTTAGAAGGCCGAACCTGCTTCTGCATACACCTATCCAAGATAGCATTCATTATCCACCTAGTCAATCACCAACACCTAAACTGGACGAAAGTGATCTCATATCAGTACAGACACAATTACGACCATATCAATGCCCAGACTATCGGTATCTTAACCTTTTTTACTACATCATTTATACTCTCCATCTATTTAAACATCGGAGTTGGTCCAGGACTCAAACCTAGAAACCGATTTCTTTGCAGGTATTGATAACTCCCAATAATGAATCAGGAACCAATACCAGACCCGGAGGCCCGGTTGACTACCCGAGAGACTATCAACACACATCTCTACGATTTAGGGATAGATTCGGGAGAGGCGCACGGTGCAATCGCCTCCCAAAATTAGAAAAATTCTTAATATATTATATGTATTTCACTTGATTTTATCAAATTTTCTATTAAATTATCTTATTTTATCCCACCCAAACTCGTCATATCAGTGTCTTATAAAATTTCACCCTCCCAAACTAAGTTTCTGGATCCCTCGCTATCACGGTTAGTATATGTATGCACTTCGAGTGGCCTCAACACCATGACAGCTACTTGTAGCAGGAACATGAAGCATGTATAGTATGCCGTCAGAGCCTAAAATTTAAGGTACCTTTCGGTTTGGTTTTCTCCACATCGGAGACTCGACCGGGCAGCGGCGGCGGTTCAGTGGCCGGCGCTATCTTTGTCGACTTGATTATCGGCACCTGATCATCATCGCCGTTGCTCCGAACCGCGACGGTCTTCTCCGGCCCGCTCTCGACGGCAGTAATCGCGACGTTTCTGATCGTCCTCGGAGGCGGCCGCGCACCTCCGCGGGTGCCCGGTGGAATCCGGCGACGGATCGCAGCGACGACTGGGCATGTTCGTACTGCGTCCAAGATCCTCTCGCAGGGGGATAGTGCCCCGTCACCGCGTTTCTTTTCCATTGGGTCAAAAGAAACGTTTCGTGGTGTCTCGTCGGGGGGGAGTTCGAGGTAACAATGGAGGGTACGTAGAGTCGTGCGGTGGAGTGCGAGTTTCGAGGGACTTTGCTCGAGTAATCGTAGGTTTTATACGTCGGAATCGTTGGTTAAGACGAAATTCAATTTACAATTCAAGAAATAATTTGTTAAGATTTTACGTAACAAATATATTATATGATAATATTGATACACTGTTATAAATAAGTAAAATTCAATTTATATTTTTGAGTGTGAAAAGATACAGTGAGTTCACATTAGCATGTAATTCACGAGGATTAATTATATCACCAAAAGTTCCTACTCAATTAATTATAATTAATCAAGGTGGTCGGAGAGGATTCGAAGTTGGAGGATCCGAAATTCATTACTAGTCTCCTGCGTACGTAGATTAAATCTTGATGGTTCCGGGGGAATCGATTCCCTCCTTAACCCACTAATCGTATACATTTGTGCAAAATTTAATATTACATTCCACCAATATATCGACAGAAAGTTTAACAAAATGGATTAATCGAGATAGCGGAGCACATATTCTCTTTAAAAAAGACTTTCGGATTTAAACCTTGTAAATTCGAGAAAATTTATCTCAGGAGTGCTTTACTCCACAGCGAGTCCACCCAACTCGAGCAGAATCAGTCAAAGCCGAGTGAGTTTCTAGGTACCAGTGGGACAGACCAATGAAGATAAAATCTTACACACATCAAATATCTAGTACTACATAGCTCTGGAGACTAGTCTTGGCATCTTTTTCCTCCTTTAAGGTAGTCCTCAACTAGAATTATTTAATAATTAATTATTTGTATAAAAGCTTGAATATTGTAATGAATTATATACGGGGCCATAGCGTCATTTCGCACGCTCACTCTCCATCGCACGAGCTAACGTCCCCTTTTTTTTTTAATGTGTGTGTGTGAAAAGGATGGGAATCACAGGAGAAATATCATAATTGCAGGAGAATTTTGTGAGAGATGGGAAGTCAGAAATGTGGACAACTTTATAGCTGGGAGACAGATAACGATCGTGGTGAGAGCGGTTCCGCAGGGAAAGCCGGGGGGGACATTTGTGGCTTTATGGGTATTCGATTCCATCAGCCTCGGTTCTGTTCTCTCCTTTTTTGACAAACGAAGCCCATGCATCTGGCGATACCCTACTGTCGTGTTCATATTTGCGCTTTGTATCGTTTGCATTATTGTATCAGATATTAACAGATTGATCATTGCCCATTGGTAGTAGTGACCACAGATTGGTTGGGCCAGGAACCGGGCCCGAACCATGAAATGCAAGGTTCAGGGCGGGTTCGACCGACCTTAGAAACCGGAACTATCAGTTCCAAACCGAAACCTAAACAGGCTTGGAATCAACATTTCGAACCGCAACCGACTTGAAACCAAAAAAAAAAAAAGAAAAATTATTGCAAGCTAGGCCTGGAGCAGCGCCTCCCCCAAAATCATGATTGCAGGCTAGACCTCAACCCCCCCTCATCATTCCTAGGCCCAGAGTAAAATTTATTGTGTGATGTAAAATATAAATGAGTTTATTGTATAAATTATTGTTCAAATTTTGATACTTGTAAAATTGATCCTCAGTAATTGTAAAAATTTTATGCGAGTTAAAAGTTTAACTGTAATTTACACAACGAACTCGTTATATAAATTAAATTTTATTTAATTTTAACAAAAATCTAATCAGCCGATTTAGAACTAGATGGAATCATGGTTCCGAACCGTCCAAACAAATGTTCAAGGCCGGTTCCAAGGGGCCACGGAACGGGAATCGTGGCAAGGACTACCCATTGGAAACTCGATGGATGGAAAACAATGGAAGTTTCTTGTTGTATTTTCCTTGACGGATTACAGGCCGAACCCTACTACATTATATTAGATACTTAAAAGAGTACATAGACAAGGGGTTGTAATCCCTAGAGGCATGCACGGATAGAGGATAGACTCGGAATTGACAGCAACATAACATATTTCGTAGGTTCTGGGTATGATTCAAATAAGAATAGGGCAGGTCCCAATTAGCAAATTAGGGAATCAAAATCTATTGACTAATTCGAGCGGTTAATTTTAATTATTCGTAACTTTCTCATTTGAACTCCAATTCACGAACCATTTAAACTGTTATATTCGTAACTCGATAAAGTTTCATTTAACATAATAATTATGCATATTTAATAATTTTAAATATTTAAAATATCATTACAACTTAAATTGATAATAAATAATACTTAAATATATTACAAACATGCTTAAAACATCACATATTTGATTATGATAACAAAAAACCATGAATATCAAAATAGTCCATATTATAAATGTAAAAGAATAAATAATAAACATATTTTAACAGGGTTTATAGGTTCTAGGTAGGATTTGGTTCTAAGGTTCAACAGACTGAAATCATATCCAATTTTAAAAAAAAGTATGAACTCAATTGTGTTAAATAAGAAAGTTTTCATTGGAACAGTCATATCACGTAAGCGATGTTGACGTGATATATTCGTCCAATTAGAATTCACCATTCATATATTTCTCAAATTAGAGTTTACCATTTATTAGATGTTTTAATTATTTTTTTTTTACGATTGATATATTTTTCAATTAGGATTGACCATTTATTTAGGGTTTGTTTTATATATTTTTAAAGAATTTTTTAGAATTTAGTAATCATAAATATATAATGATTGATTATATATAAAGTTCCAATTGGATGAATATACCACGTCAATATCACCTATGTAATATGACCACTCCATTAAAGACTTTCTCGTGTTGAACATGGCCCTTTAAACTAACCACAAGTATTGTAATCTTCTATGTTACCATATCGAATTTCCACAAGCTTACAAGAGATTTACATCTATGCCCAGCTCAAAAGATTAAACTAATAAGTAGTGACATCCATTTCCTTTGATTTTCTTTCTATTCTGGGACATGGAATAGCATCATTTATAACCGTTTGAAAAAATTATTAAATTTAACATAAAGTGCAGTTTTATTTTTTTTCCAGATAATTCACCTCACAGTAACACAATGTGGAACAACAGATAAAATTAATTAAATTATTTAATAATTATGATAATTATTTAGGAGATCAACATATATTTTTATTTACTATAATTTAATTAATATTTTCTCATGAGGATTGATCGCTGAAAACTTCCTCTCACCCATGGGATCCTGATTTACTAAAGAGGTAGCTACAAAAGCTGCTGATTTTATTAAAATGCTTACATAGTATTACAAACTAATAAAAATTAAGATATTTTAAATTTTTTATAAAAATTTTAAAAGTAAGAAAATTAAAAATATTTAAATATTATTAATTGGAGACACCACATGAGATCTGATCGGGGATATATTCCTTATATACATGACTTTCTACTTCATTGCGAAGACGAGTGGAGCTCGGAGCCGTACCGCTTATTGGGCCTGATCGCGACTCGCCTTTATGGGCTAATCCGGGATAAGTGGTCCGGGGATGATATTCGGGTCAAAACCCGAAACCGACCCGCGAAGTTCGACTAAACCCTTCGGCATGAAGTAGAACCAGAAAACGTCTAAAACCCCGGCGGCCACCTTCAGTTCAGTTCCACTCAGCCGCTTCAGCTCAGAGTCACCTCTCTCTGCTCCAGCAATGGCGTCGATTGCTCTCAGAAACCCTAATTCGAGGCGGCTGATCCCGTTCTCTTCCCAAATCTACCACTCGTGCTGCCGAGGAACGGCCTCCGGCCATTCGGTCACCGAATCGATCTCTCCGAATGATCCGAAAAGCTTACCGTTGTGGAGATCCATGGCCACTTTTACTCGAACGTGAGTCCTCTACTCCTCTAACTTGCGTTAACTAGTAAGGGCCTGCTTTATTCATGGATTTCACTTTTCATTCGATTGAGCTTTTCATATGCTTTGGCTACATTTTCGTGCCCATTTGGAGGTGCATTTCTTCATCTTCGTGAATCACTAAGTAAATCAGTGTATCACTCCTTTTGTGGACGAGGCACGAGGATATCAGAATACAATCATGTAGCCGGGCATAATAACCCCTGGAGTTAAGCTATTGTGGTAGAATTCTAGCTTTAGAATGAATCGCTACCTCGTAGAATCTACTTGTCCAAATGGTGTGTTGATGTTGAGATCAGGAAATCTTTAATTTTGTGGATTTCATTTCTGATATCTTTCCTGATGTTTCCACTTGGATGACAACTTTGGACAATAAAAATCATTCTGTGGCGATTATGATTTTTTTTAATCAAGAATACTCTGAACGTCTGAACTGGTCTTTGTTTCTGATAAGGAATACTGGATCATATAATTTCAGCATTTCTTTGTTATTCATGCACCATAGTTGTATTATCTCAGCTATGCTCTGTCTACAACATCTTTCATTGTTATCATGGCATATTGTGGAGATTATGTACTATTGCTCATTGTATCTGGTATATAATGCCAATGGATTACCTTTAGAATTTACAATGAAGTTTGGACTAGGATTTCATTTCGTTTCTTTACTTGCAGCAAACCTCATGTAAATGTCGGAACTATCGGACATGTTGATCATGGAAAGACTACACTTACGGCAGCAATAACAAAGGTTAGATTGTTTATGCATTTGATATACATACCTCCAGATGCTTTGCAAATTTCATGGGCATTGATTTTTAACATATAATGACTGGCATAATAATGATGGTCTATTTTTCCTGAGAATAGATATATGATGACTAAATTTTACATACTACGAGTAGGTCCTTGCAGAAGAAGGGAAGGCAAAGGCTGTTGCATTGATGAAATTGATAAGGCCCCTGAAGAGAAAAAGAGGGGGATTACTATTGCAACAGTACGGACGTTTATTCAATAAATGCTGTTTTCCTTAACTTTTATTTTCACGATATATTTTGTCTATTGTAGTACCCCTGATTTTGTTTTCTTTTGGCAGGCACATGTGGAGTATGAGACAGCCAAGCGACACTATGCACACGTAGACTGCCCTGGACATGCGGATTATGTTAAGGTATGCTGGTCGAATTGTTTGCATCTGCAAAATAGACCATTTTGAGTTAGTATTATTGAATGGCAATAAAAGATGGTAGGGATTCAATGAGAATTATTGATGTGTTTTGGAAGTTTTGTTTTCCAATGCTTTGAAAAAAACCATGTGGTCTGATTCTGTAGAACTTCAGACGTATACCATGTGTTGCTCGCAACATCTTACTTGCTGCACGGAAATTTCCTTGAAAGGGCCATCTCTAAGATCAAAAAAGCAATTTATGTAACTTGTTCAGTGCCTAAGTCATGTGACTTTTTGATATTCTGAAAGTTATTGTTGCTTGCTTTATTAGTGCTTTCCAAGTTTCTGTACAACCTTATACTTAGTGAATATAATTGACTTGCAGAACATGATTACAGGAGCTGCACAAATGGATGGTGGTATCTTGGTTGTATCTGCACCAGATGGGCCCATGCCACAGACTAAGGAACATATTCTATTAGCCCGCCAGGCATGTGTTCTGACTCCAGATATATTTGGAAAGCACATAATATGTAGAGAAAGAAGCATCATTGATTTGATAGCAATTTGCAGGTTGGTGTGCCTTCACTTGTTTGTTTCCTGAATAAAGTTGATGCTGTTGATGATCCAGAGTTGCTGGAACTTGTAGAGATGGAGCTTCGCGGTGAGTGTCACTCATAATTATTGCCAAGGTGATTTGCTCTATTGATAATCGGGTGACCTTGATATATATTTCTTACCTTGACTTGTCGATGTGGCAGAGCTTCTGAACTTCTACAAGTTCCCCGGGGATGAAATTCCTATTATCCGCGGATCAGCTCTGTCTGCACTTCAGGGGACAAATGAAGAGATTGGGAGGAAAGCGATCCTAAAGTTAATGGATGCTGTAGATGAATACATCCCCGATCCTGTGCGTCAGCTTGACAAACCATTTTTGATGCCAATTGAAGATGTTTTCTCAATTCAGGTAAGGCACTTAGGCTTCTTGCTTCTGAGTTTCTTATATTTTGAATTATGCTTCATTTCTCAGGTGTTACTCCTTATAATTTTCTGGGGAGATCTTTTTAAGTAATACTGTGAACCTATTAAATTACAAAGAAAGCATTGTCTGGATTGTTTTAACTCCTTTATCGTGCTGATTGATCTATTTTATGACTTAACTATGATTGAAAAATATGCACCTTTTTCTGGAAAAATATTTTCTTCCTTGAGAATTCTCAGAACAGTTGTTAGGACATAGGAAGATGAGGTTTTTCTGATGTATAACTACAGTTGGGTATCCAAAGCAACTTGATTGTCTTTATTTCCTTTATCAGTGGCTAAATATTGGCACCTTCCCCAGGGACGTGGAACTGTGACCACAGGCCGTATTGAGCAAGGAACTATCAAAGTTGGTGAAGAAGTTGAAGTGTTGGGATTGGCACAGGTCAGAGCTTGCAATTGCTGTACAATCGCATCTTTACATGTTTCCCACAGATCTCCTCGAACTGAAAATCTGCCATGACACGTATACAAAACCTGCTCCAGACAACACCTATATAATTCATAATATTAACGCAATCATGAATGGATTCCGCAGCTCTCAGCCACAAAGAAGAAGTGCCTTCTGTGGATAAGTTTGATCACAGTTTAAATTTTCCGACAATTATTACATGGACAAGTTATGAGGTTGAGCTATTTACTGTAGGGTGCTCCACTTAAAACTACAGTTACTGGTGTTGAGATGTTCAAGAAGATTCTAGATCAAGGACAGGTTAGTCACTCTTCTACGAACTTCATAAAATGGAGCCATTTGTGGCGGAGTCCAAGGACTGACAGAATTTCTGCTATGTTAGGCTGGTGATAATGTCGGCCTTCTTCTGCGTGGCTTGAAAAGGGATGATGTGCAACGTGGTCAGGTGAGTGAACTTGCAAGGGCTTTAAGGCGTACAGTTAACAAGTTGGCTATTTTCCTCAGTGAATGTTGGTTTGTGCATTTCATTACATAGGTTATTGCCAAGCCTGGCACAGTTAAGACATACAAGAGATTCGAGGCGGAGATATACGTTCTCACCAAAGACGAAGGTGGAAGACACACCGCTTTCTTTTCAAATTACATGCCTCAATTCTATATGAGAACGGCCGATATCACTGGGAAAGTGGAGTTGCCTGGGGATGTGAAGATGGTCATGCCCGGGGATAATGTGACCGCAGTGTTCGAGCTCATCCAACCTGTTCCTATGGAACCGGGTATGTTCTATAATCCTCTTTGGATGTTGAATTTCTGTATCTCAACCTTCACATTTACCAGTACAGCATCAATCATGTCGATCAAAGCCGTCGATCAAAGTCCAATGCAAACTTTATGTTGTGATAATTTGTGGCAAAGATTTGCATTGAGAATAAAGGATGGACTGTGATCGAATCCTTGGAATTGATGTGACAGGGCAAAGATTTGCACTAAGGGAAGGTGGCAGAACCGTTGGTGCTGGTGTGGTCTCAAAGGTTTTGAGCTGAGCTGATATCTTTTCACCTCATTCGCACAGACAACAACAATTCCTCTTATTTCTTCTTGAGAAAACACAGCATTTACTTTCCGAATCGGGAGTCGTAGGGGAGGTTATACACCTCGAGATTGCAGCAATTCGTAGGAATTCTGGTGGCGTTTGTGATGTTCAATAGGATTGCAAAAATAATTGGATTTTCATCTCTTGAACCATATCGGTCGTCATCTTTGAGAGTTTTGCATTCTATCTTGCTGTTCTGCCAAGCAACAATCATCTTGTCTTACCCTTTGTAACAGAGAATCCAACGGAAATATTCAAATCTCATTTACGAGGTACTTCTGTTCCCTATGGTTCTCAAAAATAGACCTCTGTTTGGTAGAATTCGATCGAGAACCCGAAGCTTCAATGGAAACTTTTGCTGCCCTGGAGAGAAACCCATGCCGCTGCAGGCAGCATGCTGAAAGGTGAACCGGGCAGTGTCTTGCCTCTTTACAATTTCATCCAAAATTGTTAATGTTATCACTCATCCAAAGAATAAAAAGGATATTAACAACCTCTGAATTTTCGTCGCAAAACACAGTTTACACAACAATGTATTAGCCAGGATCACACCCGAGACAACAGACCACGCCCGGTGTTCGCCCCGATCATGGCATTTAAAGTGATGGCTGGAAGCAAGCAAGCATGCACGCTCCTGAAGCTCATTTCACCTGCCTGATGTACACAAGCAAAAGCCTCTCAGACAAGCCTCAGAACAGCCACGGCCATTATGGTTGCAGCCCTGAAGTAGATCTCCTTCACGCTCTTATTGACCCTCTCCATCATCTCCTTCTCCTTCAATCCTGCAACCTTCCCGGTATTCCGGCTGACGCACACAAGCGTGGATCTCAGCTTGTTAACTGCCCAGGAGAGCCATATGAGCCCGAAACCTAATCCAGTGCTCAGGAGCTTTGATGCGCAGAAGGGTACTACCCTTGTTGAGGCAACCTTACAGATCACGGAGAAGAGGACTGCAATCCCGGTCCCGGCAATGCCTGCTGAGAACCAGCTCAGGAGCTCGGGAAGCTCGGGACCTGCTTTCTTGAGTGAGAGGATGGTGGATTTCCGTTCCCGTTTCTTGTCCACGAGCAGGGACAGGAGGCTCTCGCATGTGTGGAACGAGTTTCTCTTGTACATGTCCCGCTGTTTCCCGGCCTTCCTCCCGCCCTTTTTCAAAGGAGGTGGCTTTACTGTGGCTTTCTCAGGGCTGTGAAGTATGATCCACTGTGAGGGAGTGCTCAAATACACAAACATGCAGACGTGCACACAGATGTGTGAACATGATTGTTGTTTTTATGATCATTCCAGCTCAGTCCAACAATTCAGAATTCAATCATTTGTTGGATTAAGGATTCTAGAGGCATCGTTTTCTTAATCTTTAAAGCATTTTCACATGACAAGTTAAAAGGGAGCGTTTAGTTTGAGTATTGTCAGATTTCAAGAGAATCTAAAATTACATGAAAAGTTGCCATTTTAAATAAAATGCAGGTTGTAATATGAAATTGTTCTATTTGGTAAACATTTGTAATACTGATGGTAAAGTGAGAATAAGCCCAACTTTACAGACAAATTATGTAAAATGGGATGTAAAATATCAACCAGAAACAAACACCACATTAATGAAATGACATTACGAGAAATTAGATGGACCAGTAGTGCAATACCTCTTGAGGGGAACCATCGTGGCTTCAAGCTTCAAAGAGGACCTTGGACTGTCAACAAGAGCCTCTTCGATATTCAACCTGTTTGATCCCAATGAGAAGAGACTCAGACAAAATGAATCAATGCACCAATTCAGTTAATTCTCACTCTCAGGCAGTCGGGAGAACAAGAGTGCCAAATTTCGGGTCACAAACATTTGGACGTAATTCCTTGGCAGAACAATTTTCATACCTATTAAAGTGCGGGACAAGCAACGAATGCGCTTTCAAGTTAGCAGAGTGCCTTGATAAGTAAAACTCTGTGACAATTGAGAGCAGGTCCTTCATCTCGGTCCCGCTTCTAGTAAACTCCACTCGACCGTCAGGGTGGATGGTAATTTTGGAATCCCAAGCCAGGTCCCGAATGAAGACTCCGAGAGGCTGCTGGGAACATAACTCGCCATTGGGGTAGAAGAGAGACGGCGTGACTTTCTGGGACAGAAGTCCATTCGTGATTGCTTGAAGATCCACCGAGTTTGATAGCAAGGGCACGTCTCCCAGAACTTTCTCTGAATTGTTCGATCCAGAGACATGGAAATGCAGCACTTCCTCGTGTCTTGTAGGTTTTTCAGATGTCGGAAAAGTGAAAAGCTCCAAACTAGGACGACAATCTAGAATCACAAAAGACATCATCTTCAGGCCAATTTGTTCTGCCTTTGCTGACCATCTTTTTAAGCACTAAATTAAGTTATTATGAAACAACACCTAAGTTTGACAGATTCCTTGATTGTATATGTACAAATTGCAGGCTCAATGCTTAAGCTCTTTTACTGCGAAAGTACAGTGGGTTTAATTTTTTCGAAGGAACTCAAAGAGAAACTTACTTTAGGTGCGGAATCTCAATATAATAGAAACTTAGATTTACCTTTCACATCCATAATCATGGGACTTCTCGATGCAGGGTCCATCTTGACACACTGATTTGATTCCAGCAGTCTGCTCATGGGTTCCAATTGCTCCTTCAACTGACTCTGGGTCGAGCTGAGATTTAGGTGGCCTGCACCTGCCATTTCTTTTCTCAAACCAGAATTTGTCGGAAATGATTGACAATCCTGTGAAGTCCAAAATCCAAAACAATCATGGTCTGGTCAGTAACTGAAGCAAATGATCATTCACAAACTTCTAGAGCAGTTTTGCTAATTTAATCAGTCAGCATCCTGATCTTTGACCATCAATGAAGAAAGCCACATGTTGTAGTGGCAGAATGAGGCACACATCCATGAGTCAAAAGCACAGAACAGCATCACTTTGTGGAAGGAAATTTAAAAAAATAAAATAAAACTTAACAGTATGAATATAAAGAAAAAGGAACCGAAAGGACAAAGAAGCGTTAGAAATCTATGCGAACTAGTAAAAGAAATCTATGTAAAGTTGTTTATTACTGTGCATGGTAGAAACGAATTAATAAAAATGTATCTGAGGATTAGAATTGAAGATGAAGCTATTAGATGCAAACTCAAAAATAAGAGCATGACCTTGAGTACACAAATTTGGATACAATCAGATTCCTCACTGCCTATAACAGTCAGAGCTACCATTAGCATCCTTTTTCAAATCTTCAGCTGGTTCTTTCAAAACTTAAGTTCGAAGTCTGAAAGTACATAGGATTGCTCTTTTGAATTCTCCATAAAGAAATCAGCAATTTTCAGCATGCATGACAATCCCGTCAACTCAGATTCGATTTGAAAGCAATTCCAAATGTACTATAGCATGAACAATCTATCTGACATAGCATCAAAATTAGAGTAAGAGATACATAAAGGTAAAACATGATTTAACACTGTCGTGAACTCAATAACAAGAGCCTGACTTTGAGTTCAGCAGTTTGGAAACTGCAGGTCCTTATTGCCTGTGACAGTCGGAGCTATAAGAAGCTTCCATTTTCAATCTTCGACTGGTTTTCTCGAAACTGAAGTTCAAATTCCGGAATATCATAACCTCACTGTTTCGAACCCTCCATAGATAAACAGGAAAGTGTCAACATGCATGGGGATCCCCTCAACTGGCATTTGATTCAAAAGCAGTTCCATACATATCACAGGATAAACAATCCATCTCATAGTGCATCAAACATCGATGTTAAGAGATACATAGAAATATATACATGATTCTAGACGGTTCAAAAGAACAGTAGATTTTGCGAGAAAACAAATTTATATCAAATGAACATAGAGATACCATAGGTTACATGGAAATGCAAAGATCTATAAGTAGGTGAATTTCCGTAACTTTATCTCATTCGTGGAGTCCCAATTGCCTCTTGATCAACAAAGAAAAGGAAAACCCAATAACGAATTTAATCGACATACATGAGACAAACCCAGATAACAAAAATCAGCAAAGCATGGTCGAATTAAGCAGTTTATTGAACAAAATAAAAAGTCAGCGTTCATGTCGAACGCTGTCCCAATTGCCAGCAGAACTTCAAGAGAGCACAAAACCCATTCTCAGACTCAAATTAAGAAAACCCGATCGATCAGAACCCAACAGAAGACCGGGACAAGAGCTCGTAGACTTGCCTTCAAGACCCTGCTGATGCCATGTTCCTGATTTAAAACAAGACCGGGATGGCACCCATGAGAGGCCACCAGACACAGCTCGGCCATTCCCGACCGAGACCAGAAGTCGAAGTTTCTGATGCCAGAATCACCCTCAATCTTCTTATAAAGCCTTTCTCACACCACAAACTCACCCATCTTAAAATCTCAGCAATATACGGATTCCCTACAACAGTCTTACGTTTTTTTCCTGGGCCACCCAGGAAAAAAACAGTGGGATTATTTGCAAATTGTGTGGAGGGATTTATTCGAGCCAGTTGTTTTGATATTTGAAATCTTTATTTAAAGGCGAGGACTTTGTGGCTGTCACTGGGCCTTCGGCGGATTCCAGGTTTGAGTGTACTAGGAGACAAGAGCAGGTATCTGTCTATGCGCTTTGGATTCTTACGGAAGGCCGACAGACGGGATTGAACTGCCGCTCTTCTTCATCTACTAATCTACATCTTCGCTATCAGCAGTTGATCTAATGGAACTGACGGGTATATGTAAATCGGCCTCGCCCACACGACAACTTGATGTTTGTAATTTTTTTTTCCTTAAATACCCGATCATATGCATGGATTGATTTTTAAGTTTTACAATAAAATATCCTCATTTATGATAATAATTTTTATTTTATTATTTTCATATGTAATTTATTATTTCATTAAAAATTTATACCCAAAAAATTGCATCATTACAATTGATTTTTATACGAATATGAATTGGTTCAACCCTTAAGTTTACCTGAATTTGAGTTCTGTGAATGAAGGAAACTCACTTAATAAGCCGACGAGCTTGTATTCAACCACAAATCATATAAAATTTGTGTAGTAAATAACTTTTTATTAAATAAAAAATATGAATTCGAAAAAAAATCAAGTAAACTTTGTGCATTAAATGATTATTTACCAGAATTTTTTTTTTTCCCAGAATGATTATTTACCAGATGAAAATATGAATTTTGGGAGATTTTGGATAGGAAAACCCCATAAACCCTATCATTCATTTGGGTGAAAAAAACCCATAAAAGCCCATCAATCTGCATTTTCCGATCTCCGTTTCTCCCTTTGATTTCGAAAAAGGATCCGGCAAACGAGAGTGAGAGCTGAGATGGATGTCTCTGCCTTTCAGCTAACCGGTGCACTCTGCCTCGCTGTATCGCCGCCTTCAACCGCTACCTTGCGGACTCTGATGCAACCCACTTCACGTTCCACTTCAAACCCAGGTTAGTTCCTCGAAATCCCGGGAAGAGTCCTGAGTTCAAGCTCAAGTGCTGAAATTTTTGGGTTTCCTGCTCTTAAAGTTCTCACCCCCCCAACCCCAACCACCCCCTTTTTTATCGATTTTATGTGGCCAGTTCTGATGAAGAGCATGAGCAAGGACGAAACGCCTCATAGATGGGCTTCCGAAGGAACACTACGATGATGCACGTGCTTTTATTTATTTTGATAGGGGCTTTTTGAATAATTTTTTTCCAGTTTTCCCTGTTTGCTGGTTGTCGAGAAAATCTAAGGTAGCCTTTTGCTTCTTGAATATGTGCTGAACAAGGACTCTATAAAACGTTCAAGCTACCGTGTCTTTAACGTTTTATAAAATTTTCCATGTGGTGAAACATTCTTAAAGTACCCTGACAATGTGATTCATGGCACTAGACTAGGGGTGCCAGAAGTTATCCTTTGACTACAGAAAAGAGATGAGCCAAATAGCAAAATTATTCAAATAATAATGTCCTGTCTGGTATGATAATGTCCAGAAGCCATACTTTGCCATCAAAAAAGAAGTAAATGTAAATCCTTATAGCAAAATTCTGCAATGATGGCATGTTTGGCATGTTGAGATATGCCAGTGGAATGTAATACCGTTAAGACAATAATACTGTGCAAGTTCAGACGCCTGTACTTTTTGCATACCAAAATGAACTTTCTGTTAAATTAATGACCGCCCCCATTGGTTGGATGGTCCTTACACCTCTTTAGCGTGCATCTCAACTCAAAGAGTTTGCATGTATGATGAAAGGACCGTGAACTTTCATATGCTCTTTTGAGCATCTGAAAAGGCTTATAACAATAAATAAAGTGGTCTTTTCAGGATTCACGCTGGCATAGTGAATGCAAAGCAAACAAGTGATTTGTTTGTGCTTGCTTCAACTGCTAAATGGCTCCATGCAAGCCAAAAGTATTTGAATCTACTGCTAGAATAATGCCCAATGATCTATATTCTATAATTGATAATTGATAGACTGATTAATCATGATGAGAAGCCATCAATGATCTCTTGCTTTTGCCTTCTACCTCAAAAACAAATTCTTATTTTTGTCTTGGAGCTGTGCATGTCTTGATTTGAATGTGTTTATGAGGAAGAAGAATGGAATGATCCATTAGGTCATTTATGTGATTGTTTAAGTTGAGGCAATGACTAGAGTTTCGATAGTGAAGATTGTGGTACCCATACATAGTATGACAAGTTTTGGGTCTTCTTTGCAGTTGGATCTCTCTTTCTGCTAGGAATGGCTCAGCCCCGGTCAACCGAGCCCAATATTTTAAGTTTGGGCTTGACTTGTTATAGTAAACAAATACTCATCGAGCCTATATGAGCGAGACAAGAAAGAAAATATAGCTCGGACACAGGGTCATTGTATCAATTGCATCGGACACAGGGTCATTGTATCAATTGCATAGAGTGAAGAAGATTAAGGAGGAAGGAGGAAGAAGGAGAAAATTAATTATCATTGGGGTTTCATGAGTGAGTAAAAAGGAACGAAATAATGGTTTTAAATAAGAAATATGAGAAAATAGTGTTGATTATTATTTTTATTTTTCTAAATTTAAATAATAATAATAATAATAATTATCATTATATAAAATAAAATGTTTATTTAGGCTTGCAAATTTCACGAGCTGAATATTATTAGGTTTGGTTTGACTCGTTTAACTGATGAATTCGAGTTTGAGCTCATTAAGATTGAGCCGAATTCAAACTTTCATTAAGGCGAGCCCGAAATATTTGCAAATCGTACTATCTCATTTACAACCCTACGACCTTCTCCACACGTCCGACTTTCGCCTCCCTTTACGGTTGCTCATTGCCTCATCCATCTTCACCATTGTAAGTATGTGTAGATTTAAGATTTGAGTTCTCAATTTTTGGGTTTGCGTCGACACCTCATTTTGGCTTGGAAGGTACCCGAACCTTCATCTTGAAAAAAATTGAGCGAACATGTGTTCATACCAGACCTAATATGATGATTGAGATTAAAATTAATGTTCCAATTGGATTGATTATAGGGCAAATTTAGAATGTTTGTGAAGAGCACCAAAATAGCTCCGATTTGACACATTTTGGACCCCGAGATTCAATACAAAGAAGAAAAAATGAATTTTTAAGCGAAATTGGCTACATATGTCAAATTCATTTATCTCGGGTAGTTTTATTTAAAAATATTATAACTAATTATCAACAACTCCAAATTGGGTAATGTTAGTTTCTTTGGATTCCAAACTCACTGTGAATTATATAAAAAATTGAGCGCAGCATTAGAAAGGTGGGAATCGATGTAGAAAATATAAAATTCAGACTTCAGTGATCTTAACAAATGAATAATGATTAATCAAGCTTGAAAAATTAGATCTTACAAATGCAAGGTCATTCTCACGCGATTTTTTATTCAAGGGCTCATAATTGGATAGACTTTACTGGAAAAATATAAAGGTGAGAGAGAGAAAGAAAAGAGAGGGGCAAATATGAAATTAATAAAAGAGAAGTGCTAGTTAAAAAAAAAAAGGAACAATTAGCAACTACAAAATAATAATAATAATAATAATAATAATAATAAGGAGGAGGAGGAGGAGGAGGAGGAGGAGGAGGAGGAACTAGGTAGGAGAGACCCGAGAGAGAGCAAAGGGAGGAAGGAGTGACGCCTTCGGCGGAGAACAGAGGCTGCCCCAAAGGAAAGCCAATGGTTGCCACCGCCGGAGTGTTTTGAGCTTTGTCGGCTAAATCCCACGCTACTGCTTTCCGACAACTAGAGGTGTGAGTCCCATTTTCCTGAACTCCTTCAAAGTTGTGAGACTTGAGCTCTCTGACCTCTTCCTAGCTGCATCCCATTGACAGACACGCCTCCTCATTCACAGTCAAGCCGCTCATCCACTAGTAAGCTAGGTAAATCTTGATGGGTGCCCAATTGCTTGTTGGTCTTGTTCATTTTTTATTGATTCTACACGTTACTTGCTTTTGGTTTGTTTCTGCCTATTGCTCGATTGCCTCCCTTGTGGGTGGCTGTTGTTGGTTTCTCTTGGTAGTTGTTCAGGGATCGATGGCTTGCTCATTCTCGGCTAATGTTTGGTCCCTGTTTGTATCTGTTACGGATTAATCACCTTTGTTTGCTACCTGCCGATGGCCAGCCTCTGTTTACCTTTGCTTGTTGATTATATACTTATTTGCTACTGGTTTATCGGTCATTGTTTTGTTGCGACTCATTTGGACTACTTGCTAAGAGTACTGGATTGATTTGCTGGTGGTGGAGATGATGGGTATGTTCTTGTTTGGCAATCGTATTTGCGATCCTTATATGTGGAGCTAGTCTCGTGGTTGTTTTAATAGCTCTTTTGATACAAATGGGGGTTGCTTGTTATATGTTGCCTTTGCTGCTCCTTTCTTGTTGTTTCCGCTTCATTTATGCATCATTTTAACCAAGAAAGGGGCTGTACATACTCTGATAATGTGAGAGCTCCTTGACCGAAATACATTCTTCATTCAAGTGTCATTTTAATCAAGAGAGGGGATGTGCACATTCCAACAATGCAGCAGCTCCTATCTCGTCATTTTTCCTTTGTTAAAATGTCATTTTCATCAAGAAAAAGGTTCTACACACCCCGATAGTGCAGCAGCCGGATCTTTGCCTAATGATTTCCCATGTTTTTTATGCAATTTTGAGGGGAATAGGGCTGTTTAGTATCCACAACTACAGCAGCTCCTTGCTTTCTGTTTCTCCTTGATTTTAATAACCTTTTCGATAGGCAGTTGGGTCGATTGGTATTTATATTGCTGCTAGACCTTACTTGGTGATTTCTCATGTTTTCAACATCATTCTTGATGAGCATAGAGCCGTTAATTTTTCGCTATGTGCTTGCCTTCGTCTTTATTAAAATTTTCGATGGCAAGCGAATTAATGGGTTCTCCTACGATGTTGCTACTACAAATAGAGTTTGCTTTCAATCTTGATGCTTTTACTTGCTGGAAACGTGCCCATGATATCCTTATTAGTGTTGCTGATCCTTACTTAATTTTCCTATCAATTCTGAAGTCGCTTCTTGTTTGGAATATGGTCTTTGGTTCGTTGTCAAAGCTGTTGTTTCTTACATGATTTGTCCTCTTGGTTTGGTGTGTTTTTTGGCCTAGAGTGTGGTTGTTAACTCTCTATTCATGCTGAATCATTTCAAGATTATTTGAGGATCGTTTCAAGCTGTTCTCTAGATTTAATTTTAGATTTTACGGCTGTCACTTGTTGCATTATCTCGTGGTTATTCTGAGGCTTGTTTTTACTCGTTCTTTAGTTGTTAACCTTTGGTTTTAGGGTTGCCATTTGCAATTCCATTTTGAGGCTATTTGATGCCCATTTCTAGTCATTCTTTAGTCCCTTACTTCAAGCATTTCACATTTAATCTATCACTTAGGATATTCCGTGCTTTTGTCTCTAATTTTGAAGTTTTGTAGATTATTCCTAGGAGGTTTGATTAAGTGTTTGATGATCTCGGCGGGTTTGGGAATTCCAATGTATTTGAGTAAACAATTGTGTGGGCTGGGAAAAGTGACAAAGATATGATGAATGATCCCATCGAACTATAAATTATGAATGATCATTAGGTCCCCAAGCATTGTAAATAAGTCCATAATCTGGTCAAAATGATCATGACACATTATAAATGTGTCTCGATAAAGTTTGTATAAAAATATACAAGTATGGAGCTATTAAATATTGGTTAAGTACACATAAGTCACTCAAAATTAGGTTTTGATGTAGTTTAAATAGATCTCGATTGAGTTTAAATTAGTCTTGATGAGATATTAATTAGTCTCGATAAGGTATTAATAGGTCTTGATGAGGCATTAATAAGTCGCCATGATGTATTAATTAATTTCGATGAGATATTAATAGTTTCTAACCTGCAATATCTTGAAGAACTCAATAACATTATATTCAGTAAATCAAAATCCAACAACTAGTAAGGAGTCATTAGATATTGATACAATTTAAATAAGTCCAAAGCCTATACAAATTGGTCCCAAAGCATTGAATCCAAACACTAAAAGTCGAGACCTCAAACCTTAAGTCAGAGCATCAAACCCTAAATCTACACATGGTGAAATCAGGGAGCCGATGAGTAACCATAGAGGGAAGTGGAAGGTGGATGTGTGGAGAAGTTCGGGGAGGGAGGTGGATGATGGACTCTAATAAGGAATGAGGGTCAAGATCAGGTATTACCCCAGAGAGAGGCGAGAGGCTGATGTGTAAAGAAGATCAAGGGAAGGAGAAGATCGATGAAGGAGGCAGACAGTCGAGGAAGCAAGCATGGGACGAGAGGCGTCTAAAGAGGATAAGAGAAGAGCATATGAAGAGAAGAGAAGAAGAGAGAATTAGGGTTTAGAATGAGAAAAACATGTAGGAAATTATTAAAAAAATTACATAAAATGATATATGTGTATATAGATATAATATATACAACGGTATTAGTTTTTTGAAGTGTAATAAAGTAGTACTAATTACAAAAAATAGTTCTTTTCTTAGTGTTAGATACATTTCACCTGTCAATCTAAATGATTGTCGGTATGATTTTTTAAACTTAGAAAAATTCATGCGAAGATTCGATAAATTCTTAGATGATATTGTTTCACCACATGACGTGATAAAATATAAATCAGAATATGATAAACGAGTAAATTGAATTAATCACCTGATTAATTATCCTAATTATTATAAATTAAAGCAATTTAATTGATTTCCTAATCACATCGCTATAAGATAGAACCACATAAAATTTTTTCAAAGAATTGCGATAAATCATTGAGTAAAGGGTGGAGAGTAGCACAACTCTCCTCCCAACTTGCAAAAATAGCACTAGGTTATAAGAAAGTATAAAAATAGCACCAAATTGTGTTATTTGTCAACTTTGCCCTTTATTTGTCTTCTTCCTCCACTTAAATTTACACTTTCAGCCACTTTCCCTCCAAAAATTATCCCTCCCTCTCTCTTTCCCTCTCTCTCTCCCCCCTTCCCTTCCAGCAGCCGCCCGGCCACCCGAGCCGCCCGCCCACCCGAGCCAGGCCAGCCCCAGCCCAGCCTGACCAGCCCCAGCCCAGCCCGCTCGGCCAACCCCAGCCCGGCCCAGCCAGCCCCAGCCGCAGCCAAGCTAGCCGGCCAGTTAGCCCCACCCCCAGCCGAGTCCTGCCAGCCCCAGTCGGCGCAGCCAGCGGCCCAGCCTCCCAGCTGCCCCGCCAGCCCCAGCCACCCAGCCTCCCAGCTACCCCGCCAACCCCAGCCACCCACAGCCGGCCACCCCGGTGCCGAGCCGAGCTACTTTTGCTGCTCCCGTCCGTCCACCTTGCTGTCCCAGTAACTCCAGGTAGTCCAGGCCACCTTTGATCATAGCTTCCCTTAGTTAGATTTCATTAAAAATTCGATTTTTCTCCTCAGGTAAATAGGTCCCGACAAGGGAAAAATAGGTCCCGGTAATAGAAAAATAGGTCCCGATAAATAACGTTAGTCAGATTTCATTAAGTTTTCTTCTCAGTTAAATAGGTCCCGGCATAGAAAAATAGGTCCCGACAAATAGAAAAATAGGTCCCGATAATAGAAAAATAGGTCCCGAAAAATAATGGCCTAGTCAGATTTCATTAGAAACTCTATTTTTGAACAATGAGGCTAATTGGAAGAGAGATGATAATATTACATTTTGTAGAGTGTAACTAATATATGTTTGCTTTATATGAATGAATAGGTACTATGGAGCGTGTTCGGGTGGTAATTATGTTCAATGGCAAATGGGAGTGCACGGCGGATGGAGGTTCTCGATATATGGGGAGTCAAATAAAGTCAAAGGGATTAATTGTCCCAATGAGCATCACATATGATGAATTATATGGAAAGGTACAATCAATCATTCCTTATGATAGTAGTAGGTCTACGATGGAGTTGCATTCCACAAATATCGGAGGAGGTGGTATTCCATATCAAATGGATGTGGAAAATGATGAAGATTTAGAGTTCGTGCTTAGTGAGAAAAGATATCCACCTCAGATATGTGTGACATTTATTGACCGACGAGATAATGAAGGAGTCCAACAAGGTGGTATTAATGAAATAGGTGATGCGTCCTTCCATGGAAGCAATCAACCTCAAGTAGGCATGCAAGTTGCACCACCATTTCATGAAAACATTGAAGTTGGCGAACTAAAAGATGCACATCACAATGATATAGAAGATACACATGTCCATGGTTTCTCAAATGTAGAAAGAGAATATACCCGAAATGATGGGGTCCCCTTTTCGGAATGTAGTCGCTACGGAGTGCAACATGAGGATGATGTGGTGAGACAGGCAATGGTAATGGGAGATCTTCGTAACAATGATTCAAAACAGGATGTTGTACAACCATCAGCTAATACAAGTACTGAGTGGCATATACCAGGTGCAGATGGATTTAGATGGCAAGGAGATTTGATGAGTGACATGCCTGAAGAAAATACAGATGTCATTTACAAGGGACAGTTCTTCCCGAATAAGAAAGACATGCAAAGATTGCTTGGTCTATATGCTTTGGGACGAAATTTTGAATGGCGAGTCCATAGGTCCAATAAGTCCTTGTTCCATGCAGTATGCAAGGAGGCTAATTGCTCATGGAAATTTCGTGCCATTCGAATCAACGAAGGTTCTTTTTGGGAGGTTCGAGGGTGGATTAATGAGCACACATGCATGCATAATGAGGTTCACCGATGCCATCGGCAAGCTAGTGCTAGTATCATTGGAGAGGTAATTGCACCGAGATTGTCTAGTGTTGAAGGAAGAGTAATGAAGCCAAAAGATATCATTGCTGACATGAAGGAGATGTATGGAATCCAAATACTTTACAGTAAGGCACGACAAGCGCTAAATTATGCACTCTCTCTTACTTATGGATCTCCTACAGACTCATATCAACTATTGCCATCATACTGTCATGCTTTGCGGGAGGCGAATCCTGGCTCACATACAGACTTGTACATTGACACTGATAATCGTTTCCTATACTTTTTCATGTCTTTCGGGGCAAGCATTAGGGGTTTTCAACAATTCCTTCGACCAATAATTGCTGTTGATGGTACCCATTTAAAAGAACATTATAAAGGCACGATGTTTGTAGCATGTGCCAAGGATGGTAATGACCAAGCATACCCTTTAGCATTTGGGTATGGAGACACAGAAAATATTCATGCGTGGACATGGTTTTTTAGGGCTTTACGTGTGGCTATTGGCGACATTACTGAGTTAATGTTTATTTCAGATCGTAATGCTAGCATCGCAGAAGGCATTCATGCAGTCTTCCCAGATGCAGAACATGTTTTGCGTTGCTGGCACATTTCACAAAACCTGATCAAGCAGTTCCATCGAACCGACCTCAAAGACTTTTTTTGGGCAGCAGCAAAGAGTTACACAGTACATGAGTTTGAGAAACACATGGATGAGATCAAGCGAGTGAACTCTCGGTGTTATGATATGCTTCTGGAAATAGGACCGCGTAAATGGTCTCGTGTCCACTGCCCCTTACCACGGTACCAATTGATGACAACTAACATTGCAGAATGTCTGAACTCTTGTCTTAGATTTGCACGTTCCTTGCCGGTTACTACTTTGGCTGAGTTCATACGCAACATGACCCAGAGGTGGCATTGTGATAGAAAGAATATTGCATCTAGCTGGACATCTCGTTTAGCGAGCATTCCACATGCCAGGGTGATGAAGATGGATGCTGATACTCATCATATGACGTGCACCGCTGTTGATTGGAATATATTTTTGGTAAGGCAGCGTACATTACAATGGACGGTCGACCTCCAGCAACGGACTTGCACCTGTGAATTTTTTCAACGAGAACGATTACCATGTGGCCAAGCTCTTGCTGCAGCAAGGTTTCCTTTTCTTACATCTAACATTTTTTGCTGATATTATCAATACTAGTTTTAGTTTTAATTACTTCATTTGTGAACAGGGGGCGGAACATAGATTGGACTACTTTGTGTTCCAATTTCTATTTGTCATCTTCTGTGGTTGGTGCATACTCCGAGCCAATCATGCCTGTTGGTGGGCCAACACAATGGGTAATCCCCGATCATTTACGTGCCACGGTCATTCTTCCACCGGAGATGCTACCTCAAGCAGGAAGGCCTCGTAGGAGTCGTATTCCTTCTTCGTCAGAGACACGAACTCGGAGGAAGTGCAGACACTGTGGGTCATATACTCACCCATCATCCAACTGTCCAAATAGAGTTGCGGACACAAATCAACCGAGTTCGTCTAACAACAGTGGTCGCTCATCCGGTAATCGCCGATGCAGTAACTGCCAGCAAACAGGTCACTACAAGCAACGATGTCCAATGAGGGTACGACTCCTTAATAGAGAAGAAGCAGAGACGTGACTTTGTTCTTATATAACATCCGGATCTTATATGTATTTTAATCCTAAACTCAATGTATTTCAATTTTTTGCCATGAATTCTAATTGATACATTGCTCTTTACGGGACCTATTTTCCTATTTCCGGGACCTATTTTCCTATTTCCGGGACCTATTTTTATAGCCGGGACCTATTTAACTGAAACGAAAAATAGAGCTCGCCATGAAATCTGACTAAGGCATTGCTCTTCGGGACCTATTATCCTATTATCGGGACCTATTTTCCTCTGTCCGGTACCTATTTTTCCTAGCCGGGACCTATTTAACTGAGACGAAAAATAGAGCTCGCCATGAAATCTGACTAAGGCATTGCTCTTCGGGACCTATTATCCTATTATCGGGACCTATTTTCCTCTTTCTGGTACCTATTTTTACTAGCCGGGACCTATTTAACTGAGACGAAAAATAGAGCTCGCCATGAAATCTGACTAAGGCATTGCTCTTCGGGACCTATTATCCTCCTATCGGGACCTATTTTCCTCGGTCCGGTACCTATTTTTCCTAGCCGGGACCTATTTAACTGAGACGAAAAATAGAGAGTTTCTATCAAAATCTCCCCGACAAAAAACATAACAGAAGAATGACAAATTTCCCAACATAATATAGAATATAACATAGTATTTCCCAACAGAATACATTAATATTCAAATAATGTACATGAATATCTCAACAAATACATAACTACATTAGTTATGATGATCTGGGTCAGTAAATGGACTAAGACAAGCGGGAGCTTTTGTGCGCTTTCGGGCCACCCTTTTTATTCGCATCTGCTTTCCTGTACCCTGCAGTATGTAAACATTCATATTACAACTATATACCATGTAAGTCATGAAATTTATTACTTATATATCATTTGAATAATATACACTGTTACCTGTGTTGATGAGGGGTGACTAGTAGATGGAACAATCGATGATGGAGCTGTTGGATCTAGAGGTTCGGAATAACTGGCAGGTGGAGCACTTGGAGATGCATGTGGGGAGTGACCTGCTGATGGACCTGCTGCAGATGAAGGAGGTGGATACGACGAATGTATAAAGTCCTTCATCTCATCTATTATCCGAGCCTCAGAGACTCGGATAGCTTCCATCAACCGGTTCTCAGATGCCATAATGGATGCCTTAATCCTTTCTTCCATGGCATCATAGTCATACCGGTATCCCTCCCGGTCACCCCCCGCCTCACCATCACCCTCCTCAGAACCCCTCCTTCACCTCCTTCTTCACCACCTTCCTCCTCACCACCTTCCTCATCATCACCTTCATCCTCATCATTATGTCCGAAAGGTTGTTGCGGACACAAGTCTTCCACGGATGGAACATCTAAATCCATAAAATATCGCTGCCGACTCTCAAAATCTGTCGGTTCAAGTGAAGTAAATGCTTCCATCTGCATATAAATATATAGTTTGATAAATATCACAAATATTCGATATATAGTATTAAAGTAAAAACATTCAACCTACCCGTGAAGTGAAAATGCTCCTAATCATTTTCGTCGATGGACGTCCACTGAAACTCCATCGGCAAATTCTTGGCCGGTCCTCCATTCCCTCACGAGTCCTTACTTGAGGAAGGACACGCCTCACATCCAAAATAAGCTCAAATACAAGAATCTGAAAAATAATAGTAAAGGTATTAAAATACAAATTACATTTAACTAAATTTAATTTATATGAATGTTACATACCTGGAGGACCAACGAAAAGCCAAACAGATTACACTTGATTCCCTCGTGAGCTTGTTCAGGGCTGTGCAGGGATTGGCGGAACATTTTCAATGAGTATTGATAAACAAGATTCCCCCAAGGGAAGGAATCAAATTCATCAAGATTTTCTACTATTCCCCACCACCAATGGGGCACTATTTGTCTCCGATCTATGCCCCAGATAAACTGTCCAAGCATGAGTAATAAACTCAACTTGACAGCATCAAATTGTCGCCTAAAATGACCCCTGCCCAGCACAGCCCGAATGTCCTCAAAACGAACATCGTTTCGCCCAGAAAAATAGCGTAGTTGTACACAATGCAGAGGAGGCTCATATTGATCAACATTTGGAGAATGTCCAAATTTAAGCCCCGAAATGAGGCAAAATTCTCTTCTTGTCATTTTCATTATTCCACCTCTCTCGGATAGGAACCACATTTCGTCTCTTGGTCCCCCATGTGCAATTTCTTTGAGCAGTAAATTCACTAAAAGTAATCCACTAAATGACATGTCTCGGTCTATATCCAAAAAATGACCGAGACAACTTTGTCGGAATCTGTCCATTTCTACTTGACTGCTCAGTGCATTCTCAACAATCTCTAGTACATCCATGTGATTATGCCGATTCAGCTTCGGATAGAACCATTCGGCACGAGAAATTCTTAAGTTTCGTTCCATCTGCACAAGTAAAATATGTCTCAATTAAGATACTCAATTAATATAAATATAAATCCCAATGAAGAATAAATATGTCCTGACATAATTAAATAGGTCCCGACATAATATAAAAATGTCATTATAAACTATAAATAGGTCCCTATATAGTATAAATAGTTCTGATAAACCAAAACTAAAGTGTAAATCTATTAACTAATACTTCCCAATGCATATAACAAATAAGTCTCGCATAGGCAAATAGGTCCCGAAATAAGAAAATAGGTCCTGGTATAGAAAAATAGGTCCCGGTCATATAAAAACAGGTCCCGGTAACTAATGCCTTAGTCAAATATCATGACAAACTCAATATTCCTTCTCAGTTAAATAGGTCCCAGTAAGAGGAAATAGGTCCTGATAACAAAAAAATAGGTCCCGACAAGAGAAAAATATGTCTCAGTAACTAATACATTAGCCAGATTTCATGAAAACTCAATATTCCTTCTCAGTCAAATAGGTCCCGGAAAGGGAAAAATAGTTCCCGGTAACTAATGCCTTAGTCAGATTTCATGAACTCAATGTTCCTTCTCAGTCAAATAAGTCCCGGTAAGAGAAATAGGTCCCGGTAATTAGAAAAATAGGTCCCGGTAATAGAAAAATAGGTCCCGGTAACTAATGTCTTGGTCAGATTTCATAAACTCAACGTTCCTTCTCAGTCAAATAGGTCCCAGTCATAGAAAATAGGTCCCGGTAGTAGAAAAATAGGTCCCGGTAAGAGAAAAATAGGTCCCGGTAAAATCCTAAATCACGCATTCTACTCACAGAACAATCTAATCTAGCATAAGTATGAATCAACCATGAAATTCAACCTAGAAACATACCAACCTTTGACGGGGGGCGGCAGGCTTGAGGTCGGGAGCGACTTTGGGAGCAATGGAGAATGGGGGCAAAGCGGGATCAAGGCCGAAGGACCTGGGCAGTAGATCTGGGGCCTCGGGCAGTAGCTCGACTCGGGGACTCGGGCTCGGGCTCGAGGCTTGGCCTGTGGGAGCTCGGGCTCAGGGGGCTCGGGGGGACTTCGGCTTGTGGGAGCTCGGGCTCGGGCTCGAGCTTGGGGGGCTCGGGGGGATTCCGGGCTCGAGCTGGGGCTGGGGCTGGGGCTGGGGCTAGGGCTCGGCCTCTAGGAGCTCGGGCTCGGGGCTCAACGGCTTGGGCTCGAGGGTTCCGGCTGGGGGGGGCGCTGGGGGCTTGGGCTTAGGGGCTGGGGGCTCGGGCTCAAAGGCTAGGGCTCGGGGGGCTCGGGGCTGGGGCTCAAGGGCTCGGGCTTGGGGCTCGGGAGCTGGGGCTCGGGGGCTCGGCCTCGGCCTCGATTCTCGGCTCGGGGGCTCGGCCTGTGCCTCGGTTCTTGGCTCGGGGGCTGGGGAGCTCGGGCTCCGGGCTGGGGCTCGGGGAGGCTCTGGCTCGCGGAGGGCTCGGGCTCAGGCTCGGGCTCGAGGAGGGCTCGGGCTAGGGCTCGTGCTCGGTGCTCCGTGCTCGGGCTCGGTAGCTCGGGTTCGGGAGTGGAGGAGAGAAGGAAGAGAGAGAGTGGAGGATAGAAGGAAGAGAGAGAGTGGAGGATAGAAGGAAGGAGAAGAAAGGAGGAAGAAGAAGAAGTTAGGGTTATGGGGAGGGCAATTTGGCCATTTTTTAAAAAGTGATTAAAAGGGGAGGTAAATTGGTGCTATTTTCACAACTTTTCATAACATGGTGCTACTTTTAAAACACTCTCTTCAAATAGTGCTACATAAATTAATCCCTCTAAATCATTTGCCAAAGAAAAGGGCAGATTTCTCAATTGAATGCCTATGGCAATGGTTTGTAAATTTAGTTCATGGTCTTGATGAAATATTGATGATATAGTAAAAAGAATTTAAAGTCCTTAACCATGTAAAATTTGTGTATTAAATGATCGTTTATCTAATAAAAAATATGAATTTGCGAGATTTTGGATTGAAAACCACCATCAAAATAAACCCTATCATCCATTTTGGATTAAAAAAAAAAAAAAAACATAAACCCTGTCAGCCTGCATTTTCTAATCTCCGTTTCACCCCTCGATTTGGACAAGGGATGGAGTTCTCTGCCTTCCAGCTAGCGTGTGCACTCCGCCTCCCTGTATCGCCGCCTTCTTCCACTAGCTTGCGGACCCTGCTACAACCGAGTTCACGTTCCAGTTCAAACCTGGGTTATTTTCTCGAAATCCTACGAAGAGTCCTGAGTTCAAGCTCAAGTGCTGAAATTTTTGGGTTTCCTGCTCTTACAGTTCTCACTTTTTTTTGTCGATTTTATGTGGCCAGTTCTGAGGAAGAGCATGAGCAAGGACGAACCCCTCATAGATGGGCTTCCGAAGGAATACTACGATGATGTACGTGCTTTTATTTATTTTGGTGGGGTTTTTTAAATTCATTTTTACCAATTTTCCCTCTTTGTTGCTGGTTGTCGGGAAAATCTGTGGTGGCCTTTTGCTAGTTGAATATGTGCTGAAATGGGTTTGTCTTATTTATTAGTAATTTCATAGGTTCTTCCAGTAACTGGTTGAGTATGTCTTGAAAAACATTACTAATCAAAATGAGAAGCCGCACAACAGGTTAAAGTACCCTGACAATGTGACTCATGGCACTAGAATAGGGCTGCCAGAAGTTATCTTTGCCTACAGAAAAGAGATGAGCCAAATAGAAAAATATTCAAATGATGTCCTGTCTGGTGTGATAATGTCCAGAAGCCATCCTTGACAATCGAAAAAGAAGTAAATCCTTATTGCAATGATGGGTTGTTTGGCATGTTGAGATGCCAATGGAATGTAATACCGTTAAGGTAATAATACCTTGCAAGTTCAGACCCCTCTACTTTCTGCATACGAAAATGAATTTTCGTCCCTGTTGGTTGGATGGTCCTTACACCTCTTTGGCATGCATCTCAAAGTGTCTGTGTGTATATGATAGAAAGGACTGTTATGCTTTATAGAGCATCTGGAAGGGCTTATGGCAGTAAATGAAGTGGTCTTTTCAGGCTTCAGGCTGGCATAGCGAATGTTAAGCAAACAAAGTGATTTGTTTGTGATTGTTTCGACTGCTAAATGGCTCAGTGCAGGCCAAAAGTATTTGAATTTGTTGACTAGATAAATGCAAGCCAAATGTATTTGAATATATTGACTAGAATAATGCCCAAAGATCTAGATTATATGATTGTTAATTGATAGACTGATTAATCATGATGAGAAGCTATCAATGGAATCTTGTTTTTGCCTTCCAACACAAAAACAAATTCTTACTTTGTCTTGCAGCTGTTTATGTCTTGATTTGAATATGTTTACGAGGAAGTAGGATGGAATGATCCATTAGGTCATTGCTTTGATTGTTTAAGTCGAGGCAATGACTAGAGCTTTGAGATTGAAGGTTGAGGTACCTATGCAGATTATGAGAAGTTTTTGGGTCTTCTTTGCAATTGAATCTCTCTTTCTGCCAGGAATGGCAAGCCCGTCAACGAGAAAAGACCAAGGAGCTGCATCAACTGCGTCGGGTGGAAGAGGAAGAAGAGGAAAGAAAGGTTGAGGAGTATCGCGAAATCGGATCTCGTTTGAAAGGTTATCCTGAAGATGATGTTAGAAAGGCAAGGAAGCTAGTTTCAAGCCTCATCAGAGCAGCTGAAGAAGTTGAAGAGGTTTGAGTTCAGTTATCTCTGTTTTCAATGAGGCAGATACTTAGACTTATATTATTGAATTACCAGTTTTATTTATAATCAATTTACAATGATCTTTTTCTTTACCCTGTACAGAAAATCGAGGAAGCTGCTGAGAGGGGAGAGCTCACCGAACTTGTGTTGATGGTCATATGGAATCGGCTGGATCTTGCAAGGCGTGATGTAAGTTTCTGTTGGTCTTATCTTTGTGTTCTAAGTGATGTCCACGGTCATCCCCTCACATCAGTTTTGCACCGTCATATATTTTTGGCATCCAATGGGAGTATTGAAATTATTATGCTATCAACTTCTCCTGTGAAGTTTCCATAGAATTAAGTTTGACTTTCATGGTCTTTCCTTTTTTGCAGGACGAAAAGGATGCTGTTAGAAGTCTCGATCTCTTATACAGGAGGGTTGAGGTATGTTCACATTTGGAGCAATCCTCAGTTAATTGTATTATCAGACTTGATTTATAAGTTTTTAGGAATAATTAATATGCAGCTATTCGGGGCCACTTAATGTTATCGAGCAATGATTGTTAGATCATCTAGATAAAATTATTATCTTGCTCTTTAAGATTCTGAAGGATGTTAATATATTGTACAATTTGGATCGTGGGAACTTGAGAGTTGAATTCCTTGGTGCTGGATTCATGATTCATCATCATTATTATGCATTCCTTTGTGTTTTTCCCCCCCTCTTGAAGATGACCTTTTAGGGTCTCATGTCCAGCGTTGAAGAAAAATTGTGTTTACTGTGGCATTGCATAGGTTTCATCTGGTTCAATTTGAGCAAAACTAATAAGGATTCATGGGGAAATTTATGGGACAAAAGAGATAATTCAGAGAAAATGGATACTCTATAACCGAGAGTTGGATGAGGGATCAAATCTTTGAAATGGAGAGGGAGCGAGAGAGGGAATTGCAGACCCAAAATTGTATATATTCATAATCCTTTTCATGAGAGAGCTTTTTTCTTAGCTTGAGTTAGATGTCTTAGTGTTCATTTTGTATGAGAAATTTCGCAAGGATCTCTGAGTTTATCTCAACGTGCTAGACTGAGATTTTGAAACGGGAGGCATCTCCTGCAATGAGACTGCTGAACGATCTTTTGAATATGCATGACGGGTTTGATAATGAAGGGTGGCTGAAGGAATGTAAGAAGCACATGATTAGTACCTTCCCACGGGAGGACCCATTCAGCATTCTTGTCCCTGCTGGGTTTGATCTTAATGAGGTAAACTATTTAGAAATATCTTATTACATCCTTGTTTTCCCCTCCTGGTTGAAAGGCAGATTATTATATATGGCCTCAATTCCTAGAGAATCTTGATGAACTGCTTTTGCTTTCAAGGCTTGCATGTAATACAAGCATCAATTTTTGGTTCTAGATGATTGTTTCCAGTTTCCATTTTTCTGACATTAAAAGACAAAGTGAATATAGAAAGAACATGCTCTATTATGTCACTAGTCTGGCTGAAGTTATATTGCATAAGCTTGTAATATTTTTATTGGACACTCTAGGAGAACATTTAAGGACTTGAACCAAGTTATATGTATGTGGATCATTATATTCATGATTTGACTACCTCCTGAAGAACTGAATAAATCAGTGGCAAGTTACAGGGATGTGTTTGTTGTGTTATCTTGATTATTTTTGGATGGAAATAACTTACTAGTTATTATTTAGCATGAAGGTCCGTTTCGACCTCCACTCGAAGCAGAAGATGCCCTTCTCAGAGTAGATTTTGTCAGAGAGGTCGATGCCCTCTTGCAAGAGGTCCGACAAGAACAGTCTTTACTGCAGAGTGCCGGAGGGCTTGATGCTGAATCAGTTGCATTCAGGTTAAAGCAGCAGGAGAAGCAGCGGACGATTCACCAAGTTGAAGCTCTTCTTGACTTGGCTATTAATCTCCAGTGGTGAGAATGTCATGCTCCCATTCACCCACATTCCTTGAGATGGACCAGGTTCAGCTTTTTAATCCCGGTTATAAGACTTGCTTGTTGACAAGAATTGTGTCGGGATAAATCACTGCAAAATTATCATGGAGAGTGAAAAACTGTGCTGTATGACTAGGATGTCATGCAAGTCACCGTTCCATCCAATTGTGCGGCAAAATAAAAAAACTGAGCGCAGAAACAACAGGGGAATTGTACTTTTGCTGGTAGAAGTTGTTGGTAGCAGATACAATTTTGTTTTCTTTTTCTTGTGTAAAAATGTTCATCTGTGTTCAGTGTTTGGTATTTGCAGCGACAACAGGAGATTAACCATCCTGCTCGGCCATCTTTCTTAGTTCTCTCAGCTATTCATGGGCTCTGAATCTGTGCAATGTTTAAAAATGATAAGATATAATGCGATCTACCGAACTGAACGATTTTAACCTGCTGTGAAACTGTGAAATCTTATTCTGTTTGCAGAAACAGAAGTGTCATACAAGTATGCAAACCATTTGCTTGGATATGCAACTCTTGCTTGGGTCTCAGAGCTGTGCAGGATCCATAAGAACTCTGATCCTTTATTTCGATGCAAGTTAAAAGAAAGGGAAGTGAATGAAAGAGAGAGATTTTTAAATAATAGACTATATTATCTTTCTGTACGAGTTTTTTAATGAGAAAGAAAGAAAAAAGGATGACCGTATTATTATGCAAATTCATAGTTAAATGGGCTCTAAGGAGGGAAATGGACGTAAAATCCCTTCTCTAAAATATTACATCTAAACGGGGTGAAAAATTCACTTCTTGGCTCCTTTCCCTTCTTTCACCTTCTCCAAGCAAAGGGTTAGGAAATGTGACTTTCTTAAATCTCTATGTAAGCCTCACTGGCGCCAGACAAATTGCAGGACCAAGAGTTGAACAAAGACTGCTGCTGCTGCCGCATACCTCGTTTTTCTCTAACAGAAACCTTCACCTGCCGGGCCAATTTCCATCATAAAAAGATATCATGATCGATTTCCTCTAGTTTTTAGACCTCAATAGCAAGAATGCTCACCTGATCAATTTCCCCAACAGAAACCCGTGCTGTAGCAGTAGCTTTCTTCCCCCACATCCGTGGGTCAAGCTTATGCTTTTGAGCAATAAGGCATAGGTCCTTAGATCAAATCTTGACCGATTTTTGTACGTTGGAAGGTTATCCAATGACTTGTACCGATTGTATTAGTTAATGAAATACTTAATGAACACATACACCTAATCATGGAATCTTTATAGTTCAACAATTGAACTATTTGACAAAGGTAAAATTTCGTGAAGCAATTGTTCCGCTAACAAAAAATTAAAAAATAAAAATCCTTTATGGGATGGTTCAATTTATGAAGCATAGAAATTTTTTTTTATATAAATTTAATCTCCCTTTTGAAATTTAAAGAAGAAAGGTGAAGAAAAGGAAAATCCATAGTAAGCAAAGTGTCTATAAACTGGATGACATCAGTGTACCTCAGCCTGTCCTTCAGTCCCCTTTCCTATTAAAGAACACATCCTCCTCCGATATGTACATCTGCATCTGATGTTGAAGGAATTCTCAAGAGGAGACCATAGATTACTTGGAAAGTGAAGGAATGTCCTGACGCGGGCTGTGCTCTAGTTCTCAGAGCTCCACATCAGAACTTCTCCCGGAACCGAACTTGCTGCCTCGGTTCGAGTTCCTCTTTGTGGGGACAAGCGGGTTATTCTCCTCGTCATCGATAACCAAATGCCGGTATAGATCTCCGCCTTTGAAAACGGGGTGCACGTACGCATCCTGAAGGTAGGCTTTTAGGTTAAGGTTCGGTTCGGTCGCCCGCTCTAGCGTATCCTTCACCATTGCTTCCTGAAAACGTGTTCATCATCTCAAGCTAACTATGTCTGCTATAAAGAGAGCAACTTTGAGAAGATAAGAACATGTTCAAGAAAGCCCTAAATCTAACACATGGCTTTGCTGGGAAAGATGAAAATCAAACGGGTCATTTACTAGACTTCCAATACATGGGCTTCTGGACATTTTGATCTTTTTTATTTTCCCATAACGAATAGTTTATTCTCCTCGATCCCAGTACCCATAAGCTCATGAATCCAAGTCAGTCCATGTATAAAATACATGTGTGAGTAACCTCATTATGGGTTACGCACTCAAGGGGATTAGAAGTCGTACGGACATCATATTTACTTGAGATAACTCTTGGGGTCACATTTTGATCCTCTCGTTTGAATTTTTTGGATGATTACCAATTGCTCCCAGAATTATGGGCAGAGACAATTCAATCCTAGAAATTTTGCACCAAATTTACCCCTGCAACTTCAGGAAGGACCATCTCCACTTACAGAGATGGATTTAGAGGGGTGTGCGCAGGGCGGATTAGCTTGTTTTGCACCCTTGAACCTCTTGTTTTACAGGGCGGGTTAACTCTTTTATTAAGTTTCACCTCTATTGAACAAATTTTCTAGAGCCGTCTTTGCACCCTTGAGAGCCAATTTTGAGGACCAAGGATTTGGCTTCTGTCAGGCAAGACCATGAAGGTTTAACTAGCCGAATTAGGATTTGGGACTGCTTCATCATGATCTCTCACTCTTTTTTTGATGATTAAATATAAGTATTTGCTAGACTTTCATCTAAAACTTCCGATTCAAGATCAAGGAAATTTTGGTATGCTGACCTGTAGAGGAAACTTCTTGAATGCTGACTCGAAGAGTCCCTTACAGAATATATGGAACCAGATGGTCAAGATGGGCAGGACAATGAGCAGTGGAGTTGATTTCTCTGCTTCTTCCGTGCTCAGCAGTCCCATTAGGAGCAGCTGAGATATTACCATTCCAATAATCAGACGCCGATGAACATCGGGCCAGAAAGTTGCACCACTCTCGTAGTTTTGGTTGTACACATTGATTATCTAGCAAAAAACAAACACGAGAACATGAGGCAACATAATGTTTTCTATGTCAACTGCAACAAATGATAAAACTGTACACAATTTTTTTTGAGTGTGATAAAACTGTACACATAATTATCGACCCACTTTGCAAAAAAATCCCAATTGTCTCATTCCGCATGCTAAATATCCATGGAAGCAAACTGAGATAAGATCAAAATATTGGCTGACTTACCTGGTGGCGGAAAACCATGTATGCGAAGGCAAAGAAGACAACAATGAAAGGAAGAAGAATAGGCGTAACCACGCAATAGACAAACCCCAGCAAGAAATATAATTGGATTCGAGGCTCAGAAGTGGCGAAAGCCAAGCAACCTGGGTCCATAGCCTGCTCTCTGTCCTTATCAGTCTTGACCAAAAATGTGTTCTTTAAGTGAAAGATGATCAGAGGAACCAATCTAAGGATTTCCGCGGCTATACCAGCCCAGCCATCGACCATTATGTATGTGATGAAAAATGTTGCTTTCATTGGAATAGAGACACCTGCTGTTATAGGAATCCTGAAACAGCTCCATATGAGAAAATCATGAATAGAATAGGAAGACAACAGAAACATATCTATCTGTCTTATCCTGTAATGAATTCCCATGAATGCCAACCCGGGGACAATAGATGCATATATATGAAGAGCAAGATTGAAAGAGCAACGTGTCTTTGGAATTAAAACTTACTCTGTTGGGGCCTGATGTAGGAACGTCTTAAGCTGCTGAAATGCAGTTCCTGTTATGACGCTTCCGAGAAAGACATTTACCAACACAAACAAATGATACTTTCCAGCCGATCTCCTCTCCAGAGACGAGAGAGATACATAGCCCTCTATTTTCGACATCAACATGAGAATGCTTGGAAGTAAGATGAGGAAGATCTTTAGTGCAATCCCAGGGACGAATCCTTGAATGAAGGACTTCACTGTTGGTCTGCAACATGATTATGAAACTCCACAAGATGTGAAATCAAACAAATAGATAATAAATAAAAAGTTATTCGAAATGAAATGAAAAGTCCCTCAAGGTCACCCTTGTTTTTGATACTTTTTGACATGTAAAGAACTGGTTTACACATAAAAATCCAGAATAAAGCAAGTTAATATACTTTCATCACCATCAAAAAGATATCAGGTTATGCATTTCTAGAAAAATAGATGATGAGAACTTACAGGAGGAATTGAATTGAAGAACAATAATGAGCAATTTAATATGTAAGAGGAGATGAATGATGGCACCATGACTTACTTTTCAATTAGTGGTTTTAGAAAGGGAAGAACTCTCTCGATCCACTCAATATTGGCTAGTGATTGAACAAATGCTATAGGAATCATGAAGAAAAAAGTGAGGAAAAATAGAGAAACAGCCATCAGCAATCTTCTAATGGTAAGCTCAAAATACGGTTTTGCAAGATTAGCCCAATAAACATCACGTGGCTCTGGTGCCCATTCTGTTAACCAGATTGTGGGGTTTTGTGATTGCTGAGTCTGAGCACAAACAGCTGCTCCCCATCGGCTCTTGAACGAGACAAAGGCTGCAGGAACAATAGCACTCGGATCACTTATAACCCTCTCTCGTTCAGCTTCTTCCTGCAAGAAGAAGAGTGGCCACAGAGTGGTGAAAAGATTAAAATGACTAATCCATATATCCTTTTATATAACGTCAATCACATGGGTTTTAGAATTGCAACAATACAGAAAAGAATTGCCCATGTTTGCAGCCAGCCTCAGCCTTTCTATTAAGGAAATGCCATGCTAGGTTTGTAATTTTACTTCTGCTGCTTTTCAAGAGAACAGTTGAACCGTAAGATGACACATGAGGTTTCAAAGAGAAAAAATGAATAACTAACATCTTGATGCAGAAATCATAATGACATGCTTTGTCACAGAAACAAGCCTTACCTCTTGACTTAACTTCTCAATTTCAGCAGCATAATAGTCTATTGCATCCACTTTATTTCCCCAAAGACCCCAAAATCCAGTCTGTCAACAAAATTCAGAGTTGTAAGCAGCCTTCTTGGAGTTTAGGATGATGTTCTCCCTGAAAAAGGAGAGTTTACAAATGAAAGAAGAAAAGTTAGCCCTTCTGGGAAGACAAATGGTGTGGGCAGGAGACGCTAAGGGAGAGGTTTCCAGAAGTTTACAATGTCACGAGAGACAAGGAAGTGGTAGTGGGGGAGGTGTGGAGACAAAGCGGGACTGGAGGAGTGTGGGAAATTCAATTTAGCAGACAGGCCTAAGATTGGAGCTAGAGTCCTATGTTGAGTTTTACAATCTACTGTACAGATTTAAACCTCAAGTAGGGGAGGACAAACTAAGGTAGATAGGGGACAAGGATGGGAAGTTCTCTATACAAACCTAGTACAACAAACTCCTCCCAAGGAGTGGGGCTTTGGACTTTCCATGGAAGCAAGCGTGGCAAAAAGGAGTTCCACCTAAGGTCAATTTCTTCGCGTGGGAAGCAGTTTGAGGTAGAGTCATCACGACGGATAATTTGAGGAGAAGAGGGAAGGTTTTGGTTAATTGATTCTTCCTTTGCAAAGAAGAGGAAGAGTCCATTAACCATATACTTTTGATGGACTCGGAGGTTGTGGGAGAGGGTGTACAGGAGAATGGGCATCAGTTGGATGCAAGCAGGCATGGAAAAGGAGGAACTAAACGCTTGGAACGGGATAAGAGTTTTCCAGAGAAAAAGGCCCTTGTCAGATTAATTCTCTTTTCTATTTTTTGGTTTACTTGGAAGGAAAGGAATAGGAGAGCATTTCAAGGGATAGAGACACGGGATAGATTAACAACAGATAGATGGGCAAAGGAACTATACTTTTGGTACAAAGAGGTGTATAGGGAGGGGGAATTTGGCTTTGTGAACATGTTGGTTTTTGATTGATATGTTCGGCAACTTTTTGTAAATGGCCTATTTTTGTAATTTCTTGCACCTAGTTGGTGCTCGACAGTACAATTATTTATTTAACGATAAAAAAAAAAAGGAAAGAAGAAAAGTTAGCAACTAGATCAGTTGTAACGATATAGATGATAACCTTAGTGGTCGGCTTTTCAGAAGGATTTCTTTCATACTTGTTCTGGTAGTAAGTAAGCCAATTCTGTAGGCTCTTCTTCTTCTTGACCAATGACGCGAGCTTATTTGCATTGTACACAACCTATCAATTAGCAGAAGCAAAGCAGTGTCAAGAAAGCTAGTTAAATGATGAGGCAAGACATTTTTTTTATCAAGTTGAATATTTTAGATCCAACAAAGAGAAACTTTACCAACAAACAATGCTTATGTGAGGCTGAAGTTCAGACTCTTCATTCCATCACAAATGGAAGAAAAAAAATCCTAGGCCCTCCTTTTCTATTTGCCTATGATTTTTCCAAAAATTCTAGCATTTTCCACAGGTAACTTCAGATTGTACCTGATGTGTGAGGTAGTTGTCAGGGTGATTTACACAAAAAAAGTGCTCCACATGCTCACTGACTGACTCATCTGGGTCTGGGGGAACATTTCGCACTAGAACCTGTCAACACATTCTAAAGAATCATCAGCTAGAGATGAAAGAATTTACACGAGAATCAAAGCTTGAAACAGAGGATATTGACAGTAATAATCTGGTCCCAAATGCTCTCATTGCATTAAGAAAATCAAATAAATAGCCAAACAAGAAACATGCTTAAAGGTGAACACTAAGAAAATACATTGTACTCTAGGGAATAGGAATATTGTTAACAGAAAAGAGAAATAAAATAGAAATATAAACATAAACTCCTAGGTGGTTAAACAAAGGTCAACATCACATATCAAAATTACAAATGAGGGAGCAATTACACAAGAATTTTAAATATGGACTTACAGTAAACTGATCTGGACGGCGATTCTCAGATGCTAAAAATTGTGACCTCATATTTGCCATAATCTTGTATTCATTGTACAGGACATAGAATGTCCAAAATGTGAAGACATACGCCATCACCAGATGTGCCCAAAATCTGAGAAACAAAAAGCAAAGTTTTCAAAGAAGATGGACAATAGAAATCATTTTCGCCAGTTTTATTATTGTAAAATTTCCAGAATTAATGCAAATTTTCTCCCAAAAAAAAATCCAAGAAACCTCAAGGAAAAAGTTAAAAGAACTTTGATGATGGATATGTTGTGCATGTTTTTTTTTTTTTGGTCGCCAGCCACGGTATCCAAGCAGGCCCCACCAGCGGTGAGATGGCATCTTTCAGCCAACCATACTTGACTAATCCGTTGGTCGCCCCGGGTCGCACGCCTGGCAATGGCGGGTGAGGCTCCCAAGAGGGGTGTCTGCGTACGTGAGGTCTCGAACCTGAGACCTCCTTAAGCGGCACCGAGCTGCTTACCACTCGGCCCAACCCCTCTTGGTTATGTTGTGCATGTTTACAACATAGCATCATAAAGTTATGAAACAAAATTACCAAACAAGAAAAGGGAAAACCAGGAAGAGGAGCATTTCGTACCGGTCTGATCCAGATGGGACATTTGATATTGAGAGCTTGTCAATATCACTAAAAGTTACATTTTGTGCCGTCTCTAAAAATTTGCCAGTCCAATTAACGGGCACCAAAACCACTAGAGCAAGAGAAGTGATGGGCACGAATATTTTCAACCTGCAAGTGAAGGCCTCCAAATTAGATGGTCATCAAACACCAAAAAAGAAAGAAAATGAAGCTACGATGCGCTGCATCTTTAATATCACTTCCCTGTATCTATATATTCTGCATCAATATAAAGAAATCTAAAGTTGATGCACAAAAGAAAATTATGGGTGACCTCTTTTAAATAAATACCAACCATCAGCTATGAATCAAACAAAAGAGAATGGGAAAGCAAATGCCTATGTTTCATATGTTGGGAGAGGAGTTAAGCTTAGAGAAGTCATTCACTGGAAGCACCCAGTGGATAATGAAAAGTTTGGAGCTATAAGGCATACCCAAGAAGGTAAATCCGAATGAACGCAGTAGAATCAAGGCCTGCATGCTCGATGAGCTCAGGTTCTGGCATTTTCAGAGCTGCTGGCATCCAGTTCAAAAATCTTATGTAGGTTCTTATGTCCAAGTTGACAAACTGCTTGACAAATGCTCCTGAGCGTCTTGGGCTGCCTCTTATTCCCTTGAGGTACCATTTTGGGAAGTACACTCTATCATTTATGGGTTGCAGCCGCAATATGGCGAAGGCCACCAGAAATGCAAATGCTGATAGAATATTGATAGCGGCTGACACGCCAATGTCTTGGAGGTTGGCCATTGGATTGTGTTGAGATTATCAGCCAATCACCTAAATGAAAAAAAAGCGCAGCATATGAGGACGGGCAAATTATTATTTCCCAGTATATATGTCGCAATTCCTTCCACAGCTATCATATAACTAATGTATAAACATGCATGGTGCAGCAACCCTGAATTTTTCTAGCAGTAACATTCCATAAATTAATATTTCCCCACATGAACATCCTAATTTAATTCCAGCTGAACAATTAGACAGGTCTTTTAGAATTTCCTAAATATAATAGCCATTTCTTAAGATTTAGTTCCCGTATTTGCTTTTACATTATGTAAGAATAAAAACAATGTAAGACCCATCCATTTGCTGAAGCATCTAATCTAATCCAATGACTGTCCATATTAAACTTAGAAACAGATAAGAGAATATGGTAAATTCGTCTGCATGCAGAATAAAATAGATCACATGGTAGAATTAAACTTTATGTTTTTCCACTAGTACACCAGATTAATTGTTTTTTAAATCTATACATCCAGAAGTTCAACGGATCTTGACTAATCTAATTAATGTTGAGTGGGCCCATTAGGGTCCATTTACAAGAATCGAAACAACCTTAGGAGAAAGATTCATCCTACCATATCAACTAATCCATTCTGGTGATAAATGTTTTTAGTTTACAAATTTAATGTCAAAGGATGCAAAGGTCAATAAGCAGTCTAATTCAAGGAGGGCCAAATCAACTAGTGAACAACCATATAAATGTGTGTGAATAGAAACAGTATACTAATATATGTCGTAATTGGTGAGAACAACAGTATAGTAATACAAAAGACAGGAAAGAAAAGAAAAACTTGTCATAGATGTGATGCCTGAGACTCTAAAACAAAATCTCATCTGTACCTCAGAAAAATTTAAGCAGGAGAAGCTGCACTTGTGTTCCTCGACAGAATCACCCCCCTTAACGCTAGACCAATTCGATTAAGAATTTCAATAAACGACAATGAGCAAGTGAATGAAAGGAAATGAAGAAAACTATATTAATTATAGGCCTAGAGCTCTTTAGATTCTGTGTTTCATTGGCGAGAAAACTGAGAAACAGAGTAAAGAAGACGAAGCCACAATATTCCTCGTCAAAGGCTTCCAAGAAGAAGAAATTCCTCCGTGACAGCTGGTTTTTCAGGGATCAATCAACGTAGAATACCTTATTCCTGCACTGTGTTGCTTCAGTAGTATCGATCCTCCGAACCCAGACCTCTGCCATGCAAAGGAATATGACGGGAAAAAGAACCGAGCATGATCAGCTCAAAAACAGAATGTCTTACGCTCATACGAATCATACACGAAACCACGAACCAATCGCGAACGAAAGAGAGCAAACGCATAATCACATCAATCAGAGAGGCAAAGTTGTTCTCTGACTCCCTGTTTCGCTCGCGAGAAAACCGAGTAGCAAAAAGAATTTAGGGAAAAAAAAAGCCATAAACATCTGCACAGGGAATTTTTCATAGTGTATCTTCACGGAGATTCAACTCAGATTCCGCGTCGCCATACCTGCCTTCGAATGAATCGCGCTCGCGGCAGAGAATGAGAGGCCAGAGCCAGCGAATGCGAGGTTCTGAGATCGAGGACAGTAGGGTTTCTGCTCTGTGTAGAGAGAGAAACAGAGAGGGGATTGAAGTGAAGAGTGGGAAGACAGAGAGAATCCACGTCGAGTCCCCGTGAAAATGGAAGCTGGGGAGGGAGCCGTTGATCGACGGGGTGGCCGGTGGAGGATCGGGGAGGATCCATATTTATAGTAACGAGTTTCCCGTCCTCGTCCTCCTTGCCACCACGTCGGGCGTGACGAAAGGACGAAATTGCCCCTATCCATGTCACTCCCCCTCCCGCGCTTTTCAGTGTTTCTCCTCTCCCTCGACAAGATTTATCATAGGGATAATTACGTGAAAACAACCAACGCTTTCGCTGATTGAAAAATCGAGCACGACGTTAAAATTGTTTTTTCCTTAAACTACATCATATTTAAAAATTTTTAATTTAGTAAAAAAATAAAACTCATTTAATAATCATGTTGAAAAATTTATATAATTTTACTTTTAAATTGTAAATAAAGAACAATCATGACAAGTAAAATTTTCTCTCTTTATAAGATGATTCAACTTAAATCTAAATTATTCCTAATCATAGAGTATTTAGATGATTGGTATGCACGTAAAAAAAACCCTTACAGGCTGTTATATTATAATTCAAATGTTATATATGTTTACCACCCGGTGGTCTATTAGTTCACTAGATAATACAGTGGAACTCTTATATATTTAGTATTTTTTTACAGTTAAGTCATATAAGTTTAAAAATAGTTAATTCAGTCTTTTAAAATCAGTTATGTTATACTTTCAATCCAAATCATCACTATTTTGCTAATGTGAACTTCACGCTGTTAACAAAATCTTTAATAGAAGAAAGGCAATTTGAACTGAAAGTATAACAGAATTGATCTTATAGGATTAAATTGATTATTTTTAAACTCATGGGATTCAACTGTAAAAGATACCAAGCATCGGAGACTTTCAGTATCATTTTCCCGTTAGTTCAGAGTTCACATTCATGTGATTTGGTGAGATTAGATTACATGTTAAAATCTTACTCTGAGCAACATTGCTAAAAAGTTTGCACTCGGGCATTGGCGGCCTATGTTGGATTAATGTATTCATTCTTCTTGAATGGAGGTCGCATATAGAATTGCTCGTTCTGCTACAAAGGTTGTGAGACAACGTCTTTTTCAGACACTGTTCTCGGATAGTATGCTAGTCTGCTTGTCGTGAAACCCTATAATATATCTTTGACAGTGTTACATTGACCGGTCAGTATTAGTACCGATTGTTCAATTCATCTGATATGCTCTCGATTGACCATGAAAATTCGAATATTACGTAGTGGAATTGCCAAACACCACTGCTCTGCCCTCCTTTTCACCGATAAGGAAATGTTATATATGCTCTAAATTTGTCATTAACATAATTATTACACCTTTAATCCATTTATTATTTGTTCTGTATTATTACATACGGGCAAGCAAGACCCTCTCTCTTTTTGGCCAACACAGGCAAGACTTAATTCTCGTACCGTGTCCTCAATTTCCAGTTTTGGAAACAATAAATAAAAAAGATTATCATGTATTTCCACATTTGGAAATATTCAATCGAATATAATTTTTCTAAAAACTAGATGATTTGGACAATGGAAATATAATTAAACCAGCTGTAAATAAGTGTCTAGAAATATAACGCAAATAATTTGGTGCAGTAATTATGATAAACTACCCACAGTTTTCTTGGAAATTCATTTAATTCCATATGGGAAACTCGATTTTCATACCGTGTGAAGATCGAAATCGAGTGTTAAAGTATCATAAATGGATTGGTTATGCCAGTGGAAATCTCTTCTCTTAAATAAGATTTTGGGTTCGAATCTTTTAAATGGAACAAATCTACTTCGAGAGAATTTTACTCATAGTAAGCACACTTGACTTGAACTTGATTAATTAGAGCTTGTTTGGCTTCTAGATAGCATTGGAACAGTACAAAAAAAATCTCAGTTTCAAAATATATATCTGTTATTATATCGGAGGAGTGGGATTAGTTGGTTTCACTGTTGAATTCTCCGAAATTTATTATTATTATATATGAGCAGTGAGACTAATTAGTCTCGCTTCTAAATTTCTCAAATTACTCTCGACAAATTTATTATTATATGGGAGGAGTGGAGTGGAGTGGAGTTAATTAGTGTCACTTTTAAATTCTCCGAAATACCATTGATAAATATATTTTTAACTAATGGAAAAAAGACAAATCAAGATGAAAGGGTAAGATCACTCATATAACTATAACTACCGAATAAAATTATAACCACTTTCTGTATCTGATTTTTAGTTATATATTTTATTTATTTACTTATTATATACTTTTTCAAGAACAATTATATAAAAAAATTAATACTCCATTATTAAAGGTATAAATTTGCAATCGATCATACAATGAATAATTTTGTTGACATCTAATATATATGTGTGGAATAAGAGAGGGAAGAGAAAGAAAGTAGCCAGTTACACATTAGTGAATTTATCATCATTCTCTTTTATTAACCTAATAAATACTAAAAATAAAATTTTATATGTTAATGTATAATTTGGAATTGTGAAAAAGACACTAAAGATGGGAGATGCTTTTGTATATAACATATAGATATATAAATATAAAGAACTATATACATATCTATCTACATTACTGTATACAAATATATAGGAAGTTTGGTATCTTTTTAGTTTTTCAAATTCACCCTTAATATAATTTACATATTAAAATTTATGACATATATCTGATTTCTAAACTAAGAGTTAAACAGTGATTTCATTCATTTTTCTCTCACCTCACATACATAGTCCTAACAACAAAAATCTTTCATTAACTGCTCAGATTTTCATATCTCACTTCATATCTATAATTTTAAAAGCAAAAATTCATCACATTTTTTGAATGAATAATTTGAAATTGTAAAAATAAAAAAGTAAAATTGATATAGTATACTGATAAAAATTGATAACGTTCCCTTTACTACTATAAGTTAACAAATTTTAAATGAATTACATTGTAATAAGTTATAAATAAATTATATAACTATACGGACTCATCACAGTATTTTACATTTATTTATTTTTATTTTTTTCGTGCGTATCACTGATCTGTGTCTAGTAATATATAATAACTAACATGAATCAGTTGAAATGATTTAATTTTTCTTTTTCTTAAATAAGATATCATATTCAAATTATTTATTACATATACATTTTCTTCCCCATTTTCGTCAAATAATAAAACCCATGGACAGCATGCGCAAACTCTACTGTGTGTATATAAGGACCGGTTTGGTCATTTACTAGAAGCTTATTTTGTTCCACCTATTTGGAGATGTACATTGATCTTGCACATCTATGAATTAAAATAAAAGTTAAATATTTGGATATTTCCATGAATTCATTGCTGGGAATATGCAGTCAAAAATGTAATATAATATTAATATATTTTTTTTAAGATTAAAAAGTAATTCGTAGATGATCATAATCATCACACGGTTTGGGGAAATATCAGCCACATGCGAGTAAGTTGGTGTTAATCATCTGATTAATTATCTTAATTATTTTTCTAATTTAATAGATCATTTTTAATCATGTCATTATGAGATGAGACTATTTAAGATTTTTTTTTTTCAATTAATAGCTGACATCCGGATCCTGAGGAACATTCTATGGGAAAGCATTTTTAACAAAAGATTTAGTGTTATTTGCTCAGAAAAACACGAATTATCTAATAATTTCTCAATCTATCATGAACTATTTTTTTGCCAAGAAAATCACGAACTATGTTCTGTTTTCCCTGATGTATCACGTCGTTAATTTTGACCGTTAATTGTTAATTTGTATCGTTAAATTTATTGATTGTCCAAACAGAGTCTGACTTGGTATCACACGTGTAATCCATTTGATCATAAAAATAGATAACATCTATTTGTATATCTATTTGCACGCCCATCCTCATGACAAAACAGAGAATTTGATAATAGTTTGTAATTTTTTATTATCAAATGGATGCCACGTTAGACTCCATTTGCAATATCAGTAAAATTAATGATACTTATAAGCAATTAACAGATAAATTAATGATGCAGTAGATTAGAAAATTCTTGAATAGTTCGTGGTTTTCTTGACCAAAAAAAGTTTGTGGTAAATTGAAAATTTTTTAAATAGTTGGTCCTTTTTTGGGCAAATAGCCCAAACATTTGTATTAAAGAAGACATTATGAATAATCCATAAATTATTCATCGGGTACACTTATCAAGAGAAAAATCGAGCATATCGTCCCCCAACTTTTGATTGCGTGATTCATACTTTGGTCATTCACGCAACTTGTCTCTCATGTTAGATTAAACCGAAGAATAATAAAGAGTTTATAAGAGAATTTAATACCATTATCTAAAAACTTAGCATTTTAGATCGAAACAGACTCAATTTTGACGTAAACCTAGACTCGTACTCGGTAGTCTCTAATCGATGTAAGCCCGTAAACTCGGCAGTTTTCTCCAAGTCCAGTCATCTGTTTCACCAAAGGTCTGCTTACAAACAACACATAACTCAATGCGTTTTACGTGCGGAGTCGGTTTATTTCCATTTGTAGTGAACGGGTTATGGGAGATCATTCTTTTAAGGGTAATATTACTGAATATATTGCTTATATTTAGTATTCAAATTTAATTTTCAAGTACTAAAGAATATAAACATGCAGTTTCGGAAAGGAATTTCGCTACGAAATATTATTAGCTTTTAATTGAAAATAATTTCGATAATTTATTTTCAATTCATGTACGATGTGTTAGTGAATCAGCACTGTTATGCTCATGAGGGACAATCCTGGTAGTAGGATTTTGGGAGGTCTTCTAAAATCTCCTGTGTTCAATTCCTCAAAGGCCCATTCTTCATGAGTGGGGGGATTTATAACCCTCCTGCCCGTTAGGGTCGCTCGGCTTACCCGACGCATGTTGTTTGTGGGTTATTACGTGTGCCTCGAAGAGGAGACGTCGCAACTGATATCTCGGTTATAAAAAAAAAAAATCAGCAGTATTATCTAAAATTCTTGTAAAGAACAATCCACTCCTTTTACTAGTTAATGATCGTATTAACTAATTTATACAGAGAAAGGAAGCTTGGGGGCAGTGGGAGTGCATCTCGATCCGAAACAAAACAATTCAGCGTCCAATTTGTTAGAATCGTGATGGTTCCGATACTGTCTGTCGAGTCTTGAAATATCTCGAGCGAGACGATAAAATAAAAGATTTAGAAATTCAAAGGAAAATGACCGCGGACAAGTCAAAATATCCTAATGGATCAAATCAGGAGATTACAGTTTTCAAGGATACCACCGATCCCAAGTCTCGTTGCAAACTCTACACAGAAAAGAGTAACAGCACAGTCTCTAAAGTTTTCATGCCCTTACGTTATCGATAAGTTTATTAGAAAGATTTCTCACTAGACTCTTATTCGGACACAAGGTTTTCACGACATCAAGGCATACCTTCGAAACTTGTGTAAGGTCCTATTTTTATATATAAGTCCTAGAAAATATTTTTTGCATATATTTTCTAAAATAAATATATTACGATATTTAGGAAATCATATCCAAACAAGAAAACAATATTCACAAAATCTTCTAAATATCTTCCGAGGGTCCATTCAGGATATTCTGTATTTCCAACTGCGGTCTTGGCTGTTAATCGTTGTTCGCACGTATCTTGCACCATAAACTTGATTTCCAACTCATTCCTCAGATCTTCCAGTCTTTGAGTTTCGGATTATGACGAGATATCCCAACACAATTATCGTCAGTGGACTTTTCGTATCCTCAAACATATACATAAAAAAAAAAACATGATATATCAGGAAAAAAAAGGAGTGCTTGCAAGTAGGAAAGCTCGGCTTCGGCCATTTTAACACGATGTGTTTATTTTGCCCGAACTCATGCACATGATAGATTTACATGTTTTGGCAAGTAATGTGTAAAATTCATGTGTGTATGAACTCATCAAGTGCTTAAGAGCACGAGAGGAGATTCAAAATACACGACCTCGTAAACTACTTAACGGTTACACACACATCCTATCTATTCGAGCCAATCCTTAAGGGTTCCGGTTCCTTTTTTAGTCCAAGCTGGCACAAGAACTAGAATATTCTATTATTACGTTGAAGGACACATGTAATTTGTCTCACTTTTAAAGTTCCAAAGCTATCATTGATAAGTAAAAAAAGAAATTTATAAAACGAGTGAAAGTATAAAATCACTTTTAAGAGTATAACTATTACTAACTACTCTATCAATTTTTTCCCTAATTATAGGTTCTATATTCATTCATGATAAACTATATAAAAATAAAATTTGTTGGAAAAATTAATATAAATTTGTGTAAAATAAAAAGGTATATAATTTAATAATCAATTGCATATTTGACAATTTCGTGCTTAGCACGATCTGCGTCCAGTTATATTTATAAAAATCCCAAATGAGAGCCAATTTCATAAAATTTAGTATTTTATTTTTCTATTTACTGGCATATGGAATTTTCTTTTGGGCCGTATTGGGCCACCCGTAGAGCTCAAGTATTAGCTATAACGGACGTCCATTTTACCAAGCCCACAAAACCAAATTGACTGAAACACGGGGGGAAAAAATGGAAAACGATGCCTAAAAATTCAACAAAACTTGACTTCTAAACAGTAATTCATCAAATCAACACGTTAAAGATTATTATTGACCTCTAACCAAAAAAAAAAAAAAACACGTTGAAGATTAGATAAACACGAAGGAAGAAAGAGGGTGTGGTGGTGGGGTTAAACAAAATCCCGGCTGCCACAGCTCCCACGAGATCGCTCACAGTACAAGAAACCGTCGGCAATATTTTCGGAACAGATTAGAGTTCACGTTGTCTTAGGATTTGTTTGGATGAGTGAAATAGGATAGGGAATAGAATACCTGTTCCAGTGAATCAAACAATTTCATCTAGAATATTTATTTTGATTGGGAATGGGTATCCGGATTAAACGTGTAATACGATTCGTTATTGTGGAGTAGGGAATAGCTATTCCTTATACGGAATAGGCATAAATTATCAAAACTACCATTGAATATTTCAGCACTTACCAATCGCTCCATCCCTCTACCACCGGTGGCGCCGTCAACCTCCTCGACCCTTCGCTGAGCCACCCTCAGCCTCGACCAGCACCTGCAACCACCATCGAACCACTAGAGGCTCACAATCGAACATCGACCAGTCACCTTGGCCACTACCGAGCCTCGACTGGTGACCTGGGCTCGCGACGTGGGTTGAGTGGGTTAGGGAGGTGGGTCGCCTGGGCCAGCGAGGCGAGCTGCCTGGGCTAGTGAGGTGAGTTGCCTCGGTTCATGAGATTGGTTGCGTGGGTTGTCGAGGTCAATTGCGTGGGTTCGCGGTGTGGGTCACGTGGGTTCAAGAGTTCGGTCACCTGGCTGCATGGAAAAGCTTGAGGTGTCATTGGCTGGCTGGCGACAGGGCCAGTGTGGCTCGGGGGTTTGGGCTGGGGGTGAACAGGAAGAATATGAACAGTGAACGGCACGGTTCCCGACCTTTTTTTTGTTTTTATTTTATTATATATATAATAATAACAATAATAATATAAAAAATAGAAATAAGGGTATTTTCTCTTTTTGTTCTTTAATAATCTATTCCATACTATTTTATTCTTTTCAACCAAACAATAACATTATTATTCTTCATTTAATTATATTCCTTATCTATTCCTTTTCACTATCCATTCTATTCTCTATCTATTCTATTCTTGGATGTCAATGAAAGGAGAGAAATGGAAGGGAAGGGGATGCAGGGGATGGAAAAGGAGGGGAATGGAGGAAAAATATTTATATCATTTGAGCATATTATAATAAGGGAAATGAATGTGAAAAATTTACTTTGCAAGCATATAAATTTTTATTAATAGACAAATATATCTATATTCTTATATTATACGTCCAAGTTCATTAAAAAAATTAAATTCTACACATCACATGACACGTATTCACATAAATAAGACATTTTTTATACCAAAAAAGCTAATAATACAAATTTAATATCATTATAATCTCAATCAGAGCGAAGAATATATTTTTAATGTAAAAACTTATAATTTTTCGTAAACCACTAAACTTCTTAAAACCTTTAGTTGTTTGACTCTTTTTTAAGTGATGACCAACAACACTTATACTCTCAAAAATACACGTTGAAAAGTGGTACTATATATATTTATTAATTTCACAATTAGGTAATTTTATTTTAAAAGAATTTTTATAAGTTATTTAACTTCCATTCAACTCCAAATCAGGGGTACAAGGAAATTGGGTTTTAGAGAAAAATCGGAATGAAAAATTCTCCTCCATTTCCTTTTCCCTCTATTAAAATTACATAGCTAAATAAGGAAAAACGATTCCTTCCATTCCCCTTTTCTCTTCTTTTACCCTTATCAAAATAGACGCTTATATTGAGAGATTCTCTATTTTTATAAATTTTTTTTCAATCTCCATTTTTATAATTATAAAAATAATTTAGAGTAAAAAATATATTTCTTATTATTAAAAAAGTCAAGAGACCTTTTTAATGTTAAATTTGATGTAAATGACTAAATTAAACAATATTAAAAAGATTTAGGATTATAATTAATACAAAAAATTTTGGGTCAAATATGAACATAATTAGACAGGTTGAAGATCAAAATCAATTTTTTTCCTTTATTTTATCATATTAATCCCAACTTGAGGTGAAAAAAAATGGGTTTTGAATTTTTTCCTTCTTTTTTTTGGTAAAAAGATTTTTCGAAATTTTCTAACCGATAGCTCCGGATTTTTCGGTTGTTTCGAATTCTGGCTTTTTTATTTGCATTCAATTCATTTCGAATTCGACCTTGTCTTTTACGCGGCCGCCTAAATGTTATACTACTACGCACCCGGCGCATTTTAGTCAGCCCTACGCCTATTATCCTACGCATATCGGCGCACGCTAGCTCCGCCCTCGATCTTACCGGACTCATATCTGCGTCTTCCACTAAAACAACCCTCCAGTCTCTCTCTCCCTCTGTCCCTCTCCGTCCTATTAGGGTTTCCGCAGACACTTCCTCTCAGTCCCGTCTACCCCTCTCTATCCTTCGGATCTCCTCAGGGTGAAGGAGCGTACAATCTCAGCGGTCTCCGGCGTATTCAATGCCAGCAATTGGCGCCGCCTTGCAGTTCCTTGAGACCCCTGCACCTAGTGTGGCGAGCGGCTCGGGCATATCGGCCTCTCAATCGTAATTGCGGCGGTGGAATCCCTTTTTTGATTAGTGCGGTAGTCTTGTGACTCTCGGATGGCGCCCGGCCGCAGGAAGGGTTCCAGCAAGGCTGCCGCTGCAGCTGCCGCCCGCCGGCAGTGGAAGGTCGGCGATCTCGTGCTTGCCAAGCTCAAAGGTTTTCCTGCCTGGCCTGCCACGGTTTGTTTTCCTATTTTGCTATACCTCTTTTCGTTCGTCTGAGCATTTATCGGTGTGAATTTCGGCAACAAGTTTGCTTCTTGCTTGCTGCCCAGTCGAACGTTTTGTGGTCAGACCAATCCAATTCTTGAGGACCTTCTTTTGGTTTCCGTTTTGTGCTTGGGACAACTTATTGCCATACATGAGTTTAGAAAATCCGATTGTGCTATTTCAAGGCCAAGAGACTCTGGTTACTTCGCTCGGGGTACTGTTACCACTTTGACCAGAGGCTTTCTATTTCTTGGGTTGGTTTCTTGGATCTTTGCTATGGCGTCTGCCCCTATTTAATCTGAATGTTTTTTCAATCTCGTTGTGTCGACTCATTCTTTCGGGTTTGTCGTAATGTTGTACTTTGGGATTTTGCAACTCAGCATCATAGTTTGCTAATGGTTTCTTATATGCTAGATAGATAAAAAAATTCGTTATACATTTTTGTTTAAACTTTAAAGAAACTTATAAGGTGATCCGTGATGTTTATTGTTTATATATGGCTGTATATATTAAATGGAAGATCATGCGATTAGTCCAAATGCTTGTTGAAGATGTCGACCTGGTGCAAGTTATTTTTGTTCATCTACATTCTGTGATGACCTGTTCTTTGTGTATCGACACTGCAAATTTTATTGCCTACAACAATAAGTTTTTTCCGGTACTTGATGCACTGTCGTCATTCAGTTGTGGTCTGTTTTATCTAGATCCTTCTGCTAATTACTTTTTCCGCTCGTGGCATAGGTAAGTGAGCCAGAAAAATGGGGCTTTTCAGCTGATTGGAAGAAAGTACTTGTGTACTTCTTTGGAACACAACAAATGTGAGCTCTCTGTAAAAATCCGTAGTTTGAGTAGCAGCAATACATATGTGGAATTTGATTTCACTGTTTGCATGACCTATTTTCTTAGAAAATTGTTCCACTTGGTGCAATGTTTCACTATGTCTTTCATAAGTATATCAAAGAACAAATATACTTCATTCACCAAGTAGAACATCTGGCTTATTTTTCACAACAGTTATGACCAGGCCTGGTGATATTTTAACTTTTGTAGGTACTGATAGAAAGATTTTTGCATGGATGATTATGATGTCATGCTGCTTTCTTTATTTTTAATCTTACTTATGCACAGGCCTTCATATTTGTTGTCTCTTGTTCTCTTTCGCCGTTGAGGCATTTTTGTCCTATCTGTTTCTTTCTTTTGTTTGGCAATATTTATGCATTTAATGTTATGCATCTTGCTTTCATTTGCATCTAGGCATTATTCTATTATTTGTGTCTTTCATTGTTTTTGGATCAGCCTGAACTGTGCTGATCTATCATTTTTGCTATAAATTTCTTATGGCAGAGCGAAAATTAGTGCAAGATGGTACTAGCAAAAGATATTACAACCAAGTTCTTTTCATTATGCTTGCTCTTGGATTTGCTCATAAAATCCTATTTCTGCTGAAGTTTTCTGTTACCGTCTGTGTTCTCTAAACTCTTGTATTGGGACACTTCAGAGAGAAATGAAGTTGTTCCTTTGACCCATTGGATGACCATGACCATGGTACTCTTTTGAATGCCTTTTTCTTTTCTGTTGTTCTGGTAAGAATCCGCCTGGAGTCTTGGACGAATAGTTGTTTATTTTCCCGTTTTATCAGCAAAGTCTACTTGTTGCAAGAGATCTCACACAGGAATACATGTAATAGAATTACATTTTTTGGACAATTACTAGTGTCATACGTACATGCGCGTTAAACAATTGCAAAATTGTGCAAATCTGTAAGTTTCCTTTCTTACCTATTATTGATCTCTAACTTCCAAGCTATGGAGACCTTCCACTCTTATCTTGAAACAATGGCTTTTAGTTGCTCTCTTGCCTCAAATATAGTATGAGGAATTATTGAGGTATGCATGCCTAAGAGGCTGGCCATTTTTAAAGAAATCGAGGCAAGACAGCAGTTGGAAAAGAACTTGTTTGTCACAATTAACAATATCAGATTCTTAATATTAAAGTTGGGGACTTAGGTACCTTTATATTAGGCACCTTTTCCTTTCCCAATGTAAGGCTAAGAGTTACTAAAGTGGCATTTAATTTTTTCCTGTCATTTGTTCTCATAAGCAACAACTACAGAGATCCTTTTCCTTAACTTTTATGTTGTGTATATCAACTGTTATAATTTCCTACATTGCAAAAAGTACAATTTGCTGCTCAGTATGACCCTAGGGTTATTTTCCTTGGAAACATCCCATTTAAAGAAGATTAGCCATAATTACAAAATGCTGAAGTTCTTCCTCGGCCTATTGATGGTCGTGATTGTCTATATCTCGCCAATTACTTTTTTAAGTACCTCACATATGAAGAAATTTGATGGCGATTTTTATTTTTCGCGAATCTATTGGGGCAATTTTCAATCAACAGTCATAGCAGCCAGGTTAACTTTAATGCATGTTGCCGTGAAGCAAAATGCCTAAATGCCTATGCATGTAGGTTGAGAGTGAACGGAGAGGATTTATATTTGAGAGTATTTTAGGGGTTAGTTGATCAAGTGGTGTTGCATTGTCGATTATTGTAATAACTAATTCACTACTGTCTTCCATTATGCATATCCATTTCGTTCGAGGAGCTGAAGGATTTTTTTTTAATATAAGTGGAAATGGGGATGTTAATTATCTTTATTCTTTTCGTTTTCTTTGATTTTTGAGGGGGTAGGGGAGATCATTATAGATCTTGTATGGATAGTTTATGTGCAATGTAGAAGGCCGTGATTTTTGACTTCCAGTACATGTGGCACTATATATTTTTAGGTCCTTATGCTTTTTGGATGTCATGATTGCTGTTATTTGGCTCAAGCATGTAGAAGAAAATACCTGTTGTTGATAATATTATCCCGAGACGGAAGATTATAGTCCTGATCTTAAAATTTGGGAGCGTTCCTACGAGATTCAGCTGATTAAAGTGGTGGTTAATAGTTTTTGTGCTTGACTCTTGATCTTGTGGGCTATGAATTTGGTTTGCTTGGTTATTTCCTTTTTACGAGGGCTTTGCATTTGCTGACATGTAGCTAAGCTTAAAGAAAGCAATTATAGGATTGAAGTTGAAATTATATCATGAGCTCTTGAATTGTCCTTAATTACATGTATGTCCTGTTTTATAGAGCATTTTGCAATCCTGCGGATGTTGAAGCATTTACAGAGGAGAAGAAACAAACTCTCTTGGTGAAACGTCCGGGCAAGGGGGCTGATTATGTGCGTGCTGTTCAAGAGATTATTGATATGTATGATAAGACAAAGAAGCAGGAACAAGTTGATGATTTGAACTCTGGCACTGAAGTTACCGCTGCAAACTGTGAGAAATCAGTGGGGTCATCTCCCAAATTGCAGTTGAAAGAAGTATCAGAAGCTCCTGCTGAAACATCTGATGCACAATCAAAACCTTCAAATTTAAAAGTTAAAACTGATTGCAACGGGCATCCTGGCAGAGAGGCCAAAGTTCCTGCTCAGGTTGATGATTTACATGTTGGGCTAGAGGCAAAGGAACAGGTTCTATGTACCTACTCATTAAGAAAGAAATCTGGAGGCTCGCAGGTTGAAAGCACTGTTTCTAGGAGAAGGGTGCCACCAGTTAGAAGATCTAGAAATTCATCAAGGGCGGAATCTTCCAGACTCGATATATCATCTAATTCAGCCCAAGATGCTGGTTCACTAAAAGGTAGATGGACTAGGAAAATTCCAGATATCTCTAAAGGGGATGACAAGGTTTCCCCAACCTCTGTTCAAAATGACAGCGTTGAGGACAATGGCTCAGAAATTGTGTCCATGGAGAGTGACAGCACTAGTTTCAATGATGGTAGTGCTGCAGATTCCTGTTTTAAACCAGAACATTATGAGATTGTTACTGATTGTGTTGAGGGGGAGATTGAGTTGAAGAAAGGGCTTGATCTCCAGATAAATACTGTTCTTAAAAAGAAAAGGAAACCAAACAGAAAGCGAGTGATTTGCGATGCTGCGGAGCCTTCTTTTAATGCATGTAATGGGACAGCCACAGATACAGTTGATTCTGCTGGCCAAGATTCTGAGAGTACATTTGCTAGGACCAGTGAGAGTTTCCCGAAGGATGACGGAGATGAGCATTTGCCCTTGTTGAAAAGGGCGAGGGTAAGGATGGGTGAAATTTTATCCAAAGAGGATGAGAATAACGTTACAAGTTCAAAAGAGGAAGTCTTGAAGGAGATCCCAGAAAACTCATCAGATTTGAATCATAATAGCTTTCATGAAGAAAAAGTTTTGAAGGAAGTTGAAGTGAATGCACCGGGACATAATAATGATGTCACTTCTCATGCAGAACAAGAGATCTCAAAGGAAGGCCCTGTGCACGAGTCACTTAACGGCTTATCTTTAAATCATGATCCTACCAGTCCATGCATTAACAGAGAGACCTCTGACGGTGTTTCAGAAGATTCTACTGAGTTATCGGACCAACTGCCTTCCCTCTGTAAACTTTACAAGAACCAATCATATGTCTCTTCAGCGGATGGTGAGGCTGCTTTACCTCCATCTAAACGTCTTCATCGTGCTCTTGAAGCTATGTCTGCCAATGCTGCACATGAGTGTCCGTCATCTCATGGAGCCTCATCTGTTCTGCGGCCAGCTATTAGCAGTTTCTCTAGTCAGAGATCTCCTTGCATTGCTACAGCTTGTGAGACTGGCAATGTCTTGATGCAACATGTTCCACATTTTGATTCAAACCATGTTTCTGATGTTAGAATTTCCCTGTCCCCTGTCCATTTAAACAAGAAAATTTCGAGGGAATCTGATACTGTTGAGGAAATGGATTTCTGTGAACCTTCCATTGAAAGACCTGAGAGCCCACCGAAGTTGGAAAAGATTTCAAGTTTTATAGATGATGTAAAGATTGTCTGCACTTCAATGTCTGAGATTCCAGTTGATGAGTCTCTAATGGAAACACAGAGTACGAGGACTCTGTCTACTACGAATGAAGCAAGGGAGCCTGCTTTGAGGTTGAGTCACGCTTTGCATGAGCCTTCATGTACGGACGATGAAACAAATGCTGCCATTTGTGAGTTTGTAAATTCTAGTTCTAGAGAGAAAGGTGCTGAAAGACAGCCTGGTCCTCCAGAAAGCACCAGTAGAAGTCCATGCTCTGTAGCAGAGGTTGAAAAAATCCCTGCAATTTCTCCTGAATGTGATATTGAAGCTCTCCAGAGAAGTTCACCATATAACTCTGAGAATGGTGGAAATGGACAAATGAGAGTTCCTTGTGGATGCAGCAGCCAAGATGACATCATGTATGTTTCATATACCCTTGCTCATTGTTTTTACATTATCAAATGAACAGTGTGTAGTCTCCTTTGTTTTCTGTCTGAATAGGAGCTTTTGTTTCAAGTGCTTAAAGATGTTTCTCCATCCATTTGATTTTCCAGTATTAGTTTATCAATAGAAAATGGTAAAAAAGTTACTTAGGAAATTCTAGTTATTGCTTCTATTATTTTGGTATCTATTTGCTTGATATTGTGAACCATTTTATATCTTCTACTATCTTTTTGTGGAAAGTATTCTTGAATAGTTTTTTTGGTATTCTCAGTATCTTGACATGTTTTTCAGGTGCCACATAAATGAAACCAGATGTGATCAGGTCATGAGGGAGAATAATCATGTTTCCTGTTCCAACTCTGATTTGGATAACAATGATTGTCCGAGTTCTTATCTGGGTGATAGAATACATTCTTCTCCACGGGTATCCCAGCTCAATGCCACAGGGTCCCATATATGCAGCTCAGAGGATGACGGGTCTAGAAACTCTAAACAAGATAATGGAAGCTGTAGTCCCATTGAGCTTTCCCATTTCAGTAATTCTGAGCATAATGCTGCTGATCCTGATCGGAAACTTGAATCATCTGTCACACCACCAACCTCCGTAGGCAAGAATAGCAATTATTCTGGTGCACATGCACATGCTGCTCTGTCTTCATTTGAAGCTGTTCTTGGAAGCTTAAAAAGATCGAAAGATAGCATCAGTCGAGCAACACACATTGCTTTTGACTGTGCAAAACTTGGTTTTGCTTCAGAGGTGTGGACATACTTCATCACTCTTTTACTGTTAGTAGTGCATTCTTTGCTTCATAAATTATGCTTTTCTATTGGATAGATTCAAGGTTTTGACCAATTAGGCTCTATGAGGATGTTGGAACTTTTGCATTTTACTTGGATGAATTGCGTGATTCGATTTTACAATAATGGTTGGGAAAACCATTCCTGACTCGCATCACTTACCTGCTGCTAGTTTTCCTTTGTTACTCTTTGTTCTCGGGTCCCATTTGATTTAAAACCTGTTTAAACTTTTATTGAATTTTTGCTGCTTTTAGTGCCTTTTCGCATTATTTGGGAGTAAGTGGGGTCTCCTTCCAGGAAACAATAGCAATTTTATTTTGCGCATACCCATGTTTCGACGGGAATGATAGATGGGATGTTAATGCAGTCAATTTTTTTAAGGAGCTTTTTCTTTGTTCAATATTATGGCAGGATAAGAATAGTTCTTTTGACCATCTGCACGTGAGGTTCCATTTTGTGGTAAAAGTGTCAGTGCTCACTACCTAAATTTGGATTTCTTTTTGGAGCTGTGAGATGTGCACAAAAAGGTTCTATAGCTGTATAATGATAACCTTTATAAAGTTTAATTTAGCTTCTATACCTTGTGCATTCAAATTGCCGTTAAGTCTTGGAGGAAAGATATGGAGGAACAGGAGTGAAGAGAACTGAGTAGGAAGATCTTAGGGGAATAAGCTAGACTATAAAACCCTTAGTTGAGTGCATCCAGCCTGGGTTATGATCTGCTGTCCACTCATTCAACTGTTTCTAGTGGGTTTTGTGATTGATTTTTTTTTTTTTTTTGGTTTTTCTTTCTAAAAATATGTATATATATAAACACACATTATTTGAAGCTCAGCTTAGAGGCAATTGATATATTAACCAATTAAATGATAAGTTATCAGTCTTAGCTTCACCTCTTACGATCTTCTAATGGATAATGCTTCCATTTGATTTTTGCCTTCTAAAAACAAAATGTAAGAAACTTCCAGTACACTGTAACAGTGATATCATTGGCTGTAGGATGGTGGTGCTTGCTGAAACTGTTAACTAACAATGACCTCTCATGTTAGGCATTTGAAGTTCTCGCACACAGTTTAGAGAATGAGTCAAGCTTATACAGGAGAGTGGACATGTTTTTTCTTGTTGATTCCATCATGCAGTGGTCTCGAGGCTTAAAAGGTAGAACCTTTTCCTTAGATGTTTCTAATACAGCAATGGGCATTTGTTTTTGATCAGTCAGAAAAGAAGCAAACAAGATAAACATTAGTATCATGATGATTTATTTGGGACCGAACTTGCAGGAGATGTAGGTTCTGGATTTCTGCCTCTTATTCAAGGGGCACTTCCGCGATTATTGTCGGCTGCTGCTCCGCCTGGCAGTTCTGCTCATGAAAATCGACGACAATGTCTCAAGGCATGTGGAGTAATAATTTTTCCATTTTTCTAGTACTTTTATTTCTTCTCTATTCTTCATATTCATCAGTTTTTTGGCCTTGATTCAAATTGTCTGTTTTTATAGGTTTTGAGACTCTGGTTGGAAAGAAGATTTCTTCCTGATTCCATCCTGCGGCATCATATACGAGAGCTTGATGTGTCCATTGGTCCATCTTCTGCTAATCCCTATTCTCGACGCTCTTCTAGGAATGAAAGAGCATTTGACGACCCTGTTAGAGAGATGGAGGGTATGCTTGTCGATGAATATGGAAGGTGTGATTTCCTCATTTTCTGTCCCTATTGAGTTAGTTTCTCGTAATAGATTAATTTTTATGATTTAGTTGAGTTCGGTTATGAATAAAAAAGGGTTCAGAATGTATAGGAAGTGAACTGAATCAAGAAAATATTGTTTGGAAGTGCAATGATGTTAGGGTTTTGGTTATATGCCGAAGGATATTATTTTGAATTGAAGGGAGCCAAAATGCTCATTATCGAAAAAATTGCTCATTACTTAGACCAGATTTGAACTCAATAGAATTCTTGTCAAATAGCATACGAGGTGATTTCAGAAACTAGATAATGGTGGAATTTAGGGGAAGTGAACTCAGAGCCACCTTTTGAGGTGATTCTTGTGATGGTAATGTAAGCCCTAATCTAGGTAAACTAAATTGCTGCTTTTGGGTTGATTCAGCTGTAGAATGTGGTATGTAAATATTTTATAATTTTGTTTACTCTGTAGTTTGAAATTTCCTGTCTTGCATATTCTGTCAGCAATTCGAGCTTCCAGCTTCCTGGTTTTTGTATGCCTCAAATGGTCAAAGTTGGCGATGAAGGAAGTGACTCTGATTCTGATGGGAGTTTTGAGGCCGTTACTCCTGAGCACACCACTCCTGGATCTCCTCAGCAGGAAACAACTACTATGGGTAAGCACCGACACATTCTACAGGATGTTGATGGCGAGCTCGAGATGGAGGATGTTGCACCTCCTGAAGTTAAAATGGTTTCAACAGAAAATTCACAAAATGTTGAGCAACAATATCCACCACCACCCCATGCTGCTCCGCAGCAGCTAATATCTCCCCATGCACCTCCACCACCATCACCACTACAACCGCCACCCCCTCTGCCTCTGCATCCTCCTCATTCCAATGGATCCACCATATCAGATTGTCATGTCAACAAGCTTCACCAGAATTCTCGTGCTAATGCACAGGTAAGAATCAGCCTGTCATTTTTCTTGTCACTGTGCTCCGGAATGTCTTTGCTGCTTCTCCAGCTTGAATGGTGGTTTGATTCATTGGAGTAGAGGGCTCTATAGACGTAATTTTACTTGTTATTCTATTTGGTTCTCATGCAATTCCACCATAGCATCAACTACTCCATAGAAGATTTACTTATCAAAAAACTAAAAGAAAAGCATTTCCGTTGTATGGAATTGAAAAGATTTAGACTGGTGTCAATAAGATAGAGAAAATCGTTGTCCTGGAATTATCAGGCGGGGAAAAGTTCATGCTAGCTACTGTTAGGTAGTCATGTCAATTCAGTCTATCTTTTTTGAAGCCCAAAAACATCAGTCCTTTTTCTTGTTAATGAATTTATCTGACCTGCTGACCATGTTAAATGAATGTAGAAGCTTAGTGGCATTTGTGATTTGAAAAACTACTATGTAACCTGGTGAAATAACAAGTTTCTAAGTTTATTTTTTTAATTTTGACAAATCTGCTATGAGAAAATACTTCATCCTTGTTTAAAACAAAATATCGCCTTATTAAATTAATGGTGAGAATTATGTGTTTTATGCATGTGATATGACTTACTATTCAGAAAAGTAAATAAGTTTGCATTTTAACAATGTTGATCTCTAGCCCCTTAAAGGATGATCCTTAATGTGCAACATTTTCTTTGTAATTGGATCTTCTGTTGTTACAATTAAAAAAAAAAGGATCTTCTGTTGTTTCTTCAGTTAGGAAGAGGTATTTTGCTGGTGCTTACCCCAAAAGCCTCCATTCATGTTTCTCTGCTCTCACAAAAAGTTTTGATGACAATAGATGCAGGATGTTTATTGGCCATTCCCTTAGTTTGCCCTTGTTTGGGCTACAGGGTTTCTTCCATGTTCATCAGGTGGCTGGTTAAAATGCCAAAAAAATTTGCTGCATATCTTCACAAACTATGATTCTTCTTTTCTGTGTATAAACCGTACTTGGAATGGCACTAATCTTTATGATTGCTTAAAAACAAAAATGCATAATACTCATATTTGAGCACATTTTACAGAATGTTGAAAACTTTGGCCAGCCACTACCCCATCCAACTGTTCCTTCAAGAACCGACCAGAGAATGCTGGCTGGGTCCCACTACAACCATTCTGAAGGCAGAGAGCAGCATCATCAGATGCCCATGCACAACCCTTCTAATAGTGCATACAGCAGGAGATCTATGGAGAATAGTGACCGTGAGGATATGTCTAGGTTTAACAATGGGAGAGGGTGCCACATGAGACCTCACTATGCTCCCCCATCAAATCATTTTTCGCATGGCCATTCAGATCAGCGTGGTAGACCTCGGAGATGGACCATTACCTTGTTCGGGCCGATACCACCACCAACACAACAGAGGCAATGGGAACTATCACAACAATAATCATGAGAGAATGAAGCCACCAACATATGAGGCCCGAGAGAATTGGAGTTTTTCAGCCCCTTATTCTGGTGAGACTGTCTACCTTGGGCATGATAGATTCTTTCGTAGACTGGTCATGGGGAAGAATCCTTATCGTCCATATAAATGACAACTGATTTTTTTGAGTCCCTCCTGTCTTTGGCAATGCGGGACAAACAAGAATCTGACAGTTTTGAGTTATGATCAATCTTGGTTATGGTATAATATTTTATAGATTCAGTGTGGACGAGAAGATGCCCAAGGAGAGTTTCTCAACTTCTGAAATTGCCATATTGTTGTCTCATTGTTTGCTTGGTTGATAATTATTGCTCTCTTTTCTATTGTTGCTTCAGGGCCACGATATCCCGAGAAGGGCAAATCTAATTGTTCACCTGGTCCTTATGGGGGTCCGCCTTATGAACCGGAGAGGTTCCCTAACCATGGTTGGTCATCATATCCTCCCAGACCAATGGGTCACAGAAATCATATGCCTTACAGGCCTCACTATGAAGGTGCACATATTGATGAATTTATAATATTCTATACTCGATTAGACTCTCTTTACTTCCCCTATCAGATAAAGAAATCTATATTTTCAGTGAAGCAGTGCTGTTAGAAATATTTCCTGAAGGCATTTTCCATTCAGATTTTCTTTGAATTGAAACTGACTTTGGTAAAGGTGGGCTTTTTAATATCTGTTGTATGCCAACATTGTTATTATTAATATTTTCTTTTTTCTTTTTTTGGCTTACAGGTCCCGAATACTGGAGGCCTCGATGAGCCATGATGATCCGCTCCAAAACATATTCTGATTATTTCCGTACTTGCAGAGTTGTAAGCCTTTTGGGAGTTCCCCAGTTCGTAACTTTCATGTCCTGCCGACCAGGTATGGCCTGTTTTTGTAATCTGGTGGCTCTCCTGCAAGGCTTTTGTCTGGAATAGTCTAGGTGGGGTCCTGCAAGGCTCTTGTTCGGGGTGGTCACAACCCAGATCCTTAGGCTATTGTGCTTTGCTTTTAGTACACCACAAGAGAATTCCGTGAACAGTGAAAGGGAAACTGTCTGCACAGAATTGGGATGATTACGTTGGATTTGGGGTTGCTAGATTTTATATGTATATATCCAACTAGTTTCCTGGAGTAGGAAATGACTCTAGTACCCCTAGAGACATGGGGGGAGAAGCTGCAGTTAAAACTCTTTTCAAACAATGTAATCTACCAACGTCTCATCTCATGTATCCTTTTTTACCAAATTCAATTTTCAAAGATCAACATTTATCCTCACGTCACTTCCATGATGCTTGTTTTATATGAATGTCAGTGTCGACTTTCTTTTCGTGCTTTTGTCTTGTCTCCTCTCCCTCTTGGGCATGGCATTGAATGAATGATCTTGTCCTTGTTGGAATTTGGGTTTTTGCGTGTGTGGCAAGTTCGAAGCCGCCTATGTTGTCCGCGGTCGGTCAACTTGGAACGTTCATGTAGATTTGTAGCATTTAGTGGGTGTATTCTTCTAGTACTGTGGGGATGCTATGAGCCTTTGGATTGATCTGTTTTATTCGGGTGTGTTTGATTGGACATGATCGGATTCGTGGATCTGTCTGGGAACTAAATCCAGGTCCCAGAGATCTGCCGGATCGGCCTGAACGTGGTTGGATTACATGTGCACATGTTCCTTTTCGGCAGTCCCCAGCCTTGTGTATGTACTGAACTTCGCATAATGCTTGGAAAACAAGCCATCCATCCTCTGCCGAGCCATGGCAGCTACTGACCGCCAAACGAAACTGAGAGACTTTCCTGGACAGGTTGAGGCTGAAGTGGCCAGACCGATGCGACGGCAACCTACGGGTGGCTTCAACACGGTACAGGAATTTTAGATTTGGTCAAGTTGGGTGTTGAGTAGATATCAAAAACAGGATATCTTAAGCCGGCGGACGGGATTGCACGTCCTATACTAATGAATTGTTTGTTGAGAATTTCAGGAGGGTCACAAACTCTTCTGTATTGTTAAAATCTGTCCCAAACTTCCGTTCTTTTCTCCACTCATCCCCTGCTTTGTTGCTGTCAGCACGAGTTTGTGCCAAGATACCCTTAATAAAATTTTTTAATGTTAATATTAAGACTATTTTCACAAATACCATTTCTAAAACCAATCTTGAAAATTCATTTTTATTTCGTTAAGAAATTACAAGCCGAAAACGCGATCATTTCTTGGTATTTTTCAAATTTTTATTGAAACCACATGTAAAAAGTAAACCTTCCGTTTTACGATGAAGGATGTTTATATTTGTGAAGATGTCCAGGGATGAATTTAGGGGGCGCCGGGTAAGTCAAAAAATTCTTAATATATTATGTATATTTTACTTGATTTTATTCTTTTCTTATTGAGCTATCTTATTTTGTCCTCCCTTAACTTATTATATCAGTGTCTTATGGAGGTTCGACCCTCCGAACTCGTTATATTAGTATCGTATGGAGTTTTTCCCCCTCCCTAAGCCAAGTTTTTGGATCCGTCCCTGAAGATGTCCCATCATCAATATGCCATTACACTTAAAAAAATGTTTATTGAAGTTTCACCTTCTTCCTATGCTATAAAGGAAGTTTGTATATGTGATGATACGAGTTCTTAACCAAATTAATTCATATATATATATATGTTGAACATGTGATTTTTTTTTTATAATAATACTTCGATAAAAGGGTTTCAAAAACATGGTTTTCTAATAAATATTTGGGAAAAAGTTAGTTATTTTTATATTATTTTCAATATTAAGAAAGGTAAATTTATTTTTTTAATAATTAAAAAAATATTTTTAACTTAAAATTATTTTTACAATTATAAAAAAAATGGAGAAACTCTCGATGTAAGAATATGGGGGGTTAGTGGAGATTCGATTGTAGAGTGTCCCCAAGAAAATTATCAACAGTCAGTGATACTGCTAGCGAGTTTAAAAGAACCGTGATGGTCGGATTTGATCCTCTTTTTTGTTAAAATTTTCATTTATTTTTGAATTTGCAATTAAAAATATATTTTTAATATTAAAAAGTCTAATAACCTTTTTTTAGTGTTAAAAATAATATAATGGACTAAATCTAAACAATATTTAAAAGGTTGAGGATTGAAATCAATTCAAAAAAATGTTTAGGTCAAATATGAAAATAGTTCAAGAAATTGAGAACCAAAATCAACATTTTCCCTAAATATTTTTAAAGAACTTAGTATTTTTGTAGCAACCCACACCGCCCTATCAAAGTTGCCTGTGACCTGGGTAACCTGGCGCTGGAGAGGTGATGGGGTCCGGCGTTCGAGTCCCTCTCATGGGATTCTTCCTCGATATTCCATTCTGTCTCTTAAAAAAAAAAAGGAATAAAAATATTATGAAAACTTTTCGGATTCGGAGGAATTTTATGGTCCGGTCTAGGGGTCGTTTAGTGAGGTGAAAGGAAATTATTACAATTCATTCAGTTCTTTTCTTTAATCTGTATCGTTAATTATAGATCGTTTGATTAAGTTGCCGAACCGTTCGGCCACTACTCCTGTTTCGGTGAATTCCGTGACTTCCTTAGGCCGACACCCAAATACATTAAACAAAATAATCAAGCTATACAAAAGTGAATTGATTGAGCTGGTAGAACGCCTCTACTGCTTAAGCAAGATCTCGAATTCGAGTATTTTAAATAAAAAAATTCATAATGAGAGTGGTTTACACCCAGTGAACTCACCTGACTCAAACTGGACTAGTCAGAGTTTGTTGAACTTTTGAATACCAATGGTTTAGATCAAATAAAACTCAAGTTATACAAAGACGAGGTATGGTGACCCGAAAATATCCTCGAAAAGAATGCAGTCAAGTCTAGAGAGACATGACATGAGCTAAGAAACCGGTGGATGTCAAGAGCGAACAGTGACACGTAATTAGCCGGTGATCTAGACACATATTGGCCTTACTACCAACTTGTCCTATCTTTCTATTCCTCGGTAAATGATTCCTTTTCATTCATTCATTCATTTATTATTGATTCAAGGTAGCAAGCACAAGCTCGAAAGTAGGGACGTGACATGAGCTTGGTCAATGGACGTCAAGAGCGAACAACAATACGAAAATAACCAACCAATCTGCACACATACTGGGTTTTCCCGTAGGTACGTTGGATTATAACCAACCAATCCTGCCTGCCGGACATCTCGAACTTTGGCGTTATTCCACTCCCATAACAGACTGTTAGTAGAGTTGAGCGCGGACTACAACCTCTGAATCCATCTCGAAGATAATCCTCTCATACCCCATACCCAAGCCACTGAGACAAATTAAGATGCGGGGTGGAAACCAGAGCCTCGTGTAAACTCTTGTGGAATGCAACTTCCTAAGTGAATTTTCGATCCAGTGAAAATCGTAATGCTAATCTAGATAGACATATCTCAAGAGATGAAATAAAAAAAAAATGACGAACAAAAATAAAAAACTTTATAGAAAATAAATGAAATCGAAAAAGAGTTATATAATATTTTATTAATTTTTTTTTCTGAGTACAAGTATCCTAAAATTTATTTTTATATGAGTTTTATAAATTAATTGTTTGGGAAAGTGGAAGTTGAAAATCTAGTTAGGAAATACAGAACAGGCTTTAACTAAAATTTACCAAAATTGATAAATGAAAGTAAAAAATAAAAATGAAAATAAAAATAAGAAATTAACTATTTCCTTTCCAAAATAAACATCAAAAAATTATTTTAACAGATTAATTAAATGACTCATAATCAATGAGATAAATTGAAAAAGAAATTCAATAATTTATAATAATTTTTATATCAAATCTGAACAGTAGAATTTTCCCGTTAGGTCCCGATTTCTCTGCAACGGTCACCCTCGCCCGATCTGATGCGCTGACTTCTGCACCCTAGTTTTTAGGGTAGCTTCATTGAAAAAAAATCTGACAACGAGGTAATGATCTTATGTTTACGAGGGAGTTTCTACTGTTTAATTTAACTATTTATAATTAATAATTAATAGTTTAAATTAAAAGAAAATGCTCGTAATTATTTTCTTCGCTTATTTAATAATTCAATGATTACGACATAAGTATTTTTTTATATGGAGAATGAGAATTTAAAGACTTTCCTCGTTTCACCTATAGTTTTCGAGTTACTCTACTAAAAAGTATCAAATTATCCAACTAACTCATTAAGATTTATGAATTATGCGAAAGAACGTTCCTTTTTTTTTTTTTTAAACTATGTAAACTGGGCATATCATAATATTAAATTACAAAAAGCAGATAGCACTTAGTCCTAGCCAGTCTTACGGCTGACCAGCCCACAACGAGAAACGCGCGTACGATCTGCTAATAAAAGAAATCACAAGTCACTTGGAGGATTCGGGTGCATCACGAAATGATCATGCGGAGGGGTAAATATTCAATGTATAAATTCATAACGAGTTCGTTATATAAATTACTGTTCAGACTTTGACGTGTGTAAAATTAACCCTAAAAAATTGTAAAAATTTTACGTGTATTAAAATTTAAAAATAATTTATATAATAAACTCATTATATATTATACGGTGAATATCTACTCACTCCCTCCTGTGTTCTTTTTTTTTTTTTTTAAATTGCGGGTGCATCCGCACGGAGCAGTTGATGGGCCTACCTTAAACCTTACACAAGGAGCTTTACCCCGTAAATCTCCCATCTGGTCTCTTTCTTCAGTAAAAAATAAAAATAAAAAAGAAAGACAAGACTAGTGACGATCCGATCACCCTCAATTACGCGGGAAATTTTTAAATAGCTCTATTTGATTACGTAACCTGAGGAAGTACAAATTGAAATATGACAAATGAACGAATTTGTATTAATCACCCGAACAGTAACTATAATTAATATTAATAAAAAATAATTTGATTGGTTCCTCGTTATCTGGCTATTAGAAGATAAGATCTTCTAAATTTTTTTTTGGTTACTAGTATTTTAATTTTTATATTTAATTATGAATGTATCAAATTAAAAATTTTATACGTGCTTAAATATAGAAAAGATTTATAAAACCAAGCACGAGTATTTGCACAAAGTTACTGGGAGGCGGGGCGGCAGCCTGCAATAAATGGCCCGCTGACTGCGTCCCTCCCGCTCCTCTCTCTCCACTCTTTGCGTGACAACCAACGGAAAGACAACTGACAGCCTAACCAAGACAAACGACAGATAATCCAAGAAACAGACCCCTCCTTCCCCTTCCACCACCACCTCCTCCTCCTCCTCCTCCTCCAGGTCAAGAGGAGAGGACAAGAGACAGAAGGAGGAGCGCAGTAAGAAAAGTCCGTGGCAGCAAGTGGAAATGGGCGCCTCCGAATCAGTCCCTCAGAAATCGGTCCACGAGTTCACAGTTAAGGTAGAATGAGCTTCAAGATCGAATTTTTGCTGCAGGGGCCGACTTGCCCTTTACTCCGTTTTCTCACGGATGGCTCTGCTCTGGCGCAGGATAGCAGGGGCAAGGACGTGGACCTTGGCATTTACAGGGGAAAAGTTCTTCTTGTAGTCAATGTCGCTTCCAAATGGTCTCTCCCTTCCCCTTCCTCTGGATGTGATGATGTCCCGTTTAACTCTTGGGAATTTTAGATTTGCTTTCCCGCCAGTCAGTGAATTGTAATCGAATGCAATTACCCGAATCTTACTGCTATTCTGGCTTTTCTTTTTCATGTTGATGAATCAGTGGCTTTACGGATTCCAACTATACCCAGCTCACCCAACTCTACAACAAATACAAAGAGAGAGGTCGGTTTTTTCTTTTTTTTCTGGCCAAATCTATTGTTTACGTTATAAAGCTTTCATTATTCTTTGGCGAAAAAACACAGAAGGAAGATTAACAGCTGGAAGTTTTGCCTCTTTGATTCCCCTTTTGGGTAATTTACTTTGGTTCCTTGTTGTAGAGAGAAAAATGGGTTTTCAGAATCTTCTGTTGGGAAAGTTGAAAAATTCAGCTTGACTTTTTGTCCACTTTGCTGACCTATTCATGTTTCAAGTTTTGAACCTACTCTACGGACCTCAAAGGCTTATTTGTATCCTGTTCTTGCTTGACGCTATACTTATCTAATTGTAAAAATAGTGTTTCACAGTGTTAGAATATCAAGCCTGGTTTCTAGCATTCTTTTCTATTGTTGATCAAAGCCAGGTACCGGATCTTTAAAGACTTGGAATTGGCCTCGGTATATTTAATTTCTTGGGAAAATCTCCTGTTGAGCTATAAAATATCTTGCTATGATCAGAAACATTTGATTGTGAAGTCTAGTCTCGTGCTTATGTGATAGAGATAGATTGATTTTATGATGAGCATGGCAGGAATTTGTAATTCGATAGCGAAATTATCTATTTTATAGACCTGATTATTGAGAATTCGTTCTATGTCATGCTGGGTGCCTCTTCCCTTGACATTCTTGTACAAGTATCCTGAGAAGTCTGGTTGATATTTGGTGGCTCAGGTCTTGAGATCTTGGCGTTTCCTTGTAATCAATTTCTGAGGCAAGAGCCTGGAACTAGCGAGGAGGCAGAGGAGTTCGCTTGTACAAGATTCAAGGCTGAATACCCAATTTTCAAAAAGGTAAGGATTAAAAGCTTTAAACAAATGTTTTCACTCGGATTATGTTTTCTTGAACATATGATTATATTGAAAGGAGGTTCTTGTTTCTTTCCTATTTATTTTATAAGCAACTTTTAGCTTACCTTTTAGGAGAATCTCAGGTTCCATCTTGTCAGTAAAGATTCTTAAATTTCAAATAGAAATGCCTTTTCAGAAAAATGCTGCAAGTAACCATTAAATCTGCATCATTAATGCCATACCATATGCATTATGCAGTGAGAATTTAAACATGCTCTTCCTGCTTAATGGCTCTATGTTTCTTGAACTTCATTGCCTGATGAGTTTTGCTGCTAATTAATTTGTGTTCATAAGAAAAATTCTTGTCAATTATGGTTTTTCCTGATATAAATAAATCATACAATGATAACAGCTTGATGCCAGCTTTTTCTTTTCTTTTCCTGTATCTGCTATGAGAGATGCATAGGGTGCTGCCAGTGGTTTTCTTTTCTCTTTTCCAGCCCAGAGACCTTTTTTTTTTTTTTTTAAGTTTTAACTGATTTTTACTTGCTGAGCATTTTTTCTTTTGTATGTTCCAAGAAGCTAAACTAAACAAGTCCTTTTTCCTGCACAATTCATGCCAGATGTATTGAGTTGTAAAATGAGCTTTTCCTATGCTTGTTGATGTCGCCTCACTGACCTAGGAATCACAGAGCCCATAACAGATGCCAGTCACTGTCAATAGACGTGTTGTTCCCTCGAACTCTCATCTTTGCCAGTAAGAATTAAGAACTTCATTTGAGGCATGCTTGCAGTTGAAATTTTCGTTCTTGGTGCTTCAGCATAAGAAAAGCTTATCCTGTTTAATATTCAGTATGGCCTGCTTGAAGTTCTTCATGATGATTTCAGAGAAAGATACTGCACGTCTTTTGTTTGCCCTGTTTACACATTGTCAGATCGAATCATTAAAGAAGTTACCCGGCTAGATTGTATCGGACTAGTATGGAATGATCGAATATCCTCAGATTTCTGATTTCTGGAGATAGGAATTAATGTACAAGGAAAACCAGTCCTTCTGGGGACCCCGTTTTCATGCTTTCTCCTGGTTGTTCTTATAGCCAGATTGGAGATCATTGCAAGTTTTCTCCTCTCTGCTCATTTCTCTGAATTTCATTTTTGCCAATGTGCTTGACAATTAATAGGTACGCGTCAATGGACCTGACACGGCACCAGTGTACAAGTTCCTCAAATCGAGCAAGAGTGGATTCATGGGTTCAAGAATAAAATGGAACTTCACCAAGTTCCTGGTCGACAAGGAAGGTCATGCTATCAAGCGCTATGGTCCGACTACCGCTCCTTTAGCTATTGAGGTACTCTCTTTTCTATCTTGTCTGTGTCTAGAGGTTCTTGCCTAGGTTTAGAACTGAAAATATCAATGATTTTCCACATGTAAGTGTATACATTTTGACAACATCAACTCGCTTCGGCAATGTTCTGATCGGGAAATGTCAACAGTATTATTACTGTACCATATCAAGAGAGAATTTCTGAAACCCGGTTTAAATATCTGTCGAAGGTTAAATTTCTCCAGACTTGTATGACTTCTGGTGTTTCACCTTTATGCTTACACACATGCACGGAAAGTGCACTTGCCAGTCTCTGCCTACTTTGAATGGTTTCATGTCATAGTCTCTGCGGTGTTACTTACTGCTCGCTCTGTATTGTCTTCGATGCACTTGACCCAGGCGGACATCAAGAAAGCACTGGGAGAGGAATGAAGCATGCGGTTTTGCTTGTTATTGACAGGGGAAGTGCTCAAGAGCATTCTGTAATTGCTGTTATGTTTTCGGTATGTCCATGTACCGGCTTGTCACGGGGTACTCGAGTTTTTTTGGGTGTATAAGTTAGGTATATGTTTTGTCTGTCTTGTCTTGGAATGTCCGTTGTCCAGAAAGTCTCATGAATGAGTTGAATCTCTTTTTAAGGCTCAAGCCTACAGACTGGATACAGACTTCTATCAGATGTGACATTCCATGTTTGTAAGATCATCCTTGGAAAGTAAAGGGGACACATCAAAAGTTGATGATTTGCCCTCCTTTTTCTTATGCGAAACAAGCCAAATCAATCCAAATAATTGAAAAAAAAAGGAAATATCGACCCAAATCATTAACTTAAATAACACATTATTACTACATGGCATAATTTATGACATGTTACTTGCTCCAAGTAAAGAGAGAGTCTTATGTATAACGGTGTTGTCTATATGGTGACATTAATTAATAAAATTAAGATAATTTTTTAGAATTTTTTTATAAAACCTAGAAAGGGAAAAGAGGATGCTTAATGATTCCATTGGATTGGTTGGTATAAAACTCTCCCAGACAAGGCTGGTAGCTGCTGGTGTATTTTTTAAGGATAACCCTAATGACACCGCATTTTCATCATCATTTTCATCCAATTACAATTTGACATGTACTCGTAATCGCGTAAAAAAAACATAAAAATTCTAAAACAAGTCTAATTAGATGGAAATAACACAATAACACTGTCACATGCCAGGGTCGTTGCACATGTGGCTCTAGGTGCAGCTCTCTTGCTGGTGAGGCTGTCTGCCAGAATAGAAAACCCTCAACCGAATGAAATTTTCTTTGGTGTACAAATGACATATATAAGTAGAAGATAAAATAAGAAAATACAAGAAGCCTCTCCAATGAAAATTGGAACAGGATTTCTTGATCTCATATCTAGGATATCAATGATGACACTAACTGTACCATGTATCAAGCCCCTTTCTTAGATGAGTTTTTAACTGAGGGCAGGGGTGGCGGGGCAACTTACACATACACACAACACATGCAAGTGAGTGATCTCCAAATAGTCATTACCATCAATAGCAGCATTAACCACAAAGAAGAGGTCCAGTTGTTCATTTAATCTCACTCTTAATCATCTTTATACAAAAACCCAATTCTCAACCTACCAAACCAAGTCCTAATCGCTTATTAACAAAGTCCAAGCTCTCGCCTTTTCAACTCTCGATTCCCCCTCAGTTATCGCAGAGCTCCCACCCTTCATCTGACAGTTCCTTTCGATCCGCGCCAGTAGCATTCTCATCCGCTGGTTCCCTTCTTGAAGACGACCCATCAACTGAAGTCCCCGAGCCAGCTTCACTTGGAGCCTTGTTGTAGGTCACACCGTTGTTGGGAACCCGATCCGAGGATGCGCTGCTACTGAGGGACGAGCTCGAGGATGCTAAGATGCAACTTGTCTGCCCAAAGGAAATAGACTGGCCGAGAGCAACCCCCGAGTCAAATCTCTCCTTAAGCAATTTCACATCTTGACATATAACAGCAATTTCACCTCTGCAAAAGCGTCAAAAAGAGACTATCAGATAAATAACAATGACTAACTTTCATGTTGATGCGCAACGGTGTCATCTGCAATCTCATAACATAGTTCAAATCACCTAGGCCTCCAAAGAGCAATACTTTGAAGAGTTAAGCCATGAAATATTGAAGCTCGTGCAAGCAAGCAAAATTGCCTAACTGTTTAATTGCATAAATCAGTGAATCTCTACTACCAACCATTACCAACAAGTAAATGAATTTGACTGTCACCCAACAAAATTTGCTACACATGCCTTTCCAGACATTAAACACAAGATATCGAGTCGGTCAAGAAACAAGTACATGGGAGCAACCAAGGATCATTTCAGCGAATGAACAGATCAGCTTGCATAAATTTTCTACTAATCAGCTATTTCATTCTTTTAATATTGATTTTTGAGCATGTTGGTCCATTTTCAAGAGCCAGAATGCCTGCTCTCAGTCAAATCAGTGGGCATGGTCCAAGAAAAGTAACTATAGTAATAAGACAGACAATTCACCACAACAATGCAGTAACTCCCCATTCCAGCAATAGTGATCAGAGAGATCAGAATGATCAAAGCTAAATCATGAGGACTGAAGTAAAAGGTTTGACAAAAATGGAGAAGCAGATGTTTTGATGGATTGTGAAAATATAACTGAATTCAAGAAGATTTGAGAAACATGACTCAGGCCAACAGTATCTACTTCTGGGAACATCAAATAAAATGCAGACGGGGCATCAGCTATAAGTATGCATGAAAACATGTACTTGGAAGATTTAAAAAGTTTCAATTAATGAATACAATGGATATATATAATACCAGTGAAATAAGGATACCGTACTTACTGTAATTGATCCACTACACGACCACGATCCATGAGGAACTCCCGCAACTGTGTACAATATGCAGAATAGGTGAAGTCATCAAATAGTATATACTATGCAGTTTTACTGTCTCTTTCGAAATCTACAAATTTATGACACAGAAGCTATTACCTTAGTGTTCTCTTCTGCCTCTTCTTGCAGAACTTTTGACTCATGAACCACCTTCTTCATGAGGGCCTCTTGTTCCTTTAAGGCATTACATGCAGATTCCACTTTTGCTTGCGTTTCAAGTTCAGCAGCTTTTATCACCTCTTCTGCAGCAGCAAGTCGGCTTTCGAGTGCATTTCGCATCTGGCAAGAGAGGTGAAAATCCATCGGGAAAGGGTATGTCATTGGTACTGAAAAAATATTTTGACTAAGCACTACTACTATACTTGAATCCTTGAAAGTTTAATCTTCAGATATTAACACTATATAATCAACTGCTTGAGGAACCAAACTATGAAAATGGGATGTATTTGCTACCATGTTTCGCATAAAACCATAAAGCCACATATCTAAAATGCTATTAAGGAAAAGCTTCATTATTTCTTGAGAAGAGATGGTTGTACAAGCACTACATGAGGCTAGTGTCAACAGTACCTCATCAAGAACAGCAAGAGACCTATCCCTCTCATCGCATAAGATCAGTAGGCGAGATTGGAGCTCTCTCACTTCAGTTGCTAAAATTGCTCTCTCCCCATAAATTTCCCCAGCATGCTGCAGATCAATAAAAATAGTTAGTGCAGCACAATGATTAGATGAAAATTTTAAAGTACTTTAGCATCCATCTGATCTCAAGTTTTGATATAATGTAAAACAATGAGACACAACCATATCATTTGCTTCCTTTGCACTTTGTATTATCCTCTTGAGTTCTTCAATCCTTCTCCAAACATCCGAGTGCCTACGAGCAGCTTCCTCTCTAGCTTGGTCAGCAGCTCTCTCTCGTTCTTCAACTTCCTTCATTGTGTTGATAACTGATTCCATGGCTGAGAAAAGAGTTTTCTGCAGCAACCACAGTTAATTCCTTTGCTTGGTAATAAGTTAAAGAGATAAGATGGCAAGTAAGTAGTTACCTTGTTGTTCTTAGCATCCTCAATTATTTGTTCAAGGAGATCAACCTCGCCAATTTGGGAAGATCGTGTCATGTTCAATGGCTCCTCATTGGCTGAATCCTGTAACACTGATGTGGCATCACTCACTTCTGCTGCAGTATCAATATTGTTGAGATATTCGGCAGAAACATCCTCTGACATATCAGCCTCTGGAGCTTGCTTCTGAACTGATACTGGTTCCAACTGGCAGACTACATTTGCCTGAAAGATATCTTCATTTTTATCCTGACAATGTTCATTTCCATGATCACCAGAATGAGCCTGTGTTCTGGTGGAGCCTTTCTCATTGGCACTACCTTCATCAGTTCCAGAATCATTCACATCGGGTACAATTGATGGTGCAACATAAGAGGTCGGCCTCATACTTGCAGGAGGCTTGTTCATCATCCCCAACAAAATCAGTTCCTCACTTTCAGGAGTTCCATTTGATTCATCAGGAATTTTAGCTACATTAAAATGGTGCAAAGCAACTAGCTGGGCATGGGACATTTGATTTAAAGAGGAGGCTCTAGTTTCTTCAGCTGTTTTGGGTGGCTCCACCTCTTCAGTAGCCAAAACTTCGTGTAATTGATCAATCACATCATTTGCATCCCAAAAGGGAGCCTCATTAGTAATTGCTGGCTCTGCTGGGTCATTCACAGAGGAACTGCTAGCTTCAGCATTAGCATTCACAGTAAAGTTTGATAGACTGGCATTTGCTTTCTCAAATGCTCGACGACGCCTCAATAATGAGCCTCCATTCTCCTCTTGAGCTATATAGACATGAAAATGATCATAATAGAGTTTTTCCTTTTTCTGATGCATGCTCAAATTATGTCAGAATGGAGCATGCAAAAAAAAAAAAAAAGGACAAAAGGGGAAGAAAGAAATTTGCCATGCGTTAACTATAGACACACTAGTATTACCTTCTTCATCTGAGTGATTCTGGGAGCCCAAATTGCCTAGTGGGGAAGGAAGATTTTCATTCTCAGTCATACGGGGAAGAACCTCTGAAAGAACAACTTCTACAGCTGCATCTGGGTCCTTGGAATTTTCAATTGCAACAGCCTTCAGCAAACGAGCATCAAGCTGTAAAAGATAAAAACAAAATATTAAAAGGCAGGTGTTAGAAATAAATAGACTATGTAGAGACATACACTGCAACTCACCAGAAGTCTATCCAACAGTTACACATAAAAACAATACTGAAAGTGTAAAATTAAATACACAAGGATCAACGATTGTGCTGAGATCATCAACCCTAATATCACTAATTCAACAAGATCCAAGCTTGACACTCCAGTCTACTTGCGAAAAAGAAATTATAAGCTCCAAAAAATTAACATTTCGAGAGTAAACAGGAATTGTAGAAGTTGATGGAAATCAAGTGTCTATAGAAAACAATCACAGCCTCCTCCTTACCACATACATTCATATGAACAAAATGCTTCCACAATTAGTTCAAAGAAGACAATACACAGTAAAAATTCTTCGATCCTCATCTGGGAGTACAGATTTGTTCAGTTTACAGTGGGCCTTACGAAGAAAGTCAGAAAAATCAAAAGAACAGGGAACAAGAAACGGAAAAATGCAATTTTTTTTTGACATACCTGTGGGAACAATTCCTGCAAGCACCGATATACCGAAGCGAACCCCATCTCTCAAAGTTAATAACTCTGCAAGAATCAGAACATACGAGAATTCGATCAAATTATTCGACGAGTCAACGAATTGCTCGATCAAGACCAAGAAACATAGAGTCGCAGCGGCCGAAGCATCGGTCTCTGTAACAGATAGAAGCGATTGCAGGATCGACCAATCACAAATATCAGTGATCGGAAGACGCAGAGAAGTCCCTCAGAGAGAGATCGAAACCTGACCTTCCGCTGGCCGAGGCTACAGGAAACACAGACGCAACTCCCCCGAGAGAGAGAGAGAGAGAGAGAGAGAGAGAGAGAGAGAGGCGAGAGATGGTGGCGATTACTCGACGGGATTAGTCCCTTTTATTCCCCCTTTTGCCCTTTACAATTTTCTTTCTTTTCTTTGTTATTTTTTTTTATTAGGTCATGTGAAAGAATTAGGAAGAAAAGTGCACTTCTATCATCGGACTATAATTAAATTAGTCAGAATCTACTTAGTTATACTATTAATTCAGATTAAAAAAGAAATAGGAGAAAAACATGGTCAAAAGAGCATAAAGGATTCGGGTAAGAATCGAATTTAGAATTTTTACTATATGAAATGTCGATTTTTCTTATTATTCTATTAATATTGTTTTATATTTATTTAGTAATAATTATTTTGGAAGCAAAAGTCAGCGGCTGATTTTTGGCCTAAGAAATTGATCAATAAAGACGAGGTGAAATGTTTTTTAGCACCAATATAAAGGGTGTTTTTATAACTAGCACTTATTTACATCACATTCAAAAACTAGCACTACTATTTATAACACTTTAATAAAATTTTAAATAATACCTATTATACCCTTCTCATAATTCACACACTCCTCTCTGTCTTGGCTGCTGCACTTTCCTCACTCTCTCTCGTTGCTAGCTGAAAGTTGCTCTCTCTCTCCCCCTCTTTGCTTCCTTTTGACAGGACGCCAGCCTTGCTGCCCCGCCCATGACCGAACGCCTCCACGCCAACCTCGCCGCCCATGGAAGTCCCCGACGCCCAGATCTACTGATCCCCGACCCAACTCGCCCCCACGGAAGCCCCCAATGCCCAGATCTACCGATCCCGCCCCAAGTTAGACGATGGAAATAGAGCTGCATTGATGACGAGATGTGTACGGCCGGGCCCAAGAGCAGTGGCTGACACGGGCCAGCGACGGGAGGCCAGTCGGAGCAGCGATGGCGTGCACGGCACTCAGCCGAGCGACCTCAGGGCGGCGGCCGAAAGGAAGAGAGAGAGAGCTCGCAGGAGCGAGAGAGTGAGAGAGACCCGAAGAAGGCTCGGGAAAGTCAAGATGTGTGGCTCGTCGGCGGCTGACACCGGCAGAGGTTAGAGGAGGCGTGCACGGTGAGCGAGTTGCTGAGGCGGCATCTAACACAGGTAGAGAGAGAGAGAGAGAGAGAGAGAGAGAGAGAGAGAGAGAGAGAGATCGGAGATGGGGAGGGGAGCGTTGTGCTAGAGTGGCCGTCGTTAGCCAGCCGGGAAGAAGCTTTGTGGCCTTCCTCCATGCGCCTGTTAGCTGGAGGTTGAAGATGCGCCTGTTAGCTGGAGGTTGAAGACAGTGAACAGTGCAATGCACTGTTCACGGTTTTTTTTTTTTTTTTTTTTTACTTTTTTTTTTTTAACTTTATGTCTTGAAGAATAAAAACAATAAATAAATAAGTATGAGAAACAAATACGAATGAAATGTGGTTGGATCGAGTTAAGATCGGGTATCTACAGGGCAATTGCTGAATTATAACATATCAATTTTTTGTTTTGATTTACGATTGATTGTTTCATGAACGATGCAAAAAGAGAAGTGACCATGATTGATGTGATGACCTCAAATCAAATTATCGAATACGCTAAGGCGTGCAGATTCAATGTCTGGGATGATATAGGTCTTGTAGATTTTTATTTTTTTGGGTAGATGGTCAAATTTTGATTATTTCTGTCCGTATTTTCAAGATTAAAAAATTACATAAATAATTATTTGAAATTATGAAAAATAAATTATTTTGGATGTAGTTTTTCTAGGTATTTTCTCGATCCCGAATACAAATTTGCCATCAACAAAGACATTATAGAGGTTTGGCAATTGGTCACCCGCATAAAGACTCCCTAAATTGAGAAGATTTTATTAATTTTTATTCTAATATATGAAAAATCAATTATACTTTTAACAGAAATAATTCCAAAATCAATTAGGATAGGATGCCGATTATAAAAAATCGATCACGAGTCGATCATTTCTCTTTTGTGCTCGTGTGAGGAGGGAACCACACTGATACGAGTAGAGATTTCTCTATGGCACTTGATTTACTCGGTACGAGTTTCATAGATGGACATCAACAATTAACTTGAATTCAAATTAAACATGATTCGTCAGACTTTTGAATATTGGATGATTGATTATGCACATTATATCTCTTCAAAGAAAAAAAATTTCAATCTATCACAACCTCCCAATTTCAAATCGAGATTGGTATTGGCTACACTAAGCATCAATCGATCAAATCTTATGGCAATGATATGCATATCAGGATCATCCAATTTATGTGCAGTGATGTTGGTTGAGATATCTTGTTGAATATGGAAATAAACAATAGGTCCTGAAATGTACATGAGGACTGGTCTCGAGGAGTCTGAAATAAATCCCGAAAAATATGAAATAGGTCAGGAGAAATTTTACACTGGTCAAGAGAAATCGCAAATAGGTCCCGAAATGTACATGGGGGACTTTGTTCCTGAGGAGTCTAAAATAGGTCCCGAAAAATCTTAAATAGGTCATGAGAAATTGTACACTGGTCAAGAGAAATATCAAATAGGTCCTGAATTATACATGATGATTTTGTTCTCGAGGAGTCTAAAATAGGTCCCGAAAAATCTTGAATAGGTCATGAGAAATCGTACATTGATCAAGAGAAATATGAAATAGGTCCCGAAATGTGCATAGGGATTTTGTTCTCGAGGAGTCTGAAATAGGTCCCGAAAAATATTAAATAGGTCATGAGAAATCTTAAATAGGTCCCGAAATGTACATATGGATTTTGTTCTTCAGGAGACTGAAATAGGTCCCGAAAAATATGAAATAGGTCATGATAAACTTTACACTGATCAAGAAAAATCTCAAATAGGTCCCGAAATGTACATGGGGACTTTGTTCTCGAGGAATCTGAAATAGGTCTCGAAAAATTTGAAATAGATCGGGATAAATATTAAACTGATCAAGAGAAATTTAAGATAGGTCCTGAAATATACATGAGTGCTTCTTCGATATGTCTGAAGTAACATACATAGTTTGCTACCAATAGTCATGAGAAAGTCATGTATGTGCTTCTTCGGTGTCAGATAGGTCTATTCTCATTGGACACGTTTGCGTGATATGACTTGTTTATTGGCAAATCCTGCATCAACGAAATAGGTACCGTTAAAAAAGGTCCCGAAAATTTTGAAATAGGTCACGAAAAATCATGAATAGGTCATAATAAAGTCTAATTAGGTAATGATGAACAGGTCCCGAAAAATGATAAATAAGTCCCGAAAAATCATGAATAGGTCATGATAAAGTCTAATTAGGTACTGATAAACAGATCCCGAAAAATTACTAATAAGTCCCGAAAAATCATGAATAGGTCCCGAAAAATTATGAATAGGTCAAGATTAAGTCTCAGCGACTGGGATGCTTTTCACTGGGACAATAACACAAAATACCTCAAAAAACCTCAATACTTTTCAGTGGGATGATTAGGTAACAGTGACGCCCATGCTCCGGTGTGACTCTCGTGCTCCGGTGTGACTCCCGTGCTCCGGTGAGAGAGAGATGGTGACGCCCGTGCACGCCCGTGCTCCGGTGACGCCCGTGCCCGTGCTTCGGTGTGACCCCCGTGCTCCGGTGAGAGAGAGACGGTGACGCCCGTGCTCCGGTAATGCCCGTGCCTGTGCTCCGGTGATGTGCTCCGGTGAAAGAGAGAAAGGAGAGGGAAATGGATAGGAGAGAAAGGGAAGAGAGATAATGGAGGGAAATGGTTGAAAGAGAGATAATGGAGGGAAGTGGCTGAAAATTTTAAAAATGAAAAGAGTTCATAAGGGTATTGTAGTCTTTCACTACAAAGAGGTGCTAGTTTTTCAAATGTTTATAAACTAGTGTTACTCTTAAAATGAAGTAGAGGAGCAATGCTATTTTTGAGCATTAACACAATAAAGACCTATGATTTTCCTTTCGGAAGCTTACCACGCTAAGGAAATGCATCCTCGCCGACACGCCGACAAGAAAGTATCGTTCGATAGCACTGATAAATAAATAAAATATAATTATTTTATATTATTTTTTTTGTAAAATATAAAAAAAATAAAAATAGCCCAGAGAGTATTTTATAAAATGCTATCTTCCTAGTCCCCACGAGGACCTGGGTGACTGGTTCAACACAATCGAAATCCTTCAATTTGCAGTTCAGTCGTAGCTGAGTGCGATACAGAGAGAACATACGTGTGATGTGTTGATTTCAAATTGTATCAATTACACGTCAAAACGGGTATTTCTTGCCGGCGAATAAAGAAAGATTAGGTAATTATATATTAATAAATTTATGAGTACAACCTTAGTTTGTTAAATCTGATTATTAAAATTAATCTTGTAATTTTGAATGGTAAAAAGACACAAAAACTGAGCTATTCCAATAATATATATATATATATATATATATTGGACAGCCGTATTGATTACATGTTGAAATTAATATTTCTTTCTTGCAAATTATCGCGTTTCTTTGTAGAAATCTAACTCATATTGGACCGTTATTATGAAAATTTTGAGAATTTTTTTAAAAAATTAGGTACCGTAAATTTTCAATGAAATTCATATTCAATTTTAAAAAATTAAGGTTTACGTAATTCTCTTATAGTCCCACAAGTTTCGCATTAACCTTTTTAAAAGGATTGTAGCAGTAGTGACAACTCAATTACCCAATTATATAATGTTCAAGTTTTCTTATTCAACCACAAATATATCAGACGAATAAAAGAACTAGTACTAATACCAACTCCGTTAATGTAGCACCACCAAATGCCAAGTAGAGTCCAAGAAGCCGGTGCTCGTCGGGGTCCAAACTCAGAAGTCTTTTATAATAATATTATTTAGAGGGAGATTCGATTTTAACATTTTAATCGGAGACTGTGTCACCCGTATATGTCATTACGTGGTAACATAACATATAATTGCCACGTATCTTTAATTACCCTCCCTCGACAACGGTCTGCCTCTCTAATAGGCGTGTCGAATTTTTATTGGGCTTATACAGGGATAGCAATTTTGACCTAAACTTTCCGACATGCTTCGCTTTGGCTATATAAATAAATAAATTTATATAATATTTTACATGATAATTGTTAACTTTCTTGTAAATCGGGCCGACCTATGCTCCGACCCGATTCGTGAAGGGTGCGGGGTGGGGTCCGGGTATCCGATACTTGGCCTGGCCTGCCCTACCCTCTTCCATCCCTAAGCTTATAAAAGACGTTTAAGTTAATAGGTAATGGGACTTATCGAAACCGGAGATAAAGATATTCACAAACTAAATGGTGGAGAGAATATTTTATTTATATGACGAGCATACATCAATTACAGGATATAATGAAAAAGTGCTGAGAAAATTGAGAAAAGGAAATTTGGCAGAATGAGAATCAGAAAGGTTATGGCATTACGGGAAAAAAAGGTATAAAAAAACATGAAAATTTTTCAGTTTGATGTCTGTTACTCATTTTTTTAAAGCTATACTGTGATTAATCACTTTAGTCGGTTGAAATAGACTAAAAATCGAAGTATTAGTGACAAATTATACAGTGTTTTTCCTTTTTAATTCGTAAAAAAATAATGATTCGAAGTTCGTGGTATAATTTGACCATATGTTGAAAGTTCGTGATAAAATTTGGTCACCTATTGAAAGTTTGTGTTTTTGTGTTTCAATCTGAAAACAAAAATGAACACCACCTCAGCTTCATTAATTGCTACATCGGCTCTGTCATCTACCAAGTCAGCCACGTGACGAATGGTGGTACTGGAAATAAAGTTTGTGATTTTACATACTATATTTAAAATTCATGACACAATTTGATCATCCACTGAAAGTTGATATTTTTTAGGTAATATCCCAAAATTTTAAAACATTTAATTTCGATTATCTATGAAGATGTAGAAGGTAGGGTGTTGTGTGACCTTTTCTTCTCCTTGAATAAAAAACTTTGATGAATAATTTTAATAGTGTTACTTAAAAAAAAAAAAGGAACGATTAAATACTAGCGGATGCTGGATACGGTGGGGAAATTGCACCATTGGTATAAAAAAATTTCAAAAAAGTTTTTAATTGATACAAAAAGAAATTTTTGTGCCACTAATACAAGAAGTTTTAAAATCGTTCTCCCATAGTACATTCCGCTAAGTTTTATTTAATACTATTAAATTTTACTGACATGCCAGCTGATGTGGATGCTACATGTGCTTATTTGCTGATATGATGATCCATTTAGTATTTTTTAATTGAAATAGCATATAAAAATAATTCAAAAAATATGAAAAAAATTCAAAAATAAAAAAAGTTTGAAAAATATACAAAAAGTTATGAAAAATCTCAAAAACTTTTCAAATTTAATTTTTCCTATAAAATTTGATAAATAATTAAAATAAATAAAAATTTTTACTTGTTTAAGATCTTGCTATTTCACGATTTTGGGAGGAAAACTTTCATTTTCACAATGATCTCCCATACCTGGATGAACCTAATTATGATACGTGTCATTCACTTATTGGTAAAACTTATGACCAAGTTTATCGAATTTTTAGTTCTTTATTTCTTTTAATTATATATATATATATTTTAAATTCATATAAAAATTAATTTTTAAAATTTTATATACTTGGAAAATTTTTTATATTGTTTCAATGAAAAATATTAAATGATTTGCCACATTAGCAAATAAATACCCATGGTATCCACATCAACTGCCACATCTGTAAAAGTGAACAATGTTAAATGAAATTTAACGGAATGTATCTCGAAGGAATAGTTTTAAAACTTTTTTTTACTATTTGGACACAAAAATTGCTCTTTGTCCAAAATTTTTTGTACAGCAGGTGCAATTTCCCCAGATACGGTTGATCGAGACCGGACGTGCTGGAGAAGAGTGTATGCAGCGGAACCCGTCTTACCAATTTCATTTCTCCTATCAAATTGAACGCCAGAAATAAAGCTTTTTATTTTATTTTTAATTTATGTTATTTGTATTTATTATTAATTTTGAAAGCACGAGCAAGCACTGATTTTTCACCCAAGAAATTAACTGAGGAAACTTTCCTCGCTAAGGAAATGAATGATTCGCTGTCGGGCTCGAGGATCTAAGGCCAATATAATCTATATCGTTGGTTTTTTTTTAAAATTAAATTCTACCTAAGTCTGCGAGAGTTTCGAACTCATATCCATCTAAAAGTCTAAATTTATACATGATGATATCAAATTCTATTATAAATCAAAGTTCCTTCTTCAACTTAGTCGATGTGGGATTACTCTTAACACACGCTTTCACGTGATAATGTGTTCACACTTGACACGTGCCCTTAAACACATGCCCTCAACAACTGGCATCGAGTTGACCATTTTCTTCTGGTCCCGGGTAAGGGGAGACAAACTACCACGAGGTGAGCATTTCTTCCATTCTTGGGCTAACATAGGAGTCGACATTTTCCATACTCGATAAATTGACCACGAGCCGAGTATTTTCCTCTAGTCATGGGCTTAATAGATCACGAGTTCCAAACTCAGGTCTAGCATGGCATGAGTCCAACATCGATCCACTCTGATACCACATTAATTTTTTTTACCTAAATCTACAAGAGTCTTGAGCTTATATCCACTTAAAAGCCTAAATTGATAAGTGGTGATACCCAATTCTCTTATAAACTCGAGTTTCTTCTTCAATTTAGTCAATGTAGGATTACTCTTAATAATGTTGCAATTTGATTGCAATACATAAAGAACATATATGGTGATAAGGAAGGAGCTAACAAAGATTAATGCGGTTTGGAATCTGTACATGTAAAGATCCGTTTAAAAGGCATTATCCATTTTGTGTGCTACTTGCGCAGTTTTGTCCTCTAGAAGGCGCATCTGGAGGGAGAAAATTTTCGTTGGGTCTTGTAAGTACATCAAGAGTCTTGTTCCTTTCCGATGTGGAATGAAATATTGCCCTATCGGTAAACCAGCCATGCTGGATGAAAGTCTTGAATTTGAGACCGAGTGCAAGTTTACGACTCGTCGTCTCTTATCAATGAGAGTACTGATTCACAAAGAAGGAGTTGACGAGGTCCACGCTGTCGATTGTGGGTAGCATGATGAGTGCGAGTTTGTGGCTCATCATATCTTCTCAATGAAAGCATTGATTGATAAAGGAGGAATTGGTGAGATCTAAACGGTTGATCATGGGTAGTATGATGGGTCTTGGATCCATGAAAATGCCCGCCCAAAAGGTAATGTCCGCTTTTGACACAACTTGCACGGTTTTGTCCTCCAGAATGTGCCTAATCAAGGAGAGGGATTGTCATGCCCCATTTCCAATCCAAAGAATGGGCTCTTGACTAGCCATTTATTAATAGACCCAACTTGATTCATAGTGAACAAAGCCAACTTAATACTTTTAATTCATAGTATGTTCGAATTTTTCTCTTCATGAGAAATAATAATCATCATGTCTGATAAATGTAATTCAATATTAAAAAGAGGATTTACATGTCAAAATTCTAAAATTATTCAAATATAGGAAGTTTTCAATGCTAAGTAAAAAGAAAAAAACGCTATAAATGAATCCAAATGATCTTCTAGGCACCTGATCCCTGAGTAATCCTGCTAGATGCAACTCTCCTAGGTTTTTTCTGATTCTGAATCTGAAAAAGATAATATTATAAAGGGATGAACTCTACATGCTCAGTAAGTAACCGATCCTCACTTCTACCGGATCAAGTACCGCTAAAATATAACTTTTCAAAACAATCGGATCATGCATTTTGTTTGAGAAATCTTTTCCAAACCACACAACTCAAGATTTCATTTTCGTCATAATGCGGTTCAAAATATTTTTATGTTTTTAGTCAAAAATCTAAAATCACCTTTCAAAACAATTCCTATAATATGCGGCAATAAAATTTCGTAACTATGAAGTTTAAATATTTTCATAACTTAATAATTTAAATGTATCACACTTTTTATATATGTTTAGTAAATCACATAATTGATTTTCAAATGTTTTTTACTCATTGTCTTTGAAATTACGATGACACTTCGTCCCATTACACAGATCCATCAGTATAGTTATTAGTCCAACCCAGAGATTCTGTTGGTATAGTTGCGGGTTGGACCCATATAGTTTGCCAGCTAGCACATTCAACATATTGCAATACTCGGTACGTAGTAAACATATGAGCCTCAAAGCAAAAACATAATGTCATTCAAATCAAAATAAAGTTTCACAAATCGGTAAGCTTAGATAAATTCACAAAGATCACTTATTTCTGAAAATACATGAAATCATTAATTCGATTGCCAAATAATTTATGCAATTTTCAATGACATTGCACTTCAATAATCTTTTGATACTTGATCTTCATTTTAAAACTCATAAATCATATTCCATACTCATTTCATTTAAATATAATAGTTTCAGAGTAATAATCATGATATGCATAAAAGGATGTTTCATAATTTTGTGAACAATAAAAGTGGGTTCCAAGTTACTTACCTTGACTACCCCATAATCTAGAGCTCACGATCTCAATCCGAATCAAAAGAAGAACCTATAATTGGAGTTATACATTAATATACAAATATTCTTAATATCTTAGGCTATCCTAAAAATTCCTCAACTGATAAAATATCTAATACATCCTCAAATCAGTTTCCAAGTAATACATTTTGTACTTTGATTGACAAAATTTCATCGATTATTATCATAAAGTGTTTCGGGTAGTAATAACTTTATAACATCTAATATCAATAAAACTCATCATTTCCGAAAAATTCAAGAAAAAATAAAATAATTTAGAAAATCTAAAAAAAATAGAAATTAGCAAATTCAATTACGAGATCAACGGTTCAAAAATTGTTGAAATCAAAGCTCAAATTCAGGCCAAACGACCTTTCAAAGTTTCAGTTTGTTCAAAAATTTCTGGTGGGCTACATGAGCAGTCCACTTTCGAGGGTCGTTTCTCCCTCATCGAGCCATCAAATCTCGGTGTCTATCAAAATCTCATGTTACGAGCTACAATTTAGAAATAAATCGGGTTCAAAAGGTGGATGATTTGATACAAAAATGAGGCTCAAATTTGGGTTTTCATCACGGGATAGATTTGGGTTGATTAGAAGGTTAATTTTACAAACTTGTATCTCATCCAAAGACCTCCAAATGAGAAGTTCTTGGTGTCTTTGGAAAGCTTAAACCATGAACTATAGTTTTTAAATAAACATAACATCAAACAATGAAGAAATAAGTTCAAAAATGTTGGTCGAGTGGGCTGTTTGTTAAGATGAAAACCCAACAGTTTCAAACATTTCAAGAGGCCAATTTTATGGATTCATATCTCAAGTTATAGATGCTCAAATCCAGTGATTTTGTTTCTCTGAAAGCATTGAAGTATGATCTACATTTTAGAGTTTCAAAAAACACAAAGATGTTGAGAAATGAGCCCGAAAATGTTGTTTCAAAGTCACAATTCATAACAGTAACTTGAAATTTCGAAACATGGTTTCTTTCAAATTCAAACTGCTCAACGGAATTGAATTCTGTAAAATGCCCTAGTTTCCTGAGATTATGAGAAATCTAAAGCTATAAATATCTCGGCCATTTAAGCCCTCTACGAGAATCGGCCATTAATGACCAAATCGACCTTTCTCTCTCTATCACTATAGAAATTAAGCTACCACTTTAAAACAACAGTGCAAGGATGTTCTCTAGCTTACTAAGAAGCTGCAAACAATGGGCTAGGTTGGGAAAATGTGACTAACTCATGATTCCGACTTCTCCATCACCTTCCGGCTCCACCCCTTCTCCCATTTGCTCTGTTCAAAATAGTAAAAAATGAACTTTTACACTCACCCCTTTTCATATTGGTTGCAGGAGTGTCAAAATATCTTATTTGTTTTGGTTTTGTAGGGATCGTGGGTTGAAACATTCAATATCCTTTCCTACGTTCATAGCTAATGTTGGCAGGTAAGATGGGGGGAAAGAAATTGATTTCACACTTTGGTCCCTCTAGTTCAATATTTTTTTTTAAAATGGTCCCCATGACATTATAAGTTAGACCTCTGATCTCTGGGTTATTACAGGGATGCTTTTAAGTCGTATAAGGACTTCAATACTCTCATTCCTTTTCAATGTGAAATGAATCTTTACCCATTACATGGAGTGTGATACTTTTGAATCGTATCAATTATGCATTGAAATTGATATTAGTTGTTTTATAGATTATCATACTTGTTTTTTCTCCTTGGAACCAATGCATTACATGTACAACATATACCTGTGGTGCACTAATTTTGCATCTTATTGATTACACGTTGAAGTTAATATTCCTTCAAAATCATCATGGTTCATGACAGAAATATATACTCATATAACTAACTTAATAAGAAAATTATGAAAGTGTAATAGAATTAAGTATTGCAAAATGTCTACTAGGTTTACAAGAGATTTAACTGATAAGTAAAAAAAAAGATTAAGGTAGATGGTAACACTCAATTATCTTATAATTTTAGAATTTTCTTATTAACTTTTTGATATTGGATTATGTCTCTTAGACCTGCTACCACATACCTTTAAGCACTGCCCTTGGCAATTTTTCATGAGTAGGATCTTTTTCGTCTATATTCAGGGTCAGAAAGGATAATTAACGACTGGTCAGGTTTTCCCTCCTGTACTTGGGCCCATGACCACAAGCCAAGTAATATCTTCTATGCATGAGTAATAACTGATTACGAGTTTCACATTCGAGTCTGACGAAGTATGAGCCACAGAGTAACCCACTTTGATACCATGTAAGATCTCTAATGAGCTTATAATGTCTAACCCAAAAATTTAAATGGAATGAAACGATCACAAACTAGAGTGTATACATCAGATGTAGGAGATATTTTCTTATCTAAACAGAGGATCCACAAATAATTAATATGTCTCTCGATATAAAAAAAGAATATATTTCAAAATCTCTCAAAATCTTCAAAATCATTTTAGTAATGATTGAAACCGCTGCTCCTTCGCTGAAAAGTGGTGATGTTGAGCCGATTAAATTATCTTCTTGAAGAATCACGTCCATTGATTAGTTACAGCAGCATAAAAGAGAATATATTAGGTGTAAAGGTACCAAATGCTAGCAATATAAACGAAAACTATCGAGCATGAATGCATCAAATGCTACCAATTGTATAAAAGAGAATTCATTGGACAAGAAGATGTTAACGCAGAGAACCCACTTACCATCAAGATACCAAATACTTAATAGTAGAGGTAATCGTGTTCACTGTACTTTTTCGAAAAAAGCCATAATGCTTGGAAGTGTCATCACCATAAGCCTTTCTCCAATTTGCCATGGATTGAGCAACTTTTACACTGGGTAGTAATGGTAGGCTTTAAATTTCATTGGAGAGGTTGGTTGGGTTAATGCCATACACCCAAAATGAAATTCTAGTATCAAATCTCTCCTATATTTTTCTGAATTTTCTTAAAATAATTTTTCATTCTTCCGTGGTTGAGCTTAATCAGCAAAAGCTCCACACTCAAAAGTGCGGTGCCATGTTTAATTTAAAGGATGCATGGGCTGACCATCCCCTTAAACTCGAGAAAAGACGTAATATCTTATAAAAATTCCATTAATTTTGATCGTATTTTTATTAAATTATATCACTTAGCCCCTTTGAAATCCGTCCATTCACTCTTACTTGAATTTCACTACTTTGGATAGATTTTCTGGATCTGTTCCTATTGGTGGAGCCACTCGTATTGGATTGTTTAACACATGAAGCATTCAGACCGATGCCCATGTATGCCTGGTAATTTTTGACATAATACAATAACCCAACACGACACAACACGAAGTTAGGTGGGTTCAGGTCAACGCTAAACTGATTTCATGTTGAAACTAGTTGACCCATGTGACCCGTTTACATAAATGGGTTGAACCAACGTAACCCGATACAACATGATTAAATCCACTTAATTATGTGTTTATGTATCAAATCCATTAACGTATTTAAATATATTAAGTTAAAATTACAATTACACTACACATATTTAGTTATACGGATTAAATATATCATATCATGTCAACCCTGTTTTAAATGGATCGTGTACGTGTTTAAAATTTTTGACCCGTTTATTAAACGGTTGTATATGGACTGAAGCATATATGACACGAACCCGTTTAGATACGATACGTTTAAACACGGCATAAAACGTATTATCAGGTTTATCCATGTTCCCAGGTGCCCCCTACAAAATCCTCAGTCTTCACCTTCACCTTCTCACATCATTATCTGATGGATTTGCATCCTAAAAAAAGAGATCATAAGTTTGATTCTCACCAGTAAAATCTGTATCTATTTATCACTCTCCTCTTACAACCCCTTCTAAACCTTTGAACATTATTTATAACCGAAAAAAATGAATTGTGATCGCTAGCAATTTCTGATGTAGTAATCCAAGGAATCAATCATGTGCGGTTGTACGATCGATGTCTGTCTCCGTCGTGGGCCTGTGTTGATGGGTTGATGCTACATGGCTTTCAACAGCCTTTGGCCCATACTTATACGACAAATTAAAGCACTTGTTTGGATTGAGAATTAATTCGTGGTCACACCTGGTCTAGGATTCACCGTGACCATTCAACTATAGATGGATTAATTAGCTATTCAAGCCACAATTCTTTTCTTTTTTTCTTGGTGGAGAAAGGGGACGCAGGGCCTCAATAAAGAACAAGGAAAAAAATGACAGAGAAAGACAGGTTACGGAGGTCCCGATACAATCTGAGAGAGCATCAAAGAAATATGATCCTAACCGAAAAGAGACCAGATTGACATTCAATCTGCAAACAGTGTCTTATGTTTATTTCCCATTTGTTTCCCTCTCCATTCCCATCTGCAAACAGTGTCTGATACCGCCTGTCGGCAGGTCTCGGAATGTCCCGAAACAGATGATAAAATAAGAAATTTAGAAACTTGATATCATATGTATGCAAAGAAAACCTCAACTCCGAGGGAAAAAATTGCTGTTAAATCAGGATATTCAACTATATCGAATCAGGAGATTGTAGTCTCCAGCAATACCATTAGTCACAAGCCCATTACAATCGCCATGTATTAAAGAGTTACGACCCGACCTTTTAAGTTCTCAACCCTCGTGCTACCGAAAAATTTATTAGGAAGATCTCTCACTCGGGCCCCAACCACCCATCATCACAACTAGTACAAGACCCTGTTTATATACACAAGACCTCTTCTAATTTGAACTCATGGAAAATATCCTCTGGATATATTTTCTAAATTAAATAGACTACGAGATCTAGAAAACCCTATTCAAAAGAGAAAATAATATGCACACAGAGATTCTATCTAAGATATCATGTGCTTACAACTACAATCTCGTTCATCGATCGTTGTTCGTCTATATCTCGTATCCTGAATCCGATCTCTAACTCGTTCTTTGAATTTTTCATTTTTTAAGTTCCGATTTATGACTAGATATCCCAACACAAACAAAGGAAGTGCCATCCGTGTTCAGTTTTTCCCATTCTCTTAATTCTTGAAATGTGCTCCTCTGGCGTGTCAGGAAGCCGATGCTACTCCCCAGAGTCTCACAGCTTCATTTCGTGGCTTTGAAAAATTAACTCCAAACAATTCCTCAGTATGCGAGGTACATAGCAACCAAGAGGCCCTGATGTTGATATGGGTTTAGTCAATGGGCTCGTTTGTTTCCCTTTACTCTCCTCGCTCTTCATCATTCCCATTTAAGCTCATAGAATCTGTAATCGGGAAAAAAAAAGAAAGAAAAGAAAGCCCAATTCAAACCCATGGATTTTTTTTTCAGACATTTCAAGCCCATGAGTCGGCAATTATCGCACGAGAAACCAAGTACTCTGCAAAACAGTCCCAGAATGGGATTCAACTTGATGGACAGAACATGCGGATAAGTTCGAGTTAGATTCGCTAACAAACAGTCCTGCAATTGTACCGCTTGTCGGGTGCTGACTTATTCGAAAACCTGGCTTGGTTTATCTTACGAGCCTGATCTCTTGTTATCCATCTAAACAAGCAAAGCACAAGAAGTTGGCTGCAAGATGCCTAACACACAAAGGAATGAACCTATTCCATCTCAACCTAACCTTCTCCAGTGAACGTTTCCAGCAGTCTCTATTCCTGGTTTCTGCCTAAATAATCGAAAACAACAATCTCGTGAGTACGGCCGCGACGTTGTATAAATGGAAGAAATCAGCAACCTCCGCATCATAGGTAAAATCGCTCTTCGTAACCGATCTTGCTCCTCGGCTAAGTACAATGGAGAAACCTGAGCTTCTGGTTTTGTTGCTGTATGTGTCGGCATCGGCACTTATTCTTGGTCGTGTGGCCGAGGGACAGGTCTGGCGACCGACGACCCCGCTGTGTGCCTCTCAGTTTTCCCTCGTGAACCACGCTTGCTCATTCTTGCCCTACAGCCCGATGCCACCTCCAGCTCCCTCGGGCCATCCGGCTCCCCCATCGCCTTCGGGACCCGACGATCCGGATCTGCAGCACCACCACCACCATCACCATCATCACAACCATCATCACCACCACCACCATCATCACCACCACCACCACCACCACCGTGACCCAACTCCCGTTGAGGCGGATTGCTGCCGGTGGTTGAGGCTGGTTGATGCTGCTTGTGTCTGCGATATGCTTCTTCAGCTGCCAGCGTTTTTGGCGAAGCCCGCGCACGAGTACACCGTGATCGTACCGGATGTCTGTAACGTTACATACTCGTGCTCGGGGAGGCTGAGACCATAGTGAAAGTTAACAGTGTGTTTGGTTACTAATGCAATGCATCATCTATGAATATCTATATATATATGTTTCCTAAGGATGTAACAAGTTCGATGTTACGAGATATAAATGGAAAGTGGGATTTAACATGTTTCTGAAGTTGCCCATTGTGGATGGAAGAAAATACTTGAGTTCCTAAAAGTGTGGAAAGGAAGCATTGCAAACGAGTAATGCTGAAATGGATGGAGTAGAGAGGGCTCAGAGAGGAGGAATGGACAATGCTCCCGGGTTAGAATACGCAGTGACAGGAAGGATGAAGGTGGTAGGTTAGAGAGAGATCCGCAGTTGTTCTCCAAGTGCTCCCAAAGCCAAAGACGGAAAAAGCCCTTCGAATTGAGAAGAGTGGGACTGTTTATAGTAATTTCATGAGTTGTATAGCCAATAGGATGTTGGCATGTGTCAATTATTGGTTGTTCGAAATTAGTGGAAGGATATAATGGGTTGTTGGGTTAGGTTGTACTCTAAACTGGTTAGAAAGGTTAGGAAAGCCCAATGGGTTTCCCTAACGAGCCCCATTCCGAGCCCACCAAGTCAAAACTCTCTGCAACATCTCAAGGATGGGCTTAACCCAAGATTCTGCTACTGATCCTGTAATTAGGCCCATATGTCATGCACTTTATGGTCTTTGAGCCATAGTTATGCAAGATGTCTAGATTATACCTCGAGTTATAGGCATAATAAATCTCGTATATGAGCTCCAATGACCTTTGAGTCATGAGCATCAATCACACGACTCTACGGTTTTAGAGCCGTGAGTTATTATTATGAGAATATCTCCACAGTTTTTAAGCCGTGAGATAATCGATATAAGGTCACCTCTGCGATCTTTGAACCGTAAGAATTTATTGATTATAATAAGACAAGTCATAATAGAGATTCCATGCATCTACACCCATAAATTTTACTCCATGCAAGCATAGAAATTCTCGAAAAGGCAAGTCTAACCTACCAGTCTATCTAAATTGAGCTTTTCCTTTTAGAAAATTCCTGGCATTTTCCTCTTTGACCTTATATTAAGGCATTGGGGGAAATGGAGCAACAAATATTAGATGTTTGAAGATTGAAATGATGAGAGATGAGATCCGGTACAGTTGATATTGTTTTCACTCTGTGACTCGGTGGTCCTAGATTCGATCTCACTAGTGAAATTTTCTGTACTCATTTTATCGTCTCGTTTACTTAAAATAATAAATATATAAGATATTGACTGTGATTATCCTATTTAAATTGAATGATTGAATTATCCTTGTATAGAATTCCTTCCCATGAACCTCATAGAAAATACTTACTGATCTAAATTACTATTTTACCCTATCTGTTACACCCCATTGACAATTCAATGTTAAACAACCTATCCGAATCCACATCCCAAGGCCTTCCGCTCGTAGGTATACCAACCAAGCCCCCACCATCTTCCTTCAAAGTTCCATCAGCACGCAGTTGAACATAATCTTCTCAATAAATAATAAATTGCGTCGTTGTCTGAAAGATTAATTTTTTAGAACAAACAGTTATGACGACTTCCAATTCTATGGTATTAGAGCGTAAGTTCAAGTCACAGTGCGTACTTTAACTAATTTCATGCGATGAGCTTTCAAAACTAATCAAGCCAATGTATCAGGGGAATATTACGTAATAAGTAATAAATCATGCCGTTATCTGAAAGATGAACCATTTAGAATAAACAGCTATGCTGACTTCTAATTCTATTACTTCTATTACTATATTTGAAAAGGCGATAGTTTTTATCTCACTCTCTGGTTCAAAAACTATCATTCTCTCTTATTTATCTACATTTATTGAAGAATTCTTAATCTCTCAAAAAATTTCCTCCACCCAATTCTATTAACAAAAAATTTAAGGAACCATATTATCTTTTTACAAACCATCCTCACACTCCTATAGCTCACCCAATAATTTTAGATGATCTTGCTGTCTTCGAAAGGTTTCTTCTATAAGATTTTTCTAGCGCATAAATGAGGCACACAGGCCTAAAATGGAAGAAAGAAGAGGGGAGTAAAAGAGATACGGGAAGTCCCACAAGTGAGATCAAATCCATGATCTCTAGCCATAGGATGAAAGTAGTACTAAACTCTCTTTCTTAGATTCTTCCACAACCTGCTCCGTTTATGCATTGGATTTCTTCCCTCTTTCCCATCCCAGTAATAGATTTTCTCATTTAGAGAATTTTAGCATATGGGTACAAGAGTTTCATTTATAAAAAAAAGGGGCTTGGGTCGATTAACACAATTCACATAATAATAATTTTATTATTTCCAATAGCATTTGATGATATTCACCGTGCGTAACATAGGTCATTCTTTAGTATTATGCAAAATAAAAAAAAATCTTGACATGCTTCAGCAGTGTGCTGAGAAATGAAATCGTATATCGAATAAATAAGGAAAAGAAATGATTTATAAGAGAATTGGGCATCACCATCAAACGGTTTACGCTTTTGGATAAAAATGAACCTAGTGTCTTATAAGTCTAGGTGAAATATTTTCCACTGTGTGCATTGAAAAGTCTGCAAAATTTGCAACTCACAATAGGGCAACGTGCTCGTTAGATCAAGATTATAACAAGAAAGGAAAATACTAACATGTCAATTGATGCCTTTGCTGCCTTGCCTTGGTCCCTCGGAAGAATCAGCTCCTGATAAACCCTAGCCCTTCATCGCTTCTTTGTCCTTCACCAATCCTAACCTCCGTTGTTGTCTTTGAATCGATCATTGTATCGAGAATCGATCAAATGAAGAATATAAGGTTTTGAGGGAGAACGGGATGAGAACCGTCATTGAGAATCGCACGATTTAGGAAATTTGGGGAGAATTCACGATTTATGTGAAAAACGACAATTCAAGGATGCGTTTTTTAAATTATATGGCTATATCATTTTTAAACGGTCAATTCAATTTAAAAATATACACCTGAGATAAAATTATGATCCATAGGCAAAGTTTAACGGCGCAATGTTGATGTCATCGCAAGGCTAACAACCCGTTACCTTTTAAATATACGTACATGCATACATACATACCTACATACCTACATTCATACACATGTATATATATGACAGGAGTTACTATAGAGCTGAATTAGGTAAAATGAAGCATGCAGTCGAAAAATAGAAAATTTACATGACTCGTACTGTATTCTTTCCCAACCTTAAGGTCGCGTTTGGTTGATTTTAAAGTGTGGTGTAATATTAGATTATACTACGTTTTACATCGTTGGTTACAGCATTTGGTTGTAAAGTTGAGTGTAATATGAGATTACATGCATGAGTTAAAACTTCACAGTGTGGTTGGTGAAGACTTTATACCCGAGACATGCCACATTCTCACATTAAGTCAACTTTACAATTAACTTTACAAAATTTTTACCTACATCCACCTAATTTTACATTCAATTTTACTTTATTTCAAACACCACAATGTCAAACTCCAATCCATTTTCCAAGAAACTTTTACTATGATATAATCTCAACTTTTCTCGTAATCTTAACAAACTCAAACCACATGCCCGTAAATCTAAAGACTTTTAAAGAAGGCATGGGCTGTATGGCCAATTACTTGTTTTCATCTTCCCTCACCGGTTGGCAGCAAGCCGATTCGGCTGCTACTCACGCCTTCAAAAGTCACAAAAGGCCCAATCTGGATATCTCTAGTTACACGCTTGAGAATCCAGGGGCAGGAGGATATAGGCCCATTTCAAAGATGAAATGATTACGGATACCTCTTAGGCAAAATCTCAAGTGTACTTCTCCTGAGCAAGAAAATTGACAATTGGCGATAACTTATTAAATTTTTAAATATCAGATTGTAAACTACTCTACAACTATTTTAGAAAAACGTGATTATCTATCTATCTATCTATTATTATTTTCATGCTACAACTTTCATGTTCAATATGCTTATCATTTGCATTTGTACGTAATAATACTTACTGTGTGAAGAACAGATCGTGTGGTAGTATGTGTGTATATATACACGTCTATATTATTAGATGCAAACTTTGAGAGATTTGATATCTTTTTCATTTTTCGTATTTGTCACCAATCTAATTTACATATTAAAATCTATGATATGCAGGCACTTTATAAAGTCTTCCTAATTTATACGTAAAATAACAATTTCAGCTATTTTTCTCTCACTCCATATGTACAGTCTTTCGTTAACTACTCAGATTTTTTTCATCTCACACAATATCTAAAATTTTAATGGTAGAAATTCTACCATATTCTAAACGAATTATTTGAAATTGTAAACATGAAAAGATGAAATTGACATAATATACTAAAGATAACTGAGGGCGCTCTGACTATTACTGTGAGTTAATAGATTTCAAACGAATTAAAGTGAATAAAAATCTAATTATATGGTTCACCCCAGTATTTTATTTTTATTTATTTTTATTTTCGTTTCGTACATAGCTCGAGTTTATGCCTAGCGTTTGTATATAATATATATATATATATATATTAGTCCCTGGTCCAAAGAAGTGTTCGATCCGCGTAGAACTTCTTCTTTTTTCCCCCTTTTTATCTCCATTACCGTCATGCATGCCATAGAAAAGGAGGAGGAATGATTGACTCCTATCTCCCCCAATTGGCTGCTAGTAGCCTAGCGGTGTCAACTCGCATCCGCGTTCATGGATGGGAGAGGAATCCCTCCATTTTCCTCCCCTCACCTCCTTCCTCTCTTTAATCAAGATGCTGCCTTCAAATTAGATATTTCCATTTGGTGGATCAAGGAATCTCATCCCCACTAGGATTCTCAATATTATCTTTCCTCAATTCATGAACGGATTATTCTTCCTCCTTGTCCGGTGATTTCATATCGATTTTACGCTTGTTTCTTTTTCTTTTCGGCTTATACCACTGGTGTCTAGAAGTCTTACAGGCCTCTTACTAATCCCAGTTCGAATTGAGCCAACCGACTAAGGGTAAAGTTCTCCAACCAGCATGAGCTGTCTCAGTTTACAGGGACTCGAATATGGGACCTTTGTTCAAGAGGGCTAAGTGTTGGACTAGTTGAACCAACTCGCGTTATTGGTTGCGACAATTGTATATTTGATTGCTAGTAGTCAAGAACTACATAACCCTAACCATAAAAGAGATTGTATACACATGCGTACACGCGGGAAGGCACTTTGGGATATGTGTCCCGATCAATATGCTTAGAACCCTTCGATTTAATATGCTTGGAACATAATCTTCCCGTCCTTTGAGGTTGTAGTGTGGACTCATCGGGGGAAAGTAAAGGAATACGAGACATTCTATTGACATGAATCGAGATTAGAAGCTGATCATCGGTTTTAAGTTGAAGGACGACTGTCATTGTTGTGTCGATCCTTTTCTCTCAGCCGATATTCGCCTTCAATTCAGACATACTTTATCACTCTCAAGGTGGGAAACGGAGCTATGAGGACAAGGAATTGATTTTATTAGTCTGACCATTGAAACATCCTTGTATATGTGAACAAAAGACATTATTGTTGCCATGCTGAGAATATTCTCTCCATCACAATGACGTGGTTGGGTTCTAAACAAATTGCCCAGTTGGGCTAGCATGCCGTCCCTCTCCTTTTCATTCAATATTCAATCCGTACCATTCATCTACTGCAAACGTGTAACAGCCAATCGGTATTGATTTTAGTGCATTGGTCCAAATGTAACTCGAGACCTCTTATTCAAATCAATTTTAATTGGTTACTACACATTTATAGCTGATGAGTAACGCATATACAGGTTGGTGATCTCCTTTTTTTTAAGGTCTTTGAAATGTTTCTTAGTGCAAATCTATTAATGTGTGCTTCATGTTCTCTAACACAAATGTTTATAAGATTAGTACAAGTTGAAGAGGAAAACATCGTTCTGGGTGTGTGCTAAAACTGTGGGCTCTCGGACATCCATTATTAAGTGGTCGGAGTTCACTATAATGTTCTAGGAAATGTACACGAATCAGAGTTTAGTTCGAGGTTCAATTAATCTCTAACTACAAATTATTCTCCAATCCTATATTTTTCGATTATAATAGAGAATCGTGGGTCTAGAAAATTAGTAGGAATGAAGAATAAAGGGACACGGGAAGTGAGAAAGAGGGTTCAATGCACTGGTCTTATTTTCAACCTGAGACAAGGAGGCCAAAAATTCGATTACCATCAATAGAACTTCTAGTGTTTGTTTATTCCCATGTTCCTTCTGCTCATTCTAGACTCACAAACCTCTTTTGCAATCTAAAGCAAATAGTACAAGACCAACATGAACTGTTTTAAGTGGTTTGGTACTTGGCCCGCTCAAGCACATGTCTCATGTTTGTTTTTTGTTAATGAAAAAAACTTATTTTGATAAAGTTTTATCTTTTAGTGTACCGACCTGCCTCGAACAGGAGTAGTTATAGGCTTGTAGGGCATCTGAGTACCAATAGTACCGACCCCAAAGAAGCAAAGAGTACATGGTAGCCCCACTACAGAAACTCTTGGTACAAATTCGATAGTGATGTCATTGCAGTAAATCATGTCTCTGTTAGTTTTATATTTAAACATTGGATGTACACATGGCATGGCCAGGAATATATATGTAACATGCCTGTCGACTATTTTCAATTTCGAATGTCAGTAGAGCTTGTACTAGCTACAAGTATACAGCTGGAATGTCACGAAAACGTACAAAGAAAGAAAAGCCTTCAGATAAAAAAAAGGATTGCAACAAATTGCATTCCATTAGATTCCCCTGTTGACTTTTGATGAATACAGGGACACAAATGTTGTCAAATTTTGTTCTGTGGTACGTACCAGCCGATGTCCTTCCATTCAAGAGGCCAAATTGTGTGGAGGGAAATGACAAGGACACTTCCGTGAAGATCGAAAACTAGTCAATCAATTTGTTATATCTACAAGTTAACACGGCAAACGTCCGATGCTCGGCAGGACTAGGGCACTCAAGATAATCGGGAGTCGTGCTCGCTCAGGATGATGACCGGCATGAGGATTAACTGCTTATTTGGATCGAAGGTTATGCTCTGTGTTCATCCAAACGATTCAGTTGGCAAGGGACATAAGGTGAAGTAAACATGCAAGGCTTGGAAACCTTAAACAAGAGAAAAGAAAGAAGAGCAACATATTTTTTTGGTGTTCACTGTCTAATATATGCAAACTCAACTAGAATCGAGTTCAAGTCAAGTCGATCTATGAAATGGTTAAACTCTCACAATCGTAAATTTCTTTTTTTTTTTTTTTCCTTCAAAGGATTTGTATCCGAGATTTTATTAAAGGAATCAGAAAACCTGAATCATCCAACTTTGCTGGACAATTGTACCTTCTATACCCCTTTGATGACCTGAATGCAGAACCGCAAAGCATGCAGCCTTTATGACAGCTCCTGGAAATGGAATAACCTCTGACCCAAACCCTCGGAAGAACATGACAACAAGTCGTCACTCTTTCAGTCCTTTTTTTTGGGGTAATTATCACTCTCAATCAAACATAGTAAATTAACTCCCATATTCAAAACAGCATAAAACAAAATCATCAGACTGTGAATCTCAAGTTGTGTTTCTGGACATATGTATGAAGCTCGACCCTTACTCTCGAATTACTGATCGGTATTCTTGGACACTATGCTCGACCTAATAACTCTTTCCTGGCTGAATTAGCCATACAACCCCAGCATCCCGAGCGTAAAAAAGAAGCCAAAAACCTTTCCAGATACACGAGGAGCCAAATTGAGATCACCACATATAAATATATATTAACTAGTGCTCGTAACATATTCCTTCTCCATTCTCTATGTGCATAGCTGTCTTGATGGATTCATGTGGCCTGAAAGCTGATGAAAAAGCTAAATATTTCAATGGAACTTTCGGTTATGGAGTGCACCTTTAAGAGCAATTGTCTTGTAGTACCTTTTTTTTGTTGCACGATCTAGTATTCACAAACCCAGTGGACCCCGACCAATTCTGGTTCAAGTCGAGTCAGTCCATTAAATGAGAACTATTTCAACTCGAGTTTTCTCCATTTACGAGATTCATACCCATACTTACCCAAGAGAAGAAGTATCAGAAGAGCTCAGGTGTCCCTATAGTATCTTAATGCGCGTGTATTCCGATTCAATTCATTCCCCCCTTTATTTGGGATGAGGAGATAAGATGTCAAGAATATATACACTAATAGGACTCTTGCAAGTTGAGCTTATTTTAACTGACTCGAAATGTCATGATAAGGTGGTCGCTTTCGACCCGTACCGATTGTAAGGACCGACATCGACCCTTTGTTTAGCATAAAATGAGAGTTCTAGCTAGTAATTGACAATTTGAAGCTAAAGCTAGGAATAAAATTGGGAATGTGATAAGGAAAGTGATAGGAAGACAAGAAGTCTCATGGTGAGGACATATTCGGGGAGCTTTTATTGGGTGTATGTATGTGTATGTGATGTGATGTGCGTGCGACTACATGTGGTCTGTTTCTTTCATGTCTTTGTTCACTGTCATGAAACTAAACCCTGATATCTGATCATTATTGAGGGTTAAATCTCACATCGAAAAATAATTAGAATAGCTTTAAAACATAACAGAGTTAGGTACCGCCATATATGATGGTGTCACCATGTGTCAGTATGTTTCAAACTCATATATTACAGTTAATGTTCATCCTGTAGAGCAAGTCTTCTGTGTAGCGGTGTCACTACTTGATAATAGGTTATATGGTGATATTATGCAATAAAATTCAGCTATTTTTAAGATTTTTTTAATAAAATCTTAAAAATAAAAATAAAAATAACCTCTAGAAATAATTATATTTAATTTACTGGTGTTACCATGTTAGAACTGCCATGTAATGATACCGCGATGTACGAGACCTTCACCATCCCCTGACCATGCAATTGCAAATGTAAAAAGACTTTACCAAATGTGATTTGATCAAGATCATGCCTAGAACGCTTCCGCCATATTTCACCAATGGCTATAAGAAAGAAAAGAAAAATAAAAAGGAAATCAATTGAAAATTTCTATATTTTGTTTGAAAATATTTATTCCATTATTTTTCATACACAATTTGATATTGGAAGTTAAATAAATTTGAATTCGATCAATCTATTAAGGGAAAACACTTCTTAATAGTAAAATCTTCGCCCTTCCTAGAAACTCGAACATGAGATGTTATTTAAGAAAAAGATGCGTAAAACCACCCCGAACAACCATGTCGATTATCTCCATTCTTCAGTCATAAGCTAACATTTTTTTTTTTTTGCTGAAGAGCTAATAAAGATTATTATAATTTTATTTTTCCTATTTCATTAATTAGTTGCTAAAAATGGAAAATAAATATTCTGCAGAAGAGCATCCAGTTCCTGGAGGAACATGTTCTACATCTCGCAATCACAAATAAACTAGCAAATATTCTCCTGAAAAATATATATATATATATATATAAATGAATTGTTGAATTAATTTGACAGTATGGTTAAGTATATATCAAATAATCTGATTACGTCCAGTGACTAGCCTTAATTACAATTTATTGGTGTATGAGACTCACCCAGTAGAGATTAAAAGGTAATTTCATATTTATAATAGGTAAATTAGAAATTAATAAAAGCGCATACTGTTGGTCTTACATTATTAATCAACTCATTTTACATCTCATTACTTGGAGAATAAGTACACAGAGAACAGGTATATTCATGGTTTGGTTCGGTTGGAAAAAAAAACTATTTCAAGCCAAACCGGAATACATATAAATTTGACTTTGGTATGAGATGTAAGTACACATTGTAAATACTTTGCCTCAAAATAATCTGATCATATAGAACCATATTTTACGATTTGCTTAACCGGTTGAGCACTTTCGATAGAAATAAATATAATTTAATTAATAAATTGTAACTGGTTCGGTTCAATTCAAAATCATCAGAACCAACCTATTAAAAAATCAAATTGTGGAATTTAAATCGAAAAGTCATTTTATTTTATCATCATAAGAAAATTGGTTGGATTCTATTAATAAATAACAATCAATCAATCAATCATATCAAGTAATTAATCGAATATATTCTTAACAAAAAATTGCATCATTAAAGAACCTGTTCAAGAAACAGGAAATTATATCATTAAAGAACTGGGATAATGACAGTGAAACCCTAGAAGTTTACTATTTTAATGTTTAGGCCATATAAGTTTGAAAATGAATAGTTCAATTCAACAAGATCAGTTCCGCTGCACTTTTAGTCTGAATTATCACTGTTTTACTGACGTGGACTTCACACCGTTTGTAGAATCTTTAACAGAATAGTAATGGTTTAAATTGAAAGTGTAACAAAAATACTTTATAGGAATGAATTAATTATTTTTCAAATTTATCGGACTTAACTGTAAAAAAAAATATATATGTAGGATTTCAAGTGTCAATTTGTTTTTAGAGAATCTACTCAAGTGATTCGGCTACTATTTATTCGGTTCGGTTGTTAGGTTCATCGGTCCGATCTAGTTTTTAATAGGTTTTTTCAAAAGCGATTACACGCAGATTCAGCGATCGTCGAACCCACATCTCCAGCTGCACGACTTCCACAATAGATCTAGGTACACCCCTCAACCAGCACTCCTTTAAAGATTTTGACGTGTACGATGTTAAATATTATTTTACTTTCAATTTTTGATATGAATAGGAACAAGCAAAAACAGTAACGAAGGAAATAGAGGAAGAATGATAGGGAATAGGGCAGGGACCGAGGTGGGAGGGACCCCGTCCACCCGTACGGAATGCAGCGAATGCGCGTGCGGGACTGATAGTGAAGCCGCCACGACAACAGATTCTTTCGACCTTTTTCTGAATACCTCATTATTACCTATTGATTATCCCATCATTACAACTATATATTGGGGAAGAACCACGCATGCCCCAATCATTGAACAAAATTATTTATGCCACAAGTGGGGCCCAGCCCACACTCTGGTCCTGTCCGGAGCTTCGTGCCATGGCCAGCTCGGAATTCTCGAGATTATCCTAGTCGTCTGTTCTTCTTGGAATGATTGATCTTTTTATCTGATGTATTTATCTATCAATCATCGTTTGTCACCTTCTCCCTCTCATTGGTCGTACTCTCATACGTATTCTGACAGTACTTGAATTCACCGACTGCTTGTAGTACTTACATTTACTTTTTTTGAGAAAATATTGGTAGCATGTCATCCGTTACTTTATAAACGTGTATCGGAGTTTAAATATCGAGAGCCCGATGATTCGCAAGGAAGGTTATCGGTGTCAGAAAAGGCTGGAGGGTTGAAAGGGACGGGGGAATATAACCGGTTATCGGCTTCTAAGAAGGCCCAGGGTTCGAGGTGGACTGCGGAATACAATTGAAAAAGCGTTGAAAGTCCATTATCGAAAATCAAACTCGAGATATTTTCACTATAGTTAAAGTACCACTGCACCATGTCTACATTGGATTGTGATTAGATGACGTATTGCAAAAGACAAAACAAGGATAGCAGAGCTTACACTTTTTTTAAAATTTTTATTTTACTTTTGGCAAATAATACAATACTCTCAAACATAAAAAATAAAAAGTGATAAGTTCTTGCTGAATCTTTATTTTTTTTTGATAACGCAGGTTTAATCCTGCTGTCCCGACTAGCCTTTGACAATACCGCTTGCATGGCGTAAGACAACGGGTAACCTGCTCGACCGAAGTGCGCTAGGTGGGGATCGAACACCTAAACTTGGGGAGCAGCCCAATTCAGGCGCACGCGGTGACCACCTCCGCTGGCCGGGTGGGCTTTTTGCTGAATCTTTTGCCGCAGTGGAAACCTCAATTCCATACAGAAGCCGTCTCCCTTCTTTATCGAGCTGTTGCCGTGACTGCAGTCTCGATGGCTCTACGGAATCTAACTCCTGATCGAGGGTCGTAGGGGAATCCTCTGCTGCTGACCAAACCGACGTTGTTGTAAAGAAATTCGGCCACAAACGCTGCCCCCGGCCCTGCCACGAGCTCGTCCCAGGCTCTGTCCGCCTCCTTCCCATGCTTCTGGAACGCCTCGGTCGCATCGAGCCTGTGGAGAGTCCACCCCTTCGTGTCCCGGAGCCGGTGGATCTTGTTGAGCTGCCGGCAAGCAAGGTCACAGTTGTTGTTCTTGATCTCCTCGATCGCCTCCCGCAGTACCTGTTCCCTGGCCTGACCGCTTAGGTACTTCTCGGTCCGGAAGTACAGGTCCAACTCCGGGAATCCGATCGCCCTCCTAACGCCCCTAGAGTAGTCCGCATTCGGGTCAAACATTTGACGGACCTCATTGACTAGACCCTGTTGGACCATCCGATCGACCCGATCTGACAAGAACTTGTGCAACACGGGCATTGCCACGTCGACCCAGAGGAAGCAACAATCGTTAGCCGGTTTGAATTTGTAATAATACTCGTGATTCATGACTAGAGCTTCGATGTAGGAGTTGGACCCGCCGACTACCACTGGGAGCCGACCGCGAGCTCCGATCGTTCCAATTGCTAGTGATGCCGCTTCGCAGAATTCCTTCGAGGTGAAATCGGCATCTGGGTGGACCATCCCCATTAGATGGTGAGGGACGCCGCATTTCTCGGCCTCAGTGATCTTGTTGGTAGCGACGTCGAGGCCCTGGTAGATCTGCATCTTGTCGGAGTTCACGATCTCCGCCGGGAACCTGGACGCGATATCGATGGATAGCTTGGATTTCCCAGTCCCGGTGGCTCCGAGTATGACCACGAACTTCTCCCTCTGCCGGTGAGTATTGATCAGCAGGTCCATGTTGGGGTGGCCCCCTGATATATCCACCAAGGACCGGGACGTCGGCGTTGGTCTGCACAAGACCATGGAAACAGAAGCCCTCATCGTGAATCGGATCGGGTAAGGTTCTTCGAGTCGGAAAAAACAGTAGTTGCGGAGCTAATTCGGGAACAGTTCGGGATGTAGTGAACAGTGATTCAGAGGCAAGCGAGGTGAGTGTGCATACAAAGGATATGAGAAGAAGTCCCACTTCTCAACTGGTTCACAGGTTATGGAAAGATTGAACGCTTGGAGCGTTTATATGGTTTGCAGTTGTCACTTCAGTGCGAATCTTTTTTTTCTCTCTTATATTTTTTTTAATCAAAGTTTGTCCGACAATAAAAATGATAAATACCACTCAGCTCTCAACTTGCAGGAGAATTACTTCTGCAGATGCAAATGTCTTTCAGTGCCAATTGTGGTAATAACATTGGATGAAAATGATTGAGGTTGACCCGGAAGAAGGTACGATGTTTAGCCGAACACAACTCGTCCGCAAAATTAAATAATAGTTACTTAACATGTACTAAAATAAGTATGGAGATGCCTTTTTTAATTCAATTACCGACATTCACTTTGTAAAGATGACGTATATAACCTATTTTACTGACGTGTCAAATAATTATTAATTGAGTTCACTGTATTATCCGTAAATTCAGCTCACTTACGAATTTCTCTTCGTAATATGCAAGCTAGTACGATGGTCCATACTCCCACTCAATGGCAAGTCTTTACCAATGCAAATTGTTCTACCATTGTCCATTTGGGTCAGAAATCTCCGCTCTCCAGAGCCCCATCTACCTTGTTGCTACTAGTCATCTTGAAATACAATTCTTGAAATTTGGCACATATTTGTCGAGTTATCGACCAAAGGAATAAGGAGCATATTCGGCGTGAGACATATGATGTCAATGGATGATTTTTCGAAGTAAGGACGAGAGCAGAAAAGCTCTCGGGTCTGGAGTGTTGTGACACCTTCGAATATGATAAAGCCTTAAGAGGGCATTTGGTTCAATTATTATTAAATTATAATGTAAAGTTAAATTAGAATAAATTACAAGGAAAAAAATTTTATTTTACATGGAATGTGGTGGTAAAATAAAATTATTGTGTTGGATAGTTCTGCACTTTTTTTTTGGTAATTAAACTTCTAGAATTATACTAGTGACTCGTAGAAGTTACAGAGGTATCAACAAGAGGATTTACAGTTGAGGCAAATACACGAAGCTCTAATTCTTCTGAATCAAAAAAAAAATGACCAATCCTATGAGCTGCTGAGTTGTTATCCCTACTGATCCATTTAATAGAACATAATTCAAAGGATTCGATTAAACATCTAATATTAGAAAGTTGAGATCGAATTTCCCACGGATCGGAGTCCGTAGCCAAGATGGAGGAAATTAAGTCTAGGCAGTTGGAAGGGATGATTACCCTTCTCTAGTTGAAAGATAGGGCCATCTTTAAGCTAAGGAGTAATGCGTTTGTTTCGGCCTGTAGTGGTGAAATTGATTCCATTCTTTGGTACTAGGCTGCCCAAGGGTCTTCATCGACTAGCCACTCCAGCAAGGCAAGATCATCCTTCCTTAAAGGCCGCATCCATCTTAATCACCGCACAATCCTCTTGCTGCAGCTGGTTTTCAGTGGCAATTGAGAGACATGGACTCACAGCTTCTTCCTCTGGTAAAGGGAAAGGTACGTAAGGATTTTTCTCTGTGTTTGTGGTGGGCTCCACTGCAATCCAAGATTTCCATCCTACTGGATTGTAAACTCTTTACAATCAACCCGCCTTGGCCCATGAAAAGGAATACGGCCCAGACAACTCAAATGACAGCTTATTTTACATCCAAACAGCACCTAAGTGCAACGGCTCTACTATGTGATGATAATGACTGGATGTTTCCTTTCAAACAAGGTAACATTTATTATGGCTTTTTTATAATTAATTTAATTTTTTTATTATTTGATATTAATAATTGCATAGATGAAAAGTTGCACGTCAAACTTTGGTTGGACGGAAATATCACAGCAACGTAGAATAGAATTTAGGATAATAGTGTAGCGATATGCATGTTCAAATTCAATTCTTCTAAAATTTGGGGATTTCAAACAGCATTTTTTGTTACTCCCTTTAGAATAGAATTTTATTAAGTCAGATATATCTCTCATAATATATGAAATACATTATATATATATTACCCAATTTCATGTATTTTTATTGTTCAATTATAAAATAATAAAAAAAAAGGAATCGACTGCCATAACTATTGGAAAGAGATATACATATTGTTGCCATCCGGGTATTATTCGTTTACAGGTTATACGGGATCAACTCATTTAAACATGAAACATATTTCAATCCGTACTTGTCTAATTGCATATCGTGTTTGGTTAGGTATTGTATCGTGTCAAGAATTACAAAGCTTAATTTACCCAAGAAAAATTCTAAGTAAAAAAACCTTATGACAAACAATATTTCACTATAAAAATTAAAAAAAAATCTAGTGATATGGTAAGAATTTTAATTATTTTGTAATACTCAGATACAAATAATTAATTTCATGCTGATGATAATAACTTTTATTGACATGGAAGTTGAATGACAATAAACATGGCACCAAATGTGAATTTTGCTTATACAAGACTTTGAATGTCTTTTTTCCATTTAATTTTAACAAATCTGAAAATAAAAATGGTTAAGAAATTCTCAGAAAATACTCGATAAAAAGGTTCACTATCAGCAACCTCTCCCACTAGTGAGATCGTTAGAGAGCTCTGATGCCACATAATAGGATAGGTGACCAGAGGGAACTCGTATAGACCTACCCTATTTCATAAAGTTTGAATTCGACAAGGGACCGATTCACTCTTTCATTCTTATGATAGCTATTTATTACATTTAAGGCCTAATGACACATCTGTTTCATGGGAATAAGATATACCAAGAATAAAGTTACGAGGAATGACATTAATGAAGAATAAAAAAGGGAATATGATTGATAGCATATGATTTAGTTGTCAGTAATAGAAATTGTGAATAAGGAATAGAATGAAGTGTTAAAGGTGAAAAGTGGCACCACTCTCCACCCGAGTTATAAAAATAGCACTAAGTTACAACAAGTTGAAGAAATAGCATCAAGTTATGGTAATTGTCATGTTTAACTCTCTGTTTGTCATTGTCCTCTTTTCCCTCTTCTATTTTCCCTCCAAAAAGTTTCCCTCTCTCTCTCCTTCCCTCTCTCCCAGCACAGAGCACCGAATCGAGTCACATCGAGCACCGAACCGAGCCACATCAAGCTCTCACCCAACACCAAGCCAACCCATGCAGAGCTACCCGAGCCAACCTCGAGTTGCTGAGCTGCCTTAGCCAACCTGCCCAGTTGCCTAAGCAAGTTGCTGCTCCTCCCTCTCCCCGGTGCCAAGTCAGCCTATAGCCAATGCATTTCAATGTTTCTAATAAAATTTGGCTAAAACATTGTTCTTCGGGACCTATATTCTCTTATAGAGACCTATTTTCCTCTTACCAGGACCTATTTAATTGAAAAGGAAAATAGTTTTTCATGAAATATGATTAACGTATTGTTCTTCGGGATCTATTTTTCTCTTATCAGGACCTATTTTCTTCTTATCGGGACCTATTTAATTGAGAAGGAAGATAAAATTTGTCATAAAATCTTACCAAGGCATTGTTCTTTGGGACCTATTTTCCTCTTATCGGGACCTAGTTCTACTTTATCGGGACCTATTTAATTGATAAGGAAAATAGTTTGTCATGAAATCTGACTAAAGTATTGTTCTTCCGGACCTATTTTTCTCTTATCGGGACCTATTTAACTGAAAAGGAAAATAGAATTTGTCATGAAATTTGACTAAGGTATTGTTCTTCGGGACCTATTTTCCTCTTATTGAAACCTATTTAATTGAGAGGAAAAATAGAGTTTTTCATTAAATCTAAGTCATTGTTCTTCGAGACCTATTTTCCTCTTATCGGGACTTATTTTTCTCTTATCGGAACTTATTTTTCTCTTATCATGACTTATTTAACTGATGAGGAAAATAGAGTTTGTCATGAAATCTGACTAAGTCATTGGTCTCCATGACCCATTTATCTCTTCATAACATCATTAAGTAGGATAACTTTTTCAACAAAATACATTAATATCTCAACAAATACATAAATATAATCCTAACAAAATACATTGATATCCCAAAAAATACATAACTGCATTAGTTATGATAATTTGGGTCAGTAAATGGACTGAGACGGGAGTCTTGGGGCTCGGGGTAGATGGAACCATTGCAAATGAGGGGGGGGGGGGGGGGGGGGGGGGGGGTGGTTTGTGACACCTGCTTGCCTCGGGGCTCGGGTCAGCAGATCAGAGGCTTGGATACCAGATCGGGGGCTCAAATCACCAGCTCAAGGGTTTCAGGGCAATAGATCAGGTCCTCAAGGTAGCAGCTCGGCTCAGGGACTAAGCTTGAAGGCTCGGGTGCTCGGCTTGGGGGCTCCAGGCAATAGCTTGGGGGTAGGCTCGAGCTTGGGTGCTCCGCTTGGGGGCTCCGAGTAGTAGCTCGGGGGCAAGCTTGAGCTGGGGTTCGGGGGAGGGCTCGAGGAAGGGGGTGGGCTTGGGTGCTCGGCTCAAGGGTGGGCTCAGACTCTGGTGCTTAGGGGAGGGCTCGGGTGCTCAACCAGGAGGTGGGGGAAGGCTCGACTACTCAAGGGAAGGCTCAGGTGGTCGGCCTCGGGGGCTCTGGGCAAGGGCTCGATTGCTCGGGGGTGGGCTCGGGTACTCGAGGGCTACGGCTCGGGTGCTTGGGGGTAGGCTCGGGCTCCGAATTTGGCTGCTTGGAAGAGAAAAAGAAGGAAGAGAAGGAGGGAAGAGGAGGGAAGAGAAGGAAGATGAATGACATACAAAGTGGTAGAATGGAGGAGGGAGGAGGGAGGAGGAAGGGGAAATTAGGGTAATGGTTGCAAAGGGTATTGTGGGATTTTTAGAAAAAAAGTTTTTAAAATTGGTGCTACTTTTACAACCATCTGTAAAGTGGTGCTAGTTTTACAAATTATTCCTCAAATAGTGCTACTTTAATTTTCCTCCCATAGAATTAATATTTTGTGAAATATTTCTGAAAAGTAAAATCTTAAATAAATAAATAAATAAAATAATAAATTTAAAATTTTAAGGGATTGTTAAGGATAATTTTATCATTTTAATTATATTCCTTATAAGTAATAACTGCTCCTTATCAAAGAAGTGAGATTACTCATTCCTCCTCTATTCCCAATACATCCGAAATAGTTATTCTAGATAATACTATTGATGCCAGCCAAATGCAGGAATGGTTTTAAGTGTATATGGAATATGTTATATTTTTTGTATTCTTTCTTTACATTGTGAGTTATGCCTTTAAATTTCTCTTTTTGGCTATAAGTGATTCAGCCCAATATTAGGCTAGGGAAAGGAAAATTAACAGCAGGCAATGTTAGGCTAGAGGAAGGAAATTTACAGAGAAAGAAGTCTCATAGTTAACAATTACTAGCTCTAGAGCATGTGTTGCGCTGCGCTGCACTGTGGGTTAAGGTAGTGAATGCAACAATGCAGATTGTTGAATGAGAAGCACGGCTGTACGATAAAGAAGCTCATTTTAGTGCAGTAACTGTGAAAGCAAAATAATTGGGCTTAGTGCTATCAAGTCCACTCAACCAAAGCCCATTTTTCAGTGTAAAATCACGGACGATAATGAGACTCAAACCTGAGCCTATCTTATGAAAGAATTGAAAACAAACCATTGAGCCAAGCATTCATGCACCTCGGATATTATATATATACTGAAGTGAAGTCTGGACAGGTGTCAGCAATGGGATATCATTCATCTACTTTTATATCTGTCGTAAAATATTTTTATTTTAAGTGGAAGAATATATCACTGTACTAACCTTCTTCTCGCAACATAGTACCTTTCATTTACTGTTTAAAAAGCACTTTTGGCTTTCTGGGCACCGAGTCCTCAAAGCACTTACAGCTGTTAATGGAAGAAATATCCCATCAAAAGAAACAACCAGCTAAATAATGTCAAATGTGTCATAAAATATACCTATAATTAGCCATAGATAGGCTAACATCGTACTGATACTATTTCTGATAAGCACAAACCTTTTTAACTAGGCATGAATTCAAGGATTGGTGGCTTCTCGTAATCTCAAATTTGAGAAAATCTGGAATTATTTTATATATTTCAATGACTTTATGTACAATTTCTTGTTAAAATTTCTTATTTTATTCCATTGAACGTATCGTTTACTTTTTATTTGACCTCCATTGAATTTTTCCCTCCTTGAATAGAACATCTCGAAATTTTTTATTATTCAAAAGGGAAATAACAGTAATGACAGTTCGAACATCCTGCTATTTAATGTTCAGACTTTCGCATTCAACCACAACATATCAGACGAACTAAATAAGCGTAATATTACCGGTACCGTCAAAGTAACAGTACTATCAAAAGTCTAGTATAATTAATTCAAGAAACTGGTGTTTGCAAAAGTTTAAGTTCAAAGAATCCCTTGTGACATTATTATAACGGAATTAATTCTCGGTAATTCAAGTATAGCTCAAGCCTAGAATTATAAAATACTAGGTTTTTTTTTCACCCTTGTTATGACAATTCAAATCAACGCCATTAATACGCAATTTTTATACTAATATATTTCAGTTAATTTACTAAACAATGGCACTTTCAAATTATATTAAATAGATGCTTACTTTAATAAAAGAGAATTAAACCGGAAAATTAAATAACCTTATATATATTTTATAATATCTGTTACTGTATGATTCTAGAGGACAGTTTTGGTGTCTTTTTTCTCTTTCAAAACTGTAATTGTATATGAGTCCTAATATCATTATATATGGTCCTTATTGTCATTACACATCCAACTCCTCACCTTCGAACATTTGCTCACCTCTTTCTTGCTATATTCTCATAAACTAATTTATTTCTTAACATAAATATTATATAAAATTATGTATTTTATTACCACTATGCATCGAATTAGTCCACGCCTAGTATTATTAATGTTACCAATACACAAATGGCATCAAACAAATGAAAGTTTCGTTCATTCAGTAGTTTCCAAAGTATTGATTTTTGTAATTTTATAGAAGATATATTTGCTATTTTAAATCAATTAATTAGTGGAAATGACCTTGTAAGTTGATGTTTTCCTAATATTTTATTTCATGAAAACAAAACAAAGATCATATGAGAGAGTCGTTTTCAACTTTTTTTTTTTCCAGTTTAACAATTTCAAGAAGCTTATTGTACATCTTTATAAGAAGAGCTGAAAAATAAGCAGGTACAAAAAAGTATCATAAATGAAAATCAAATTTAGAACATTTTTATTTTAAATCGAGCTTAATATTACTTCTATAGTTCCGATCTCCTAATTTTTCATACTTTGAAAATAATTCAAAAATGACAATCAAATGATTGAACGGAAAAAAAGGTGCTATTTTTTTTTCCTTTTGTTACAGAGAACAAGAGAGCTTAGGAGGAAGAAAAAACTAAAAGGATATGTGTAAAAATTTTGCCTCGTTCATAAATCGAGTATTTTTCTTTTTCTTTCCCAGTTAGTCGAAGAGGGACAATGGACCACGAGGCGGACTTTCTCTTCTATCACTGGGATATATATAAATGATCATGATAAGTATATTTTTCTACATGATTACTAGTTGGTTTCATTAACATGGAGAATTTTCATCGAAACCATAAGAAATTTGGCCATAGCCATCTAAAAGCATGAACATACATGTATTAATACCTCAATTCTCTTATATTCTATGTTTTAATTCGTTAACTATCCGATGTGGAATTCTTTATTCCATAACAATAAAAAGCCTCACTAATGAGAATCAATCTTGGAACCCCTGCATTTCAAATCCAGAATAATGACACTAATCACTATTTCTATATGTTTATCTTACCTTTCCAAATGGTCCTTTTCATACGTCAAAATCAATTCAAAAAATGAAAATCAAATGATTGAATGAAAAAAAGTGCAATGAAAAATAATTGAAAAAATGCAAAAAGGTGCATGAAATGTGGATATCTTCGGCAGTGGCTCCCCTTCTTGTCTGACTTTTCTTCCTTCTCTCATTCCACTTTTTCCTGATGGGATTGGCTGAACTATTTATACCGATTTGTTCAGCATCACGAGTGCAATTGGTCTATGGAAGGGTATGGATAAGATCTCAAATTATTAGTGACCAATCATGTAAATATATATCGCAACAAATAGTCGATGGTAATTGTGGTCGCAGACAGCTCGTCTCGAGAACATCCACGAGCCAGGAGTGAACGGTCTTGATTGCATAAGAACGGATTGGCTTGTGAAAGACATTTCAACTGCGGAAGAAACTCGAGCCTATGTGTCAGAAGCTTTGCTGAACCTATACACGAAGTCAGTGGGAGATTTTGGTGGCCAATTAATTGCTCTATGGGTCGGTCGTAATTGCTGAAATTGAGCAGGGGTATTTACGAGAAAAGAAGGCAGATATTGCTGGCAAGCATGTGTTGATGTGTTCCACCTCCTCTTTGGATTATTATCAACGATTTAATCACCTCACATTGGACCACCCATCTAATCCCAACTTTCCGAATTGAAGATAAGGATTTTAACCATCCCAACTTTGACCTTTGGCTGCCAATGCACGTTAGAGCATGATTGGATCTTTAGAAAATCACATTTTACGATGCTCCGATGAGGAATTACCTATGAACCTATTATATTTAGTAATACTTATGTGATTACGTAATACACAAGAAGTTCGCTCAACCCGGATACAAGCAATAGATCTCGAGAACAAAAGGGTGAACGTGTGTGGGACACTATGCACCATTGGTAAGAACTCGAAATCCCTCGTGAATAAATGTGCATTTTGATAAACCTATTGTGGTCAAACAGTTCAAGGACCTGCCTGAGAGAAGGTGGAGGCGTATCTTGGACAGTGGTGAGGTAGATGAAGATTCCTGAAACTCAACCTGTGGAGATATGAATTGACAAGTTTGAGAGATTCGCATAGAACTGAGAACTTCTATGAGGGTGAGCATCGTTAGGACAAGGGGAGTAATTGGTAATTCCCTTGATGGGTGCACTATGATGTTCTAATTTAGTCGAATCTCCGATTTTGCTCGTGATTGTTTCCCTTTTCCCCCATGTCAAGGGTTTTTTCATTTATATTTGATGATAAGATGTCTGAATTTTACGTTTTGTCATCTCATTTGAGATATCTCACGACACAAGAAGTGGTTTTCATATTGATAACGATCCTAACAACAGTAATACAAAATATATGTGTCCCTCGGCTTCGACAATCCTGGCAGTCTCGTCTAGGTCCAGCTACAGTCATGCCAATAATATATCAACAATTTGATTGGTATTTTTCACATCACAGCACGGGATACGGTTAAAATTCCTCACATGTCCTGATATTGGTGGAGTAAAACTTCTAATTGGACTGCTGTTATTTTACGTCAAAGGCCAGATAAAACTTCTAAAATTTTCCCAATGGCTGTTGATCTTGGTGGAGCAATCCATGTAAACAAAACGTGAAAATTAGTGGGGTTGAATATGAATATCAAATGGTACGTAAAGAAGGAATCTCCCTACTGAAGGAATGCATTGTTCAATTTGCTGCTCATTGGGCCAGCAACCGGCTTCTAGTTTTGTCGATCATGCAACCGGCTTTAAAAAGGCGTAGTCGGCAGGCGACCGGTTTCTTCAATCCAATGTCTCGATCCAGATGTTGCTTTATCTGCATAACAGCCGTCGGTACAATATCTCCATTTATGTGGCCAGTTCCATAAAACGATTAAAACGTCGACATCAAGTTCGCACGCCTGTCCTTTTGGGAAGTACAGTTTTGATCAACCTGTCAGATACATACATAAAACTACACAAATTCCATGAACAAGTTCTGGTCACACGTTTCGTCAAATTTTGACGCTTGTGATTATTGGACCTAAAGTTTAGGGATTCAGACACATTTGCGATGGACTTGCGAGCTTCAAATGATTGATGTGATGGTGATGTGAGAACTTAAACCCATCTGGGTTCAAGCATGCACTACAAATATTAATAAAGTTATAATTTAAATTCACAGAATCTGTAAAATATTATATTAATATTCACGTAAAATTTTTAACTCATAAGTGACGGTATTCAACTCATTTTATATGCTGGAATTATTTCTATTATCTTTTCGGTATGGGAATCAATTCTCGACATTCGTACTCACGTGACAACGTGATTACACTTGTCATGTACACTTAAGTGTCCACATTCAACAACTGACTTCGAGTCAGACATTTTTTCCCCATAATCGAATGAGGGGAGCAATTAACCATGAGGCATACAATTAAATACCCACCCTTCCTTACTCGAACTATATAACTAACCACGAGCCATGCATTTTTCTTTTGTGCTCTGTCTTTTTTTTTTTTTTCCTATTTAACAGCCACGGGTTTCATTGCCTTGTTAGGTACGAACTCACATAGTGCCATACTCTGATGAAGTTTCTGATGGGCTTGTAATAAGAGGTTTGTTCCATAACCACGTCAAATCTTAAGTTATCTTTGATATTATCAGATGTCGGATATGGAGTTTAATCCTTATCATTGTCCTGTGTTATGGATGTAAGTGTGAGATTGATGTGTTTAGCTAATTTATTAGTTTTTTCCGAAAAATGTAAATTTGATTATAAAATTCCATCATTTTAGATAAAATATTGAAATATAAAAATTATTCATGTCTCGGATATAAAACTTAACTAATTATACTAAAAAATTTTAACCCATACAATATTATATTATACTGAATTTTCAATAAAATACTTTACTTTATGACCTAAGTAAATTTCACAACTAGACACTATCATATATATATATATCTATATCTATATCTATATATAATGGTACTGGAAATCCAATATGTTAATCTTTTTTAGGAATTGAGTCATATAAGTATGAAAATAACTAATTTGGTTCTATAAGATCAGTTTTATTACATTTTCAGTTTGAAATGTTATTATTATATTAACGGAACTGTTACTGGCGTGAAATTCACGTCAACAAGACAATAACGATTTGGACTAAAAGTGTAATTGAACTAATCTTATATGACTGGATTAACTATTTTTAAATTTATAGAACTGAACTGCAAAAAATGATAAATATAAGACTTTTGTTATAATTATCTATATATAGAGAGAGAGAGTATAAACTTGGGATTTGACAGAAAATTTCCAGACAATGTCCAAGCTTACGTGTTCACAATCTCTCTTAATCTATCAGAAAGAGACTCATTGGAAAATTTTCGAATCACATCTTAAGATTCTTATTGCATTCAATTGAATGATTAATCAGCAGTGCATCCTCCATCTTTGATGTGTCAAGTTTGATGAGACTTGCACAATGAACAGCCGATGAGAGAAACGGGCCAGTACCAACCGTGGACCCTGATAATGCTGGACATTCAAAAACCCTATCAAACAATCGTGGAACTGGAGTTGCCACGATGTGCTTTTAGGTCTAATTCTTGTCACCTCGAACTGAGAAAGTATGGATCTAATGAAAACATACGAGTACCATCAACAAAACATTTGTACAAATCAAAGTGCAATCGATTATTCCACACTGACTTTGATCTCATTGCGGCCTGTGGAAAGTTTGCAGTAGTGTTTTCAGTAGACAAATCAATAATGCCCCATCTAAGCCTGTTGCATAGTAATGATAACCCTAGACATTCAAAAACCCTATCAAACAATCGTGGAACCGGTGTTGCCACGGTACGCTTTTAGTTCTAACTCTTGCCAGCTCGACCTGAGAAGATATGGATCTAATGATAACATACGAGTGCCATCAAGAAAACACTTGTACAAATCGAAGTGCAATCAAAATTCCACGCTGATTTCGATCTCATTGCGGCCTGTGAAGTTTGCAGTAGTGTTTTCAGTTGAGAAATGAGTGGCACCCCATCTAAGCCTGTCGATTTGAATTATTAACAATAATTAAAGAAGTAATTCAATTAAAAATATTAAAATAAATAAGGCATAATTTAAAATATATATATATATATATGTAGAAGAAGATTAAATTTGAAGCAACACTTGTGGTGCAACGTTTTAAAAGTTGGATGAAAAAATAAATAAAAATACAAATTAATGGGTATGAACATTGCATTCCTAATGAAAAATATTTTAAAAATACTGTAATTCCAAATAATTCCTCGTATTCTCCGATAATTACCTTATTCTTCACATCTGATTTTGTCCCACTAAGGTTATTCGTGTTTTCAGGCGCGACTTTTTTTCTTTTTGTGAGTACTGTGTCCGAATATTTCAGTTGAAGCCGCGTTTATAATTTTGTGGGAGATTGTATCTTTGAAAAATTTCTAAAATTGTCGTACACCATTCAGTTTTGAAAATTTTTCTCTCTTCTTATTCCATCAACTTTATATTTTTATTTCAATCTTACCGAAAAAAATTATTTGAATGTTTTCTGCTTTTCGAGTTTTTTTGTTATATTTTTTAGATTTACTTTTATTTTTCTTTTGATTTTTAATATTTTGTCCACTGCCTGAACGATTAATTTTCACAACACTTCCCACGATCAGCAAGGCCACCTCAATTGTCAAGTACTTAGAATAGCATGTTTGATAGTGGGAAATAGAGTGGGCAGATGATGATGATGAAGAGCAGAATAAACAGGAAAAAACTTTTAAAGGAGTCTCAAATTAATCAATATTTTTTAGTTTAGTAATAAAGAACGGATTATAAGGTTGATTAAAAATATAAGTATGTGAAATGAAATAATCAAAAGACCCTTTTAAATTGAATTAAAATAAAGATATATATATTTACAATTTTAATAAAATAAATGCAATAACTTTTGATAATCAATTTGGTGTAATTGAAAGTCTAAAATATTTTTTACTCTTTTCTTTTCTTTTCTTTTCTTTTTTGCATAGGAAGTGGAAGAGCGAAATTTTAATGCTTTGTATAAGACTTTATAAGAGTTTTTGAATAATTTTTATAGTAAAATTTCATGATTTTGTAAGAAAATTTATTTCACATATCGGAAAGGGACCAGACAGATGAAATTTTAAGATTTTATTAAAAAAGACATTTTTAAGGTATTAGATAAAGAAATAGCGATTCTGTAAATTAAACTCTTATTGTGGTTAGGATGGATATGGAACAGAGAACGGTTCCCTATCTCCATCCATCAAGAATTAGTATTTGGGATCGAATAAGCAACCAAACTATGGAATGGGAATACCATTCGGAATTCATCCGGAATCGGAATCTCCAATGCTTACGACCAAACACACCACAAGAGAAATGTTACCGACGAGCAATTCCGTGGAGGGTAGCTGCTGGTAGCTTCAATCGTTATTTGGAGTCGAAGAAGTGGAACCAGAGAGCAAGGCCCAAGAAGCAGCATGTCCAGCTGGCCCACCAGGCCGAAGCAAAAGGTCTATTCAATTCCAGTTTAAACTGGCGGACATTCAATCACGCATTGGTTGTATAACGAGGAGATTTTGGGTATAAATGTAAGAACCCATGGTGGCAAGAGCTCAAAAGCTTGCACTTTTGGGTAATGATCTCGTGGTATTATATATGGTATCAAAACCGACTCTGACCAAAACCATGAGGTATTACAAACGGTATGTGTTAGGCTGACCACTAGCAGAATCATGGGGAGTTAGCCTGGACCTGGCCTAGTGGCACTGAGTTATTCGAACACCAAGAACCCAGCAAGGATATTACACATTCTACGTTTCAGAAAACATAATTCATCTTTTCTATAAATGTTTTCATGGTATCAGAGCATAGACACCCTGTAAGACATTTTAACGTTATGCCAAGCAGCTGAGCGTGCTGTCAGCATTGGGATCGTGATCGCTCTGATACTGTCTATCGGGTCTCGGGATGTCCCAAACAAGATAATGAAATGAGAAATTCAGAAACTTAACACCAGATATACATGGAAAAACTCTTAACGTAGAGGGAAATGTCCACGAACAAAATAAGAGATGTCACTAGATCAAATCAGGAGATTGCAGTCTTCGGAAATACCACCAATCCCAAACTTCATTACAAACCTCACTTAGAAAAGTGTTATAACTCGGTCTTTCAAGTTCTCACGCCCTCGCACTCCCGAGAAGTTTATCAGAAAGATCTCTCAATAGACTCTCTGACCCCGGACCTAAGACTCCCGAAATTTCACAGCACCAAGGCATACCTTCACAATTTGTACAAGACCTTATTTATAAATACAAGATCATATCCTCTTTGATATCTTATAAAATATTATCTACATATATTTTCTAAATCAAACAGATTACAAATTCCAGGATATCATATTCAAATGAGAAAATAATATTCACAAAATCTCCCAAATATCAATAAGAATTCTGTCCAGGATATTTTGTTTTTTTAACCGCGATTTCGACTGTTGATTGTTATTCACACATATCTCATATTTTAACTCCGATCTCCAATTCGTTATTCAACTATTCGGTCTCTGAACTCCGACTTATACCGAGACATATTCTAATAATTAGGCATCTCGTTTAGCCTCGTACTATGTACCTCCACGTGCCCTGAGTTTCGCATCTCTGTAACTTGCATTCGCGGCATCTTGTTAGCTTCACATAGATGTTGCATGTGAGGATGTCAAAAAATGCTAACCCTCGTCGGAAAAGAGAAAAAACAGAGTCATGAGAATGTAAGATATTTGAGTACTACAACCTATTAATTTTAGCGTTCGGGTGAGCATGAGTCTAGTTTCTTACAATTTCACTGTAATATTTACCATGGTTACATAACACATTATTTGTAGCAAGTAACAATGTTAGTCAGCAATGGTAGAAAAAGATGACGTCATTTTTTTGATGTGCCACACCCTTATCAAACGAGTTTGTGGTTAATACGGAAGCTGCATGGGCTGTCCGTGCAGGTAGCATCACACGACTGACGAACGACTCGGGGATTCTCAGAAGTTTGTCGGCAAATTGAAAACGGGCCCTCTGAGCGGTCGGACAAAGACGAATTGCCCTTTCTGGACTCCGAGGAACCCGGAATTTTCCAAGGCAACCACTAGCCTTTTGTCTCTTGATTTACGTGGGCTGGGAACATTCAACTGGGCTTTCGGAGATAAAAATGTTGAAGAATTTCCAGCCTCACCAAAACGCTTGTCTAAGCCGAAAATCCTCGAAGGGGATGTAGTCTTAGTACAGTGGCACTTGATTCTTATTCATAATTTAGAGATTCTGAATTCGACTCTCACCGTGATAGTTAAGTGTCTCTTCATTTATATATATTTCCTATCATTGTACAAGACCCATGATAAGGCAAGCTTTATCATCGAAAAAAGTTGAGTGCTCCATTTAATTTTTTGTTTTTTTTTTTTGTTATGAATAAGATCTATAATCTTAGAATAGTATACAGCGAAGAGGGAAATAAAGGGATAAGAGAAGCTCTAATGACGAAGATTAATTCTAGAACCTGTTGGATGGGAAGGCGAGGGTAGGGGTGAGAATGGGAGGTAAATCGCAAACCATACTTAATAGTAAGAGTAAACCATCACATTGGTCCTTAAATTTGTAGTAAATCATTAATTTAATTCTCAAAGTTTCAGAATCACAAATTTGGTTCTCACTGTTTAATTTTGTCAGTTAATTTGGTCCAGGTATTATAACGCCCTTTACAAATGCCTACATGAATGGTGACTGCCACTTTTCAAGGCTCCACATGCCTCGTGGCAATCAATAAGTGGATAAAATTATATTTTATTTTTCAATTTCAGCCATTTATATCTCGCCACGTGGCATGTGAGACTCGCTGATGTGATCGTCACCATCCACATCAGCATCTGCAAATGATGTTATAACACCTGAACCAAGTTGGCTAGCGGAAGCGAACGGTCGGGACCAAATTAATGGTTTTAAAATTTTTGAGAACTAAACTGATAATTTTTTAAAATTTTACGTATCAATTTGATGGTTTACTCTAATAATAAAGGGAAGAAAGGAAAGGAAGAATAAACTTTTTTTTTAAATGGGAAAGAATATAAAATTAATTGATGGAATTATGCTCTTCTAGAACTGTATAGTAAAAAAGTATGGATAAACCTGGCCAATATTTGATTTGAAAAATTAATATTATCTAGATAAAAAATTGAGCTATAAAGAACATAAGCTTATGTGAGGGGAAAGGAAGCGAATGGTTTTACGTACACTCTCCTTGATCAACACGTGTGCATCGTTGATGCAGCAGCTAAAACTGACACATGGATGTCGCCTCCTCGGATGGCTGGGAGAAAGTTTTTGTACGTAAAGTACACTAGTCACATGAAATTATAAATTAATAAAATTTAATTATTTAATAATTGTCTCTTTTATTTTTATGGTTTATTAAAAAATTAAAATGGTTTAATTTTATTAGTTTATGACACCACCTCAATACTATTACGTATTATATCCATTATACATGATACTGTTGCGATAAAATAGATAACAAAAAAGACATGCAAGTATACGTATCGTTTCAAGTAATAAAGTGATGAATATCGAGATTGTTTCCACGAGGATCTAAATCAATCAAAGCTAAGCAATAAACCAAGTAATAAAGCCAAGCTTGGCAATTCGAAATTTGATAGGAATTCAATGAAAGCAAGAAAAGTGAATTGAAAGTAATTAAACGAAATTAATTAGTTTGAATGGTCCTAAGGCTCACAACTTCCCCCAATCCTACTTCTAAATCCAATCTAATCTCTATATGTAATCAATTACGATATTACTATCCAAGGGTTTTGTGTCTCCTTGCCTACCTCTCGGTTTAACAAGAAGGTGTTTCTAGGATGATAATCACTTTATCTCTAGGCAATTAATATTAAGAAACCCATTAAGTTCGAACCCTAATTTGGATACCTAGGGTGATCGGCTAATCTCTCGATACTTCTCACGAGTAATCTCGACCTCTCGGCGTGAATTATCCTAAGTTATACTATCTCCGACATGATTTCGACTCCGTCTCTCGAGTTTGTCGATTTCTCCTATTCGATCTAATTGGTGGCCAGTCAATCAGAAAGTATTAAGGATGAGAATAGTATAAGTAATACGGATGTAATTGATCACATACTCGAGAAAAGAGATGAATTTAAAAAGTAGAAAAGAGTTCCATTACTTGCCTTAGGAGTAAAGGAATTAGTTCATGATGGAATTGAAAATAACTACCAAGAAGAAGTTGGAATACATCGTGAGTCAATAGAAAAGAAAAGGGAAAGAGAAAACTCGAGGTAAGCCGATGTCGATCTCTCGAACCTCAAGCCGTCTTAAAGTGCTTCCCTTCTTTTCTTTTGATCGCCCGCTTCTCTTGATCTTCGAGCTAGCAAAAATTCTGGAATTGATTGTTGGATCGATGGAATTCTCCATCAGAACTTTCTTAAAAGATTGAAAAAATATCTTTGCAAGATATCATATCTTTCTTCAAATCTTGAAATATTCTCTTTCTTGGCTGAGTTGCATCGAAATCTTTTTGTCCTCAAAATATTTCCGATTCAGCCTAGAAATATTTGGTATAATATTTGGGGTTGACTGATTTCGATTTGGTAATAAATCTCTGGAGTTCGTAGCTGAACTGCTTGGGACCACGGTTCTGTGCCGTGGTCCTCTTCACTGTCTCCATTGGTGCCGCGATCTTGAACCGCGATCCCACTGTTCTGCTCTTCTGATCAGCTTCATGTCTTTAGTCGGGATTTATTTTCGAGACTCTGTTGATCTTCCAATATGTATCTAATCACAAAATGCCTCAAAAGTATCATCATTCTTAAGATGAACCCGACTTTTAACACTTGTTCAATTCTAATTCCGTTATATTCAATAAGGAATGATTGCATAATCAAGCGCATAAACCAAGTCAAACTCGATTACTTTGTTTAAATTTAGGCCTAAAAAGCATGCAAAATAATCAATCTTTTACACAATTAACAGATACTCTCTAAATGATTGGGCCATCGGGACCCAGTTTACCTTTTCTTAGAAAGCAACACTAACTGTAATAAACGCCCATTCTCGGACCCAACTTGTCTTTACTTTGCATGCTAGTGTTACTGCTACAAAAATTAGAACTTGTTAAATCACACATCAGTCATATAAGAAAATAATATTAGGTGACACCATCTAATAATTTGGACTTTTTGGTAGTGACGTGCTCAACTTCTTGTAAGACCCACTATCGATTTTTGGGATTCGGGTTTACCTAAGAGATTACCGAGATTATGTGCTCATATATTGTAGTATTTTTAGTGGACCTTACAAGAAGTGAGGATGCTTGCTCGTGGAATATCTCTAGGCCGCATTACCTCATAGTAGTGTTAATCAATGTACTGTAGGTTTTTATGCCAGTATCACAAAATCTAGCACGTTTTCCTTCATCCTGGAATCTGGCTGTGTACAAGAAAAGTCTCGAGACACTCATCTCGATCCATGCTCAAAGCCTTGGCAGCGAATGATGAATAACAATCAATTCTTCGCCTCCTTACCTTTTCTGTACTTGACTCTTATGGACAAAAGTAATTTCGATCACTGTATGACCGACTTTCCTTTCCTTTTCAAATCTCTTTTACAGATCCACAAAATCCCATTCCTTTCGGTTCAATGCCCTTTAAGAGGAGGAAACCGATTCGGTTATTAGGTGGGAACTTCTAAAATTATCGGATTCTAATTTCCTCGATCGTACATGTCCATCAATGTGTCGTCCTTTATATTAAAATCACATGATATTACATGGACCCAATAAACGGTTAATAAATCGAGGGGTCGCTTAACGTTAAATTGAAAGATTATTGTGAAAAGTAGTAGCTATCACCCCTACTCAACCAGCACTCAACCGAGACCATGACCACACGATATGGATCAATGCTGTCAATTGGAATTTGATATATAATTAAAGTTATAATTATCAAATTCTAAAAATCTAAAAAAATATAAAAAATTTAATAAATATAAAAAAATTCTAAAAAATTGTTAGTCCTAATCGATCAAATATACGATATTAATATTACCACATATTATATCGATCCACTTGGCACTTTTTCCGCAGCTACGTGCTTTCAACTTTCAAACATATTTTATGTTTGTCGTGAAGTAATTAATTATCAACTCCTTGACGATTCCTATAAGTTATAAACAATCAAATTTGTATAGTCTCTGGAATTCCGTGCGAAGACGTGTATCATTTGATGATACCGTGTGAATCGCTAGAAACATGTGAAGTGTATGGCTAACCCAATAACGAAAGTTTCGTAAGGGGACTGGAGCAGGCTACCATGAGACAAAAGATCTTCTTTCTAAAGAGATTCGATTCGGAACTATTATATGTCCAAGGTCCAATATTGAAATAATTTCAGAGGTTTTCCCTGACTTTGTCCGTGTCAACAAACAATTCGAAATGCCTCGACTTTTTTAGAACAGGTCCGAGTCAAATAGCAATGATTCGAAGCACTTCTTTTTATTTTTACACTATTTCGGAAACCCAAGGACTCAATCGTATGGATATGTAAAATACAGGATTTCCAATCCTAGCAGGAAAGGGAGGGAAACGGATACTCAATTTAAAGTGAGTAAACAGAATTCCATACTCGATCTCACGGATACATATAGAATTCTGTGGAAAGCCGTATTCGATGAAAGTCGTATGTACGGCTTGGAGGGAGATCTTTCTTTCATATCTTTCGAGATCCACCCTACAATATGGGGTCAAAAAGCCAAAATGGGGTCAACATGATCTTTGCCCTTATAAAAAGAAAACTGATTCTTGAATCCCTTTCATGCTCATGTCAGGTTGACGTCATCGATTAGATATGAATTTTTTTATCAATATAAATAGATATGAATATATTCCTTGGTTATATTGACCGAATATATTTGAAAATTTTATTTTCAATTATAAAAAAAATCGTGACCTTAAAGGGGATAACGGGATAAATAAGTATTGAAAATTTTACATATTATAATCGAATCTAAAATCTCGTACTTTTAAACAAGAAGAGATATAATTGTACAAATTCCCATATTTATAAACTAATAATTTATTTTTTTTAAAAAAGGAAAAGAAGATAAAGCTTATTTGAATTTAGATGGTCAAAGAGACCGATCTTGTTGACATGGTTACTTGCAATCTAGGGACTAATTAATAATAAATTAAAATTATCAATGAATCCGTCAGGATCTGATCAACGTCACGATCAGATCACCGAATGATCTGATACGAATTTGACAAAGAATGGCTGGCAATGTTGAAACATGGGGCTAATTTCATTACCTACGAAAATTATACCGTACAGTTTTTGTATCGTTAAATCGTCAAACGAACGGTGATTATATGCGTATCTCACTTTGGTAAGCAACTCGTAGGGACGGTATTCTGTTTGTCCACACGAGAAACTTAAGATTAGATTCAGCGAAAAGAGAGAAAGATGAGATGTTATAAGGACAATTCTATAAAGCCTCGACCTTACCGTACTTTTACTGTAATTCAATCAATGTGTCGCGGCGCTTTGTGACCGAGCGTAATAGCACCCATATGTGACGCGTCATAGCATTATAATCGAATTATGGCTAACGTATCGTAAAGGAGTCCGATGTTACGAATACAATGTGTTCGTGGAGACACTTATTGCACTTTGCAGCAACTGCACAAATGATTGAGATCGAAGTGACACGTTGTGGAATGTTATCGTTTTTTCACTTGAAACTATACCATAAATTATAGATTTAATTTTTGACGGTGAAATTTCACGTATCTCCCTACCGAAATGAGTGAGATCTAAGCATATGGGTAAAAAAAGAAGGCATATGGTTACAGAAGAAAGATGAAATAAATGAGTACGGAGAGTACCACTTATGAGAATTGAAACAATGACCTCTTGATTGCATGTTGAGGGCGGCATCAACACAAGATGCTCATTCATAGGAGGTATAGGAGATTTTGGTAATGTAATAATTTGATTAAAAAAACTTTGCAAAATGTAATAATTAGATACAGGGTATGGTAATTTGTGACAGTGGGACAATTTTCATTATCCTTGACATAACTTGCTGACATGGTACGTACTCCTTATCATGTTGATCGCGCGACAACATCGGTTGTTATATATCACATCACTAATAAATTATTTAAGTCTGGAATGTCAAAGAAAGATTTTGATTATACACAATATTCTGATCATAACATTAGTTTATTATATAACAATTTTCTTATCAAATTATGCGGAAATATAAATTACTTTTCAATATTGTGTGATAAAATTAAATATTAAATAAAATATAAAATTTCGTCCTTCATTGAATATAACTAATATCTAATTCAAAAATTTAAGTAAAAGTTAACAAAAATACGTTCTTGTGATAAGGACTCTGTTCTATCACCAATGACGGTAGTTTAGTAGCCTAAAACTCATTTCTACACGGTTTGGTGATGTTTTGATCACATGTTCGAGTCTCACCTTAAGTAATATTGACAGAAGAGACCATTGATCTTGTAACTTAGCGGATATTGATTTTTTAGATTATACTAGACATTTGGTAGCACTACGTTAACGGAGCCAGTGCTAGCAATATCGATTGTTCAATTCGGCTGATATGTTCGCGGTGATATAAAAGTCCGAATATTACGTAGTGGGATGATTGCGTTACACTATTACTACTCTCCTTTTCCATTAAAAAAGATAAGGATTCTCTTCTTGCTTTAGAAAAATTGATTTCATTTTGAGCAAAGAAGAACAATGTGTTAGAGCCTAATTCGGCAAATAGAAAGGATAGATGGTAATAAATTTCGTACACTTCACGACTTGAACATAATTGAGAAAATGCCATCGCTTTATTTAGTTACTTACAAAATAATGATGTACTTGTAGTCAACTAATACCGCGATATCATATCCATCCATAGGTGTGTAATTGAGTCGAGCTCAAATCTACCATATTCAAGCTCAGCTCGTTTAGCGACTTGTAAGCTCAAGCATTGGGCAACCCTAATGTTTCATGTTCGGGCTCCGCTAATTATAGTAAATGAAGATTCGCCACACTTGTACGAGTCAAGGTAAGGAGGAGGATGCAAAGCGGGCACCAAGTGGGTGTATCAATTGCCGAGGGTGAGAAGAATAGTAGGTTTGATTACAAAGTTAGGTTTTCGTGAATGAGTGAAAAAAGAAGTAAAGGAGTTCTGAGTGATATGAGATACTAGATTTCATAATTTTTTTTATTATTCTAATATAAATAATAAAGATAGTAACTATAATGTAAAATGAAAGATCTGTTTAACCTTGCGAGTTTCTAGAGTGGAATATTACTGGATTCGACTTGATTTGTTTAATTGGTGAGCTCGGCTCATTAAGATTGAGTCGATTTCAAGCTTTCACCAACTCAACCATGAGCCTTTGCGAATTGTCTCATCTCATATATACCCTTATCCAGTCACAAGATGTGCCTACAAAATAAATAATGCTGATAATGGATATGATTCTGATATCATATCCATCCATAGGATAGATGTTTCTGTTATGAGTTATTCCCAATATGTTTCCATATACCAGCTTGTTCAAAGGTATCTATGGAGAAACTAGATCAGTCAAAACTATATCTGATACTAATAGTTTCAAAAGAAAATGAAAGAACCTCTCGGGATTAGCTAAGTGGACAGCACATAAATCACAGAAAGAAACGATATTAGAGATTTGATTCCCCTTTGTTGCGTATAATTACCCGGATCTATGAGACAGTCGGACATTTAAGAATTCAAGTCAAATAGACTCATCGTTATAATAAAAATAAAAAGAAAAAGAAAGATAAAGCTTGTTGAAGTCAGATGGTCATGGTTGCTTGCAATCTAAGGATTAACTAATAATAAATTAAGCTTATCAATGAATCCGTTAGGATCTGATCAACGTCGCGATCACCCCATGATCCGATATGAATTGGACAAGATTGGGTGGCAACGTTGAAACGTGGGGCTCATATCTTCACGTTGGAAAATTGTACGGCCGAATCGCTGCATCGTTAACTAAATAGATAAAGAAAATAATCGTACGTCATAAGATTCTTTTTTTTACTTAAATTATTAACTGTGAGTTACTGATTTAAACTGTTCAGCGATTATCAGACTGTAAAAGTTTCGAGCTGACATTTATTGCACTCTGCAGCAACTGCACAAATGATTGATATCAAAGTGATACATTTGCACTCGCATCGTCTATAATATTGTCATATATTATTACATCACTATAAAAGATTAAATCTGAAATATTAAAAAGATTCGATTAAACTTAATATTCTGATCAGAACATTATATTTTCTTATTTAATATTTTTGTTATCAATTTTTGTTGAAATTATAAGTTATTTTCAATATTTGTGTGATAAAAGTAAATATTGAATCTTATTATAGCGAAGATGAAGGTACAGACTAAAATTAAATAGAAAATTTCATCCTTTTCGTTGGATGCAACCAATATCTAATTCAAAAGTTTGAGAAAAAAATGACAAAAATACACTCTTATAATAAGAATTCTTTTCCTGCCGTAGAAAAAATTAATTTAATTTTTAACCGGAGAAGAACAATGTTGTCAAATCAGCATCTGGCACGTAACTATTATCTATACCGTTACAGTTAACGAATCCTAAAAAAAAAAAAGGATTCAATTGTAAAATCACCCTTAAAATTTAACCACCACTTAAGAATGTCTTGAATTCTTTAATTTTAAATTATATTTTTATTTAATTATGATTATACTTTATAAAAATCAGGGGTATCATGGAAAAATTTAGTTATGATTATACTTCTATAAAAATTAAGAATATCAGTGAAAAATTAACACTCAAATCTATATGTATCAGTACTATTATATGCAAATATTTTGGGAGTTTGGTGTCTTTTTCGTTTTTCACGTTTACCGTAAATTCAATTTACATATTAAAATTTATCACATGCATTGGATTTTTAGACTAAAGGTAAAATAATAATTTTAGTCATTTTTCTCACCACCATATATACGATCTTAATAGTAAAGATCTTTTGTTAACTTCTCATATTCTCTTATCTCACTCTATATCACTTCATATCTACAATTTTAGTAGCAAAACTATATCATGTTTTTTGAACGAATAATTTGAAATTGTAAAAATTAAAAAGTAAAATTAACGTATTATATTGATGAAAATTAAGAAAGCTCTACTTGTTAATATAAGTTAACAAATTTTAAATTAATTAAACATTAATAAGTTATAAATAAATGATTTAATTATACGGATTATTCATAATATTTGATATTTATTTATTTTTACTTTCTTTATGTACGTAGTACGGGTTCATGTCTATATTAATTTAAGCATAGTGACTGGGTACTTAATCTCACTTTTGTGCTTCTAAAATTACCTTAATAAATATATAATACGCCAAATAAAATTTAAAAAATATGGATTCAATTTTGAAATTGCTTCTAAAACTATAACACTACTTAACATTCTCTCGAACTGCTCTTTAATTTTCTGTCTTAATTATATATTTTTCTTCTTATTAATTATGACATACTTTAATAAAAATTAAAAATACTATTAAAAAATTACTACTTAAATATGAGTATTTTTTATAAGCAATTTTACAATTGACAATTTTGTACCTAGCATGGGTTTGAATCTTTATATAGCTCGAAGAGGTAATGCATTGGTCCTCGTCAAAAATGGATAACAACAAATGAAGGTTGGTCAAGCACTCAAAAAATCCAGTCAAAGGATGAGAAGGGCAAGGGTAATAAAGGCAAAACAAAATCAATGTGATTTTTTTTCGGATCTATACTACAAGTATTCAAAAGTTTAACAAATCTGACTAATTTAACTCGAGTCAGATGATTTCACTAGAAATAAAATTCTGTAAAGATAAATTTTTTCAATTTATAATATAATTTTTTCTTGGAATTCAAATACTTCTCCCTCTTGAACAATATTTCACGTTCGAGTCTTTCACGTAAAAGACTTAGCTATTAATATAACTTTATTATTTAAAAATTTAATCCTACTTGAATTTAGATTAGTAGGATGAAGTTGGGGAAAGTCTTCAGTGGAACAGTATGTCCGTCCAATTATATATTATTTTTAATTAGATTTCACAATTTGTTAGGATTTTTAATTTTTTTACTATTTACATATTATTTCTAATTGGAATTTATTATTTATTTAAGATTTTTTTATATTTTTAAAATTTTATAACTATAATTATATAATTATTAATTATATATTAAATTATAATTAAATAGATATACCACATAAATAATTGACCGCTCAGCTCAACTGGAGACTTTTTAAGTTGGGAGGGACTTTCAGCGCAAAAAAAAGGAAAATGCAATCTTCTGGAGACAGAGGTGAGCTGGCAATCAGGAAGCAACCTTTGACCTCAGCACGTTGCGGGGGCTTCTCCGCCCACGTCGCCGGACATCACCACCGACAGGGTCACACTATAAATACTCACGACGAACAGCGCTCTCCGGGACCCAAACACATCTCAAGAGCAAATCCAAAACCATGGCTCGGTCCAATTGCCAACGCTTCCTCTTGATCTCCTCCCTTCTCCTCCTTGCCTTCTCCTCCTCCTCCTCCCTTGCCCAGCAATCTTTCCGGCCCAAGGCCTTGGTTGTCCCAGTCTCGAAGGACGCCTTGACCCTCCAGTACGTGGCCCGGATTGGCCAGCGGACTCCCCTCGTGCCGGTGAGCCTCGTGGCCGACCTGGGTGGCCAGTTCCTCTGGGTCGACTGTGAGGACCCGAGCTACGTATCCTCGACCTACCGCCCTGCACGGTGCCGATCGGCCCAGTGCTCTCTCGCTCGGGCCAGCGGGTGCGGGGACTGCAATGCCCCAGCACGGCCTGGGTGCAACAACAACACCTGCGGCGTGATCCCTGACAACACCGTGACCCACACTGCCACAGGCGGGGAGGTCGCGTCCGATATTGTCTCGGTTGCCTCGACCGACGGGTCGAACCCCGGCCGGGCGGCAAATGTGTCGAACTTCCTCTTCGCATGTGCCCCGACCTTTTTGCTGAACGGTCTAGCGACTGGGGTTAAAGGCATGGCGGGGCTCGGGCGAACAAGGATCGCTCTCCCGTCGCAGTTCTCGGCCGCCTTCAGCTTCCACCGGAAGTTTGCCATTTGCCTCTCAGCCTCCAGCTCGTCGAGCGGGGTCATCTTCTTCGGCGACGGCCCGTACAATCTCCTCCCCAACATCGACGCATCGGCGTCCTTGAAGTACACCCCGCTCTTCATCAACCCTGTGAGCACCGCCTCGGCCTACAGCCAAGGGGAGCCGTCGTCGGAGTACTTCATCGGGGTAAAGTCCATCACTGTTGGCGACCAGGCCGTGGCACTGAACACAACCCTCCTGTCCATCGACAGCTCCGGCAACGGCGGGACCAAGATCAGCACCGTCAACCCCTACACCGTCCTCGAAAACTCCATCTTCACCGCCGTCACGGGTGCATTCATCTCCGAGTCAGCTGCAAGGAACATCACCAGGGTGGCCCCGGTGGCGCCATTCGAAGTGTGCTTCAGCTCGGAGAATGTGGGCAGCACCCGGGTAGGCCCAGCCGTGCCGTACATCTACTTGACCCTGCAGAACAACAACACGGTCTGGACCATCACGGGCTCGAACTCCATCGTCCAGGTGAGCGATAACGTGCTGTGTCTGGGTTTCGTGAACGGCGGAGAGAACCCGAGGACGTCAATCGTGATCGGAGGGTACCAGCTTGAGGACAACTTGTTGCAGTTCGATCTAGCGACATCAAGGGTCGGGTTCAGCTCGACTCTCTTGGGCAGGCAGACGACTTGTGCCAACTTCAACTTCACGACCAGCCCATGAGAGTCACTGATCGATATTCTGATATTGTTGTAATAATAGTGATCGTAAAGTTGTCGGTTGATGAATAAATGGATGTGACGGAAACTGAATAAGTGAAGGATTATACGGAAATTTAATTAGTTTTGCCCTAAAAGGTTCATTTCTTTTCCTTTTTCTTTTATCTCGAAGGAACTGCAAAATAGTTATGTCGTAGAGTAATTTTTCGATCTGAATCACTTATATTTATAAATTAAATGGGTCTGATTAAATGGTAAGATTTTCCCATGGTGAATGTTCTTCATTTACATGACTCGGATCCAAAAACTTACTTAAAGGAAAGATGCGTCCTACTGTATCATCTAATATACTGTAGTTATTGTCTAGTAATTTTAATTTTAAGTAAAGTACACTCACCGCTCTTGATTGATTAATGTAATTCTAGAATTTTTTTTTTTAAGGATTCGATTTTGAGTTTTACGAATAAAGAAATGAGTTTAATAGCCTAAAACTCATTTCTACTGGTTTGGTGATATTTTGATCACAGGTACGAGTCTCGCTTAAGTAATATTGATAGAAGAGGCTCTTGATCTTGTAACTTAGCGGACATCGGTTTCTCAGATTATACTAGACATTTGGTAGCTCTACGTTAACGGAGCCAGTGCTAGTAGTACCGGTTGTTCAATCCGCCTGATATGTTCGTAGTGAATATAAAAGTCCGAATATTACGTAGTGGGATGATTGCGTTACACTACTACCCTCCTTTTCCCTTAAAAAAGATAAAGGATTTTCTTCTTGCTTTAGAAAAATTGATTTAATTTTGACCAAAGAAGAACAATGTGTTAGAGCCTAATTCGGCAAATAGAAAGGATAGATAGTAATAAATTTCGTACACTTCACGACTTGAACATAATTGAGAAAATGCCATCGCTTTATTTAGTTACTTACAAAATAATGATGTACTTATAGTCAACTAATACGGCGATATCATATCCATCCATAGGTGTGTAATTGAGTCAAGCTCAAATCTACCATATTCAAGTTCAGCTCGTTTAGCGACCTGTAAGCTCAAGCATTGGGCAAGCCTAATGTTTCATGTTCGGGCTCAGTTAATTATAATAAATGAAGATTCGCCAAACTTGTACGAGTCGAGATAAGGAGGAGGAGGATGCAAAGCGGGCACTGAGTGGGTGTGTCAACTGCCGAGGGTGAGAAGAATAGTAGGTTTGATTACAAGTTAGAGTTTCGTAAATGACCGAAAAAGAGAAGAAAAAGAGTTCTAAGTGAGATGATATACTAGATTTGATAATTTTTTTTATTATTCTAGTATAAATAATAATGATAGTAACTATAATATAAAATAAACGATTTGTTTAACCTCGTCAGTTTCTAGAGTCGAATATTACCGGGCTCGACTTAATTTATTTAATTGGTGAGCTCGGCTCGTTAAGATCAAGTCGATTTCAAGTTTTCACCAAGTCGACCATGAACCTTTGCGAATTGTCCCATCTCATCAGTACCCTCATCTACTCACAAGATGTGCCTACAAAAAGAACAATCAATCAGTCCATTGAATTATTTACAAAATAAATAATGCAAAACTGCATCGACAAAATTAACATCATATCCATGTATACAAGATAATTACAAAATTGAGTAGCCTATCATTCCAAAGTTACTTAGAATGTGAGTTTAATCTATTTGTAAGAGCAAAATGGTCATATCAGTTCTTTCCCTTAGGTCTAGGATAGGAGAAACTCTTTGGTGGAGCGGCTCCACCACGTGAGCGCTGCCACGTGGAGAAGCCGCTCCACCAAAGACTTTCTCCTAGGATAGCATCTAATTTTGTTCAATCCCAGACTGGTACTTGTTGGAGCTGAATAAGTTTCTCCTTTTTCTTGATGAGACTCTATTACTGTTACTGTTATAGCTCCAAATTGTTTCTAATATGAGTTATTCCCAATATAATTCCATATCCCAGCTTGTTCAAAGGTATCTGTGGAGAAACTAGATCAATCAAAATCGAAAAATGGTACAACTTAAAGTCGTATATAGTACATACTCTTACATATGAAATCTCATTTTATGTGCTGATGGATAGATACCCCATAGCCACAGGTTGCTTGAGTCCTTCCCCGTGTACAAGAGTTTCATAAGATTGCAATTGCTTCACTTGTGACCTTTGATGGAAATGAACTCCAACGCTAGTGATGGGTAGTAAGCACATCTTCGATCTATAAGTTCATCTTCATTTCGTAAATAGCTCATGAAAGTGATGATTTGTGATATAATTTAATCATATGCTGAAAGTTTATAATATAATTTAATCATTCGTTAAAAATTTATTATATAATTTTATCATCGTATAATAAAGGGATCCAAGAGGCAACGCATTGGTCCTCGTCAAAAATGGATAACAACAAATGAAGGTTGGTCAAGCACTCAAAAAATTCAGTCTAAAAAAGAGGAAACAAAACCAATGACTAATATTAAAAAATTTATCTAATTTGATTAATTTAAATTAAATCAGATAGTTTTACTAATAAAAATTTTTTGAGATAAATTTTCTATATTTATAATATAATTTTGTCTATGAATTCAAATACCCTTTTTCTTTAAACAAAAATTCATATTTGAGTTTTCGTATAAAATGTTTAGCTATTAATATAAGTTTGTAGTTTAAAAGTTTAATTTTACCCGAATCTAGATAAGCTGGACCGGATCGAAAGGGACTTGTAGGGCGAAAGAAACGAAAAAACAATCTTCTGGGGACAGAGGTGAGCTGGCACTCAGGAGGCAACCTTTGACCTCAGCACATTGCGGTGGCGTCTCCGCCCACGTCGCCGGACATCACCGCCGATGAGCGAATTTTGTGGATATATTACTTGATAATGTTAATATCATATTATGAGCTTACAGACTTTAGTTATTTTTAAGATTTTTTAATAAATTTAAAAAAGTGAAAATCCTCAAAATAATTTAATTTGAAGGTAAATGTTAAATTTCAAGAGAATAAAGTAATATAATCTAATAAAAATATAAATAAAATTAGTAAATTTTATATGAATTTTTATATATTTTATTGGGTTCAAGGTGATATAGGACTCATATCCCCTTGAATCTATCTTAAGCACTGTCAGGTCGTATTTTCCAACACCGACAGGGACACTATAAATACTCACGGCGACCAACGCTCTCCGGGACGCAAACTCATCTCAACAGCAAATTCAAAACCATGGCTCGATCCAACTGCCAATACTTCCTCTTAATCTCTTCCCTTCTCATCCTCGCCTTCTCCTCCTCCTCCCTTGCCCGGCAATCTTTCCGGCCCAAGGCCCTGGTCGTCCCGGTCTCGAAGGACCCCTCGACCCTCCAGTATGTGACCCGGATTGGCCAGCGGACCCCCCTCGTGCCGGTGAGCCTCGTGGCCGACCTGGGCGGCCAGTTCCTCTGGGTCGACTGCGAGGACCCGAGCTACGTATCCTCGACCTACCGCCCTGCACGGTGCCGGTCGGCCCAGTGCTCGCTTGCTCGGGCCGGCGGGTGTGGGGGCTGTAATGCCCCAGCTCGGCCCGGGTGCAACAACAACACCTGCGGCGTGACCCCTGACAACACTGTGACCCACACTGCCACTGGCGGGGAGGTTGCATCCGATGTTGTCTCGGTCGCCTCGACCGACGGGTCGAACCCCGGCCGGGCGGCGAATGTGTCGAACTTCCTCTTCGCATGTGCCCCGACCTTTCTGCTGAACGGTCTAGCAACTGGGGTTAAAGGCATGGCGGGGCTTGGGCGAACGAGGATCGCACTCCCGTCGCAGTTCTCGGCCGCCTTCAGCTTCCACCGAAAGTTTGCAATTTGCCTCTCGGGCTCCACCTCATTTAGCGGGGTAATATTCTTCGGTGACGGCCCGTACAACCTGCTCCCAAACATTGACGCATCGGCGTCCTTGCAGTACACCCCCCTCTTCATCAACCCGGTGAGCACCGCCTCGGCCTACAGCAAAGGGGAGCCGTCGTCGGAGTACTTCATCGGGGTAAAGTCCATCACCGTTGGCGACCAGGCCGTGGCACTGAACACAACCCTCCTGTCCATCGACAGATCTGGCAACGGCGGGACCAAGATCAGCACCGTCAACCCCTACACCATCCTCGAAAACTCCATCTTCACCGCCGTCACTGGCGCATTCATCTCCGAGTCAGCTGCAAGGAACATCACCAGGGTGGCCCCAGTGGCGCCTTTCGAAGTGTGCTTCAGCTCGGAGAACGTGGGCGGCACCCGGGTAGGCCCGGCCGTGCCGTACATCTACCTGAACCTGCATAACAACGGCACGGTCTGGACCATCACGGGCTCGAACTCCATCGTCCAGGTGAGCGACAACGTGCTGTGTCTGGGTTTCGTGAACGGCGGAGTGAACCCTAGGACTTCGATCGTGATCGGAGGGTACCAGCTCGAGGACAACTTGCTGCAGTTCGATCTAGCGACGTCGAGGGTCGGGTTCAGCTCGACTCTCTTGGGCAGGCAGACGACTTGTGCCAACTTCAACTTCACGACCAGCCCATGAGAGTCACTGATCGATATTCTGAGATTGTTGTAATAATAGTGATCGTAAAGTTGTCGGTTGATGAATAAATGGATGTGACAGAAACTGAATAAGTGAAGGATCATACGGAAATTTAATTAGTTTTGTCGTATAAGGTTCATTTCTTTTCTTTTTTCTTTTATCTCAAATGAACTGTAAAATAGTTACGTCGTGGAGTAATTTTTTAGTCCGAACCACTTATATTTATAAATTCAACATGTCCGGTCTGACTAAAGAGTAAGATTTTCCTAAGTCGAATCTTTTTCATTCACATGATTCAAATCCAAGAACTTATTTAATAGAAAGAGGCGTTCTACTGTATCAACTAATTCACTATAATTGTTATGTAGTAATTTCAATTTAAATAAAGTACACCCACCGCTCTTGATAGATTGATGTAATTCTAAATTTTCCTTTTCTTTTAAAGGGATTCGATTTTGGATTTTACTAATAAAGAAAATGAATGATTTGAGAAGGGTAACTCCTCCCCAATCTGTCTCGAAATAATATTATTTAAAATTCATTAAATTTTTTAAATATGAAAGGATATGTCTGGAGAAAAAAAAGTTACGTAAAAAAGTCAAAAGTCCTTGAAGCCGTTATTTATGAATGTAGCTTTCAAGCAGCCTTTCCTCATTTAGACACATTGTTTAGCCAAAAATGGAAAATCGTACTATATAAACAGTACGTGATTTTAACATTAACAAATCTATATGAATAAGCCAAGCCTGAGACACCATAAGAGGTTGAATTAATGTCTTTTAAGATTTTGTTCGAGACGAAAAATTATTATTATTCGAGTTATCAAATCGTAGACCTTAAAAAGTTTACATGAAATGAAGTCTTAGCTTTTCTAGGATAGGTTTCCTAGAATTAAAAGGGAGAATTTACGGGAAAAAGTGAATTTACTATGAATATTCTGATCTATGATCTTGAAGGATAAGGAATTATTAATAAGATTTAATTTTTATTTTCATTAATAGAATTTTATATATTATTTTTTACTTTTGTTTATTTTCTTTTAAACTGACCAACCTGTATTAAAATGAAAAGCCAAAAATAAAATCCCCTGATGTACGTATTCTATAATTAAGTTTTTCTAAACGACTTTACGACTCTTTTTATTTAGTTATTTGAATTAACGATTAAGTTTTTGAGTAATTAAATTATATAATATAATTAACTTAGTGTTGGCAAGGATAATTGTTCTTAGAAAATTTTACATAACAACTTAATTATTAAATCAAATAACTAAATAAAAATAAAAGAGTCATGAACTCAATAAAAATATGTAAATCTCACATGCTTCCGCTTTGTCATAAAATAGGGCAAATGACGCTTTTAATCCTTCCATCATAAACCTTTATTTTTTTTTATTTTCATATGCATTACTTTTTGAGTTTTTTCAATTTAATCTTACCATTGCTTTTTCCATCCGAAAGTAAGTTTTTAATATAAATATTTTATTAAAATTTTTTAAAAAAATAGATGAGGTAGGAGGACAACAGAGCCATCCCTAATTAAAGACACAATGGCTGTTAAAACGTATCTCTTCTAAAATTAAAACTCATTCTCGCCCAAAATATTCAAGATTCCATGGGATTGGTGTTCACTGATCGATTCTCAAATAAGAATTAGTCTCGATTTTGAAGTGGATGTGGCTTTCAGCAGTGCTCCATCTCCATTTTTTCTTTTTATTTGCTTTTTTTCCTTTTTAATTTCAAAAAGTATTTTTTACTCAAAAATTATTTTTAGATGGAAAATACCTTTTTATGATGAAAAAAGTAACCATAGGAGTAAAGTAATAAAAAGTCAAAAGGTCGTGGATATGAATGCTAAAAAACAAAGGTTTTCGACGAAAATGATAAAAATACCAAAAGTTAAGGACCAAAAATATATTTTTCCTAAAATTAAATTAAATATAGGATAAGCATATTACCCACTCAGAGCAACTAAATAATATCCGATAATAATTAATTTAAGGGGTATACGAGTTACAGTAAAATTGACTTTTTTGTAAAATTAATTTAATTGGGTTATAGTTTATCGACGGTGAATGAGTAGTATGCACTGCCCACGGGGACACAGCCCACTGGTGGGTGCCTGTGACCTCAAGAGGTCCTGGGTTCAATCCCCAGGAGGAGTGTGCCTCCGTGAGTGGGGGCTTTCAGTCCCCTTGAACCCGTCAGACTCGCCTGACTTACCCGGTACACGTGGTTTGCAGGCTATTGCGTGTACCTCGAGGAGGAGGTGCCGCAACTACCGCTAGTCGGGTCCGGAAAGCGCTCGGATACCTCAGTTATTTAAAAAAAAAAAAGAGTAGTACGCACTTAATACATGCGTTGTCGTGTAAGCAAACATAACCATTTTGTTTTTGCCGATGTGTGCGTACAATAATTGTTTGAACAACAGTAGTTGACAAAATCTATTTGTACATATTACCGCACCAAATAAAATACTCGACAAAATTTTAAATATTACTATAAATGAGAAATCATAGGTAAAAATTATTATAATTATTCCGTTTATTTCTATTAAATTAATCTAGTACTTAGTCTCAAGGGATTTGGTCTAATAATGAGGAGGAATATAAATATCTTCCCGGTCCCATAGGACCAACTTACACCTCTGGAGCTTTTTTTTTTTTTTTTTTGTTTTTGGTTTGCACCATGTAGTATCCCCGGACCAGCCGAAGCGCACCTTGAGACTAATCTACGATTAGGTCAGGATCCCTGGGAAAATTTCCGTCGACCCTCCCAACCTGGGATTCGATCCTGGGATTACCCATTTGGAGGTCTAGTGAGGGAACCACTAAGCCAATCCCAAGTTGGTTCACCTCTGGAGTTTAACCTACCTCGTGCACTCGTACATGGACTTGTATACATGCATGTCGGACAGTGGAATTAGTTGGATAAATATTTTATTTAAAAAAATCATTTTTTACGTGACAAGATGCGACCGTCAACAATTTCATAAAAAGATTTCGAAACATTATACTAATTTCACCGATTTTATCCATTTTATCCCATCCTTTTACTGTTAAACTCAATTTCAAGCCAACTCTTTTAGACCGTTGGCTCCCCTCGGTCATGGTCAGGGAATCACACGCTTCTTCTCTTCGGTTCTCGGCCACTGATTGCCGTAGCCCACGGTACCTCAGAATATCCAAACTATTCATATGCCAGTGGTTTTCTGTGAAATTAATAAAAAAAAATGAATATGTAGATAATTAAAACAAATTTTAATTATAATTAATATTTAGGGTGTGAAATTTTTTGGTAAATTAAATATAAAATTAAGTAATAAATTTTAGAAAAATATGTTGATTTTATATATAATAAATACTTAGATAGTCGAAGAAATATCTGTGTGAAATAATAAAGCAAAAGTGATAGCTGAATATTAACGAATTTGCTATTGATCGAATAGATATCACTAATGAAATTTTATTCGTCAATGAGCAGGCTAGGAAACTCAAAAAGATACTAAAATCCCAAACGTTTTCATACATTAATAGAACATAGATATATTCTTATAATTACACCATTGCCCATTTTGGTTCAAATAATAATGATATTAAACTTAATTAATTCATTAATCATAGCGTAATTGATTGCATGCGCATGAATTCATCACTGAATTAATTATTAACCAATAAAATACCATTATGAAAATTATTTATTTGAATTTTTTTTAACTTCACCTTATATAAAAAAATCTCATAAAACTTTATCAACCCATATTCGAGCTTCCTAAATAAGCTAAGGGAGAAAATCCTCCCGATCATAAACTTTCTCCTTTATAATAAATATTCAAACTCGGGACTCGAGACTCATGAAAACGAGACATTACTCCACATCAGGTTTCACCGAACTCAATACTTGAGAAAGAGTGCGCTTAGTTTAGTCCCTGTGAAGGTCTCCAGCTTTCCAATCTTTTAAGTTTCACCAGTGCATCTTCAACTTTCTCTTTACATTTTTTAGACTTTTGTAGCCTTTCACATTCACCCTCCAACTCAAAAAGGCAACTCTCATTTTCGAAAGGGATGCCTGATTGTTATGAGAATGTTGAGTATCCTCCTATTCTAAGTTCAAATTTCCCTTGAAACTAACATGCAACATCGGGTTTACTGTACTTTATATGTTTGTGAATGTGTGTTTGGAGCTGTGAGATTAGTCGACCGAAATTTGAAAACCCACAATTGAAAAAATGAAAAAAAAAAAAAACTCACTCAACTTCTAGTCATATCCTGCCGATTCCCTTCTGCCCATAAAATCATGAAACCTTGACAACACACAGAACTCTATCCTGCTGATTCACCCGTGCTCATAAAATCATGAATGTTGATAACATTGTACTCTGCAGCTGGCACATGTACACGATCACCTTAGGACATATTTGGTAAGTTAAATGAAGAAAAAATAATCGAACTGACCCAACCATTCAAAATGGTCCGATTCCAATATATTTCTACTTCTGCCGCTGCAAAAAATAATCTGCTTAGGTATTAACCTGAGCAGATTTCTGAAATTTATAACTCATCCACGTGAATAATCAGCAGAGAGATGCAAATTGATTAGACCAACAAATGACTTCAGTTTCTGATTATTTACAAGCTAGGCTTTATTTAATGATCAGCAACATGAAGAAACACAGGAAGTGCCCGAGTTCCCCTTATAACCTTTAACCAGCATGAATGGAAACTTAAAATGAGAGTCTAAAAGAGCATCGATCCACCAGAACCCGACACACAAGCAATCAACTAATTACCTGTTGATCGCAAATAAATTACCAGATTACCCGTCACTTAACTGAGACTCTTATAATTAATGATACAGCTACGAGTATTTGATGGAATGGGGCACAGACTACCTTAACTTTAGTGATGTAGTATGTGCGGAAATAAGAGTTACCATATACCTTCTTTGGACATCCTCAGGAAATGAGAGAGCGTTATGTTTGTGAGCCCAACCGCTCCTGACTTCTTCCGGGTTATCCTTGTAGTCTTGAAAGGCTCAGCACCATTCTGCTGAGTTACTGTGACCGAAGCCAAATTATAGAACTGCTCAAAGAAATGATCTCTATGAGGTAATGAAGAACTTCAACTGATAACAAACACTTTGAGAATCCCAAACATGCAGTGAATGCAAAGCTCAACTATCTTTTTCACCTGTCACTAAAGAGTACCTCTTGCTTAATCAAATCCCAAAAGATAAGATGGTGATAAGTTTATGAAGCAGTTTTCTGACCCATTTATGTAACGAATCAAATGTTAAAATTGCATCTGGTAGTTGAAAACATACCTCGCAGACACCATGAAGCAACAGTCGCTGAAAAGGGTCTTGGATCTTTAGCTGCAGAACATCTTCATTCGTGCTCTCCATTATGAAAGCCCTAATGCAACCCTACAAAGGTAGAGAGCATGTTTTACAACCTTCTGATTGTCATCATACAATCTAAATAACCAGACAATCGTTTAAGATTTCTTTATTCTTTCCTCTTGGCTATTTATGGGTTAATGCTAACCTTGGCAGTTGTTGTTGGGACGTGTAGTTGAGGAAAGTACCATAGCAAAAATTGGAGAAATCCAGAACTAGCTGAAAGCGTGCAAAGATACAACTAAAAAATGAGACTCCTAACACATCATTTCTAGAAAAAATATACCTCAAAACTTTCAATCAGCTCCGGAAGGAAACTCCGTCTAAGTGCCTCCCTAGTCCTGCAGTCCACTCTATGCCATGCATTGAGGACTGCTATCTTGTCAGCATCAACAGGGCCCCTCCTTTTTCTAGGAGAACCTTTCAGGGAATCAATTATAGTTGCCTGTCGCATCCCCAACAATTAGAGGGTCAAAAAGTCCCATGTTATAGTTACATTAGATTGTGTCTGCCAATCTTGTTCGAAAAGTCCTAAGTTCATGGTTACAGAGCTGTTCAAGCTAATTGCCAATCTATACTGGCATTATCCCACAGATTTGTTCAGTCATCACAGTTTTACCCACTAGCATTCTTTAGAGTCCTCTTTCAGACAATATCATCCAGTCATTAATGTCATATATCTGCAGAAAAACTTAGTTATAATTGCCTAATGGATAGTCACAGAAATTATGCATCACTTAATGCTAGTACATTATGGATAATATCATAACAAATACCTCTTTGTCCATGTCAATGTTCCTGAATTTGTCCCACTCTCGCACATTAGTCATACAAAATGCAGATGGTGGGACATCATCACCTGAAAGAAAATCCAAGAATCATATCAAAATCATGGTGAGACATGATAAAAAACACATATACCAGAAGTTCTGCAGATACAATGTTGTCTCAAATTGATGGCACAAAGAACACAGATAGATTTCTGTTTTGTTGAACTTAATTTTCTTCAGCAGAAGCTGACATACGCAGTTAAAAATTTTATAATGGTCAAATGTGGCAATATTTCAAACTGGCAAAATCAATTACCATGCTGCAGCATATACCAAAAAAGAGACCATGCTGCTGCCAGAAACAGCAGTACAAGAGAAGACAGCTAATAAGCATTTGCCTCTGCCTGTAAAGAAACCCTCTAGCCATAAACTAACTTTGGACAAATTGATTTCATGCGATTGAATAGTAAACTGAAATTATTGAGATTAAAAGGAGAATAGTGCCTCAATAGTCAACTGAAATTATTGAGATTAAAAGGAGAATAGTGTCTGAATAATGTCTAAAGCTAGCAAAAGGCCGAAAGGTTTTCCATGGGCTGTCCATCTACTCAATTTAAGCAAACATGCCACCTCCCCCTTTTGTAGAATCCATCCATTTACTGTGTAGCTTTAGGATAGAAAAATTCCAGAATAAAGGTGCCTAAATAGTGATAGCATTGTTAGAGCCTCTATATAGCATGGGTAAGAATAATAGTCAAAACACCCATAATCATATCGTTATCATATAGTTCATAAAAAAAATAAGTGGTTTCTTTGTTTTTATTTATTTATTTATTACCCCAGGGTGGAGGAGCAAACAAGCCCCTAATTTCTTCTGCATTTAAACGGGGCACGAGCTCCATTAGCAAACGGTCATTTATCAATCTGCGAGACCTCCGATTGCTGACCTGCAAATAAATAAGATTCAGATCTCAAAATAGTTCTTGATCAAGAGGAAGAAAAGATCCAGTTTACAATTACGATAGGAACTGTCCTAACTATGACAGAAACTGCTCACCGCATGGTATAGTTTCTAACATGAGTATATAACTGAGCAAAAAACACGAAAATGGTCCTTATTAGAGTGATTGCTTGTCATCTCATCACAAATCAACTAAGTGTTTCATATTAACTTTAAAACATTGAATCCACACCTTATGCGAAGAAGGTGGCACTATAAAGGGGAAACTTTCCCGATAACTTCTTGGAGACTAAACTGAGGAAGTAAAAGTTTTTGTAGTCACTAAATGGTATACCTTTTCCAGTCTCACTGGAAGATTAATTCTTTAGAAACAATGTAAGAGCTTTAACAAACAAACGAAAAAAAAAAATCACAGGCATAAAGCTACCACGCTTAACAGTCACAGTCAGCTCCACGATCAATTATCAAGAAAGCAAACCAGATAAACAGATCTGAATTCCATACTGTTCCCATCAGACTTTCCAGAATCTCGATCTTCTTCTCAATCGACATCCCTCGGGAGTTTGCATCCGCACCTAATTTAGAACAAAAACAAGGATCAGAAAAACTATGTCATTTCTATTTTCTAGCTCGGCACACAGAATACCGTGTTCTACAATGATCGACTATGAGAATCAGCAGCAGCAGCAGCAACATAAGCACAATTACAATAGAAATTAGACATTCGAATTATGATGAAATCAGCTCCAAAGCGCAGAAATTTGGCAAGTAATCGAGTTCAAATGGGCATAAGCGGTGCCCCATCATTCTGGGTCTCAGTTGTTCATGCGTAAAAATTCATGGAAATGAAGTTTCAAATGTGGGGGGGCACCCGTTCGAGAGTCAGCGGAGGGGGAATGCAGGAGAAGGCCTTCCTGCCGCTGCAGAACGTCGGGGGCGGCCATGGTGGGAGCTTCCTGAGGGGAGAAACTAACAATTGCGGATGAAATCGGCACGAAACTGGTTCGCTTGAGGCTGAGAGGGCAAATCGAAGATTCCTGCTGCTGCTGGAGCTCTGCCCTCTTCAACGAGGAAGATGGAGAGGGTTGGAAGAACCGTACAACCACCGAACAGTCTGCGGTGGCAACGTCACAGCGGAATATACCCCTCCAACCGCGAGAGATTCTACGGGCTCAGTGACTCATTGGACTCATAGAGCCCAAAGGCCACGATTCGAAGCAAGCCTGGAGCTATTGTAAAGCTTTTCGAAATGAAGTTTGTCATCTCACTTTATCTTTTATTTTTAAAAAATACATCAGAAATTATATATATATATATATATATATGCTGGAGGTCGACTATGCACGGATTTTATTATTTGATGAAATTAATGATAAAAGTAAATATGTAAAACATTATTAAAGTTTTAATCATAATTAATGTTCGTAGTGTATGTTTTTTTGATAAATTAAATATGAAGTTAGGAAATAAATTTTTAAAAATAAGTGATTTTATGTAGGGTAAAGTGCTTGAAAATGTGAAATTTTCACCCGGCCCACAGGAGGCTGGACCCATATCCATCCTTGTCCGCTGTGGAATTTATATCTCAACACTCGCCCTCACATGACAACGTGTCCACACTTGACACGTGCCTTTAAACACCCGCCCTCAATAGCTGACCTCGAATCGAACATTTCACTTCCAGTCTCGGGGGGACCACAAAGCGGCCTTCTCTACCGTCCTTGGGCTAATAACTGTCTCGAGCCAGGTATTTTTCTTCCGGTCTCGGGCTTACAGGTCACAAGCTCCACACTTGGAGCTGACTTAGTGTGAGTCCACACGGTTGGTTATGATGATTTTAGTCGGAAAATTTGGGTTTATTTTCTACAGAGAAATCTGAAGCATTTTCAACTTTCAAGAATTTTAAGGCACTTGTTGAAAAAGAAGCAGACATGCCTATAAAGACTCTTCGCAGTGATCGTGGTGGAGAATATAACTCACAAGAATTTATAAATTTTTGTGAGAAGTATGGGATTCAAAGGCAACTTTCAACAACTTATACCCCACAACAAAATGGTGTCTCGGAGAGGAAGAATTGTACTATCATGAATATGGTGCGGACTATTTTCGCGAGAAGCGGAATTCCAAGAAGTTTTTGGCCTGAAGCTGTCAATTGGAGCATCCACTTATTGAACAGAAGTCCTATGCTTGCTGTTCAGAACGTGACACCTGAAGAAGCCTGGAGTGGACGAAGGCCGAGTGTTGATCATTTCAGAATATTTGGCTGCATTGCATATGCCCATGTTCCTGATCAAAAAAGAAGAAAACTTGATGACAAAGGTGAAAAATGTATTTTTTTTGGTATTAGTGAGCAATCAAAAGCATGCAAATTATATAATCCTATTACCAAGAAAATTGTCATTAGTCATGATGTAGTGTTTGATGAAGGAAGATTTTGGATTTGGGAAGAAAATAATGTTGAAAAGCAAATTCATGTTGATTTTGATGGAGAAAATGTAGAAGAAATGCAGCAGCCTTTGAAGAGTGCTCAACCTGTGGAAAATGTGCAACAACACATTTCGACATCTGAAACAGAGGATGAATAGCGCCCTCGGCGAGTTAGAAGAAGGCCGACTTGGATGGCTGATTATGAGGTAACCGGGATTGATAATACTGAAGATCCCCTTATTCATTTTGCTCTATTTTTGAATTGTGATCCAGTGACATTCGAAGATGCTGTTAAGGAAGCAAAATGGCAAAAAGCGATGGATGTTGAAATTGCAACCATTGAAAGAAATAATACTTGGGAGCTGACGGATCTTTCGAAAGGGCAAAAAACTATTGGAGTGAAGTGGGTTTACAAGACAAAACTGAAGGAGAATGGTGAAGTTAACAAGTACAAGGCACGTTTGGTAGCAAAAGGCTACAGACAAGAATTCGGCATCGATTATAAAGAAGTTTTTGCTCCAGTTGCAAGACATGATACAATTAGATTGGTGATTGCTTTAGCTGCACAAAATTCATGGCCTATCTTCCAACTAGATGTGAAATCGGCATTCTTGCACAGAGTCCTGGAAGAACAGGTATTCATTGATCAACCTCCTGATTATGTTAAGGTTGGAAATGAGCATAAAGTGTTTAAATTGAAAAAGGCTCTTTATGGATTAAAACAAGCTCCACGAGTTTGGTATAGTCATATTGAAGCCTATTTTTTGAAGGAAGGATTTCAAAAATGTCCATATGAGCATACACTTTTTACTAAGTTTGGAGATGGAGGAAAATTGCTCATTGTTTGCTTATATGTGGATGATCTGATTTATAATAGAAATGATAGTGCCATATTTGAGAAATTTAAGCACTCCATGATGCTTGAATTTGATATGTCTGATTTGGGAATGATGCATTATTTTCTGGGCATAAAAGTGGTGTAGACTTCGTCTGGTATTTTTATTTCCCAAAAGAAGTATGTGCAAGAAATTTTGGGCAGGTTTCAAATGCAGAATTGCAATTCTGTTAGCACACCAATTGAGTTTGGTTTGAAACTCATGAAAGATGTTGAAGGAAGAAGGGTTGATGACACTCTATACAAGCAAATTGTAGGAAGCTTGATGTATTTGATTGCTACAAGGCCTAATATAATGCATGTTGTAAGTCTTATTAGCAGGTATAAGGAATGTCCAAGGGAGATACATCTTTTTTCTGCAAAAAGAATTTTTCGGAACTTGTAAGGTACAACAGATTTTGGACTATTCTATCATAAGGGAGAAAATACAGATTTAATGGGCTTTACAGACAGTAATTATGCCGGAGATCCAGACGATAGAAGAAGTACATCTGGATATGTTTTTATTATGGGTTCAGGAGTTGTTTCATGGTCTTCGAAAAAGCAAGAAATTGTTACTTTGTCAACAACTGAAGCAGAGTTCGTCGCCGCAACAGCATTGTGCCTGTCAAGCTATCTGGTCGAGGAATATTCTTGAAGAGCTTCATTTCAAGCAAGAGGAAGCCACTACAATTTATTGCGATAACAATTCAGCAATCAAGCTCTCAAAAAATTCTGTTCTACACGGAAGAAGCAAGCATATAGATGTGAAGTTTCATTTCTTAAGGGATCTCGCGAAGGAAGGAATATTTGATCTCATTCATTGCAGAAGTGAAGATCAAATTGCTGATATTTTTACAAAGTCCCTAAAATTGGCTGCATTTCATAAGCTTCGCAAGTTGCTCGAAGTTCACAAGTTTGATTAAACTGAATGTTTGCAAACTTTCAGTTTAAGGGAGGGAATGTTGAAGTCATTTAATTTCTTGTTTTTTAATTTAGTCCTATAATTTAGGTGTTGGTTAATTTCTTTAATTAGTGAGCAAGAAATGACTTAGTGGGAAGTTAATTTGTTTGAAATGTTGCCATTTTTATCTAGGACTTAGTAGTGCATTATTTCCTCTTTTCATGCTAGTAGTTTTTAAAATTAGCTCTATATAAAGAGTTTTAAGTTGTAAGTTCATTAATTACATTTTTCAACCAGTAATATAATATTCCCTTCCATATTTCCTATCCCTTTCCCTTCTATAATTTCGTAACAGAAAAGCATGATATTTAAGAAAATTTCCTATTTTGTCATGGCCTTAACAAATAAAAGAAATTGTCATGTGCTTTTTTTTTTTTAACGTAATATCATAAAACTAACCTCAATAAAATTCTCTATTTAATTGCTGATGTGGCATGCTGATATGCTATTTTATTATGCAGGGATAGAGAAACTGTTAAAACAGTGTATCGAACAAATAATAAAAAAAAATTTAGAATAGAACAGATATAAGTATAAACAACTATTATTTTAGGCAGTAATGTAAATATTAGTTCAATCTTTCACGGTCGATTAATATATTTTTACCCATTATTATAGCAGATTTACAACAAATCTAATATTGTTCTACAATAGTAATAAATCTAACATCATCTGGTAAAATTCCCCTATTTCTCTTTTGGTATGTAAAAAAATGATATATCGACAACAAAAAATGACAAGTCAACAGCCACGAAAGAGTTCAACGGAAAAATTTAACGGAGTTAGTTCCGTGGCATTTCATGGAAAAGAAATGAAAGTATGTGATAATTTCCTTTATCTTCATCGCTGTTACAAAGTAGGGAGTTTTTTGGAGCTCGCGATTTAATAGACAATTTACTCTTAAACAGTGTGAAATAAGAGAGAAAAAGTGGTAAGGTAGAGAGTTGGTAATTATATATCGGTGAATTTACATCACACATCTATTTTTCTTTTCTCTAATGAATATAAAGAAATTAAATTTTATATGTCCACGAATAATTTAAAAATTGAAAAAGATGCTAAAATATCCAAAATTTTACATATATAGGATAGATATTTATTTTTTTTTAATTTTTGAGTTCAAGTAAGATCTTCCAATGATTCTTATTTTTTTATTTACAATAATTTTACTGGTTTTAATTTTCTGATAATAAGAATTTATATGATACATTTTTGCCAATCCTAGCAAATTAAATGTAATGAAAAAGAAAGTGTCTATTTAATGTAGTAATAATAGGTGGATATACCAACCTAAACTTGATCTAGTAATTCCTTCACTAAACTTCTAAATGGATGATCACAGGATCGATTTTCAGGTTAGGAGTATAGACGAGAATTTTCCTAGGGATCTCGGCTCGATCACAAAATAGTCTTGATATATGTTTCGATTGATCCGGAAATATTATGCGGTGAAAAAAAAGTTAGATGTCACCTCAACAGGAGAAAGTCTTGCCTGTCATCCGGATACTACATCAACATAACTTGGTTAAGTCGTATCAACATATTCGTGAGAAAGAAGTTGCGTAATTAAATGTAAATAAAAATTTTAAAACTCTAAAATCCTAATAAACCTTTAAAAATCGTAAAAAATACATAAAAAAGAACTTATGATCTATAACATTCGAAAATCTCACTAACTGATAGTGGGATTTTTATAAATTTTTATATTTAACAAAATTTTAAATTCATATTTTATTGGTGCGACCAATTTTTATTTATTTATTACACTGTCTAGCCGTGAGGACATGATATTTCCCTGACATACGATATTTTCTCCCTCAACCGGAAAAAGGGTGTCCGAAGGGTCGACATTTTGCCGAGATTCTACGGATCATCAAAGACAACATTTGTAACTCACACTCGTGAACCTCATGCCCTGTTTCAATTGACCAAATCAAAAGAGAGTAACAGAGAAAGATGGTTCAATACAGTTAATACTGCTATCATCTTATGATCTAAAAGTTCAGAGTTTAATCTTATTTGTGAGACTTCCTTACTCTCTTATAATATATCCATTTTATACTTTCTAAATATATATATATATACCTCCTCTATACATTAAAAGACTGTAATTGACCTCTCCATCTTCTCAACTTTCTCAGTCTAACCCAAAGAGTTACCAGAAATATCTCCGTAGAATTTCTGAAATATCACGCCATTTGAAATAATCCAACTGATCTCAAAATCGTGTAACTCGATGAATCTCCCTCCCATCCATTAATCGATACAAGAACTACACTAAAGGCATTCTCTATAATCGTTTAAAAATATTTCATTAAGAATTCTCCATCTCATTTAAAAATATCGAGAAAAAGATACCAGGAATCTTATATATATTTGTCAATTCTTGCAAGTGAGCTCTAAACGTTTATAAGTGATAAATCAAGTCCTTTATATATTGCTCGCGTTATAACATCAAGTGTTTTCCCATCACCTACCATTATTTTAGGTCGACGTGGCATCAACATATCATTTACACATATCAGCTTAAAATAACGGTAGATGATGAAAATGGCTCGATATTGTAACGTGTAAAACATATAGAATTTGATTTATTATTTTGAAAAATTTATGATTTGCTTGTAAGAATCAATAAATATATAAGTTTTTTAGTATCTTTTTCTCTCAAAATATCTTATAAACTAATATATTATGAGTTTATGGGAAATTTAAATAAGGAAATGAAATTCACGAAAAACTTCCTTATTTTCACTGAAGATCACTTTTTTTCGTTAATTCATGGGATGTAAAAATCCCGTTCGTTATTGAAGTGCAAAAACGTGGTAAGGTAACCCCCAATACTATTATTTGCAAATAACAGTGATTGGAGTCTCGAAGGATATCCTATAAAGTTATGAAAACCTAAGTACTTGTGAACCGCTCGATTCCCATGCTAACCAGCACAGCAGTTTCCTTCACGGGGAGTACGCTTGACAAGAACAAGGCAATCACGACTCAAGATGCTATGAATATTCTATAGAAGACTTCGATGCCAAAACATGCTTCTCACTATACCTCCGCGGTCACTATACATCTGCGGAAAGGATGATCCGTTCGTATCAACATGAGAGTCCAACTATATTGCATTGCCATATTTGGACCGTTGATTGTGTTCTACACTACTCTCTTATCCTTCCTTTGTATCTTAAATTTGACTTCGAACTCATTTCTTTGGGTTTTCATGTCGGTGAACTTCCATCGTATAACTTGACGGTGATACTATTGGAAAATGGCAATTAAATTGCAGGTGAAAAATTGTTTCTCAAGAAAATTAATCAAGGCGACATAATGACTGTATTAATTTGAATTAATCAAATGTGATCAATATTTTAATGACCATCTTAACTCAATTGTAACGGTCATATTAATATGGTAACAGTTGTATAAATCAAGTGTAACAATCGAATTAATACTATAATAGTCGTATTAATGTAATGTAATTGACAGTACAATATTTATTAGTATAATAGCCAAATTAATTGCTCTTAAATGACAGACCCCTTATAAATTGAGATGTTTGCTCAAAGTTGTAAACATAGTTTTTAAAAACTGAAACTACAAACTCCCCTTGGCTTTCATGCATAGTTTCTAAATAGTGTTCAGACTCTATTCAGTTTGCCTTAGAACTTCAACTTTGATACTACTTATGGTTCTGCTGTCATTATATCATGGGAGGGTAATGTTCACGTATCCTCAGCGTGATTGAGAGGGGGCAAATTAGTGATAAGAAAGCTATGACTGCCACAGATCTTGATAATCAGTAACATTTTTAATTGAATTACTTTTATTCAATTATTGTTTATATATATTTGCTAAGTCATTGTATGTGTAGATAGTCAATTGTCTGTCTTCTCAACATTCTATAATTGCTTATGTTGGTGGTAAGCTGTTTATATAAATAGTTGACTGTCTATCTTTTCAAATTAATATACTCTTTTAGTCACTTTTTAAAGTTAAAATCTTTTTAGCACAACTTCTGCCATAAGAAAGAAACAAAATTACCTGTATTTAGTGGTCATTGAGATTATTTTATTAGATATTTGGATTACAATCTTAAGACTAATTTGACTTGTCTTTTAATCTCAAATGGCTACGCATAGCAGTTCGATTGTTGTTGTTGCTGATGCTACCACTGTTATGGCTAGGTGCTTTGGCACCCTAGTCACATCGTGCTCGGGATTTATCCCAACCTTGCCTCTGGGAGGCATAGGCTCAGTGTCTACAGGCTCTGTGCCAAGTGGCTTTGTACCTACTATGATCCCAGTGAACCATGGTGAAAAACCTAAGAAGTTCAATGAGTAGAACTTGAAAATTAAGATATTTTCCTAATTGAGAATTGATTGGTGATTGTTAACAATATAAAATTATAGTTTTTTTTTATATCGATGGTGTCCGGCGCCGTAACAACCAACTAATCCACCGAATAGTGTATTTATAGCCCTGGCCCCACATTAAACCCAGGATGCAGACCTCCAGGGGATTTCGAACTCGGACACTCTTGACGTTTACTCAAGAAGCCTGCCACTGGGCCGTTGCCCCTGGAGATATTATAAAATCATATTTCATTATAAGCAAAATGAATCTTACTTTTTAAGGGGACACTTATTAGAAACTAACACTTTTTTAATTAGGATGGTCCCGTCGTACTCCTTACTTTCCATTCTATTTTTGAAATTATTTTTTGGAATACAAATACTTTTTTAAATGAAAAAAATAACGGTAGTACCAAAGTGATAAAATCTCAAGAGATTAAGGATGTGAATGATAAAATAAAAGTTATAGATGAAAGTGAAAATAAGGTAAAAAGTTGAACAACTTTTGGTGCTAGTCCATGAGGGATAGCCTTGGTAGTCGAGTGCTGGGAGATTTTTTAAGACCTCCTGGGTTCGAATCCTTTGGGGGAGCATTTCCTCGTAAGTGAGATATTTATAATTCTCGAACTCACTAGAATCGTCTGGTTTACTCAGCACATGTTATTTACAGGTTATTGGGTGTGCCTCAAGAATGATATGTCGTAATCACTGCTAGTCAAATTTAGAAAGTGCTCAGATACCTCGCATATTAAACGACATAAAAAGTTGAGTACTAAACAAGTCATTTGCCCCTTGGAAAATCACGGGCTCCATGGGATGTTGAACCGCCACAATTATTTGATAGGAAAATCGAAAGATCCTAGTTAGCACACGTAGAGGAGAAAGTGTTGTCTGTAATAGTGTATTACGTGACAATATAATATTACAAAATATTAAGATTATATTATTTTAAAAAAAATTTAAATAAAATAAAAAACAAAAAAAAATTATAAAAATAATTAAATTAAGTTAATTATTAATATAATATTAATATTATTATCTGATATATTCATTATATAAAAGACATTCCTTGAGGGAGAGATTTCATAGTGTGTTGATGGTACTGGAACTTTTACTTGAGTGTGTTTGTACGTATCCAGGGTCCATCTTCATGCGGATGACATTCACCCTTCACAGCTGGGCATCAGGGACAGGTCACTGCATGTCAGAGGCAACAGAGATAATTGGAAAAATTGCACCTCTATCGTACCATGTCGGTGGTTTCAAACATAATTTTATGTAATTTGTCGTGATCGATATTCCAAGTTCGGGTATCTTTCTTGCTATACAAGACATTCTGATGTTATATTTTTGTTTAATTCGACTAATGTATTCGTAGAAGAATGCAAAAGTCCAAATGCTATGTCACATAATGGGTTGATCACTATAACTACTATTTCCTTTTATTTATGCATGAAAGAAGATATAACTATGCATCTTGAAGTGCCGAACAGAATAACCAAGCCACTAGTAATTACGTAATACGGATTAAAGAAAATAAATTAATAATTCTTTATCACTTTCTTCACTAGCTAAACCGTTTCTATTATAAAAAGAAGCTTTCACAGTCTAATCAATTGACTGTTTAATATTTTAATTCAACGGCTTATCGTAAAAAATTTAAATTAAAAAATAATTTGATATTTACAATTATTTTCTACTCTTGTTTAACCATGCAATAATTGAATAGCAGAATTTTCTTATATGAGGTAACATAGAACTTCTAGGGAAGTTCATATCTATTTTTCTAAGATGTGTAGAATTATTATATATACTAGATATCAACATGTGCTATGTATGAATTTTATTATTTAGTAAAATTATTGAGAAAAATGAATACTTAAATAACTATTTAAAATTTAATTACAGTTAGTGTTTAGAGTGCGATTTTATTTATAATAAAATCGATATGTAGTTGGAGAAAAATGTGTGGAACAACAGAGAGAAAATGTTAGAAGAGAGAATTAGTAATTATATTTCGGTAAATTTACTATCACACCCCTATTCTTTCTTGATTTAATGGATATTGCAAAATTAAATTTATATGTTAATAGATAGTTCAGTAGATGAAAAGAGCTCCAAAACACCCAAATATTTATGTATAATATAGATAAATATAAGATACTCATTTTTTTAAAAAATTTTTGAGTTCAAGTAAGATCTTCCAATGATTCTTATTTTCTAAATTATGATAATTTTACTAGGTTTCATTTTCTGAGATTAAGAATTTATATAGGGAAAAAAAGAAACTGCTAGAGTCTATGAAGACGCAATGAATCCTTTTGATGGAATCAGCTCCAGACAAACCAGTAAAAGGCATCACGATCAGTCTCCTACAGCACCAGATCAAGACTGGTTTACCATTTCTACTGATGCATGCCTTTTGGGAAGGTGATGCTTGTGAGACAGGAGTTGCCAGGAAAGAAGATGGAGTGCAGCTTGCCTGGTTCCGGAAGATGGCGGCTTCTTCGTCACTCCATCTGAAGCCAAGGCTGTCTTCCTAGCAATTTCCTTAGCTTTGGACAGGGGTTGGAAGAAAGTTTTTGTTCAATTTGATCCTCTTGTACTTGTGAATTCATTATTAGATCGAAGTGAACCCCACGGGAAATCAAACCCTTGTGTGTAAATATCTTGCAGCTTTTGAAACTCTTCCACATTTTTAGCTTCTTTTGGATTATGAGGAACTCCAACCAGGATGCACATGCTCTTCCTCAGTGGGGCAGGCAAATTGGTTCGAGTACACACTGCATTTTGGAGGCCCTACCAGGACATATGATGTAACATGATCTTTTTATGCAATATATGAATTACTTATTAAAAAAAAGAAAAAGAAACTGCGAGATACCAGACACTGCGAGGACAACACAATGCGTACCCCAGTTGCCAGGCTACGCTGGGAGCTGTGTTACGTTTGAAGAAGTATGAAAGTGAAAAGAAATCCGAAGACAAAAACGTGATGGATGGTTATTTATATTCGCCAGATTTAGTGTCGACCTTTTTTTAAAATAAATTTAGGGATTATTAAAAATTCAATTATTATACCGATAAATAAAAATGGAAAATTAAAAGTGATATGAAAAAAAAATCTTGTATGTAATGGGTATATTGTTGATATAATATCACAAACTAATAAAATTCAGTTAATTTTAGTGTTGATTATTCAGTTGTTTCTCGATTAATCTCCCTTACATTCTATTAAATTTTCACTTGAGCCTGCAAGAGTCTCAGGCTCGTTTCCACGTAAATAAAAATCTAAATTGATAGGTGATGGTACCAAATTTTTTTATAAATACAAGTTTTTTCTTCTACCTGGTCGATATGTGATTCAATTCTCAACATTCGCCCTTATGTGAGGACGTGTTCACACTTGATAAGTGCCCATAATAACTGACATCGAGCTGGATATTTTTTTTCTAGTCTCGTGTAAAGGGCGACAAGCTACCACGAGGTGGGCATTCTCTTCCCTCACCGAGTTAACATATGAGTCAGGCTTTTTCTATACTCGACAAACTAACCATGAACCTGGCATTTTTCTTCTGGTCTCGAGTTTAACAGGTCACGAGTTCTACACTCTAGCCTAGCATGATATGAGTTCAGAATCGACCTGTTCTAATACAATATAAAAATTTAAGAGTAACAAGAATAATTTGGGCTGAAAAGCTTATTCATGAAATGTGTGGGAAGGTCTATATATACAAGCTAATGAGGAAATAAATCAAGTGACAATATCGAGACAATCTCAGAGATTATAACTATCTTAACGACCCATACATATAATACAACAATATCGATGAAATATTATTGAGAGGATAGCGCAACACACTATTTCCTAATACATCCATGTATCTATACTATAAATATTCTCAATATTATTAAGAAATATTTTATGAAAAACTTGATTATGAATTTACCGCAAATCCAATTCAATCAAGAAAATGAAGTTCAAAAGACTTCCTCATGGTAGGACTTCGCAAGGGAGCTATCGAGCAGTCGTCCCATGGAACATTGCTACAACACGATATTCTTGAGTCCTTTCTAAGCTCTTGTATTGGAGTACTGTGATGGTGCCATGCCGTGCTTCTTACCACGATCTAAACTATATTAACCGTGTTCTACACCGCTCTCTTACCCCCTTTTTTTTTATCTGAAATCTGATTTCAAACTCATTTATTCAGTTTAGCGAACTTCCAACTTGACGGCTATACATCTCGTATAAATCTCCAACCTAGACCACATTAGCTGAGTACGGTTGACACTGTTCGTTTCACCTCATCTTGATTGTGGGTTGTCGAATTCCAATATGTCCTTCGACTTCTCTGAGGTGTTAGGTTTCCTCCGCTTACTTTCGGTGCATCAACTGACCCTTTTCACAAGTCTACTTTACCTTGACTTTAATATTATTAGATTCCACACCGGTCAAATAAAGAAATAGTAATGAATTTATAAAATAATCGAGTACAACCTCCTATTGGATATAAATGGATACATTCTTTTATAAAGCCTATTTTTAATAATAAAATATAAGAGCATCTGATCACAGAAACACATAAATCGTATTTACATGGGAATAACAATCTTCTACAATGCTTTGAATGTTAAACTGAAATTTACTTACTAAAAAGATAAACTTATTTCTTAATAACGGACTCCAAATTACATTCATCCATCCTACTAACTTTGTTTTTTTTTTTTTTTCCAAGTCAAAGCTGAAGTTGGACTCTCTACTGGGTTGGTGTTGTTAGCCGCGCCGGTTCCGGTCCGGGCTAAGCCGGTTCATGAATCGCCTGGTCCCGGCCCGACCCTGACTGAGAAGCAAACGATCTAGTGCGGTCCAGTTCGGGTCAATGGTTTGGGCCCAGATGAACCGGCTAGATTTGCTTTTTTATTTTTTGAATTTTTAGGGTATTATTTAGAATTTTCAGAGTTTAAAATAAAAATGAAAGATTTCATTGTTAGGATTTGAACTCAGGTTCTACTACTTGAAATTCAACAATCTTAACAAACTAGAATAATCATATTTTACTTATATTTTTACATTTAATATTATATAATTAATTAGATTAAGGTATGTTTGATTTTTATTATTTTCCAAAAAAATTGAATTATTTATTTAAATAAAATTAATAGATATAGGCAAAAAATTATCCTAGGATGAATCAATCTTTTAGTTGAAAACTTGGATTAAGAATCGTGCTCGTTAATCGCTCAGAGAAAGACTTGAGTGAGTAGAGTAAAATTGAGAAATAAGAGTAAAAGATTGAGATGAGTTAGATTAGGGAATGTATTTTGTAGTATTTTAAATGTAATATAAATTATATAATAATTAAAAAAAAGGACGTTGCGTGGCCGGGAGTCTACCTAGGGCAGAGAAGAGGTTAGGCCGGAAATGGACCGGAGTTTTTAACCAAAATAGTCTTATTTTTCAAAATATTTCCCAATCTGATCTTCTCTAAAAAATATTTCCCAAACTAGTCTTCTAAGTGCATATGTGGCAAAAGCATGTTGATGTGGCAAAAATATCTGTTGATGTGGTAAAAAAAGTGTTGATGTGGTAAAAAAGTGTCTACATAATAAAAATCATATTTAATTTTTTACATATATTTCAAATCACTCTTTATGTGTCTTCAACTAATTTGTAGGATTTACTGCAAATTATATTTAAGGCCCGATAGATATCATATAATATCAGTATTTTCTTGTAACCAAACTTAAATAGTTCAAATTTTGATCGAATTTTTAGATTTTCGTTGAAACTAACAAAGTTCATAATAATACGCTTCTTATTACACAATGATATTATTAAATTAAACTTAAATTTTTTTCAAATCTTAAAACTTAAATCGAATTTATAAAAATCTTATTGTTATACTATCGATTATAAAAATTAGATTTATGAACATAAATCTAATCAAATTGTGTTTCAATTCACACTTTATTATATATTAATTAAATCATATTCGGTAACTTTCATAATTGAGAATATAATAGTTGAATTTTTATAAATTCAATTAAGTTTTAAGATTTGAAAAAAGTTTAAATTCAATTTGATAATATTTTTGTACAATAAGAAGTGTATTATTATGAGTTTTATTGATTCTAGTGAAAATTTGAAAATCCGAAAATCCGATCAAATTTTGATATAAGAAAATAAATGTATTATATGATATTTATCGGACCTTAAATATAATTTACTGTAAATCCTACAAATTAGTTGAAGACATATCAAGAGTGATTTGAAATACATGTAAAAAATTAAATGTGATTTTTGCTATGTGGACACTTTTTTACCACATCAACACTTTTTGTACCACACCAACACATATTTTTGCCACATCAACATGCTTTTACCACATAAGTACTTAGAAGACTAGTTTGGGGAACATTTTCTAGAAAAGATTATATTGAAAAATACTTTAAAAAATAAGACTATTATGGGCAAAAACTCAAATGGACCGTGGGGCCCACATGTCAAGCAATTTGGGAAGTGGAGTGGTATCGTGGGGCCCACGTGTCAGGCAATTTGGGGATGGGGTGGCAGCGTGGGCCCCACGTAGGAGCAAATTTGACCGTTGGCCCGACTTTGCAATATTTTCCATTTTTTAAACGTACCGGTTCGGGAAGGTTCCGGGCTAGTCATAGTTCCGGGTTCCAAACTGCCGGTCCGGTTCGGGTTCAAAGGGTCATTTTTGTTGACAAAATCCGTAACCAGGCCTCAACCCATAAGGTTCGCCAGTTCACAGGCTGAACCAACCCGATAAACAACTGAGGTTTCGTTGTCATTACTAGTACCCGTGAAAATATCTCATAGTAAAAGTTAAATTTAATTCAAATCAATAAGAAACATTACCTCGAGAAATTATTAGACAATTTTATTATGCAAAAATTATAAATTATACTGTGACGTATGAGTAAACTAGTGTTAATTTACTCTACTTCACCAGGTCACACAGGTAATACCATCTTAAAATTTTTTCCATTACCTTGGTAATCTCACGGGTTCCATGGTGAAGTTGAAATTGGAATCTCCACAGCCACAATTATTTTGGTCGGAAAATTGAAAGATCCTAATTAGAACACGTAAAGACACTTCATGATATGTTGAAATACTAGAACTACTTGTTGGACTGTGCTTGTACGTCTCCACAGTCCATTTTCAAGAATATGACATCTACCCACCCTTCATGATTGTCCTTGAGTTTGGTCGGCCAAAATAGGAATCTCTATTCCGGATGGGAATAGCTATCCCTTGTTTGATTCTCATGTTAGCTGCCATATGGAAGGCTATTCCGGGTTCGCTTCCCTCATGTAAGAGATGGCTAGTCCCCATAGGTAATGAAGCAAAATGACCAATGTGCCCTTGACTGCTCTTGAAATTTTCTATTTCTACCTATTGTCCTTACCCCCTTGATCTTCTTTGGCGACACTCTCTCCTCCGAAAACTCTCTCTCCTTCGGCGACTGTACTAGGATAGGCATTGAGAGAACTGTGGCTCGAGGGCAGTTTTGGCTCCAATGACATCTCTCCTTTGGAAGACCCTCTCTCCTTCAAAGACCACCCCAGGATGAGCCTTGCAAAGATTGTGGCTTGAGGGTGGTTTTGGCTCAGGCAATGTAGTCAGCGACAATTTTGGCTAGGCTGAACCATGCAAGCCCTAGCGACAATTCTAGCTCGAGGGTGAAGAACTCACAATGACTATTCCGCCTTCCCAATGACGAACTCAGTGATGATTATGGCTCGAGGGCGAATCGTGCAGGGCGAATCATGCAAGCCCCCGCTAGTTCGAGAGCAGCCACCAATGGCTCGAATTAGTAGGGAGAGAAAGCGAGGTTGAACCCACCTGCTTGAGGTAGAAGGGGATAGAAAGGGATGGCATTGGCTGGAGCTCCGACATGCTCGATGAAGACGACAAACTTCATCGTCTTTTTCACTTAGTTTATATTTTAGTTATTCATTAATATATTTTAATATATATATATATATATTATGGACAATTATGTGTTTTATCTTTAAATACTGTATTTCATATCATTATATTCCATTTAGGAAACAACAACATTTTTATTCCTCATTTCAATTTATTCCTCGTACTATTCTTTATCCTTATTTATTCTATTCTCAGTTTATTTCATTTCTATGAAGCGAATCCAATATTAGGGTTAGGTCGCTTTAGATCAGTGGCAATAGAGATAATTAAAATAATTGTACGTTTGCCATGAAGGTCGGTGGTCTAATAGTGCAAAATTACTTCTATAAAACTTAGTAAGGTTGGAACCCCAAATTTGATTCTTCTCTAAGTAAAATTCCAAGAATGGGCTTTTGAGTGTTAGTTTTAGCAGATGTGGACTCCTTAAACTATGCAAGGTATATGATGGTGCTACGTTGGTAGAGTCCGTATTAGTACTGATTGTTCAATTCACATAATATGGTGGAAAACAAAAGCCTGAAAATTACGTAGGGTGGTGGCTAAATCGCTGCTAGTGTTGTCTTCCTCCTCTTCTTCTTCTTTTTTTTCAAATGAAAAAAGAGTTATTGTACAATTTAAAGTGCCCGATGACATAGTCAAACGTTGGATGATCAATACTTCGGACTAAACAAAATAACTTAACAACTCAAAATCATTTTCTCCACTTGCAAGAGAATTCAATAACGTAACGGTGAAATTTTCTATCAATAAAAATAATGCATATTAGTACTGAGATAATTATTGAATTAAAAAGAACGCGGGCTCCATTGAATATTACAATGATTGCGAGGAAAGTGCAATTGCATAATAAAAATAAGCTTTAACATTCCAGTGAATTGACCGTTTAATACTTTAAATCAATAATTTATAATCTAATATTCAAACTAAAAGGTAATTTAACGATTTATAATCATTTTCTCTTCATGTTTAATCATGCAACAATTGAGTCATAGAATTTTCCTGTAATATGAAGTAAGGTAGAACTCCGGGGGAAGCCGGTATCTAATCTTCTTGGACGGAAGATTTGACTGTGAACTTCAGCGAAAGAAACACGTGACAACAGAAGTACAGCATCGATCTGGTTGTGTCTGATCTTATTCAGGACCACAAGAAGTGGAAAAAAAATTGTCGTATGCTTTTGTGGAACTATGTGATCGTATGTTATTATTGGAGCATCCTTTTGATGCACAAGTCCCTCCTAGAAAAAAAATGGTAAAATGAAGTGATTTGACAGTTCCAAACTCACGTGATTTGGTGTACTCGAACTTTCACGATTAAATCCTCTCTGCACGCTCATGTTAAAATACTCATTGGAAGCACGATTTTCAGACAAAACTCGGAGCATATTGATTTCTTTAAACTTTACTATAGCCCTCTTAATAGCGGTACAGGACAGTGGTTAAATTGGTTATTCGGCTCATATGATATGTTGTGGCTGAATACTAGAATCCGGAGAGAGTCTCGTGTGTGACGGTGTCTCCATATCGTACTGTCTGCATGGTAACATCAACTAATCAAATAAAGCCAACTTTTTATAATTTTTTATAAAATTTAAAATAAAAAAATAAAAAATAACATTAATATAACTTAATTTAATTGGTTAGTGCCACCATATAGGCATTGCCACGTGGTGGAGAGAGTATCATGTGTAATAGGTATATAATGTGGCAGTGCTAATGTAGTATCATAAATCAATAAAATTCAACCATTTAAAGATTTTTTTATAGGTATTGCCACGTGATGGAGAGAGTATCGTGTGTAACGGGGTATATAATGTGGCAGTGCTAACATTGTATCACAAACCAATAAAATTCAATAATTTAAAGATTTTTTAAAAAAATCTAAAAATAAAAAATAATTCTAGAAATAATTTAATTATATAGTTTGCGATATCACTTTAGTACTGCAGTATGTTATACTTATTACAACCAAGTCTTTCTCCACGTGGCACTTCTACATACAAGACCTTCTCCACTGCCTGAAATGGTGTGATGGATAGTAAAACTGTCAATGCTATAGTACTTTTATCTGGAAAAAAATATTAGAAATCTTATATGTTTATTATTTTTAGTAGTTTAGTCCAATAAGTTTGGAAATGACTAATTCGATCATATAAGATTAATTTCATTATACTTTCAATTGAAATTGTCACTATCATGTTAATGGAACTATCAATAAAGTGAAATTCACATCAACAAAATAATGACGATTTAGATTGAAAGTGTAACAGAATTAATTTTATATGACTAAATTAGTCATTTCTAAACTTATGGGATTCAACTGCCAAAAAAGAAAATATATAAGACTTATACTGTAATTATCCTCTTTTATTTGCAAAAAAAATCAGTACGAGAAAAAGGTGCTTTGTAACATGAAAAATTAACTTAACGAGTTGCAAGTGAAAGAAATTGTATTGAATAAGGTTTCTGCCGCCAAGGATATGGCAATCTAATGGTTCAAAAACTCACTTTCATGCAATCTGATAGAGGGAGATCTTAGTTTCGAGTCTCCTTTCAAATAAAACTATTATAAGGGACTTTTTAATTCTAAGTCTTGGTAGACATGAACTTCAAGGGCAATACTATGTCTTTAGTGGTGTGACGTGGACTTATCCAATATTAGCACCGGTTAATCAGTTCATTTAATATATTTATAATTAAACACGAAATCCCGAATATTTTCCCATGTATTATGTTAGAATATCTAGGGTGCTCTATATTTTCCAATCTTATTTTCCTATTTTAAGTCTAAGACCCAACCAATATATTAAAACATTTTACTGTATTTTATTTAAATTATCAAATACAAATTTTATCCTCTCATATTTTGTCCTTTTTTTTTTAAATCAGTCTCTCATATTTTGTCGGTAGCGAAAGTGGTTGGTCGGTTCTCCTTTTTATAAAAAAAAACAAAAAGTGGGGCAACATGGCGGGGCGATACATCATTAATTTTGGGGTGTTCTCCGGCATCTGGTCCCTTTGGCCTCCATCACTTCAAGTTTAGGGAAATAGAAAGATACTGAGCCGATATTTTTCCGATCTCGAGTCCAACTTTTTTTTTGTACTCGATTCATTTAACACAAGTCCTACACTCGAATTTAACAACTAAGAACTAGATATTTTTCTTCCGTCTTCGAGAATTTTTGTTTTGTCATATAAGAGAATCGTGTTTGTTTTTACTTAAAAGTCTAAGTTATTAGTTAGTGATACTCAATTCTCTTATAAACTCAGGTTTATACTTCAATCCACTCGATGTGAGATTTTAGCTCCCAACGGACCTGTACAGTAAAACTAGTTTCGTGTAGAGGGCAAATACAGGATACTGAAAATTTTGTATCTTTTTCATCTTTCATAGTCGAAATTCTATAATTTTAAAAATGGTTAATTCGGTCTTGTATAGTCAGTTTCGATAGTTCCGATCATTACTATTCCATTAACAAAACTTATGACGACTTGAAATTTATGTCAGTAAAATAGTGATAATACTAGTTGAAAGTGTAATGAAACTAATAAGAAATGATCGAACTAGTCATTTTCAAAAATATAAGACTCAAATACTAAAAACAATAAACATATAGACTTAGACTGTAATTATTCCAAAACATGGCAAAGTGTTATGTAGCCGTTGGGCAAAGTTTGCACAATCCCTTTCAACTCAATTGAAGTTATATTAAGAGAAAGAGGGTTTTGTACAGTTGGTACGACTCTCATCCAGTAACACAGAGATCTTAGTTCGATCTCACCTGTGAGACTTCCCGTGCCCTTTTATCCCATTCCTTCTACGCTTTCTAAGTCGATACACCTCCCATGTACACCGAAAAAAAAAAGTTATGTTAAGAGAATTTGCGGCTGAGAATTAGTAATCGGCTACCTATAATGCCAAGGACCAAACAAGCCCGGAGAGCCGCCCGTCCTTTTAAGAATAAGTCTTATTTTACATGGTATATATTGCAAGATAATGAATATTTAACACAACAGTTAAAATAGTTACAAATAACACGTAGCATATGTAAAGGTTTCAAACATCTATTAGCTTTGGAAACATGTCATATGGTATACCGGACTTACACCAATCACCCTCTCTTTTCGGGCATAGCACATAGTACATGCCACGAGCCAATAGATCTAAATATGTCAGTACGGTAAGTAAAATTTATAAGATATTTATAACTATTTTTACTGATATTTTAAGACAACATTGATTCGTGACGCATGATCCGCACCTTATATGTAAATTTTTTTCCCACTTTTAAGTTAGGTGGCTCCGTACATCTAAACTTGGTACATCGGGATCTCTATATGAGCCTTTGATCGTGCCCTCAAAATGAGCAAACTAGAAAGAAAGGAGAGGAGAAATGGAGAGTACGGAGGGATGCAAGAAGTGGAAGATACTCTTCTTCGGAGGAACGGGTTACATTGGGAAGTACATGGTTCGGGCGAGTGCGGCGCTCGGGCATCCCACCTTCATCTACGCCCGGCCGATGTCTCCTCACAGCATTAGCCAGGCCAATGCCGAGCTGCGCGATGAGTTCCGGTCCATCGGCATCACGATTCTTGAGGTCTCTCGAGCACTCTCCACTCTGCTCCGTTTCTCTAAAATGCCTGTAACTTTGAATAAAACTGTTATGGCACTGCGCTAGTGATCATGATTACACAAGTTTGACTTAAACGGGGTCGGAGCTCAAAGAACCTAAGTGAAAATTTGCTCAACATTTTTACGTCTATTAGAATCGACTCAGCTCGAATTAAATCAGTAAAAAATTTGTAAAATTTAAATTCAAAAAAATTTGCTCAGTATTCAATATTATTAACGAAACAGGGAGAACTTGAAGAGCATGAGAAGATGGTGTCTGCAATGAGGGAAGTGGACGTCGTCATCTCTGCACTTCCATATCCCCTCGTCCCTAAGCAGCTCCACATCATCCAAGCTATCAAAGCTGCAGGAAACATCAAGGTACGTAAATGACTTGTGTTCCCAACCGTCCAACCATAGTCATCTTCAATACATACACACACACACACACTTTCTTGCTATCTTTGGCACGTAAAGGAAATAATTACGCTAGCGACAGGAGGTGGTAATTTATTAGTCCAAAATTCACATTCATATATGGTGTGTCCAAGGTCTTATATTTGAATCCCTTCTACGTATTTACAAAGAAAAAAGATTTGGTAAGAATTGCGGTTTTAAAGCTAGAGCTTGAAGGATGCCGGCGCTGAGTGATGCTATGCTGACGGATCTAGTGCTAGTTATTTGACTCATTTGATGGATTCATAGTTGAATAGGAGGGCATGAACACTGCAAAATAGGAGTAGTTGGATCGCAATTACTTATTTTTTCCTCCTGTTTTTATTTTCGCAAACTCCTAATAAAGTATGATTCTTGTGTAATTTACTAGAGGTTCCTTCCATCGGAATTCGGAGTCGAAGAAGACAGAATCACAGCGCTCCCTCCATTCCAAGCATTCCTGGACAAGAAGAGATGCATCAGAAGGGCAATAGAAGCTGCTGGCGTTCCCTACACTTATGTTTCCGCGAACTGCTTCGGTGCTTACTTCATTAACCTTCTCCTCCGTCCGATTGAGCATAGGAATGACATAATCGTCTATGGAACCGGCGAAGCAAAGGGTATGACGACATTTATCCTTCAAAACGAAGCACGAGAATTTAATTAGCTCAACCTCACCGCCTGCGTCTAATTTAATAACAATGTTTCTGTCAGTTGTGTTCAACTATGAAGAAGATATCGCCAGATACACGGTCAAGGTGTCGTGCGACCCTAGGGCGTGCAACCGTGTCGTGATATATCGGCTTCCGAAGAATATCTTTTCACAGAATGAATTGATATTGCTATGGGAGAAGAAGACCAGTCAGACTCTCGAGCGAGTTCATGTCCCGGAGAAGGAACTTGTGAAGCTCTCCGAGAGTATGAGAACCCTAGCTATTCATCATCTTCTTCCTCACCAGGATATTTTTTCATATCTTGCAGCATTTTCCCAAATAAGATTAGACTAACACTAATCCTTACCAATCGTGTCTAGTAGAATTCAAGAGATATTGTTTAGGGAAAGCTTCACTTTTTTCCGTGTACAAAAGGAGGAAATCTTATATGCGACGGATACATCACGTGATAGTGCTGATGTAATGTCACCGATCAATAGCATCTTATTATTTCTAAGGTTATTTTTTATTTAGAATTTTATTAAAAATTTTAAAATGACTGAATTTTATTAATTTGCAGTACCACATTAGCACCGCCACGTATTGTACTCTTTACACACAATAGTCTCCTATATAAATGAGACATATAGACATAAAATGAGATAGAAAGAATAGAAAATAAAGGAGTATGAGAGTTCCACTAGTGAGAATCGAATACATGGCTTCTTCTTGCTGTACCACTACATCAAACCCCCATTCTCTAAGAAAGCTTCACTTAGTTCACGAGTCAAATAAGCTTTTTTTTTTTAGTGCACCACCTGATATCCAAGAGCATGATAGATCCAGACTAATTTAAATTCGAGTCAAGTCTGCCCATTAAATGATATAACTTAATCACATATATTTTATCTATTAACAACATTCAAATTAACCCAAGAACTGTTTTTATATATATAAATAGAGAGTGGTGAATACACCTAAAATGCAATAAATATGCCAAGTAACAATGTAAATCAATCTAAACGAACATAGCTACCAGTATGATTATGTCTTCTTATTAGGGTCAAGGTGTTCTAGTAGCTCAGACATATTTCTTAGAGAACTTTGAGATGGGTAAAATCGTATTCATGATCTTGGTTTGGATCTTTGTTTTGTCTGTAGCCCTGCCGGATCCGGAGAACATACCAGTCTCGATCATCCACTCCGTATTTGTGAAAGGCGACACCATGAGCTACGCACTAAAGGACGATGACCTAGAGGTGTCGATGCTGTACCCGGATACTGACTACACGTCCACCGATCAGCTGCTTGACAAATTCCTCGCCGGAAACGCTCCTGCTCCTGCGTACGCTGCATTTGCTTGAAGCTTTTGCAATGGTCATCGATTGATCAATCGATCTGTCTCACTATACGATCTTATATGAATGTCTGGGATGAACACGTAGGACTGCATCTTTCATTCTCAGTACACAGTAGAGAATGTGTAGTATTTTCTGCTGAAAGTTGATGTCACAATAATGCCACTCTTGACAGCGGAGTGATAGTTATCTTTACAGTATAAATACTACAGACAGGACCCATATTACCAATAAGATGTCATTGAAGTTTCTAATCGATTCGAGTGCAGGGACGGATCAAAATCAAGGAGAGGAAATTTTTTTTTTTTCTATACCACTGTTATTCAAAAGTTTAAATGATCTTGACTAATTGACTTCGAGCTAGGTGGGCTCACTGGAAGTCTCACAAGATAAATTTTCTCAATTCACAAGATTCGAATCCGAGATCTTGCTTAATAAGAGGAAACTTAATGAATAGTTAAAAGGAATGAATTTAAGAGGGTAAAATAATATAATTTAACAAAAATATAGATAAAACATGCAAATTTGAACTCCAAGAGTTAGGTAGAGTAGATAGAACTGCATCAATTTCATGAGAAAGTCAATGAAGTTGGAGATAAGTTTGATTCCTCGTAATCTGTAAACCTTGGTGGGGTCACCTGTACACGTGTTTTGGACATAGACTTATTGGATCAACGAGATTGTGGAGGTGTTCTATGAGCTCGGTAAAAATAAACTTCTCGCTATAAAAGAACTGCAAAATTTCAAATTATTTTTCCGAATTTAACGCGATGATTGTCCCATTATACTCCTTAAATCCATCCCTAAATTCGAGAAACAAAACCCTTTTATAAGAAGTGTTAAATTCCAACATCATGCACACTACATGTTGACAAATTACGTGAACATTGTTGTTGGTGTAAAAAGTTAAGTCGCCTTCAAGTAGGTCTTTATCTCCACATGAGAATAATAACAAAGAAAACAAACACAACTGTCCATTTGTGGGCCAATTATGCTCCACCCTAAAACCTTATCCCATTTACTCTCTCTTCAGATTTTGATACGCGTAAATTAAATCTTAAAAATGTTACAAAATTTTACACGCGTTAAATTTTGAGGGAGATTTACATAATAAAAAAGTTGTATATCCCACAGCCGCGCTGAATATTTACTCCACACATGTGCGTCCTATAAGCGTGTTAAGTTCCATGCAGGAATTTGAGCTTCAATAGAGATGGCAACCGGCGGGGTGGGTTAATGATATTCTGGAACTGCTACATTGAGTCGGCACTAGTGATGACAATCTCAACCAGGACTGCACCGCCCGGTCGAACTGGTTCGGCCGGCCGGTGCGGTCCGGTTTTTAAAAACTATGCTCCTAACCGTTTAACCTTTTGGATATAAATGGATACATTCTTTTATAAAGCCTATTTTTAATAATAAAATATATGAGAATCTGATCACAGAAATACATAAATCGTATTTAGATGGGACTAACAATCTTGTACAGTGCTTTGAATATTAAACCGAAATTTACTTATTAAAAAGATAAACTTTTTTCTTATTAACGGACTCCTAATTACATTCATCCATCCTACTAATCTCGTGCCTTCCCTCACTTTGTTTTGTTATTTTTTGTTAGTCAAAGCCGAAGTTGGACTCTCTACTGGAGTTAATGTTGTTAGCCAGGTCAGTTCCGATCCGGCTCGAGCCGGTTCATAAACCGACTGGTCCGGGCCCAACACTAACTAGGAAGCAAACGGTCCAGTCCGGTCCGGGTGGACGGTTTGGGCCCAGATGAACAGGCCATATTTGCTTTTTTATTTTTTTGAATTTTAGGGTATTATTTAGGATTTCATATAAGATTTTAAAATAAAAATGAAAGATTTCATTGTTAGGATTCGAGCTCAGGTCTACTACTTGAAATTCAATAATCTTAACTAACTAGAATAATCATATTTTACTTATATTTTTTACATTTAATATTATATAATTAATTAGATTAAGGTATGTTTGATTTTTATCATTTTCGAAAAAAATGAATTATTTATTTAAAATAAAATTAAAAGGCATAGGCATTTCGATTTAAAAAACCATCCTAGCATGAATCGATCTTTTAGTTGAAACCTCGGATCAAGAACTGTGCTCGTTAATTGCAATCGAAAAATCAGAGAAAGACTTGATAGAGCAGAGCAGAGTAGAATTGAGAAATAAGAGTAAAAAATTGAGGTAAATTAGATTAGGGAATATATTGGGTATTTGTAGTATTTTAAATATAATATAAACTATATAATAATTTTTTTAAAAAAGGACGTTGCATGGCCAGGGAGTCTACCTAGAGAAGAGAAGAGGTTAGGCGGGAAACGAGGGCCGTGGGGCCCACATGTCAGGCAATTTGGGGATGGGGTGGCAGAGTGGGGCCCACGTAGGAACAAATTTGACCATTGGCCTGGCTTTGCAATAGTTTCCTTTTTTTTTTTTTAACATATCGGTTTGGGCAGGTTCCAAGGCAGTCACAGTTGTGAGTTCCAAACTGTCGGTCCGGTTCGAATTCAATAGGCCATTTTTGTCGACCCAACCCATAACTCGGTCTCAACTCGTAAGGGCCGGACCGGTTACGGTTCAGAACCAGTCAGGGCCGGTTCAGCCCCTGAACCGGCCCGATAAACAACACTAAGGTTTTGTTGTCGTTACTAGTACCTGTGAAATATCTCATAGTAAAAGTTAAATTTAGTTCAAATCAATAAGAAACATTACTTCGAGAAATTATTAGATAATTTTCTTAAGCAAAAATATAAATTATACTGTGACGTATGAGTAAACTAGTGTTAACTTACTCTACTTTACCAGGTCACACAGGTAAATATCATCGTAAAATTTTTTCCGTTACCTTGGTAATCTCACGGGTTCCATGGTGAAGTTGAAATTGGAGTCTCCACAGCCACAATTATTTTGGTCAAAAAATTGAAAGATCCTAATTAGAACACGTAAAGACACTTCATGGTATGTTGAAATGCTAACTACTTGTTTGACTATGTTTGTCCGTCTCCACGGTCCATTTTCAAGAATATGACATCTATCCACCCTTCATGATTGTACCTACATTTGGTCCGCCATAATAGGAATCTTTATTTCGAATGAGAATAGCTATCCCATGTTTGATTCTCATGTTAGTTACCACATGGAATGCTGTTGCGGGTTCGCTTCCCTCATGTAAGGAATGGCTAGTCCCCATAGGTAATAGAAGCAAAATGACCAATTTGCCCTTGACTACTCTTGAAAATTTCTATTTCTACCTACTGTCCTTACACCTTGATCTTCTTCGGCGACACCCTCTCCTCCGGAAACTCTCTCTCCTTCGACGACCTTACTGGGATAGGCCTTACGAGAACTGTGGCTCGAAGGTAGTTCTGGCTCCAATGACATCTCTCCTCCGAAAGACCCTCACTCCTTCAGCGACCACACTAGGATGAGCCTTGCAAAGACGGTGACTTGAGGGTGGTTTTGGCTCCGGCAATGTAGTCAGCAACGATTTTGGCAAGGGTGAACCATGCAAGCCCTAGCGACGATTCTAGCTCGAGGGCGAAGAACTCACAATGACTATTCTGCCTTCCCAATGACGAACTCGGCGATGATTATGGCTCGAGGGCAAATCGTGCAAGCCCCCGCTAGTTCGAGAGCAGCCACTGATGGCTCAAATTAGTATGGAGAGAAAGCGAGGGAGAACACACCTGCTTGAGGTAGAAGGGGATGGAAAGGGATGGCATTGGCTAGAGCTCCGGCGCGCTTGATGAAGACGATAAACTTCATCGTCTTTTTCATTTAGTTTATATTTTAGTTATTCATTAATATTATTTTAATATGTTTCAATATATATATATATATTATGGACAATTATATGTTTTTATCTTTAAATACTATATTTCACATGATTATATTCCATTCAACAAACAACAACATTTTTATTCTTCATTTCAATTTATTCCTCGTACTATTCTTTATCCTTATTTATTCTATTCTCAGTTTATTTCATTTCTATGAAGCGAATCCAATATTAGGGTTAGGTCGCTTTAGATCAGTGGCAATAGAGATAATTAAAATAATTGTACGTTTGCCATGAAGGTCGGTGGTCTAATAGTGCAAAATTTACTTCTATAAAACTTAGTAAGGTTGGAACCCCAAATTTGATTCTTCTCTAAGTAAAATTCCAAGAATGGGCTTTTGAGTGTTAGTTTTAGCAGATGTGGACTCCTTAAACTATGCAAGGTATATGATGGTGCTACGTTGGTAGAGTCCGTATTAGTACTGATTGTTCAATTCACATAATATGGTGGAAAACAAAAGCCTGAAAATTACGTAGGGTGGTGGCTAAATCGCTGCTAGTGTTGTCTTCCTCCTCTTCTTCTTCTTTTTTTTCAAATGAAAAAAGAGTTATTGTACAATTTAAAGTGCCCGATGACATAGTCAAACGTTGGATGATCAATACTTCGGACTAAACAAAATAACTTAACAACTCAAAATCATTTTCTCCACTTGCAAGAGAATTCAATAACGTAACGGTGAAATTTTCTATCAATAAAAATAATGCATATTAGTACTGAGATAATTATTGAATTAAAAAGAACGCGGGCTCCATTGAATATTACAATGATTGCGAGGAAAGTGCAATTGCATAATAAAAATAAGCTTTAACATTCCAGTGAATTGACCGTTTAATACTTTAAATCAATAATTTATAATCTAATATTCAAACTAAAAGGTAATTTAACGATTTATAATCATTTTCTCTTCATGTTTAATCATGCAACAATTGAGTCATAGAATTTTCCTGTAATATGAAGTAAGGTAGAACTCCGGGGGAAGCCGGTATCTAATCTTCTTGGACGGAAGATTTGACTGTGAACTTCAGCGAAAGAAACACGTGACAACAGAAGTACAGCATCGATCTGGTTGTGTCTGATCTTATTCAGGACCACAAGAAGTGGAAAAAAAATTGTCGTATGCTTTTGTGGAACTATGTGATCGTATGTTATTATTGGAGCATCCTTTTGATGCACAAGTCCCTCCTAGAAAAAAAATGGTAAAATGAAGTGATTTGACAGTTCCAAACTCACGTGATTTGGTGTACTCGAACTTTCACGATTAAATCCTCTCTGCACGCTCATGTTAAAATACTCATTGGAAGCACGATTTTCAGACAAAACTCGGAGCATATTGATTTCTTTAAACTTTACTATAGCCCTCTTAATAGCGGTACAGGACAGTGGTTAAATTGGTTATTCGGCTCATATGATATGTTGTGGCTGAATACTAGAATCCGGAGAGAGTCTCGTGTGTGACGGTGTCTCCATATCGTACTGTCTGCATGGTAACATCAACTAATCAAATAAAGCCAACTTTTATAATTTTTTATAAAATTTAAAATAAAAAAATAAAAAATAACATTAATATAACTTAATTTAATTGGTTAGTGCCACCATATAGGCATTGCCACGTGGTGGAGAGAGTATCATGTGTAATAGGTATATAATGTGGCAGTGCTAATGTAGTATCATAAATCAATAAAATTCAACCATTTAAAGATTTTTTTATAGGTATTGCCACGTGATGGAGAGAGTATCGTGTGTAACGGGGTATATAATGTGGCAGTGCTAACATTGTATCACAAACCAATAAAATTCAATAATTTAAAGATTTTTTAAAAAATCTAAAAATAAAAAATAATTCTAGAAATAATTTAATTATATAGTTTGCGATATCACTTTAGTACTGCAGTATGTTATACTTATTACAACCAAGTCTTTCTCCACGTGGCACTTCTACATACAAGACCTTCTCCACTGCCTGAAATGGTGTGATGGATAGTAAAACTGTCAATGCTATAGTACTTTTATCTGGAAAAAAATATTAGAAATCTTATATGTTTATTATTTTTAGTAGTTTAGTCCAATAAGTTTGGAAATGACTAATTCGATCATATAAGATTAATTTCATTATACTTTCAATTGAAATTGTCACTATCATGTTAATGGAACTATCAATAAAGTGAAATTCACATCAACAAAATAATGACGATTTAGATTGAAAGTGTAACAGAATTAATTTTATATGACTAAATTAGTCATTTCTAAACTTATGGGATTCAACTGCCAAAAAAGAAAAATATATAAGACTTATACTGTAATTATCCTCTTTTATTTGCAAAAAAAATCAGTACGAGAAAAAGGTGCTTTGTAACATGAAAAATTAACTTAACGAGTTGCAAGTGAAAGAAATTGTATTGAATAAGGTTTCTGCCGCCAAGGATATGGCAATCTAATGGTTCAAAAACTCACTTTCATGCAATCTGATAGAGGGAGATCTTAGTTTCGAGTCTCCTTTCAAATAAAACTATTATAAGGGACTTTTTAATTCTAAGTCTTGGTAGACATGAACTTCAAGGGCAATACTATGTCTTTAGTGGTGTGACGTGGACTTATCCAATATTAGCACCGGTTAATCAGTTCATTTAATATATTTATAATTAAACACGAAATCCCGAATATTTTCCCATGTATTATGTTAGAATATCTAGGGTGCTCTATATTTTCCAATCTTATTTTCCTATTTTAAGTCTAAGACCCAACCAATATATTAAAACATTTTACTGTATTTTATTTAAATTATCAAATACAAATTTTATCCTCTCATATTTTGTCCTTTTTTTTTTAAATCAGTCTCTCATATTTTGTCGGTAGCGAAAGTGGTTGGTCGGTTCTCCTTTTTATAAAAAAAAACAAAAAGTGGGGCAACATGGCGGGGCGATACATCATTAATTTTGGGGTGTTCTCCGGCATCTGGTCCCTTTGGCCTCCATCACTTCAAGTTTAGGGAAATAGAAAGATACTGAGCCGATATTTTTCCGATCTCGAGTCCAACTTTTTTTTTGTACTCGATTCATTTAACACAAGTCCTACACTCGAATTTAAAACTAAGAACTAGATATTTTTCTTCCGTCTTCGAGAATTTTTGTTTTGTCATATAAGAGAATCGTGTTTGTTTTTACTTAAAAGTCTAAGTTATTAGTTAGTGATACTCAATTCTCTTATAAACTCAGGTTTATACTTCAATCCACTCGATGTGAGATTTTAGCTCCCAACGGACCTGTACAGTAAAACTAGTTTCGTGTAGAGGGCAAATACAGGATACTGAAAATTTTGTATCTTTTTCATCTTTCATAGTCGAAATTCTATAATTTTAAAAATGGTTAATTCGGTCTTGTATAGTCAGTTTCGATAGTTCCGATCATTACTATTCCATTAACAAAACTTATGACGACTTGAAATTTATGTCAGTAAAATAGTGATAATACTAGTTGAAAGTGTAATGAAACTAATAAGAAATGATCGAACTAGTCATTTTCAAAAATATAAGACTCAAATACTAAAAACAATAAACATATAGACTTAGACTGTAATTATTCCAAAACATGGCAAAGTGTTATGTAGCCGTTGGGCAAAGTTTGCACAATCCCTTTCAACTCAATTGAAGTTATATTAAGAGAAAGAGGGTTTGTACAGTTTGTATGACTCTCACTCAGTAACACAGAGATCTTAGTTCGATCTCACCTGTGAGACTTCCCGTGCCCTTTTATCCCATTCCTTCTACGCTTTCTAAGTCGATACACCTCCCATGTACACCGAAAAAAAAAAGTTATGTTAAGAGAATTTGCGGCTGAGAATTAGTAATCGGCTACCTATAATGCCAAGGACCAAACAAGCCCGGAGAGCCGCCCGTCCTTTTAAGAATAAGTCTTATTTTACATGGTATATATTGCAAGATAATGAATATTTAACACAACAGTTAAAATAGTTACAAATAACACGTGGCATATGTAAAGGTTTCAAACATCTATTAGCTTTGGAAACATGTCATATGGTATACCGGACTTACACCAATCACCCTCTCTTTTCGGGCATAGCACGTAGTACATGCCACGAGCCAATAGATCTAAATATGTCAGTACGGTAAGTAAAATTTATAAGATATTTATAACTATTTTTACTGATATTTTAAGACAACATTGATTCGTGACGCATGATCCGCACCTTATATGTAAATTTTTTTCCCACTTTTAAGTTAGGTGGCTCCGTACATCTAAACTTGGTACATCGGGATCTCTATATGAGCCTTGATCGTGCCCTCAAAATGAGCAAACTAGAAAGAAAGGAGAGGAAAATGGAGAGTACGGAGGGATGCAAGAAGTGGAAGATACTCTCTTCGGAGGAACGGGTTACATTGGGAAGTACATGGTTCGGGCGAGTGCGGCGCTCGGGCATCCCACCTTCATCTCTACGCCCGGCCGATGTCTCCTCACAGCATTAGCCAGGCCAATGCCGAGCTGCGCGATGAGTTCCGGTCCATCGGCATCACGATTCTTGAGGTCTCTCGAGCACTCTCCACTCTGCTCCGTTTCTCTAAAATGCCTGTAACTTTGAATAAAACTGTTATGGCACTGCGCTAGTGATCATGATTACACAAGTTTGACTTAAACGGGGTCGGAGCTCAAAGAACCTAAGTGAAAATTTGCTCAACATTTTTACGTCTATTAGAATCGACTCAGCTCGAATAATCAGTAAAAAATTTGTAAATTTAAATTCAAAAAAATTTGCTCAGTATTCAATATTATTAACGAAACAGGGAGAACTTGAAGAAGCATGAGAAGATGGTGTCTGCAATGAGGGAAGTGGACGTCGTCATCTCTGCACTTCCATATCCCCTCGTCCCTAAGCAGCTCCACATCATCCAAGCTATCAAAGCTGCAGGAAACATCAAGGTACGTAAATGACTTGTGTTCCCAACCGTCCAACCATAGTCATCTTCAATACATACACACACACACACACTTTCTTGCTATCTTTGGCACGTAAAGGAAATAATTACGCTAGCGACAGGAGGTGGTAATTTATTAGTCCAAAATTCACATTCATATATGGTGTGTCCAAGATCTTATATTTGAATCCCTTCTACGTATTTACAAGAAAAAGATTTGGTAAGAATTGCGGTTTTAAAGCTAGAGCTTGAAGGATGCCGGCGCTGAGTGATGCTATGCTGACGGATCTAGTGCTAGTTATTTGACTCATTTGATGGATTCATAGTTGAATAGAGGGCATGAACACTGCAAAATAGGAGTAGTTGGATCGCAATTACTTATTTTTTCCTCCTGTTTTTATTTTCGCAAACTCCTAATAAAGTATGATTCTTGTGTAATTTACTAGAGGTTCCTTCCATCGGAATTCGGAGTCGAAGAAGACAGAATCACAGCGCTCCCTCCATTCCAAGCATTCCTGGACAAGAAGAGATGCATCAGAAGGGCAATAGAAGCTGCTGGCGTTCCCTACACTTATGTTTCCGCGAACTGCTTCGGTGCTTACTTCATTAACCTTCTCCTCCGTCCGATTGAGCATAGGAATGACATAATCGTCTATGGAACCGGCGAAGCAAAGGGTATGACGACATTTATCCTTCAAAACGAAGCACGAGAATTTAATTAGCTCAACCTCACCGCCTGCGTCTAATTAATAACAATGTTTCTGTCAGTTGTGTTCAACTATGAAGAAGATATCGCCAGATACACGGTCAAGGTGTCGTGCGACCCTAGGGCGTGCAACCGTGTCGTGATATATCGGCTTCCGAAGAATATCTTTTCACAGAATGAATTGATATTGCTATGGGAGAAGAAGACCAGTCAGACTCTCGAGCGAGTTCATGTCCCGGAGAAGGAACTTGTGAAGCTCTCCGAGAGTATGAGAACCCTAGCTATTCATCATCTTCTTCCTCACCAGGATATTTTTTCATATCTTGCAGCATTTTCCCAAATAAGATTAGACTAACACTAATCCTTACCAATCGTGTCTAGTAGAATTCAAGAGATATTGTTTAGGGAAAGCTTCACTTTTTTCCGTGTACAAAAGGAGGAAATCTTATATGCGACGGATACATCACGTGATAGTGCTGATGTAATGTCACCGATCAATAGCATCTTATTATTTCTAAGGTTATTTTTTATTTAGAATTTTATTAAAAATTTTAAAATGACTGAATTTTATTAATTTGCAGTACCACATTAGCACCGCCACGTATTGTACTCTTTACACACATAGTCTCCTATATAAATGAGACATATAGACATAAAATGAGATAGAAAGAATAGAAAATAAAGGAGTATGAGAGTTCCACTAGTGAGAATCGAATACATGGCTTCTTCTTGCTGTACCACTACATCAAACCCCCATTCTCTAAGAAAGCTTCACTTAGTTCACGAGTCAAATAAGCTTTTTTTTTTTAGTGCACCACCTGATATCCAAGAGCATGATAGATCCAGACTAATTTAAATTCGAGTCAAGTCTGCCCATTAAATGATATAACACAATCACATATATTTTATCTGTTAACAACATTCAAATTAACCCAAGAAGTGTTTTTATATATATAGATAGAGAGGGGTGAATACACCTAAAATGCAATGAATATGCCAAGTAACAATTTAAATCAAGCTAAACAAACATAGTTACCAGGATGATTATGTCTTCTTATTAGGGTCAAGGTGTTCTAGTAGCTCAGACATATTTCATAGAGAAATTTGAGATGGGTAAAATCGTATTCATTATCTTGGTCTGGATCTTTGTTTTGTCTGCAGCCCTGCCGGATCCGGAGAACATACCAGTCTCGATCATCCACTCCGTATTTGTGAAAGGCGACACCATGAGCTACGCACTAAAGGACGATGACCTAGAGGTGTCGATGCTGTACCCGGATACTGACTACACGTCCACGATCAGCTGCTTGACAAATTCCTCGCCGGAAACGCTCCTGCTCCTGCGTACGCTGCATTTGCTTGAAGCTTTTGCAATGGTCATCGATTGATCAATCGATCTGTCTCACTATACGATCTTATATGAATGTCTGGGATGAACACGTAGGACTGCATCTTTCATTCTCAGTACACAGTAGAGAATGTGTAGTATTTTCTGCTGAAAGTTGATGTCACAATAATGCCACTCTCGACAGCGGAGTGATAGTTATCTTTACAGTATAAATACTACAGACAGGACCCAGATTACCAATAAGATGTCATTGAAGTTTCTAATCGATTCGAGTGCAGGGACGGATCAAAATCAAGGAGAGGAAATTTTTTTTTTCTATACCACTGTTATTCAAAAGTTTAAATAATCTTGACTAATTGACTTCGAGCTAGGTGGGCTCACTGGAAGTCTCACAAGATAAATTTTCTCAATTCACAAGATTCGAATCCGAGATCTTGCTTAATAAGAGGAAACTTAATGAATAGTTAAAAGGAATGAATTTAAGAGGGTAAAATAATATAATTTAACAAAAATATAGATAAAACATGCAAAATTTGAACTCCAAGAGTTAGGTAGAGTAGATAGAACTGCATCAATTTCATGAGAAAGTCAATGAAGTTGGAGATAAGTTTGATTCCTCGTAATCTGTAAACCTTGGTGGGGTCACCTGTACACGTGTTTTGGACATAGACTTATTGGATCAACGAGATTGTGGAGGTGTTCTATGAGCTCGGTAAAAATAAACTTCTCGCTATAAAGAACTGCAAAATTTCAAATTATTTTTCCGAATTTAACGCGATGATTGTCCCATTATACTCCTTAAATCCATCCCTAAATTCGAGAAACAAAACCCTTTTATAAGAAGTGTTAAATTCCAACATCATGCACACTACATGTTGACAAATTACGTGAACATTGTTGTTGGTGTAAAAAGTTAAGTCGCCTTCAAGTAGGTCTTTATCTCCACATGAGAATAATAACAAAGAAAACAAACACAACTGTCCATTTGTGGGCCAATTATGCTCCACCCTAAAACCTTATCCCATTTACTCTCTCTTCAGATTTTGATACGCGTAAATTAAATCTTAAAAATGTTACAAAATTTTACACGCGTTAAATTTTGAGGGAGATTTACATAATAAAAAAGTTGTATATCCCACAGCCGCGCTGAATATTTACTCCACACATGTGCGTCCTATAAGCGTGTTAAGTTCCATGCAGGAATTTGAGCTTCAATAGAGATGGCAACCGGCGGGGTGGGTTAATGATATTCTGGAACTGCTACATTGAGTCGGCACTAGTGATGACAATCTCAACCAGGACTGCACCGCCCGGTCGAACTGGTTCGGCCGGCCGGTGCGGTCCGGTTTTTAAAAACTATGCTCCTAACCGTTTAACCTTTTGGATATAAATGGATACATTCTTTTATAAAGCCTATTTTTAATAATAAAATATATGAGAATCTGATCACAGAAATACATAAATCGTATTTAGATGGGACTAACAATCTTGTACAGTGCTTTGAATATTAAACCGAAATTTACTTATTAAAAAGATAAACTTTTTTCTTATTAACGGACTCCTAATTACATTCATCCATCCTACTAATCTCGTGCCTTCCCTCACTTTGTTTTGTTATTTTTTGTTAGTCAAAGCCGAAGTTGGACTCTCTACTGGAGTTAATGTTGTTAGCCAGGTCAGTTCCGATCCGGCTCGAGCCGGTTCATAAACCGACTGGTCCGGGCCCAACACTAACTAGGAAGCAAACGGTCCAGTCCGGTCCGGGTGGACGGTTTGGGCCCAGATGAACAGGCCATATTTGCTTTTTTATTTTTTTGAATTTTTAGGGTATTATTTAGGATTTCATATAAGATTTTAAAATAAAAATGAAAGATTTCATTGTTAGGATTCGAGCTCAGGTCTACTACTTGAAATTCAATAATCTTAACTAACTAGAATAATCATATTTTACTTATATTTTTTACATTTAATATTATATAATTAATTAGATTAAGGTATGTTTGATTTTTATCATTTTCGAAAAAAATGAATTATTTATTTAAAATAAAATTAAAAGGCATAGGCATTTCGATTTAAAAAACCATCCTAGCATGAATCGATCTTTTAGTTGAAACCTCGGATCAAGAACTGTGCTCGTTAATTGCAATCGAAAAATCAGAGAAAGACTGATAGAGCAGAGCAGAGTAGAATTGAGAAATAAGAGTAAAAAATTGAGGTAAATTAGATTAGGGAATATATTGGGTATTTGTAGTATTTTAAATATAATATAAACTATATAATAATTTTTTTAAAAAAGGACGTTGCATGGCCAGGGAGTCTACCTAGAGAAGAGAAGAGGTTAGGCGGGAAACGAGGGCCGTGGGGCCCACATGTCAGGCAATTTGGGGATGGGGTGTAGGCCTGGCAAACTGTGTCGTGTCGTGTTTAAACGTGTCGTGTCTAAACGTGTTCGGGTTGGAAACTTCAATGATCTGGATATGACACATTTATTTTTCGTGTTTAAATGGGTTCGTGTCTAAACGGTCGTGTCTAAATCGTGTCTAAACCGAGTTGACCCATTTAATGTAAAATATCGATAATATATAATTATACTCTAATAATATATGATGTAATTACTAAAATAATAATATTTATTGATAATTAGTACAATAAATAAGTAAGATTAATCAATTTTGATCATGTAATACATGTAATATTTTATATATCATAAAATTTTCATATATAAATGTATTAAATGAGTCAATATATGTATAAAAATAGTTAATACATTTAATAAACGTGTTTAATCGTGTCGTGTCGTGTTATACATGTTCAAACCCAGTTAAACACGTTTATTTATCGTGTCTGTACAGGTTCGTGTCTAAATAGGCTTGACCCAAACCCGCCTAACTCAGTGTCGTATTGTGTCGGGTTACTGTGTCGTGTTAATAATTGTCAGGTCTAATGGGATGGCAGAGTGGGGCCCACGTAGGATCAAATTTGACCGTTGGCCTGGCTTTGCAATATTTTCCTTTTTTTTTTAACATATCGGTTTGGGCAGGTTCCAAGCCAGTCACAGTTCCGGGTTCCAAACTGTCGGTCCGATTCGAATTCAATGGGCCATTTGTGTCGACCCAACCCGTAACTAGGTCTCAACCCATAGGAGACAGACCGGCTACGGTTCAGAACCAGTCAGGGCCGGTTCGGCCCCTGAACCGGCTTGATAAACAACACTAAGGTTTTGTTGTCGTTACTAGTACCCGTGAAAATATCTCATAGTAAAAGTTAAATTTAGTTCAAATTAATAAGAAACATTACCTCAAGAAATTATTAGATAATTTTATTATGCAAAAATATAAATTATACCGTGACGTATGAGTAAACTCGTGTTAACTTACTCTACTTTACCAGGTGACACAGGTAATACCATCTTAAAATTTTTTCCATTACCTTGGGAATCTCACGGGTTCCATGGTGAAGTTGAAATTGGAATCTCCACAGCCACAATTATTTTGGTCGAAAAATTGAAAGATCCTAATTAGAACACGTAAAGACACTTCATGGTATGTTGAAATACTAGAACTACTTGTTTGACTGTGTTTGTACGTCTCCATGGTCCATTTTCAAGAATATGACCTCTACCCACCCTTCATGATTGCACTAGCATTTGGTCGGCTAGGATAGGAATCTCTATTTCGGATGGGAATGACTCTGTGTATATTTTTGATAAATTATATCATTTCACCCTCAAAATACATCCTTTAACTCTGTTGAATTTTCCTCTAGTTAGAAGTCCTGGATCTGCCCCTTATTAAACCCGATGTGTCAGGAAAGTCTCATGATACCAAACCTCGATGGATCCATGAAGTCGAAACCAAATTTTGGAAGGCCTCTCCAGCCAAGGAATCGTTACTTTCTTATCATAACTTATTTACTTTGACAGATCAATCAAATTAGGGTTGGAATGGGATCTGGCTAAGTTCAACAATTGGTATTTTTTTTCCCAAGTTTGTATTGGAGAATCAACTCTCTTCCCAGAGTTATACCATTCAAAGGCACCTACATGAGAGAAGAGCCTTAAATGGAGCGGTAATATCATGTAAGCAATGCTAACATGGTATTTCCGTTTAATCAATATTTACTATTTATATATTTGTCTAATTGTAATTCATCATTTATTAGGGTTTTAATAATTTTTTACAATTTATATAATTTTTTCAATTATGGTTTATTATTTATTAGGTTCTTTATATTTTTTAAAAGATTTTTTAAGATTTAATAATTATAACTTTATAATTATTGATTACATATTAAGTTCTGATTTGATGGGTATACCACATCAGCATCATTTGTATAGTATGATCGACCGTTGGTGAGTTACAATGCTTTCCTACATGTCTCGGTGATCAATGGCAAAATAAAATGCTTTCCTAAATCAAGATTTTTAATTTCTTGTACTGTACTAGAATGACTGTAATTGCTTGATAATTTGCTAAGGGGATGTGTCAATGTACGCTGGTGGGTTCCAAGGATGACTATCTGTTTTTCTTTTTGTTTACGGTTGATTTGATTTGAGTGTATTCATGTGTAAAGGCCTAGCCAAGGGCCGGTTCGGACCTAGAACAGTACTGAAACCATCTCAAAAAAATCGATCTAACTCGAAATCAAGCCTGATGATTCCCCGTTTAATAGAACTGAAACTGCTGAGTTCTTGGGTACTCCTGAGGTGACAAATTCGGTACTCCCGTCCTTGAGTTAAAGAGTACATAGGTATTATCCGATTGAGTTTAGCATGTCAAAGAGATGTTGCTCAAACCCAAAATTTTTCGAATAGAATTTGATATTTTCCAAAGCTGGCCCTTACTTTCCCACATGTATATAACTAAATCTGAGATGCAATCGGATTCCAATGGTCCACTCCGTCTACTGGCATTTTCAAAGATGAAAGATCATCGACTTCCAAATCGATCAGTCCATTGCATCCATAGTTAGGTTTGAATCTTATGAATTGATGAAATACGTAGTATGAAGAAATTTGCACCTTAAAAAATTGAAGATCATACTAAAACTTTGATAGTGTTATATTGACGGGGTCAATATTAGTTCCAGTTTTCTAATTTGTCTAAGGTGTCTGTGGTTGAACACAAAAATCATAATATTATGTAGTGGTAACCGAGTCGTCATTACTGTTACTCTCATTCTCTTAAAAGAAAAAACTTAACATTCCTTTCAAAAAAAAAAAATTCCCAGCTGAGAATAAATAATCAGCTACCACGTTTGGAGAATTGTAGTACTTGTCGAGAGTCATCATCTGCAAAGTGACGATATCTCTATATAAGTCCTTGAGTGCCCTCAAAAATTGCAAAACGAGAGAGATCAGAGAAGAACAGGAAGAAGAAAGACGAGGAGAAATGGAGAATATGGAGGGAGGCAAGAAGTGGAAGATACTCTTCTTCGGAGGAACGGGTTACATCGGGAAGTACATTGTTCGGGCCAGCATGGAACTCGGTCATCCCACCTTCATGTACGCCCGGCCGCTGCCTCCTCACGGCATTAGCCTGGCCAGTGCCGAGCTGCGCGACGAGTTCCGATCCATCGGCGTCACGATTCTTGAAGTCAGTCTCGCTATCTCTCTCTCTCTCTTTTTATGTATAGGTGCCCGGCTAGATTCTTGAAAAATGGAAGTGTTGAGACATTGAATCTTATGAAACAGGGAGAGCTCGAGGAGCATGAGAAGATGGTGTCGGCGATGAGGGAAGTGGACGTTGTCATCTCTGCACTTCCATATCCCCTTGTCCCTAAGCAGCTCCATATCATCCAAGCTATCAAAGCTGCAGGAAACATTAAGGTAAATGACTTATTACTGTCACAAAATTCGGTAAAATAAATGGTATGAGAATGGAAAAAAAAAAACACACACACAAACACACAGATTTACATCGAAACTTCCATGGGAAAAGTGATGGATAGAACAAATGTACTGTAATAAAAAACTGATACAAGAGGTAAGAAGATTGGCAACACTCTACAAAAAAGAACCTAAAAATTTTCACAAATACAATTAAAGACCTAATGCAAAACGAGATACCACCTGAGACCCTTGTAATTTTAATTCCTAAAACTACTTAAACATATTTCATGTCTTTTATATTAAATCTTGAATTTAACATATTTCCGGTGCATTTGATTATTATATTATCAGCTGGGATAATGTTACACACAAAATCAGTAATCTCTACTAACAAGATAGCACAAGGATTAGTTGCATTATTTAAATTGGCACTAAATTGATATTAAAATTTTCATCAGTATAAATATTTTAGTATTGCAAGTTATTTTTATGAAACCTAAATAGCAAAAAAATAATCCTAAGAGTAATCAATTCTAATTACTGATTTCACCACGTAAATACTGTTGCGTGATAATACCGTAACATAAAAGACTTTCTCATCTTTATGGGATATTGGACATCGATAAGGGTTTTTCTTTTTGTAGTTAGTTCATGAATTTTAAGGATAACAATTCTAGTAGTTTGCTTGACAGAAAAATGCGAACTTGTCTTCTCTTCCTGCTTTTGTTTTCATAAGGTCCTGAGCACCATTCTTCTGTAATTCACCAGAGGTTCGTTCCATCGGAGTTCGGGGTCGAAGAAGACAGGATCAGTGCAGTACTTCCTCCATTCCAAGCCTTCCTGGACAAGAAGAAATGCATCAGAAGGGCCATAGAAGCTGCTGACATTCCCTACACTTACGTTTCTGCGAACTGCTTCGGTGCTTATTTCATTAACCATCTCCTCCGTACGTTCGAGCATCGGGATGAAATTATCGTCCATGGAACCGGTGACACGAGGAGTACGGGAATTTTCGATTCAGCATCAAGCATAAGAATTTATCTCGACTGTATTCATCAGTGTTCGATCCTCATTTCAATATCTACATTTTTCTTTTCTTGTCAGCTGCATTCAACTATGAAGAAGATATCGGCAGATATACGGTTCGAGTGTCGTGTGACCCGAGATCGTGTAACCGTGTCGCGATATACCGGCTTCCGAAGAATATCTTTTCGCAGAATGAGTTGATATCGCTGTGGGAGAAGAAGACCGGTCGGACTTACAAGCGAGTTCATGTCCCGGAGGAAGAACTCGCGAGGCTGTCTCAGGGTAAGAAAAAACCTAGCGAATCTCCAGACACGTTCATTCCCGTACATTTATGCATTATCTTGGTTGGATCTTTATTTTGTTGCAGTCCTGCAAAATCCCGAGAACATCCCGGTGTCGATCGTGCACTCGATATTTGTGAAGGGCGACATGATGAACTACGATCTGAAGGACGATGACGTCGAAGTGTCGATGCTGTACCCGGATGTGGAGTACACGACCACCGATCAGCTGCTCGATATGTTTCTTGCTGGGAGCCATCCTCCTCTCACTCATGCTGCATTCAATTGAAGCGTTTGCTGCACTTTGCATCCATGTTTGTGTCTGTGCACTCTAACATGAACATGCAGAACTGTATCTTTCATTTGTTATGCAATAAATTATATTAACTAATAATGACATAAAAGTTTAAGCGACTTGTTGAATGGGAAGGACAGAGATAGAAGAGCACAATGTCCTGTATGAAACGGTATCATCACGTAAAATTAGTTTGATTTTATTAATTGATGTCACCACGTAAGTACTGTCACGTAATAATACTGTTATACACAAAATTCTCGTAGAAGAGGCATTTTAAATGATAGACCAATAGTCAACCGTGGAATGTGTCATTGTTAGACAACCATATGTGACGGGTTCAGGTTTTTTTTTGGTCGCCAGCCACGGTATCCAAGCAGGTCCCACCAGCGGTGAGATGGCATCTTTCAGCCAACCATACTTGACTAATCCGTTGGTCGCCCCGGGTCGCACGCCTGGCAATGGCGGGTGAGGCTCCCAAGAGGGGTGTCTGCGTACGTGAGGTCTCGAACCCGAGACCTCCTTAAGCGGCACCGAGCTGCTTACCACTCGGCCCAACCCCTCTTGGTGACGGGTTCAGGTTCGGAAACGGGCAACTAGAAAGCCGAATATATAACAAGATCCCAAGACCAGCCCTCCCCTCGGTAGGTGTATAATTAATAATTATTTACTAATAATAATGGAAAATAATACTAAAAGAAAAAGGAAGAGAAGTGAAGCAATCTAGGAGTATAAGCAAAAAATCGGAAATCCGGAAAATCGGGAAAATCGATCGAACCCTAACCGAAAAATCTTCATTTATGGGTCCCGGAATAAATTTAAGATGTTTTTTAAGTTGAAAAAAACTGGGCCGGAAAATTAGGACCCGACCCGACCGGCATCCGAAACTTATGTTGAATTTATATTATATGTAATAAATTATTTTATTATTAGATTTTGACAATACAAATAATATATTTGATATTTTTAAACTTGAATCGTTATTCATATTTATGTTTTTTATCTTCTCAATACACTAAAATATTTATAATTAATATTTCTCATTTATTATAATAAATTTTATATTATGATTTTTGTATTTAATTTATTATTATATTAAAAATCAAGACTCAAAAAATCCGTCCAAAAAAACCAAACTGGAAGTGGTCAGTTTGGTTCTCCTTACGGTTTTTTATTTTAAAAAAATGGCTCAAAAAAAACTGGGACCCACTAATTTTCAAGAAAGAACCCCCGAACTGTCCGTTTACATCCCTAGAGGAACGGGAACCAACGGTAAAGTTGCATTAAAATTAAAATTGAAGGGAAAATCAAAATTAAATTAAAGAGGTGTCTTGTTTCAATTATAACTCCTCAAATAACCGACTATTCAATTTTAACTCCTCAACATCCATATATGAAGTGACTGAAATATACCCACATACTCTCTCTTCTATGATGTTCATGTGTTCTTTTATTTCTTCTATTACATTCTTCTGTTTGATTTTTCATTCTCTCGAGTTGTGGTTCTAGTAAGGGCATTTTATGCGTGCACCGTGATTCTCCTCATGAGCATTGTGTACCCTGGAATTAGTAGTTCCACTGAACCCGCGCTGCAACTATCTCGATTTTCAAAGTTTTCTTATTCTTGAATTTTCCATCAAGTTGATCTTTTAATTTCAACATTTTCTATTAATTCGATTTTTGATGAACATACTTTAAGCATTGTATTTATTGTAATGATTTTAATGTATTTGATCTTACTAATTTCTCACAACACCGCTGGCGAGCTAAACACGTATGTTCAAAGAGTTTCATGGACAATACTCGGAGTTGGCCAATACATACCTGTCAATCATAAGACAACCGTATCCCACATACCACAATCTGCTACGTGGGAAGGACGAGAATGTGTCTATGATTAATCTCTCCCTCGCACAATCTGCGGGCATTCTCACTGTGGGATACCCACATAGCATCCTGGCGCTTTCCTGACTGCATTAACCCTACATCAGATGCCCTCGTGGTGTGTGTCAGCACCTCTACAGCTAGCTGCGCTTGGCCTACAGCCACACTCACCGATCGAGAAGATGGAAGTCTTGAGGACTTCTGCATCCGTGTATCCCAACTGAAGCATTGTCCACTGTTTCGTACAAAGCTCGTCAATCTTCCTAGATTGTTTCTGGTAGCACGCCACAATCAACACAGAGCCAAGCGAGACCCCGGATGTCGACGCTCAAACTGGGGGTCTCCATGATCCCAGGGAAAGTGCTCTTCAACTTGAGCTGCAGCATTCGCATGCTGTTGCTGAAGATCCTCTCGCAGACGGAAGTCGCCGTGAATTCCCCTTCCTGCCAGAAGCCTGCTTTGATGCCACTTATTATGGGCTAAGCTTCTCGCAAGTGTCCTAGGAAGGATGACATGGAAATAGGGAACACATATCTCTCTTCACTATCCGAGCAGATCTTATAGAATGGTAGTCATGGAGGTAGGACAATTCATGGATGAAGAACGAGCAGTTTTTAAGAACGACATGATGTGTTAGCTAGCCATAGACGAGATTGCAGAATCTATGTGATTTTGTTGCATCCCAAGACAATGCTACCTTTGAATGGCTCTCACCGAATTCTTTTCGAACGGTCCCATCTTATGTAACATTTAAAAGTGAAACTTGCAACTCCACACGGTATCGATGAAATGTAGGGAGATCAATCCATTGCAAGGCAATGCCATGCAATGACCCTGGAACATGCAAGTGAAGCTAAACGGAGGGAGCTTAGAGAGGATACAAAAGAGCTTAACATCGGAGAACTGGGTTGTACCACCTTGGGTCGGAACCTCATTGCCCGCCTCCTTTAAAGCAGCAACTCGTCAAACATGTTGGAAATAGATTCGTCCATGATCACCCATAAGCTTAGAGCACAGCTCCCTAGTCAAGCTGGAAATAGCGGGGATCAGTACTGTGCTCAAAATGGGCCAGGAGTGCTGTACTTTATATAAAAGGCTAGCAGCAAATGGTGGACGTCTATAGATTTCACAGACCAACACAAAGCTTGTTCGAAAGATCGCTACCCACTTCCCCGAATTGATCAGTTGGTGAATGCTATGTAGGCCATGCATTGCTCCCGTTTATACATGCTTATTCATGGTATAATTAGATTTGCATGGACCCTGTAGATGAGAATCTCCAAGGAGGAAGAACATATCAAAGGTCTGCAAGAAACATTAGAGATCCTCACTAATCCAAATACCTGTAAGATCATAACATTATGTACCTCGCAGCATTAAACCAAGCTGCAGTTGCAGTGTCTGTGCAGCAAGATGGAACGACTCGAAGGCCAGTATACTGGATCCTCAATGGAGCCCGCCCAAGCTCGATTATCCACCCGGAGAAAGAATAGCGTTTGCTGGAGTCTCTGCTCTGCGGAAGCTGCGCCACTGCAACGACATATCCTGCACTAGCCTGAAACCTCGGGAAGACTTCTAAAATGAGTGATAGAGCCTAGTGAGTTGTACGGGTTAGGGCGAGTTAGAGCTTTTGCCCCGTCATGCAATCAAAAGGCAAGCACTTGCTGAATTCGTAGTTGAAACTACAAGAGGCTCAATCCTATAGGATGTCACACCCGATGCTCCAGAACGGGTGTTGATGGAAAGCTGGGCAGCTCTACACTAAAGCGGTTGGTGCTGGGTATTGCCCTCAAGCTCTACGCAACAGAAAACGATGTAAAATACAAGGCCCTAATTATCGGTCTTCTCATCAAATAAGGAACGAGATTTGAACATAGGGGAAGTTCTAACAGATTCCAAACTTGCTGTGAATCAACTCTCGGGAGCCTGTGACATAGAGTGTCCCAAAATGAAGGTGCAAGCCTCGCAATCCAGGGATGTATTAAAGAGATTTTCAATATACACGGTGATGTCGATCGCCAAAGAGCATATTAAAGCAGCCAAAATGCTAGCAAAGATTGGGACGAGCAAGGTAAATACCCTGCAGAACAAAAGCAATGAATGAAAGGAATTGGATGACAAATCCAGTACCTGGAACAAGTGGCCAGTCAAGCTCTCCCTATCTTAAAGCCCTGTGACAATTCTATAGTAAAAATGCCATGCCAAATACAGAACTCACGAGCACAGCCAACACAAGTGAAACACTCCACAGACCCAATCACCCCTACATTAGCATCCTAATGCCAGAGTGCTGTACTTTCTGAGTTTCTGACCAATGGGAGAAACAAAACCACTTCACCAGATGCAAAATGATGTCAAGTCACCCAAAAATGTAGCTCCTTTGTTGTGCCAGGATAGGAATAATACAAAGCAAAAGCCCTCCCCCACAAACAAAAAGAATAGCACTCATATTTGCCAACTGTGCACTAGATCAAAAAACCAATCAACCTTCAAACTTTAAGCCTGTAATAAACCGGTCAATCATGAAATAAATTACAAGAAGACAGCCAAAGTAAACTTAACTTTCTAGCTTGGAATCGAGACGGAAACTCTGGATGGTTATTCTAAGCTTCTCCACAGATCCAATACTGGAAGAAAATTTCCAATGTTCAGAGACCAGAAGGTATGATCAAGCCTGTCCTGATGAGTAGAGCATGCATTGCACAAAGATGTGGCTGTGTAAATAACCCGAGATCTTCAATACAACATTTCATTCATGTGGCCTTCGACCATTTTCTGCAAATCTTCTTGGGATAAAAGGGTTTTGTTACCACCTTCGCCAGCTTTATCATATGGTTGTGCCATCTTTCGAAGGAACTGCATTAATAGATTTGAATAAGAATTCAATATCATCTTAGCGCTTAGCAGTTTGAACTAAAGGGTAAAGGCTTAACGCTTGGCACTTCTGAGCTAAAAGGGTAAAGGTAAGTAGTAGGATAGAATACCTCCCGTGCTATATGCACAGCCATGTCTGTGCTCAAATTAAGATGTGCATCACGAAGATGAGACAGTATCCACCCGGGAAGCTTGGAACGCTTATCGTGACGGCTATACCTGCAAAAAAAGTTCAAAACACTCAGATTAAACACGTCCTGATCAGAGAAAACAACATTTTTGAGATGATTCATTAGTGAGCCATTGGCACAAATAGTTTTGGCTTTTGGGGGTTCCCGTTTTGGTACATGAAGATCAACACAAGTTGCAGACTTGGTAAACACAAGCCATCATTGTTGGTCTCAAGGTTGTCAAAAGCGAGAAGCGCACTTGAGGCGCAAAGGGTCTTATATCGCTTAAAGCGCAGAGCGCAAAAAAAGCGCTCGCCTCGGTGAAGTGAGGCGCATCTTATAGAAGAAATATATCTACTATTCTCACCAAATAAACTAACAATTCAAAATTAGGAGTTCATATTCTATCAAATAAATTAGCTATTCAAGGAGGAAAATAACATAATTCCTTTAAAAGTAAGTGTTCATAAACATCATACACGAATCAAAGCAGCAGACGTGAACCAAGAAGAAGAAGACACGAACAAGAAGCAAAGCAAGGAGAAGAAAGAAGTAATCAAGGAAGAGGAAAGTAGGAGGAGGAGGAAATAGGGCGCGACAGATGCGGAGAAGAAGAATCAGGAGCTCGGGAGACGTGAAGAACATGCAGCGAAGTAATACATGAAGAAGCAGAAGCAACTTGCCATAAAAATTCTTTCTTTTTTAATCATTTTGCTATGTTTTCATTACTTATTTACTGGGTGGGCTGAAAAGAAAAGTGCTGGGCCCAGCCCAGTAACAAAAATCCCAAGCCCAACAGGTTGCAGAACCTTGATTTTAATAAGGCGTCTCAAGCGCTCGCCTTGCGCTTGACAGAAAAGCGCAAAAGCGTGCGCCTTACGCGCGCTTGACTGAATGCGCTGCGCCTCAACCAAGGCAAAGCGCAGAACCCTGATGTCGCTGCGCCTGGTGCGCCTAGGCGACCAAGCGAGCGCTTTTGACAACACTGGTTGGCCTATACCATACAGATGCTAGGTAACATAAGGAGCACTGAAGCAAACGGCATCAAAACAGCAAAAGCTATGTTGAAACATCAATTTGATTTTTAGCATTAATAATCCATTTTCATTATTAAAGGCAACAGGAGGTGTGGAAATGAGTGCAAAGGGATGCAAAAAAGAAAGAGAAAAAATCAATCAATGGAATGTCAAAGAATGCATCTGAATACAGATTAATCCAAATAACCATTGCTACAAAACAAAAAGCTGACAAGTTTTTTCCCAATATAGAACAGGCTCAATAATTTCATTGACGTAAGAAGACAAACATACACAATTAGGTATTTCAGGGAAGTTCAAGGAGAAATGAACTAACCTTTTGTCAGCAAAAATCATCATCCCGTAGTCAGCCTTAGATCGGATTACTCGACCAACACACTGTGCCGCTTGCCTCTATTTCAGAAATTTTAATCAATAAACACTCCCATTCATGTGGCTTGAGAGACACAATGGAACAAAATACCATACCAAGGCATCAAATGTTAAGAAGTCGCCTTCCTTTATCTGGAATGTATCACGTAGATACTCCAACCTAGCAAGCAGAATTCTGCCACAGGAATTTATACTTGCAATTAATACCAATAATCATATAATAAGCAGGAATAATATACGTCACATCTCTGGTTTTTATCCAAAAACTGGTCACATCAGTGCCACAAGGTTGAAACTTACTTGCTCAGTGTGTACTGGAAGGGAACACCAAACATGATGACAAGTCTCCCATAATGACGGTCAAAATCTATTCCTTCAGCAACTTTTCCCCTGCATTGGGGATCAACAAATTACCACAAAACATCAATAGTCATAAGATGTAATGCAAATATTTGACGCATAATCGGCCCCATAATTTGCAAGCCTTGGGGAGAGATCCTTCAAAGTTTTCTTTTTGCAAATTAAGAGAGAAGTCTCATACAGATAAGGTTTTGGACCTCCCAAGTAGTTCAACTGAAATGAGTTTGTGAAAGGTGGAGGTACATTCTCATTTATGTCAAAGTCCAGGATTAGCAGGTGTTAAAGAATGTGTGTGGACTGAACATTTATTGGTTCATGGCAAGAATCTTTTGTTTCCAGAAGATGATCCTTGATGTTGTCCTATTGTTGTTCAGCAGAATGATTACACCATATCAGGTACCTGGCAACAGAGAAAAACACTGCACCTCTCCCACAGTCACAAGCTCTACGATAGTTATCCAGAGCCAATGTGGTTTCAACCACATCTTGGGTCTCAATGAAGACAAGCTTATGCTGCATTATTTCCTACAATATAATATTTTAGAACAACATCAGTGACATTCTAACAAGAGTAAGGACTCAAAGAAAGCAAAATATACTTTCCCCTGTTTGGCTGAGATTGGGAACACAATACTTGGAAAGAAGAGACCAGCTAATAAAATCACCTTCAAAATCCCACTCTCATTCCAGCTACTGACTATTTCATCCATATATGAGTAACTGACAAAGAAGCACACAATTCCATCAGGAACAACTGACACCATTTCCAACAAGAGCCTCCCATAATTTCTAACTACTCCAAGATCGCTTCGCATGTCAAATTTGGTACTAACTGGCAGCTGATCACTGGAATATAAAAGAGAAGTCACCATTATTACCAACTTAAAAAATCTAAACTTTGCGTAACATTGAACAGCAGATTAAAGTTCATAAATGGAATGTTGAATGAAATAGTGTCTTAAGTATATTATTTACCTTCCACGGGTAAGAACCATTGGGCATATGCACTCTCTTGTAAGGGACATGGTGAAACTCCGACTAACTACTGGATTAAAATTCAAAAGACGGGGGTAAAGATCAATTGGACTCAGAGTGCCAGATGTTATAACAACTGTCTGGAACCGGTCAAAGACAGGCTTTATCGCAAGAGAAGCATCATGGCAACTAAGCTGCAGCACAGGGTCTCGAACATCTGGCATTCTCTCATCGAAAGGCTCAATAATAATCGAAAATCCACGAGCATATGTGCCCACCAGTGTCGCAAAATCACAGATAGTTTGTATTGGCAAAAACTCGTCGGTGTCAGTAATTTCTAGCGTCAGCATGAGAGAATGGAGCCGATCATAGCAGAACTTCAAGGTTTTCTGGTCAATTCCAGCATGACTATTAATGGAGGTGACAAAAGTAACAGGGCCTTCTTTCTCAACATTGTCCGTTTCTAGACGGCCCTTAAGGTATTGAACTAATCTACGTAGCACGCGGACAAAAAAATCTGCTCGTCGAATATTTCCTGGGACAGCCTCCTTCAGAATATCATCAGGTAATGCAGGATTTGCAAGCCAGGTATCGTTGACTGTGCACAGATGAAAATGGCAATGGAAGATGATGTAGTACAATGCATTTATGCAACAAAGTTGTTTTTTTACTATAAAATGGCAGATCCACATACCTCGTAAGTCTCCTCTCTGTGCCAATCCCTCAACCAGTCGATTGTACTCTGCTCTCAACCTACTCTCATCTGTGGCCTTGAATCTTTCTACCATATTAAACAGCTCATTCTAAGATATCATACTTTGATAGATACAAGGGTATATAAACATACAATCAAAATTTAAACTTCAACAAGGATATTCACCATTTAAGATAGTTTCTTATTGTACCTCAAACAACATGGAAATAAGCAAGAGTAGAAAGGCAGATGCCTCAAAAACACAAGTAATGCAGGCAGTGCATAACTAAGTACATTGTGCTTCCAAGAATTCATATAAAAAGCAATATCACCACCAAGAACAATAGATTCATACCTTTGGATCTCCTGCTCCATTTTTGCAAGATTCCTTGTTGCCCCTTCAAGGGTTTGTCGTCTCATAGAGACACTAAGTGATTCTATACACACATTATCAATATTATGTGCCTCATCAAAAACCACAACAGACTCTCTCTGCATCTCCTTTGAAATGATACCAGCCACCTTAGGGTCAAGCAAATACTGGTAACTGTACACCACGACATTAGCAAATTGTACCATGTGCCGGGCCAAGAAATATGGACACCACCCTTTAGATTTGCCAAATGCCCGCAAATCCTGCAAATTAGGAGCCAAATTCAGATCCCATCAAACAGAAACTCATCATTTAATTATTTAATCATTTAATCAGAGAGCAATTGAAGAAGTCGTGACAATTATCTAATAGTGACTAACACTAATGTCGAACCACATGTTAAGATTTAACAATCACATATATAATAGTGAAATTGAGCAGGAAACCCAAGTCAGTTCATAAGCAAGCGCATTGCCTGACAATTATACTTAATGGTCAATCTCACGAAGATGTGATTGAAAAGAATATGGAACAATCAATGCTGCAAAAGGTTTCTTCTCTAATGATTTTTTTCCTACATTCTTTAGTTTATATCACTCTGTTTCTACCCGAAATAGAAGAAGTTCAAAGCTTTTGCATCAGATTCTAAACCTGCAATGTATAAACACCAGGCGGCAACACAGCGCCTGATCCCGCCCTCTCGTACTCCTCAAAGAACTCGCAGGTCGGGACATTAGGATTTCTCTCCGCCAGAGCCCTGACCCAGCTAGCGGTGAGCTTCCTGCAACCAGCGTCCACAGAGTCTCTGTTCTCAGCAGACACGACCCGTGGGTTGACACAGAGATTCTTCCGTGACGACAATCCGACAGCTAGGATCCGAGCGGCAGGGCCTAGGTGCTGGACCTGGTAATCATGGAGCTTCTTGAGCTCAGCCAAGGTTTTCTCCATTTCGTGGACGGTGCGGGTGCAGTAGAGGAGCTTGAGCGGTGACTGGGGCTTGGAGAGCACGTAACTGGTGATGAGGGAGAGGAGCGCAATGGTCTTTCCTGTTCCCGTGGGCATCTCGAGGAGGCAGTGACCCTTGGCATCTAGGGCACGCTTGAGCTCCACCATGTACGCGTACTGCTCCGGGTAGATGTTGTCGTAGGGGAAGTACACGGTCACATCCTCGATAAGGAACTTCATTGCTACTGTTTTGAGCGGGAGTGCCTTCGCTACGATTGTCGCCGGAGAAGCACGATCGGATGGGGACAACGGAGTACGGCGAAGAGAAGGTTTTAAGTGCACAAGTGACCGGAGGAGGTTTCTGTCTCGTCTGTCAATCCCTCTGCTGCATCCGATTAAGCTGCATTTAGGCATTGAACCGGTTTCATTCGAACCGGAATGAGAAGAGCCGCCAACACGCGAAATCGAACTGGACGAACCGCCAATTTGAAAGCAGAGAGCAACTATCATTCACCATCAGAGTATGCAAGAACAGTCAATTTTTAAGAGGCAGATCGGGCAGGAATCGAGCCGGTAAATGCATGGGTTCATTGGTCTGATCAGAATTTGATGGGTCAAAGAATTGAGAGTCTTGGCTCTGGTAGTGGTACCACATCTGCATTGTCATGTAGTGTTTATAAACTTGTCGAGCCTGAAAATCGTTCCGATATGACGTTAGCCCTAGGAGCTATAGGTGCGGATGAGGCCTAACTTGGTACTCTGATCGTATTCATTTTTTTGGAGTCGCCACGAATCGTTTAAAGACTAATCCTAAGGTCGATCAAAAACATATTATTTGCCTAGATGAGCATAATATTAACCATCTAGGTCCTATTTGCTAGTCTTGAACTAGAGTTTGGGTTCAAGCATCTTATTACGTTCGAAATGCTCGCAAACCAACCACTCGTCTGAGATTGGTACCCATCCCTAATGTCTAGTTTGTTTGCCGGCTTGCATTTTTTAGTTGGTCCAATTATTTCCCTAATCGATGTTCGAATCACAGTCCAAAATCAAAATTGATAATCAAAGAACGTGCCTTAGCATGATATTATCCTCCCTAATCTAAGTGCAGGAAAACAAAAGGCTCCACTATATTTTGGATTACATGAAATCATTCGATCTCTCACTCTACCCTTCCTTTTACAGTATGCGCCTAACTACATTAAAATTTCCAAATCCCTGCCTAAATAAAAAACATATAAATAAACCATGCATAAATCAATCAAGAAAGTATTTGGCAAATTATTCGCAATCGATATCAACAATTAATGAGCCTAAGACCCCAACCAAAGATAGAAGGACAGACAGGAACTAGTTTAACCAACAAGATGCAATGACAGTTAATATGCCTAAACGCAAAGTTTTGATACTATAACATCCTAAATACCAGCATCAAATACCACAAATGCAACAGCAAATGACAAGCCTAAACTAAGGTTTTAATATCCCGAAATGGCATCGAACATGGGAAAATTCACTGAACAAGGAACTGCTACAAACATGGACACTAAGCAAACCCATTTTGGATGAAAAAGGCATAAGATTCTTGGGAAAACTTGCAGTAAATAGCAATTTTTAGTATTTCTTAAAATACCATTTTAAAAATGCCACATCAAGTAGCGTTTTAATCTAAAATAAAAATGCTACTGAGTTAGCATTTTCTTTACAATTTTGTTAAGCGCCAATAAAGCTAGCGTTTTCCTAATAAACTAAAAACGCAGAGCAAAGTAGCGTTTTCTAACAAATATTGTCCCTTTGAATGAGAATTGGAATCGATAGTGTGTAATAAACAATGGTCTCGCTCCATAAATCTCTCTCAAATCTTTATACATGTAAATTTTTATAAATTTTTAAGAGTAAATTTTACAAAATTTAAACCTGAATAGTAATTTATACATCAAATTTTAATATATCAGAGTTGGTACTCTTTTGGAGGTTCCGGAGAAACGAAAAAAAAATTGTTAAGAACTTAATGGATGACATATTAGTATACTATATATATATATATATCGCTATTCAGATATTAAAATTTATAAAATTTACTCTTAAAAATTCATAAAAATTTTACATATGTAAAGATCCTGGAGAGATTTACGAAACGAAACCGTTATATATTACACACAACCAATTCCAATTCTCATTCAAAGGGACAAATATTTGTTAGAAAACGCTACTTTCCTTGGCATTTTTGGTTTATTAGTAAAACGCTAGCTTTATTAGTGTTTTCAGCTTAAAAAAACTCGTGAAGAAAATGCTAACATAGTTAGCATTTTTGCTTCAAACTAAAACGCCGCTTAATGTGACATTTTTAAAACACTATTTTGACAAATATTTATAAACACACCATTTTTTAAGAATTTCTTTCTAAACGAGCGGTTCTTTTGCCCATCGCTCCTTTAGAATGCCCAAGAAACCTGTTTTAGAGTTAAGAGAATATATTATATTTTTATATATTTTAAAGGGTAAATGATACTGCGATACACGAATTTTATCTCAATTCTCAATTTTACCACGAACTTTAATTTTTGTCGAAAATAGTCGGAAACTTTCAGATTTTTCTCACTTCTACCATCCGTCACATTTTCCGTTACTTCACTCAACGGAAGAGGAAAATGACCTTTAAAATTGGATGAAAAGACCATATTACCCCTCTCTTATTATAAATATTCCATTTTTGCCCTTCTGAATAGACAGTTCGTTGAATAGACAAGTGGGCTACCATCGCCCGCCTTGTTTATGCACTGTTTCCCGTGGAAGCGTTCCACGAGCTCCACGAGCTGACCGGGTCGGCTGGAACTAGCAACTCCACTACCCTGTTTATGCATCCTGCTAGGGGAACCTTGCACGACGCCGCCTTCTCTGCTGTCCTCGAGACGATTTCGTCAACCTCCAACGACCCGCCCACCATGCTCAACCTCTCCCTCCCTGGATTCGAATATGGAGAGTGTCTCCACGGTCTGAGGGGCATAAGAGCAAAGATGGAATATTTATAGCAAAAAGGGGTAATCTCGTCTTTTACTCCAATTTTAAAGGTCATTTTCCTCTTCCGTTGAGCAAAGTAGCGAAAAATGTAACGGATGGTAGAAGTGAAAAAAATCTAAAAATTCCTGACCATTTTCAACAAAAATTGAAGTTCGTGGTAGAATTGAAAATTGAAATAAAGTTCATGTATCACGATATCATTTACCCTATTTTAAAACTAACTTCACTTAATTTTTGAAAACCTTTATATTAATAACTTGAAAATTAACTATTTTCTTTTATCGAAATTATATAAAATTTAATTACTTAAATTCTATTTAACTGCAATATTATAAATATGTGAATTTACTCTACATTATACGTTAAATTATACTCACCTAACATTGACATTTCCGGTTAGATGAGGGGGTTCAATCAGTAATTCTCTACGGACATTTGCCGACATCCCATGAAATAAAATAAACCTCTGGGAGTGTTCTATCCCACCCAAACTGATAAGCATTGCTTGTGATCTGGAGCTTCCTGGCAATCCTTCTGCTTCCCCTCAACCTCTCTTATATCCAGGTGCTGTTCCCATCTGTATCTGTTTCCCATGTATGCTCGGTTTGTCGACTAAGTGTTCCAATTGAAGAAGACGCCATCGCTCGTAAGAGCATCACTCTAGAGTCCGCTCAAAACATGAGACCGCTGAATGCTTCGCTTCATATGCTCTTCAGGCAGTTCAGAAGAAAGGCTCTTCCCTTGTGATGATGCTGCCATCTCTGTACAGTGACAGGATCTCGTGTTTCTGGGCTTCTTATTTTTTCCTGCAGAGTTCCTCGATACGTACAAAGGCCTCATGTCTGAAGCTTTCGCTCCGCTGCCAAAGGACGAAGTTTAGCTATCAGACAAGAACTTAAAGAAGGTGAAATTTGCTTGAGGTTTAAGTCGAGAAAGTTGAAATGAAGGATTGCATGCCTATTTAAGACTTCTGGCTCGAGGGAGATGTCATACGCCGTAACGCTTGAGGGTCTTGCTTAAACTGGGCATCACATTATACGCTTGATATGACCTCCTTAGCTCAATAATGGAACCCACCTGCACCGAAAAGGGCAGATCAAAGTTATTTGAACTGTAGACCGGGGAACTTGACCATGAAATTTGGATAGCACGAGAAAAATGAAACGTCCTGGAAGGGAACAGGCATAAAGAGTCGGCTTTGTTACTTACAATGATAAGAACTGAAGTTAACCCGATTGCGAATCCCTCATTGATACGCCTCAAGTATTGATCCAGCATAGTTGATGTGGTAGCCAAAATACTTAACAATAAGCCACCTGGAGAGTTCCTCCATGCAGAATAATCCAAAAATAAGTAAATAATCATTGATGACAAGAATTATCTGTGAAATGTGCACTAATACTTAAAAAGTAATACCCCAAAATCGTGACGATGCTTGGACCTTTGTCAGGTATTCTATGGTGGCTTTCCCGGGCTTTATGTTCGGGATTCGAGCACCCATTTTGTTAAGATAATCCGCAATTTCCTTGGGTAAATTGGCCTAAAGAGGATTCCAGATAAAGAACAGGAAATGTATCATTAAAATATAACCTGGTAATAACATCACGTGATAAAAAGCAATATTTCCAAAAGAATTTATGACCACAACACTATTTCTAACTAAGCACTGTTTAAGATTATTTTAAGCAAAAACCATTTTGGTTATCAGACATTGAGCGAGGAGGAGAACCAAGGAGAGGAAGAGGCATCAAGGAATACCGTAACATATGGACACATAATAATTCAGGATGCCGAGAAGGGGAAAAACCAAAATGGTGGTGGGAGCTACTTACGATGTCAAAAATATTGAATATGAACACAAAAAATGCGAATGTGGAATAGTAGACCCAAGGCTCAGCACCAATAGAATTTGCAGGGTTCAAAATCTCCTTCACGTGCTCCCAGAAAGGTGAATCAAGGATGCTGCACAAGGGTAACCACATAAGAAATATCAAAGCACCAAACATCCTACGCTAGAGCAGGTTAAAGTATCAGCTTTCGAAGTCTTCAGCTCTGCAAAAATTTTTATTGAAAGAATGCAGCCAGTTCCCCGACAAATGCATCTGGGAAATGCCAAAATATTACGTGGTAGAAATATTAGGGAATTGCACAAGATGAACTACCTTGCGAGAATGCTAGGAAATGCCAAGAGATACGAGGTGGTGAGGACAGGCTGCATTCCTGAAGGGTTGATGTTAAAAGGAATATAGGGCTCCACTTCAGTAATGGGAGAGTCATCCCTGTTAGGGAAACAGAAACAAAAATATAAAAGGAAAGGATTATGGGTAGATTAGCTCTTACTAGTATACGTTTATTTTATTTTTGCAAGGGAAAAAGAAAAATCCAATCAGGCGAATCGCATTAAAGGTCCTCCTAGCCAGACATTTTGGTAGATGACAATACACTTCTAAGTGTTTCCCAAAAAGCTTAAAAGTCCAAAATCCACTGCCATTCAGTTAACAGTAGTTATTCACCCTATAGTTCTGCAATTCTAGATTCTATACAGCTTACAAACTGTAGTTTCAAGTTTGAGACCACTCTTTACCCTTTAACCAGCTTTTTCACAGTTTGCAACCAAGAATTTGGTTCCACTTTGCGACAAACCAATGATATCCCAAATCCTATAAATGCGGACAGCTAAGTATGCACACCATTGCACATAATTGTGGAGACATTTCAGGATCGTGAAAGAAGGATTTTATAGGGCCAGAACTGAATTCCCTAAGCATATCAAATTAAGCATCAGTTGGTGGTATTCAATCAGGATTCTGAATGGTATCAGTGATCTACTAGTCAAAGCATCAATCAACAAAAGTAGATGAACTTAACGCATGATAGGTTGAGAAAACGAAAGAAGAAAGAGGGCTTTCTACCTTGCAGAAGAGGCAAGTTTGAAGCCATAGTACTGCAGCTTAATTTTCCTGCAACCCTCAGTTACCACTACTGCCCACATTGTGACTATGGTAAAAATACCCAACACCGCCAACATGTAAGGCCACCAATTCATGGCACTTCCTGAAGTGATGCTCACAGAACCAAAATTGAAAAAAATGGGACATTAGAAACTATAGGAAAGAAGGAGGAATCAAACGATATGTATAGAAGCTTCCTATCTGAGAGTTTATTCATTTACTATTTTGAGACGATTCAGTTGGGGTTGGAAGTTTCGTGATGAGTTGGAAGGAAAAGGTTCTGCTATATCTCAAAAATGTCACATAAGATGGTGCTGTCCCTTCTCAGGGAAAAAGATGGGCCTTGCACTTTTGGCAGATAATATAAAATTCCTGACAAGTTAACTCAAAAGGATATTTCAGATGGCAAGGCAACAAAGCTTAAAAATTTAATGCCAATCAATGATTAGTCATAATTTTGATAGAGTCTGTGCAGCCCACTAGCAATAAAATGTCCAGATACACAATCAGGCCTCAGCAGGTTTTTCTTCAGAACTTTGATATTCCTCTACAATGCATAAGAGCTTCTAAGCAAGCAAAAATTTCATTTTACGAAAAAGAAGTGTTAAGTGAAACTTTCACATTGCTAACTTAAACAGGAAAAAACAAACACAGATTTTCACTCATTAAGGTTGGTTCACATTTGGCAAGAGTTCAGAATTTGGTCCAAAGATAACTTTCATCTTGAATATGAGCGAAACATACCTGAGAGCTGGGATAGCATCTTGAACAATGTTTCCTTGTAGCCCGTCAGTATTCCCACACATATAATTAGAGAGGAACCTTGACCTAGATAATTACTAAGAGGTTAGATGTATAAACAAAAACAAGCCCTTACAGATTGGAGTGTCAACATATATATAATATATTTTTTTCCTTTTATGGTATTTGGATCCAAGGGCCGTGCATTCTTCACTATACCTGACCTGACAGAAATTGTCCTCATCTAATTGCAGTGAAGCAGAAAAAAAGAAATAACAAGATGTTCTTTGTAGGCTAAAAACAGACTAATTTCCGACTTTACTGAGTTTGAGAATGTGGCAATAAATCATCATGCCCCATCCCAGTTACAATGGATGAACCTCAAAATTCACTATATAAGGGAACAAGTTCTTAAGTGATGAAGTTAATTTCACTCAAGATTTCATGTAGAGACATTAACTATATTCTATTAATGGCAGATGAACAACAAATTTCACATAAAAGAGCCTCCTCTGCATAAAGTGAAATGAGAGTCTTGAGATACTTTAGATGAAAAGATAAATCAACCAAAGTGCAGTACTTAAACAGAAAACTTTAAAAAGTGAATTTTCTAAGTATATATTTGCGAGCGGTTCTAATATAATATACCCCAGGAGCTTGACTCAAAATTTTTTAATTAAAAAGAATTAGTAAAAAAGGCCAAGCAAAAAAGGGAAGTAATATGGATCACAATCTATATATATCATCCAGTACAGAAAAGTACCAAATCCTGACTCTGATATCGTATCACATATCCATGTCATTGTCATCGCACCACAGACCAATAAAAGAGTAGTCACCATGACATGCTTGAAACTGCCAAATCCAATAATTATCCCGATGAGCACATGAAATCTCGTAAAAGTAAATAATCATCCACATACAGATCCTCAACATATTTTAGATAAAAGAAATGCCAGGGAATTTCATAGTGATGAAAGAATAAAGAAGTAAAAACAAAATAAATTTTTTTGGCCAAAATAATTTTTCAAAGCATGATTTTAGTCAAGGAGATAATCCCAAAGGTCTGACAAGCATAGGCAATTCTTGTTCCAATTCTTTTCAACTGACAATAAGCTTACAGTGAAAAGCTTGAAGCGGATCATAAGTAACCTGTTACTGGCAGAATAGATCGAGTAAGAAAGTGAAGAATATGAAATTATCAGAGCCTGTAGTATTGCAAAGCCAAGAGAGATCCACCATCTACAAAAGCAAATCAACAAGGTTTCAAATTAAACCAATCAAAATCTCTAGAGAAACAAAAATCACATGTAAGGTAATTACTTCTAACTGCTATAAATGAGTAGTACACATACATGTAACTCTTAATCTTCTCATGACCATCCAAGCCTTCTTTCCGCAGCTTCACAAACGATGGAACAACATGACACAGAACCTAAAAATCCAATTTATCAGAAGCAAGCACCTAGATCATAAATATGAAAACCTCACATGTGTCAGATAGCATGCAGTTCAGGGAAAGATTGAAGACTCTCTGTATCATAATTGTTAGAACAGGGCTGGAGCAACCATTCCAGCTGGTGGTGACCTATCATACCTCCACTCCATATCATCCATATAACTTTTGATATTAAAATATGAACAGCAGGTTAAATGACAGATTAGATCTCTTTTTTTTTTGGGTGGTAAAAAAAGTCACGGAAGTGAATTGGCCTATCTACATCATATTCCCTAACAAAGTTCTTAGTAAGAAGATTTGAGATGTTCATTAGCCCAATATGCACGAGGGAAAAAAGAGGCAATACTTTAGGCTAAGAAGAGTTGATCGATATTATGTCAATTAGACCAATGCCTTTCTCCAGTTTATAATTATGCACGAGACAGGCTAGAGCGCTCAAGGCTCAGGTCAATGCACAGGCAGCAGTAAGCAATTTGTAGTTGAGATCTAAGGTGAATTAGGAATTAGTTGACCAATTTGAATGAAAGGAAATACGAGTTGCATTATACTTGAAACCATCACAATGACAGAGTGAACAAACTTGGGTGACATATCTGAAAGCCGATTGATGTACCTGCATAATAATTGAAGCTATTATCTGGGGACTTATTCCTAGCTGAAAAAATGAGAGCTTAAGTTCTGTTGCAAAACCACCAAGCTCATCTGCCAAAAATAAATTACAAAAATGAGAATTATCATCGTGCATGAACTCTATCAAGTCATAAGGGCGCTAAAAGGATGATGTACATGCCGTGCATTATCATGTGTGATTGCACAAATATCTGTTAAAAATGCTCAATGAATGAGAGCGCCAATACATAAGCAGCTCACCAACTGACGCAGAGCCAAAGCTGAGGTAGTCTTGGGGTATCAATCTACGGTCAAAACCAGGTAAAGGGATGAAATAGCCAACACGACTCATCACAATTAAAAAAGCTGTCACAAATAATCTCCGCCGAATCTCGCTTTTGAAGAATGATTCAGCAGCATTATTAAGGACGGAACTTAGTCTGACAAGGTTCAGAAATCTATTTTGATATGTTTTCGATTTGGGCTGAAGAGGTGAAGATCTGTTTATCTCTTGTGAACCAAGCAATTCTTCCCCACCTTCGGGTGCTGCTGGAAAAGGTTGGAGATATAGGCTTTGATCTAGAGAAGAATAAATGGAGAATCCCTGTTTTGGTCTTGATATAAAATGTCTGTCAAGTATTGGTGTATATCTTCTAATCATTTGTGGATGAGTTTTTCTGAAGGTAAATGGCATTTGAGAAAACTGCAAAGGATGAAACTGGGCAACATTTTCATTGTCTCGTCCTGTGTCAGCAAGAAGTCATGGAGTTAGTCAAAAAAGAAGCAAGTAAGAAAAATAATACATTCACCAAAACTAATGTTGCCCAGCTAGACCCTCAGCAAACTAATCAAAATCTGAGAAATAAACAACTTAATGCTCTATCATGCATAACAGAGCCTTAACTGGTCCCTTAAAATATTGATATCCAATCATTGCAGAAGAAGTTACAGACAGCGAAGCTTATTGAAGAGAATCATGGAACAAAAACCGGATTAGAATGTGCTAAGTTCAAAAAGAGAATGCTGTGGGCATAATGAAGCATGTAGTAAAGATATTCAACCATAATAATGTTGCTACCAACTCAAAAGGATTTCCTACAGTCAAAATCAAGATCAGTCTGCTACTAAACAGTCCCTTTTTTTTATATCGATGGTGTCCGGCAGCATAATAACTGATTAATCCACCGGACGGTATATTACACGGGCCTGAGACCCACCATTAATCTCAGGTACCAGCCCTGGGAGAGTCCAACCCTGGACCTAGCCTACTGTCCCTACTCAGCTTAACAGCGGGTCCACCCTTAGAGGCACCAAAAAGTCCCATTAATTAAAATGATGCAGACGTATCCCAATAATACAGAGTCATGCAAAACACTAAAATGGCTTCAAGATGAGTCCACTCTTCAGTTAAGAACGATGCCAATAACCTATTTGATATCCCGGAGAAATTTGTCATCCCAGTAAATGGGTCAAAAACCAGAATCTTCAAGGTCTTGCAGATTATGCACCAAAAAGAAACCACATGAGACAGCACAACCTCAACCTAGCAACAAAGGGGTCAGCAAAGCAACAGTCTCAAGAAAAGGCAATTCTTCTCTGTTTATCTGTGAGTTACACCTTTCTATCTTACGCTATGGCTTCTCAGTCCAGAAAAAAGAAAGGAAGAGAATTGAGAACTTACCACGGAGCTTACTGGGTTTAAGAATAAAGGGTTTAAGGGAGCTGAGACAAGTTGCCTCCATGGCCGCGTCAAGCTGCCTACTTTGAGAGCTCGGGCAGAAAAGAAGCTCTGAAGGAACGTCTCCTGAAATTGGCAGTCTTTAGCAGGGAAGAGAAAACAGAGCCCGAAGAAGGAGAAGACGACCAAGGGATTAGAGTGGGTTGCGCCTCTCTGCTTTTGCCCGGAACAGGGCCTTGGGCGGAGAGCAGAAGCACCTGGGGCCGAGCGGTCGGCTCTTAATTTGTCCCAGAAGTTTCGATTTTGCTAATTTGATCCCTATAGTTTCTTCAACTGTCTCATTGTAATCACACAAAGGTTTTCGTAAACTTTTAAAAATATTTATAAATTTCATAAATTTTATAAAAAATACTTATTAATACCTCAAATTTTTTTAATTTTTAAAAAATTTCTTAAATTTTTTATAAGTTTTCGTACATTTTAACAAAATTTTTATAACGTTTATCTGTTTTTATATATATGTTACTAAATTTTAATTATTTTTTGTAAATATTCTATATTTTAGAAAACTTTTTTACAAAATTTTTTTAACAATTTATATTTTTATAAATCTTTCTTCTCAAAAAAATTTTATAGATTTATAAAAAAAATCAATTTTCTATATTTTAAGTTTTTAAAAATAAAATTTTATTTATAAAATTTATTTTTATTTTTATTTTAAATGCTTTTTACATTTCTTGCTCTAACACTGTTAATGGATTTAACTGTGTTACGGCCAAATTGATGTAGGGATGTAATTGCTGAGATTTTCACAATATTAGGGATAATTTTATTGGTAATTTAACACTGAATATGAAATTGATGGTTGCGTGCAACATGAGAAATGAAATTAATAGTTAACTCGTAAAAAACTGAAGCGGAGCGCTTGTCCAAATTGAACTGAATAAAAAACTATTGAACCGCTTGAATTAGTTTTCTCTGGTATGGTTTTTTTAATCAAAAAGAGGTTCGCCTGATTTCCTTATATGGTTGATTCGGTTAATTATGGCTAATCGAATCGAACTTATTTTTCTCATTGATAATTAAATAAAAATAAGAATACTTTTTAAATGGAAATTTACAGTATATCTGTTTTAATGGATTGATTTTGCTAATTTTGAATCCCACTAAATCAATTTCATTTTACTAATTAAATTACATATATATTTTATAAAAAAAAGTGATTAACTGATTAACCGAACTGTAAAAATCAATTCAAACATGGTTCAATTATTTTGAGGTAAAATTGATACAGTTCGGACTCCATGCTCGAAATCAAATTGAACCAGAAATTTTATAAACCAAATCGAACCATGAATGCCCTAATTTACCTAGTAAGTTGCTGAAGCAAATCAAGTAACATCGCCCATTATGTTCTTTACTTAGCACTTCACGAATCATTTACAATTAATCCGTAAGAAAGGAGATGAAATAAAATAGTAAATTTAAGGGGGGAAAATTTAAAATAAATAAGTTGGGGGTAGGCTAATTTCATTTTCTCCATCCTGATTTAAAAATTATTATTTATAATTAATTATGTTTAATTTGTACCACCAAGAGCGATTATTTGATTATTTAAAACACACTCTCATACGATTTGTTGAGGCTGAAATCTCATGTTTCAAGCACCCCATTTAAACAAACTTGTTACGAGAGATTCAGTGAGCCTGGTCTTAGCGAAGAGTGGTTGTGTCGTCACTACGATTGTCTTCCTTTTTTATTCAGAAAAAAAATATGTTTATTTAGTTTTTATCAGCGTACATCACCTAATACCAAGAAACTCACTCGGCCTTGACTAATTTAGATTCGAGCCGGTTGATCTATTGAAGGGATAAAACTCTCGCAACATAAATATTCTCCATTCACGATACTTGAATCGAGACCTTACATTAGGGGTGGGCAAAAACTGATTTGGTCTCCGAACCGGTTCCAAACCAAATTGAACCGAAAGAATCAATTCAATTCAGTTCGACATAGCAAGCATGAATTATAAATGGTTTGCATGAAAAAAAAATCATATTAGTTCAACGACGTCAAACCGACTGAATAAATTTGGTTATATAAAAATCAATTGGATTAACCAATTTGGTTCTTACTAGATTGGCTTACATAAAGAAAAGGAATGTCTTACCATCTGAATCAACCCATGTTGATTATATTTGATTGGATTTTTTGATAATGGTTATATTTAACTAGTTACTTCAATAGTATACGGGTTATCTATTCAAAAAATCATAAACTACCCAGAATTCTCTAATCTACCGAGAACTATTTTTTTACCTAGAAAATCATGATTTATTCAAGAATTTCATAATTTACCACGAACTATTTTTTACCTAAAAAATCATGAATTATTCAAGAATTTTTTAATCTACCATGCCGTTAATTTTATCTGTTAATTACTAATATGCACTGCTAATTTTACTGATTATACAAACGGAGTCCGATGTAATATCACACGCGACTTCCATATGCTCATAAAAAATATGAACTATTATCGAATTCTCTATTTTATCACGACGATAGATGTGCAAATAGATGTTTCTTATTTTTATGACTAGATAGACACTACGTGCGATGCCACGTTAGACTCCATTTGCACAATTAATAAAATTAACGGTACACATTAACAACTAAAGGATAAAATTAACAGCATAGTTTATCAGAAAAATAGAGCACAATTTATGATTTTCTAGATTTAAAAAAGTTCGTCGTAAATTAGAAAATTCTTCGATAATTTGTGATTTTCTGAATAAAAAATAGTTCGTGATAAATGGAAGAATTATTGGATAGTTCATAATTTTCTAGACAAACAACCCATAGTATACAAACAATATCTTTAATTATTTCCATTAAAATAATACTATATCATATATTATAAGGATCAACGTCTAATTATACAACTATTTAAAGATAAACAATTATGAATCACATTGGAAGGGAAAAATATAAAAGAAATGAAAAGAAAAGAAAAGCTTTTTATATACGGCGCCATTTATTTTCATTAACAACCAAATTAATAATATAATAATAAATAAACAATAATAACAATAATATATTATTATTATTAATTTTAATAGGTCCACTCCTTGGGAAGAAAGATGTGGGGAGAAAAGCTCCTGTTCTGCGAAACGACGCACCCCCGAGATTCACTGTTTCCACTCTCTGCCCTTTTCCTCGAATTGCTGTCTCCAGATATCCCTTTATATTTTACATCTGAAAAAAAACAAAAATAAATAATAAAAAAGAATATTTAGTACCTTTTTATTTCCAAAAAATTATTTATGACCACCCATTTTCACCTTTCTTCATCTTCCCCGAATCCTTTTTGTAAATACAGAATTCACATTTACATTCTTTTTTTTTTCTAGATTTAATTTGTCAAAAAAATATTTATAGAAACCTGTTTACTAACGTATTTATTTACGATAAAAATTGTAAATATTCAGTGGATACTATACAACGAGTTCGTTATTTAAAACTCTCTCAAATTTAGACACGTGTGAAATTTTCACAGTTTTCAAGAGTCAACTTTACATTTATCAATCTGAACAGTAATTTACACAACGAACTCGTTATGTACTACAAATTGAATATTTACTCAATCGGAAGAGTAAATAGGAGAATTTTCATTAAATTAAAATATTCATTTCATTAAAAAAAACCAACTCTTTAACAATTCTCTATTTTCGAAAAGATTTTCTGGTAAATTTGAAATATTCTTCACAAGCAACCTAAGGAAAAGAATGCAGTGCACTGCATGTACCTTCTCTAGGGGAAATCTGGAGGCCGAGTGCATGCACGTTAAGGTTGAGGGCCTGAACAACTCGAGTAGGGAGGAGGACTGGTGCACAAGCTGCAAAATGAGAGTAAATCGGTTTCGTTCCTGTAAAAATTACGCCCGTACTCTGCCTCGTGTACTTAAAGATCGACCGATAATTAGTAGATAATTCATTTGCGTCATGCACGAACACGAACGAGGGCAATGGATGCTATCGAACATTGGCACGAAGGAGCTGTCTTGGTGGACATGTACGTGCCCAGTGCAGATCTTGATGAAGAAACAAATGCATATGTTACCGAGTTATTAGAGATGAAAAACGAAATGCAAAATGGAATTTATAGTAGGGGCGGAAATTTAAAAAAAAGAAAAAAGAAAAAAAAGCGAACTGAACTGTCAAATTAAATCGATTATTGTATATTAATACTTTTAAAAAATAAAAAAAATAAATCGAATATTAAATTATCAAAATAATCGAATTGTCCAAGCCGGTTATCTAATGGTGCAATGGTTCAACTACCCTGGTTAACTAAATCGAATCGATCTTCTAGATAAGTATTAAAATGAAATAAAAAAAGAATACTCATACCATAAAGCCACGATTTATATTATCATTGTGAATGATCGACCAATTTTCTTTGTTTATATAATCTTTGGATTGGAAAAATCCGAGCTGGACCCAACCCGGTTGATTTTATTTGAACCATTGGTATCCAGAAACCTAGTGAACCCTGAATAATTCAGTTCGAGCCAGGAAGGCCCATTAAGGTGTAAAACTCTCCCGATGTGAATTTTCTCTATCCACAAGACTCGGATTCGAGATCTCATTTTAGACCCAACGGATTTTATTTATTAGAATTGTCTTACAAGAAAGTACTCAATAACGGGTTAATCATACTTTTTTATCGATCCATGCCACCAGTATCCAGATCCCAACGGACCTTGACTAAAATACAGTTTAAATAGAGTGGGTCTACTAGGGGTAAAACTTTCATATGGTGAATAGTTTACATTTAGAAGACTTGAATCTGAAATCTTATTTGAGAGAAAGACGTATCATATCATTTCAACTGATCCACTTTAGCACTAAAGCTTATAATCTTCGGACTTTATGTTTCGTGTCAAATGGCGGTTTCGGTTTAGAACAGTTTTTAAGACGAACCCGAACCATTCAGTTTATATATTGACATTAAAATGAATAAGGTATGGTCATCTGAGGATTTCGTTTATTAGTATTCAATAGTGTAGTTGAAAAATACTATCACCGTTACCTGGTTTCCTGTTTAAAGATTTGAAATCATCAGTGTCACGCCTTTGAGGAAGAAAGACACCGGTTCCACCTGACGTTCTCGGGCACGAGTTGATGAAAAATGCTTGCATTCCAGGTCCTCCGCCGTGCGGCACACGATTGAATCCTACGATTTTTGGCCTCTGCTGATGATGATGCCTTGATGAGCTTGAATTCTGATCGAGAGAATATCAAATCTTAAGGTTATAGTCAATTTAAGTCTTACTGAAATCTCATATTCACCTTTCCGGAATACAGACAAGGTACATGAACCTATAAATTTACAGAAGAAAAAGGGAAAAAAGTGGTAGAAGGAGTTCCAAAGGTGAGGATCGAATCCAAAACTCTTGATATCAGATTGAAGGCGGCGTCAACTGTACCAAGCATTCTTTCCCTCATATTCCATATGTAATATTCAAACTCTAAACTGAATGACTAATACTAATGCTATTACTGTCAGTTTAGTACCACAAAAGCCTATTATAGTTCAAGAAATTGGTGTTCGCCAAGGCTCGGGATCAATAGTCCATTCTAAAAATTTTGTTCAGAGTACGACTCGAACCTGTCATCTCGATCTCAACAAATACCATGGTAGTGATTTTGAATTATTAAATTGTCATCCTTAGTGGTTATAGAAACTTTATATTCAATTCAGTTCGATGTAAACGACCTACAGTCAGGAATTCACTCCTCGAACGAGCCCATCTCCATGCCCACGAATGGAATCTATCCTAGAATGTCAGACATCCATCTTGCTGTTAATCCTGTTACTGAACCCGACATCGAACTCGAAGGTGAAGCATACCGATGATGGCAGAGGCGGCTCGGACCGAAACCGGGATCGATGCGCATGGAGGTTTACATGGTGCTGGCACCGTCTTTGTCCGACTTCTCGATTAATCCATTCCTGGATGTACGAAGAACAAAAGCCAGAATTACCGTGTAGCTGAGTTAAGTACGTTAGTGACCAACCATCCATCTTCTCCTGACTTTTCTGCATGGATTCTCAACAATCCCGAGAAAAAATAGGGAATAAAAAAGTTCACACAGTAATATCGTTTTTAGTGTAGATTAAGGGGCTTTACTTTAATTTATGGAATTAAAAAATAAAACTAGAAAATTTGTATAAAGGATCAAAATTATAGGAAAAAGTACAAAATTCTATGATAAAATAATATAATCCAATGAAGATAAATAAAATCAATAAATATACATTCATAAAAAAAAATTAAATTTACAGGATATTTAACATATTTTTCTAATTATTACCCTATTAATTTCATTTTCTTTTGAGATTTTTCGAATCACTTATTCTTCTTTTCTCTGCATCCCTTTCACACTCATTTTTTTTCTGTTTAAGACATCCAAAAGTTCTATGAGCCTCGGACTGAATCCGTCTTTTTTGGTTAAATCAACTTTTGACTGATTTAATTCGAACTGGTTTAACTCACTAATGGATGAAACTCTTCCGACATGAGTTTTTTCTATTTAAAAAAACTTAAACATGAGGTCAAATACCAAACAACTTGATCCAACTCTTCGTACTCGTCTCCTTCCTTTATAGTTAAGAAAACAAAGAAAACACAGAGAGAGAGAGAGAGGGGGAAGGGGAGATACCTTATTTACTTCGCATGTTTCACTGTAGAGAAGATTACGATGATGAGAATGAGTGGCTGCCCATGGCGTCGTCTCTTCAAAACCGATAGCAACTCCATCTCCTTCCGCCATTGATAAAGATGATACCTTGAGAGAGAGAGATAGAGAGAGAGAGAGAGAGAGAGAGAGAGACTATGGAGATGACTGACCGCTCTTCTTATCTCGGAAAGTTAATTAACAGATGGAAGTGCGATTGGGAACGAAGAAGGAGAGGAGAGGAGGAGAGAAGACAGCGTTCCGAGCTCCCAACTTCTTGTCACCTGCATCTTAACTAAACTCCACAAGCCGCCTATATATACAAACCCACATCCATGAACACGGGCCCACCAATGCTTACCAGGAATTCCATGAAAGTTGTAAATAATCAAATAAATAAACCATCTTGCGATTGGCCCAGTGGTTCCCTCACTAGACCCCTGAATGGATGATCCCCGGATCGAATCCCAGGTTGGGAGAGTTGACGGGAATTTTTCTAGGGATCCCAACCCGATCGCATATTAGTCTCGAGGTGCACTTCGGCTGGCCCAGAGATACTGCATGGTGCAAACCAAAAAAATAAAAAATAATAAGCTAAAAACATGATTTACAAGAAAATTCACTATTATTATCTAATAATTTAAATTTTTAGGTGAGAATAGCCTCAAATTTTGTAGGTTCACATGAGATCAGAATCAGTTATCATATGAGCTCAACGAATCACAGTGGACAATTTAAATTAAAATAAAAGAATCTGACAGTCATAATCATTTTCACATGTTTAACAATTCAGCGATTCAATCATAGCATAACAGCTCATAATCATTTTTTTCACATGCTTAACAAACAACGACTCAATCATAATATTTCCCAAGTTGTTATGCGATCCAGATTCTCATTACGTTCTTTTTAACAAGGGAGACCCATAAATCTAACATAAGAATAAGAATAAGAAATAAAGAGAAACTATAACCTCGAGAATATGAGTCGAAATCTTATGTTACTACACAAGAATCTCTGCATTCTCATTACAATTAGGCAATGTGAGTATTTGTTGCACAGTGTCCATTAATTCACATGGTGTTTTTCGGTTATTCTTCCGGATAAGAGGAAATCACTTTAGGGTAACTTCAAATTTAAAGTCTTTTTTAAGAAACAAATCTTAAATAACCTTACTTAATAATGACGTGGTGAGAAATAACCACTAAATCGCTTTGACTAACATTAATTATGGCAACTGCTCGGGTGATTAGCACTAATTTTTTCGTTTATCATATTTTAATTGATATTTCATCACGTCACGTGGTGAAATAAAATCACCTAAAAATTTCTCCTTTTTTTAGATTATAAAGCCATTAATTTAAAGGATAAAAAGAAGAATTAAGAAATATAGAATATTTTACTGATTAAAGTTAAATGTTGAATTTATTGTTCTTAGGTGGGGTAAGTATCCCACTCCCTTTCTCAACATTAGCGATGGCAATTTGTCCTAGGCCCTGGAGACCTACCCTACCCCACCCCGATTTGGGGCAAGTTGGACCAACCCGTGCACAAATCAGGGAGAGTTTGGGTTCGTTTGCAGACCCGCCCCGCCTCGCTCCGCTCTACCCTTATTACACATAATAATTTATTGTATAATTATATATTTTAAAATTAATTTTACTTAATTTATGAATATTTTTATCTTAGTAAATTGGATAATAATCATTTTATTTTATCAAAATTGTGTAAATTCTTATTTTGTTTAAGTTTATTTAACTATATTAGTATAAATATGTAAATTTATATCACATTTTAAGTAACAACTTTTATTTTCTTATAAACGGATCGACTCGCATCCCGCCACAACCTGCACAGGGTGGAGCGCGACCTGACCTGTGAAGGTTGCGGTCGGGTCGAGGTATCCAAACATCCACCTTACCCATTGCCATTCCTACTCAACATATACATGTATTATATACGTATGTATATGCATTACCATTTATTTATGTTTTTTTTTTCTAATTAATGATAAGGTATGATTGTACCATTTTAGGTTTTATTTTTTTTAACATATTGATCAAAAGTGCAACATGGAATGCAAAATAGATTTACTATACAACAAAATTACTTTATTGACCGATATGGATTACTTGAGTTAATTCGGTATTTCTTTCTGTTAAGAAAAATTTTGGATTTTAATTTTAAAATGAGATTTTATATAGTTGTATAGCAAAAAATCTGAGATCGAGATGTCCTAAACTCAATCCTTATCAGTGGGGCTCTTTGTATCTTCTTATTCCCTCTTTGTTCTATTTCTTCTGGACTCACGTGTCTTATTTGTACACCAAAAAAATCTTGGCTTTGAATTTTATTAATAAAAAATGGATACGAGATTGGAAGAGATTTAACCATCAATAACCGACCTTGCTCGACCATGGGTTGCAATAAAAAATCACTTTGATAAAATGTTTTTTTTTTCAAATCATACCACCGTACACATATTCCTTGGTAAAATCGAGATAGCAACAAATAGTGACCGGTAGTCCATGAATGTGTTCACGACGAGATCGGTATCCTCCTTCGATGCGCTATTCTTCTTCGATCGGTTTAAGTAGGATGTACCAGGAAGTAGAGATGGGATCGAAACAACGATAGATAGCTGGAAGATTGAAAGCAACGATGCTTGAATTGGTTTGGGGCAAGACAATTGAGTTGCCTAGGAGAAATGACATTTTCCCAATAAGGAAAAAAAAAAAGTTACGGCCACATGAGGGGCATTTACGTAATTTGAGGACACCGACCGGGGAATGTGAGACGTGGGATGGATTGGGTTGGGTTGGGCCGGTTGGGTTTGGTGAACTATTCCGTTTGGTTCGGTTGTTATTCTTGTTTTCCTCTGCTCCCTCCAATAACTCCAACGCTGATCTATTTTCACCCACAAATTGATAATATTATCTATATATTATTCAAAACCAAAAAAAAAGAAAAAAAAATTATTATAAAGGGAATGTAGATTTAAAGGAGTCGGAGAAAGAGGATATTAAAGGGGTAAGGAAAGTAAAGTTTTAAGTATAACGAGTCTACCGTATGACAGTATCAAAATCAATAAGATTCAGTTATTTTTTTATTTTTTATTTTTAGATTTCATAAAAATATTTAAAATAATTGAATCTTTTTTATTCATGATACCATGTAAGTACCAATGTGCAGTAAACCTGTTGCACAGAAGACTATCTCATAAGGGAAGTTCCGTTAGTGAAAATCAAATCGGAACTTTTTTAATTTGGAATGGAGAAAGAATGGCCCTATACCGAGTTTTATTCCATGGAAGCTTGCAGTTGCATGCCATGTTCGTGTGGTCGGACTGTGGGGTGATCAATTGACTTGATAGAAAATAGAGAGATGTGGAAATAAAGAGGATCTTGATCGGGAGAAGTTTAGCCTTAATGAATTCATTTAATTTTATTCTGAATTAATTAAAATATATTGATTTTAGATGTTATCTGATACCGACTGAAAAATGAAATATGAAAGTGTTTCTTGATAGAGATTAGCTTCACAAGTTTTTCGAAACTAGATGTATTTTGGGGTGCGCGAGATGACCGGTCCTGGACCAATGAAAATTTATAAAATATCATATATATATATATATATATATATTTCACTTTGAAATAAATAATATTTTTAGTCCTTAACATTTCCTACTTTTATCATTTTTATCGTAAACATTTTATTTTTTATCATTCGCGTCCTCAATCTTTTGAGTTTTTGCCACTTTAGTCATACTGTTACTTTTTTTATCCAAAAATTATTTTTCAAAAAATAAAGAAAAAGGGAAAAATAAATGAAAATAAAAGTATCGATAGGGTTTTACTATGACCATATTTCCTTTAAAATTAAAACACATTCTATATTCAAAATTGATTAATAGTTATTATCATTATAAAATCATGGCTCATTACTAGAAAAATGAGTTTTAATTTTAGAAGAGTAACCTATTAGTAACTAATATTTGCTTAATCTCGGACAATATATGCTTTTTTTGAAAAATATTTTGTTGAAAAATGATTTTTAGATATATGCTTTTTTTGAATGGAAAAAGTAACGGTAGGACCAGAGTGATAAAAACTCAAAAGGTTAAGATCGCAAATGATAAAAAATAAAGATTTATGACGAAAATGATAAAAACGCGAAAGGTTGATGATAAAAAGTATATTTTTCCCTTCACTTTATTTTATTTAATTTTTTACGAGATTGATTATCTCAACCAACTCGTGTTGATGTATACACATAAATTTGGTTTCGAGGAAGTATATTTTGGAATCCCAAAGTTGATTCGATCTCGAATAATCCTATACGATCAACTCACAGAAAAAAATTTCGAGTCATGAATTTTTCATTAACAAGACTAAAATTCGAAAGTCATTTAAAATGAAATTACGCGAAACCAATCCACTTGAGTATCGGTTGATTGTCACCCATAAGTTGTTCGGTGATCGGTTGAAGTAACAGATTTAAGATGACGCAAGACATTGCTAATTATGTTTTAGTTCCAATGTACGAGTCTTGCGTCTGACAAACAAACGATGTCGTGTGTTGTCTTCAGCTGTTTTTCTTAACCAACTTCACCTGTCCCACCGCACAGCAAGTCACCAACACCTTTGACCGAGTGACCTGAAAGCCAGCTCTACCAATGTTTTAATCGTATATCACGCGATAATATTATTATATAGAGATAAACATGGTCGATTATAAGCTTAAATTGGGAGAGTTTAGCTTTATTAGAATGATTGATTGGTTCAAGAATTGCATGAGACGACCAATATATTTATAGACTCAAAAAATAAGCGAAATAGAAAACATATAATTCTAGATATTGTAGATAATATCGTATTTGATAACATAAAATCCTATGTATATTAACTAACTTAATTGATCGACATAATTTTATTGTCAAATATTTTATTTTCAATATAACCATAAAATATCTAAAGAAAATCATGTCTTTTTATAATTTTAATATTTTCATATTAACTTTTCAATATCAAATTATAATTCTTAGCACTTGTCCCTTTGTGCCAACATGGCTCACTTGTGACTGGATATCTGGTCTTAATAATTGATTGCAAGTTAGATTTTTTTATGTGCTCAAAGAAAAAATATTGGAAAGACCTACTTTACAACGAAGCGATCATAAATAACAAATTAAATTGCTTTAATTAATAATAATTATGACAATTGCTCGAGTAATTAATACTAATTTACTTGTTCGTCACATTTTGATTGGTATTTCATTATGTTCCATGGCGAGATAGAATTATCTAAAAATTTCTCGTCTTATGGAGATTTGATAATTGACCACAAGGAGGACTTCAACTTCTCCACCTAAAATTTAAGGGATAATTACAGTAGAAATCTTATATGTTTATTATTTTTTACAATTGAGTTATATAATTTTGAAAATGGCTAATCAATCCTATAACATCAGCTCCACTAATCTTTAAGTCCGAATCGTTACTGTTTTTCTGATGTAAACTTCAGATCGTCAACAGTTATGTTAACAGAACAATGAAAATTCGGTAGAATTCTAAGATGAGTCCGACTCATTGTATACTATTAGGATAAAATGTTCATACTTTGCCATAATAGTCCATGGTGAGTGGGAAGAGTTTTCTGTATAACAGATATATCACGTAATAGAACTTACATACTATCATGAACCAATAATATTAAGTCGTTTTAATATTTTTTAAATAAAATCCTAAAAAATGTTCCTAAAAATAACCAAATCCTATTGGTTTTCATGATATCACGAAAACAATATCACCTAGTATATCTATTACATACAAGAATTTCTCAGTGAGCAGGGATGGATTTAGAGGATAGGTTGGGTGATTACCTCTTGAATTCCAAAAAATCCGTGAGTTACTGTGCATATTTGATTTTATTTTATCCAATTTTTTTGAAAATATCCTATTTCACTCATTGAGTTCGGCATATGACTCTTTTATAGAGTTTCGTCCCCTGAAAAAAAGTTTGTGAATTCATTCCTGATGGTAAGTTGGGCTCACCTAAGAAGTTCGACCACCATGATCCCCTTACATGTTAAATACAAACTATATAAACCGAAGGTACTCGGATGACCTGATTACATTTACGTGTGTTTAAAGGCACACGTCAAGTGTAAACACGTGAGGGGTATTGAAATATAAATCCCATATCGGAAAAATAATGAGTTGAAACCTAATTTATAATAGAGTGAGTATCACCATTCTATCAGTTTGAGCTTTTGAGATGAATATGGGTCCAACCTCTTGTGGGCTTGGTAAAACTTTCATATAGTATCAGAGCCAACCGTGTGGGCTCACACCACAATAGATTTGAGTGTGGAACTCGTGGTTCGTTAAGCCTGAGACCGAAAGAAAAATGTCCGGATCGTGGCCAATTGTCCCCCCTCGCTTGAGTACGGAAGAAAAAAATATCCGACTCGAGGTCCCTTATTAAGGGCGAGTGTTTAAAAGCATGTGTCAAGTGTGAACACATTGCCACGTGAGGGTGAGTGTTGAAATATAAATCTCACATCAGAAAAATAATGAGTTGAAACTTGGTTTATAAGAGAGCAGGTACCACCATCATATCAACTTGGGCTTTTGGGATTGACATTGGTCCAATCTCTTGTGAGACGGGTGAAAATTTTACAACGTGAAACATTGCCAACCTATGGTCGTCTTATACAAGAGGCGGGTAGACTCGAACCTTGTTAGTAGATGGTACAATCGATTCAATTACGGCATTCACCATATGAGTTAATAAGTAGGGGGTGTGCGGAATGGGTTTCGAATCGAACTAAATCAAAAGGATCAGTTCGGTATAATTAGTCGACTCTTTCAGAAAACTCAACCTGTTGGTCGGACTAATGGGCTTGGGATTTTCAACTTCTGTCGGAAAGACGATAAAAATCCAAAAAATAAAGGCAAGAGGAAAAAAATAAAAATAAATTTATAAAAAAGAAAAAAGGGTCTATTTTCGAGCAGCCGTGATATCCAGATATATATATATATATATATATATGTAGATATATAGAAGATTTTGGTATTATTTGAAATATTATGAAACATCCTTAATAATTGTGAGATCTTGCATATTAGATAAAGATTTTTCTTTCTCTATCTGATTTATACTTAATCAACAAATAACATCATCTACACTATCTGATCAGAGATCTTGAAATTAATCTGAAAGTTTCCACTTCGAACCTTTGATAAGAAGGAATGAAATTAATGGGATTCGTGACTTCAGTCTCCATTCCATTCGTTGCATTTGGTTGAGCTAAGTGAGGGTGGAATGGCCATTATGCAGAATAGTCATTCACCCAATTCAAAGGAATGACCATTCTTTCCTATAAGCAAATGAATGATCATTCTGATGAGTGACGAAAGGGAGAAAGTCTTCAATTGAGCGGTCATATCACGTAAACGATGCTGACGTGATATATTTATCCAATTAAAAATTCACAATCTATATATTTCTCAATTAGAGTTCACTATTTATTAGATTTTTACATATTTTCTTACCATTTATATTTTTTTTCATTTACGGTTCACTATTTATTAATTTTTTTTAGGATTTAATAATCATCACCATATAATTACTCATTACATGTCAAGTATCAATTGAATGAATATACCACATCAACATCTCTTACGTGGTACGATCGTTCTACTGAAAACTTTCACGATGAGAAGTGGCTCTGTCTAAGGCCGGACTTATCCGGTCCGAACATTATTGGGCTGGATCAAGTCAAAAATATTATGAAACATGCCGGACCTAATTGGTTTGGCCCAGCTAGACAGAAAATAACTTTTTATTTGAAAAATATACTAAAAAGAATATGTATGTTGTTAAAAATCCTAAAAGTATGTTAAAAACAAATATATTTAAATATTTATTGGACCTGTTAGGCCACAATAAAATTGAGTTGTGTCGTGACCCCGGTGAACGACCTAATTAAACCTCTCTTTTATCCGATCGAGCTGGGCCAACATGGATTTTTGAGGTAATCTATCCAACCATCCTACAATTATCAGCAGTAAAAAGGTTGATAGCACTAGTGACGATCTCACCGAGCTTGTCATGTAGATATTCGGACTTTTAAAATGAAGAATTGAACAACTAGCGCAAGTACTATTGTCGTCAACGTAGCACTACTAAAAGTCGGTACCCTCCGAGTTTATGTCAAAATGCACATTTCAGTAGATTTTTTGAAATAAATGCATAAAAATGATTCGATCACATGACCTTAGACTAACCAATCATATTCGATCCAAACATGCCATGCATTCACCCTTATACCGTTCGGTATACATCTGCTTAATTTACCATATCTCAATGCTCTTACTATACTATTCTTAATATTCGCCACTGACTATTCGAAAGTAATTGCTTTACAAATTATTATCCTAATTGCTCCTCTCTCTTCTTTTTTTTTTTAGCACACTTCTATCCAAAAATCCATTGGGTTACTGACTAATCCAGTTCGAGTCGGGTTGGCCCATTTAAAGGGTGAAACTCTCCCGGCATGGGTTTTCTCCATCTACAAAGACTCGAACCCGAGACATTTGCTTAATGAGAACAAGTGTCTTATCACTTGAATCAACTCGTGTTGATCGAATTGCTCCTCTTAGTTAAGCATATAAACCTCTTCTCCTAATGAATGGGGAAAAATTATCTTTCAGTGACTTGATTGTTCAAAGATCTGAGTTTATCAGATTCTTGAATACCATATTAAAAGATTATGTATTGTATCTTTAAAACGGTCCCTCTCTAACAAGAAATTCTCAGGCGATTATATCTCGTCCTGTGGTATGAGAAAGTACCAATCAGATTAAAATAAATGTAGTTTATGATTTTAAATTTTCTATTTAAACATATCACATAAAATAAAAAATTATATACACCAACACGTCCAATATTATTGGCAATCTCGATTACAGAAATAATTATTAGGAAAAACAACAATATAATATAATATAATATAAGGAGCTGTACTATACATGAATTTTATTATATAATAAAATTGGTGAATAAAAGTGAGCACATGAACAATTAAACAGAACCTTAATTACAGTTAATTTTAAACGAAAGAATTAATTGAGTAAAGATGAACGAGTTAAGTGAGGTTTGCCCGCACTTTTTCATTGAGTTTCATATCATGAACTAATTTTCTGGATCTGTCACTCATTTGTTACGTAACTAAACACTAAAAATAAGTAAGAGAATTAAAGTGGATTGGTTGATGTGGTAGTATACCTCTTCTATTTAAATAAGGTCTTGGATTCAATAGTTGGAGAGAATTCATCTATGGAGAGTTTTATCATATAGTGTGCTTATTTAATATGAATTAGATTAGTAAGAACCCGTGGGCTTATTAGTGGTGCAGACCGAAAAAGAAGCAAGGGTAGAAGGACTTGACTGCGATAAATATAAAAAAGCACGGGACTAGTTTATAAAAAGTAAATGACCGATTTACCCATCATATCTGGCCTTTATTTTTTTTGGTGTGTGGTCTGTTTGTTTGCTTATTTACTATGATGATATGAAGGGAAAAATTGGAATGAAGAGCTTACATGAAAAGAAAACGACACCAAGTGCCCAGATGATTTTCATATATACCTATTTAATTAGGTTAAATGGTATTTTTTATTCTCAATCTTTTTGAACTCTTATCATTTTTATCCTAAACTTTTTTTATAGCTCACATCCTCGATCTTTCAATTTTTTTCACTTAGTCGAACAGTTACATTTTTCATCCAAAATAATTTTTTAATATGGAAAAATCAAATGGAAAATGAGGAGTACGGTAGAGTCTGTCCCTGACATAGAAATTGTTAGTTACTAGCAAGTGTTTCCTCAGGCCTTATTTTTTTCTCAAAATGAATCAAGATTTTTTAATGATAATAACAACAAATCAATTTTTAATCGTGCCTCAGTTTTAGAGAGGATGTGGTTACCATTGAATCTCTACCGATGTTTTTCATTTTCGTTTGCCTTTTTGGTTATTTTCTCTATTTTTTTAAAAATATTTTTATTGAAAAAGACATTTTTGGTTAGAATTTTTTTATGAAATATATTTTTTCAGATGAAAAAGGTAATATTAGGACCAAAGTGGTAAAAATTTGGAAGGTTAAAGATGTAAATGATAAAAAAATAAAAATTTAGGACAAAAGTAATCAGAGTGTAAAAGAATTGAGGACCAAAAGTGTCTTTTTTCATTTATTTATTAATTTGTTTCAGAGGTGGGTTTAGGAGGGTGAGAGAACAATTTCCCCCTGAACTCTTAAAAATATGTGAAATATTATATATATTTCACTTGATTTGTTCAAATTTTCAAACGATAACCTTATTTCGCCCCTTAAATTTATAGTATTACTCTTCTATTAATGCCCTCTAAACAAAGCGGCAAACATTTAAAAGGTTAAAGACATGTATGATTAAAAATAAATATTTAGAATGAAAATGATAAAAATGCGAAGATTTCATGATCAAAAATGTCTTTTTTCTATTTATTTATTGGTTTGTTTCATGGGTGGATTTAGGGGCTATGGGAATAATTTTCTATTAACTCTATAAAATTTGTGAAATGTTATGTATGTTTAACTTAATTTATTCCATTTTCCAAAAATTAAACTTACTTCCTATCTTAAATTCATAATATTACTCATCTAATAAGTTTCGTCCCCTGAATAAGTTTTCCGGATCCTTCCTTGGTTTGTTTGTTTGTAAAATGTGATGATATGAAAGATAGAAATAGAATGAAGGGCAGAAATTGAAAGAAAAAAAACATCAAACAGTCATAATGGTCTATAATATATATATATATATATATATATCAATGATAAAAAAAACTTATGTAACAGTACAAGGATAGAAAATAAAGATAATTATAACTTGTACGGTGAACATCAAATTTAGAACTTCTAGATCATCAGTTTAAATTTTATATTACTGTATTAAAATCACATTCTCAGTCTAATAGGTATAATATAGAAGTGATCTAGTATAATATCTAGTTGACTCGTCTTTTGACACCTATTCCACTGACACCAGTCATCTGGAAAATCCAAGGAAAGTACTAACCCTATCAATGAGGAGCTACGAAGGAAAAAAGGAAACATTGATTCAATGATAAGCCATAAAGATCGACCAACAACGCTTGATCGATCGTCCAGGTCCTCATCTTCCGTAATTATGCGCTGCAACGAGAGCGAGCTGGAGCTGAGCCCCAACCCGGAACGACCACACCTGAAGAAGATCGCCCTTCCTGAGCCCATTCCGCGCCACAACTTCATTCCACCCACCCGTCAGCACGTAACACACCGTGGACGACTTGTTCTCGCCCTTCCTCATCTCTCCCACCTCCTCAGGCTCACCTCATGTGTCTCAAAGGTCGTCTCCAGCAGTGGCACCCGCATCTCGCCCACGTTCCCCCCGGCCCGGGTCTTGAGCAGCTCCCTCTCGTCCTCGCGGAGGAACGAGGGTGACCGGATGGTCGACGGAGGCATCAGCAGCGGCTGCTGGCTCTTCTTCACGTCGCTCTCGGTGACAACCTTCTCACACACGAGGAGAATGCTGCTTCCTCCCAGCGCCTCAATGCGGCTCTGGACATCCCACGGGATGTCTCTGCCTGGGCCAAGCCGGAGATCGATGGCTGGCCCTGGCTGGGGGGCCGCTGCCCTCCGTCTCCTCGCCGGCTGCCTCGCTTCCTCTTCACCGGGCAAAACCCTAACCCTTCCCCTCCTGCTCTTCTCATAATAATGTTCCAGTGCCTTCGAGCAGACAATCGACAGAACATCGATTTTTGTCCAGCCGTCATCAGTATCGATCTCTGCAAAGTCGTCCAGCGAGACCTCTTTCACCTCGTTCAGGTCCACTTCCACCATCTTCCCGGTGAGTAGTATATGTCCTTTAGCAAGAACAAGAAGCAAGAAACAAGAGACAGATGAAGGGTGAAGGGAAGGGTTGAAGGATGAAGGGTGAAGGGAAGGGTTCTCAATATATAGAGCAGATAGGGCACTTCTGTGGAGATAGATATACTAAATATTCACCCGGGAGTTGCATGATATTAATTTGATTGGCGAATCAATTTCATCATTTAAAAATTAAATTCCAAATTAAAAAAATTTAATAATATTTACTTGGCAACCGTCTATTTAATTTAAACATCAAATTATTGAGACTTTTCATACATTCATGGTTATTCGTATAATTAAAATTGATAGGATCCTATTTCTAATAGTGAGATGGCTTAATTCATGTTAGTTGTGTTTTTTTAATTGAACTGAACTAAATTAACCGTGGAAATCAAGAAGCCAGATTGAAAGGCTGCATGAAACCCAAGTTACCCGACTGAACTTGGGATAGCACCGGAAGAAGAACTACAATACAAGTGGCTTCTTGACTTTTATAATAGGACACTGGTCCAAAATTCAAAGATCCATCACCAGGTGAGTTTAGTTCAATTAAAGATCGTCAAATCTTCTTGCAAACTACAATACAAGTGGCTTCTTGACTTTTATAATAGGACACTGGTCCAAAATTCAAAGATCCATCACCGGGTGAGTTTAGTTAAGCATATAAACCTCTTCTCCTAATATTGGGAAAAAAAAATTATGATGGGTAGTAGTGACCTGATTGTTTAAAGATCTGAATTTATTAGATTTTTGAATACTATATTAAAAGATCATGCATCGTATCTTTAAAACACGGTCCCTCTCTAACTAGAAATTCTCAGGTGATTCTATCTCGTCACGTGAGAAAGTACCAATCAGATTAAAATAAATGCAGTTTATGGTTTCAAGTATTCTTTTTAAATATATCACATATGATCAAAAATGATATACACCAACACCTCCAATATTATTGGTAATCTCGATCACAGAAATAATTATTAGGAAAAAAACACAATATAATATAATATAAGGAGGGGTACTATACATGAATTTTATTATATAATAAAATTGGTGAACAAAAGTGAGCCCATGAACAATTAGACAGAATCTTAATTACAGTTAATTTTTAACGAAAGAATTAACCGAATAAAGATGAACAAATTTTAAGTGAGGTCTACCGTTATTTTTCATTGAGTTTCGTACCATAAACCAATTTTCTAGATCATTCACTCGTTGTTATGTAACTAGACACTAAAAATAAGTAAGATAATTAAAGTGAATTGGTTGAGGTGGTAGTATGTCTCTTCTCTTTAAATAATGTTCTGGATTCGAGTTTTCGGATTGGACAAAATTCATCCGTGGAGAGTTTTACCATAGAGTGTGCTTACTCAACATGAATTAGATTAGTAAAAACCCCATAGACAGTATGCATCTTCTCTTTAAATAAGATTATGGATTGGAGTTTTCGGATTGGAGAGAATTCATCTATGGATAGTTTTACTATATTGTGTGCGTGCTTACTCGACATAAATCAGATTAATAAAAACCCGTAGATAGTATGCATCTTCTCTTCAAATAAAGTCTTAGATTTGAGTTTTCGGATTGGTTAGGGCTCATCTATGGAGGGTTTTACCATATAGTGTGCTTTCTCAACATGAATTAGATTAGTAAGAACCCGTAGACTTCCAGATATTAGTAGTGCAGACCGAAAAAGAAGCAAGGGTGGAAGGACTTGATTGCACAAAAAAATAAATATGAAGGACTGGTTTATAAAAAAAATAAGGGACCGATTTACCCATTATATTCGGCCTTTTTTTTTTGGTGTAATATTTGCCGTTTATTTATTTATTGGTCCGTTTGTTTGCTTATTTACGATGATGATATGAAGGGCAAAATCGGAATGAAGAGCTTGCATGAAAAGAAAACGACACCAAAGTACCCTGCTGATTTTCATGTACCCTTACTTATTCTCAGCATTTTTTATCCTAAATTTATTACTCACATCCTCAATTTTTTTAAATTTTTTCACTTTGGTCTTACAGTTACATTTTCCATCTAAAAAATAATTTTTAATATAGAAAATCCGAACGAAAAACAGCGGGTACGACGGGGTCTATTCCTGATTAAGAAATTATTGGTCACTAGCAAGTGTTTTCTCAGGACTCATTTTTCTCAAAATGAATCGAGATTTTATAATGATGATGGCAACAAATCAATTTTTAATGATGCCTCAATTTTGGAGAGGATATGGTCACCATTGAAACTATACCGGTATTTTTCATTTTTATTTGCTTTTTTTGGTTATTTTCTCAAATTTTTAGAAAAAATTTTCGTCGAAAAAAATATTTTAGGTTAGAATATTCTTTTTTTATGAAATATGTTTTTTCAGGTGGAAAATGTAACATTAGGACTAAAGTGACAAAAATTTGAAAGGTTAAGGATGTGAATGAAAAAAATAAAGGTTTAAGACGAAAATAATAAAATTGTAAAAAATTGAGAACTAAAAGTTTTTTTTTTTTGCATTTATTTATTGGTTTGTTTCATAGATGGATTTAGGAGGGAGGGTGCAAGAACAATGTTATGTATTACTCTTCTATTAAGTTTCGCCCCCTAAACAAAGTAGTGAAAATTTAAAAAGTTAACGATATGATTAAAAAATAAATATTTAGAATGAAAATGATAATAGTGCGATGAGCTGAGAACTAAAAATATCTCTTTTCATTTATTTATCGGTTTGTTTCACGAGTGGATTTAGGGATTGCGAGAATAATTTCCTCAGAACTCTTAAAAATTAGGAAATGTTATGCATATTTCACTTAATTTATTCCATTTTCCAAAAAGTAAACTTACTTCGCATCTTAAAAATTTCTGGATCCATTCTTAGTTAGTTAGTTTGTTTGTATAATATGATAATATGAAAGATAGAAATAGAATGAAGGGCAGAAATTGAAAGGGAAAAAAACATCAAACTTGCATAATGGTCTATAATATATATATATATATATATATATATATTTAATGATAAAAGAAACTCATGTAATTAGTATAAGGATAGAAAATAAAGATAAATAAGTAATATATAACTTCCACGGTGAATATCAAATTCAAAACTTCTAAATTATGAGTCAAAATCTTGTATTACTGTATTAATATCATATCAGCAGTGTAATAGGTATATATAGAAGTGATATGATATAATATCTAGTTGACTCTTCTTTTGACTCGTATTCCACTGACATCAGTCCTCTAGAAAATAGAAGAAAAAGATGAACTCTATCAATGATAACCTGTATATGAAGAAAGAGAAAACACTGATCAACGGTAAGCTGTGAAGATCTATCAACAAAGCTTGATCCTACGTCCCCATCTCATCTTCCGTAGTTATGCGCTGCAATGAGTGCGAGCTGGAGCCGTGCCCCGACCCGGAACGACCACACCTGAAGAAGATCGCCCTTCTTGAGCCCATTCCGCGCCACAACTTTACTCCACCCACCCGTGAGCACGTAACACACCGTGGACCACTTGTCCTCGCCCTTCCTCATCTCCCACCTCCTCAGGCTCACCTCATGTGTCTCAAAGGTTGTCTCCAGCAGCGGCACCCGAATCTCGGCCACATTCGCCCCAGCCCGAGTCTCGAGCAGCTCCCTCTCGTCCTCGGTGAGGAATGACGCTGACCGGATGGTCGACGGAGGCATCAGCAGCCGCTGCTGGCTCTTCCTCACGTCGCTCTTGGTGAGAGCCTTCTCGCACACGAGGAGAATGCTGCTCCCTCCCAGTGCCTCGATGCGGCTCTGGACATCCCACGGGATGTTTCCGTCCGGGCCGAGCCGGAGGTCGATGGCTGGCCCTGACTGGACGGCTGCTGCCCTCCGCCTCCTTGCCAGCTGCCTCGCTTCTTCTTCACCTGGCAAAGCCCTAGCCCGTCTCCTCCTCTTCTCATAATAACGTTCTAGTGCCTTCGAGCGGACGATCGACAGAACATCGAGTCTCGTCCAGCCGTCACCGGTATCGACCTCTACAAAGTCATCGAGCGAGACCTCTTTCACCTCGTTCAGATCCACTTCCACCATCTTCCTGGTAATTAGTATATTTCCTTAAGCAAGAACAAGAAACAAGAAACAAGAGGCAGATGAAGGGTGAAGGGTGAAGGGTGAAGGGTACTCAATATATTATATAGAGCAGATAGGGCACAACATCCGTGGAGATAGATATACTAAATATTCACCTGGGAGTTGCATGATATCAATTTGACTGGCGAATCGATTTCCTAATTTAAAAATTAAATTCCAAATTTAAAAAATTTAATAATATTTACCTGTCAACGGTCTATTTAATTGAAATATCAAATTAGTGAGACCTTCCGTACTGTGTTCACAGTTATTCGTATAGTTAAAATTGATAAGATCCTATTTCTAATTGTGAAATTTGATTCTAAAAGATATATTAAGTGTACATGGATATTCATACATTCAAAACAAATAAGATTTTTTGATGAAACAACCAATAAGATTCCATCATGATAAGATAGATTTCAAATAAATTCAAATAAAATTGGGGAATAATAGTTATGTAAATTAATGAATTTTATGACGCTCAAAATAACAATGAAATTAAAAATCGATAATAAATACTAACTAAAACAATAATTTCTCCTGATCAAACTAAACTTAACTAATAAAACCTAAAGATATAGAATCTACCATAGGTCCATTTTGTAGCAAAAATTAAAGTTATTCAACATGGTGAAAACAAAAGGAAAAAAGAAAATTAGGAGTCTAACGCCATGTGTAAAACGTGTGGTATATTACGGTAAATCTGATTTTTTTGATTTAACAAAGTAGAATATTGGGTCAAATTTTAGAAATTAATTTTATTGAGATCTGTCCACCTCTAATATATATTATTTTATTTTTTCATTACTAAAATATTTATATTTATAAAAGGATTATGATAATAGGAAGCTCATTTCAGAATATGTTAATTTCAAAAAGTTTAATGCACAATAAGATCGAATATTTTTATATCTTTTGTTATTAAAATCGCTGGCAATGTGAATTTATTTCCTTTTTTGTTTCGAATAGAATTCAATTCTCGCAACTAATTGCAATTCAGTGCAAGTACTATCACCGTCAACGTAACAGTACTAAAAATCTGGCATAGCTATTAGAAGCTGGCGTCCTATGAGTTTATACCCAAAATGTACACTTTTAGCAGTTTTTTTTTTACATAAATACATAAAAAAATAATTCAAATATATGACCTCAGACTAACTGATCATATTCGATCAAAACATGCCATGCATTCACCCTTAAATCGTTCAGTAAATCTGCTTAATTTGCCATCCCAATACCCTTACTATGTTACTATTCAAAAATAATGTAAGTTATCCTAGCTGCTCCTCAGTTAAATATATGAACCCCATCTTTCAAGGTTTGAATTTATTAGATTTCTGAATAATATATTAAAAAGAGAATATCGTATCTTTAAAATACACTCCCCCTCTAACTAGAAATTTTCAAGTGATTCCATCTCGTCGCGTAGCGTGCGTGATTATTATGTCAAATGAAAATTTATCGAATTAAAAATACATCGATTTAAATGATTCGTGAATTGGAGTTCAAAAGAGGGAGTTACAAACGATTAAAGTTATCCACACAAAGTAATTAACAAATTCTAGTTTCGATTATGATTTTGAGTATCGTGTGTCCTGAAATTAGAACCAGAACCATGATTCGTGACCTGGAACATACCCTTTATTTCAGATCTACCGAAAACCTACACAATAGATTAGGTTTCTACCCGTACCGAGTTTACTTGCTAATGTGCACAACCCTAATGATGTTTTACATAAAGTAAAAAGTCACCGGTCTCTTAATGGATTTTTATAATGGCTTTTCATATAAATAGTATAGATAGATGTAACTGGACACTTAAAAGAAGCAAGAGTGTAGAAGGACTCGATTGCAAAAATATAAAAAGCAAGGCACTACTAGTTTATAAAAAGTAAGGAACTCATTTAACCCTTATTAATTTATTGGATTATTCCATGGATGGATTTAAGAATAAGGGGCTATTATCTCTCTAAATTCTAAAAATTCTATGAAATGTTATATATATTTACTTAATTTTATTCATTTTTTAATAAGTTGCCCTACTCACTTCCTGAATCTGCACTATTATTACTTTTCTATTGAGTTTTGTATCATAAACGAGTTTTCTGGACCTGTCCTAGTTTGTTTGTTTGCTTGTATCATACCATGATATGAAGGGCAGAAATAGAAAGAGACAGACTATATAGATAAAGATAATACAATATCTGGTTGATCACTCTCTTCGACTCCTATATTCCCCCACATAAGTCCTCTAAAAACTGAGAAAGTATTGTATGTAATATATATATATATATATATATATATATATAGAAATAGTGCTTATGAGATGTCACAAATAAATAAAATTTAATTATTTTTAAGGATTTTATAAAAATTTTAAAATAACTGAATTTTATTTATTCGTGACATCATGCAAATACTCCTACATAGTATGTCCGTTATTAGGAAGACTCTCATCTGGAAAATTGAAGGAAAGCACTAACTCTATCAATGATGAGCTATGAAGGAAAAAGGAAACATGGATTCAATGATAAGCCATGAAGATCTACCAACAAAGCTTGATCCTACGTCTTGGTCTCATCTTCCGTAGTTATGCGCTACGACGAGGGCTAGCTGGAGCTGTGCCCCCACCCGGAACGACCACACCTGAAGAAGATCGCCCCTCCTGAGCCCATTCCGCGCCACAACTTCATTCCACCCGCCGGTCAGCACGAAACACACCGTGGACGACTTGTCCTCGCCCTTCCTCATCTCCCACCTCCTCAGGCTCACCTCATGTGTCTCAAAGGTCGTCTCCAGCAGCGGCACCCGCATCTCGGTCACGTTCCCCCTGGCCCGGGTCTCGAGCAGCTCCCTCTCTTCCTCGCTGAGGAACGACAGTGACCGGATGGTCGACGGAGGCATCAGCAGCCGCTGCTGGCTCTTCTTCACGTCGCTCTCGGTGACAACCTTCTCGCACACGGGGAGAATGCTGCTTCCTCCCAGCGCCTCAATGTGGCTCAGGACATCCCACGGGATGCCTCCGCCGGGGCCAAGCCGGAGATCGATGGCTGGCCCTGGCTGGGGGGCCGCTGCCGTCCGTCTTCTCTCCGGCTGCCTTGCTTCTTCTTCACGGGGCAACACCCTAACCCTTCCCCTCCCGCTCTTCTCATGATAATGTTCCAGCGCCCTCGAGCAGACAATCGACAGAACATCGAGTTTCGTCCAGCTGTCGTCGGTATCAATCTCTGCAAAGTCATCGAGCGAGACCTCTTTCACCTCGTTCAGGTCCACTTCCACCATCTTCCCGGTAAGCAGTATATTTCCTTGAGCAAGAACAAGAAACAAGAGACAGATGAAGGGTGAAGGGAAGGGTTCTCAATATATTATATATATATATAGAGCAGATAGGGCACTTCTGGGGAGATAGATATACTAAATATTCACCTGGGAGTTGCATGATATTAATTTGATTCGCAAAAATCAATTTCCTAATTTAAAACTTAAATTCAAAATTAAAAAAAAACTAATAATATTTGCTTAGCAACTGTCTATTCAATTTAAACATCAAATTATTCAGACTTTCCGTGCGTTCGTGGTTATTCGTATGATTAAAATTGATAGGATCTTATTTCTAATAGTGAGATTTAGTTTTAAAAGATATTGAGTCTTCTACAAGTTCTTACTTGGAATATATTAGGAGTGTGCCTGGATATTCGCACAATTAAAATAAATAAAATTTTTTTGACCAAAAAACCTGTAATATTTCGTTATGATATGATAGATTTTCAAATAAAATCGGGAATATAATAGTCATGCAAATTAATGAATTTTATCACGCTCAAAATAATAATAAAATTTAAAATCCATAATAAATAATATGAAAAATACTAAAAGTCCACTTAAAAACTAACTACGCCTACTAAATTCTTCTGATAAAACTAAGCTTAACTAATAAAAACTATGGACATAAAATCTACCATAGATCCATTTTGTAGCAAAAATTAAAGATATCAACATGGTAAAAACAAAACAAGGAAAATATAGGGGTCTAACACGATATCTAAAACTTATATTATATTACGATAAATCTGGTTTCTTGACTTTTTACGATAGGATACTGGTCCAAAATTCAAAGATCGATCGTATGCAAACCCGCGGGTGGCCTCTAATATAGTTTAGTTCAATTAAAGATCATCAAATCTTCTTCCGGTGGTATCCCAAGTTCAGTTGGGTAACTTGGGTTTCATGCAGCCTTTCAATCTGGCTTCTCGAGTTCCATGGTTAATTTAGTTTAGTTCAATTAACAAAAATACAACTAACATGAGTTGAGTTCGGTTGAAATGGTAAGAAATCTTTTCTGTTTAAGTAAGATATCATATTCAAATTTTGTGAAAGGAAAATTCATATTATGAGAGTTTTACCGCTTCAGTGGATCGATTCGGCTCAAATATAGATTAGTTGGGACTCATTAAACTTTTAGATACATATGAAATACCAAAAAAAAAAAAAGGTTTCTAATGTTCTTGTTCCCCGCTGAAGTCCCAGTCCCGGTCCACGCTCGGTCTCTATCTGTCTACGCGGAAACACGCTCTCTGGGGCAGATTTCCTGGATGCTGGCGGCGTGTGCACCCATCAAAGCTTTACCTATAGTCTAAGGAGGGCGGTGGCACCTCCAGGGGCAACGGCCCAATGGCGGGTTTCTTGAGTAAATTCTAAGAGTGCCCGGGTTCGAAACCCCCTGGATGTCGGTATCTTGAATTTAATGTGGGGTTCAGGTCTGTAAATACACCCTCCGGTGGATTAGTCAGTTGTTACGGTGTCGGATACCATTAATATAAAAAAAAAAAGGAGGGCGGTGGCGAGACCATGGCGTCCAAATAGTCGGTTAAAGCCTAAAGGAGTAAGTATTTGCTATATAATGCATAAATTATTATTTATATTTTAAAACGTATAAAGTTGTTATAAAAAAATCAAAGGTGCAAAATAAGATGAATTTTCAAACTTCAGAGATCTTTCTAGAATAAAATAAAGTTCGCGGGCGACTTTGAGAGTTTTTTCAATTCATAGGGGGCTAATTGAAATTAGCCATTCCGAGTTCCGCCACTTCCCCCTTCGAGGAATCGAGGCTGCTGAACGAACCGTAAAGGAGCAACCCAGCAAACTCATATCCTCGGGAAGCCCATCGGCTTCAGCAAAAAGCTCATATAAGAACCGGCGGCGGCGACGATGGCCAACAGCGGCGGCGGCCCCCAGCCGCCGCCTCCCGAGTACAAACCCTACCGCCTCCTAAAAACCCTAACGGGCCACAGCCGAGCGGTATCGTGCGTCAAGTTCTCCAACGACGGCACGCTCCTCGCGTCCGCCTCCCTCGACAAGACTCTAATTATCTGGTCCTCAGCCACCCTCTCCCCGCTCCACAACCTCGTCGGCCACTCCGACGGCATCTCCGACCTCGCCTGGTCCTCCGATTCCCATTACATCTGCTCCGCCTCCGACGACCGCACCCTCCGCATCTGGGCCGCCCGCCATCCCTTCGACTGCCTTAAAACTCTGAAGGGCCACTCTGATATCGTCTTCTGCGTCAACTTCAATCCTCAATCTAACCTCATTGCCTCGGGTTCGTACGATGAAACGATCCGTATTTGGGAGGTGAAGACCGGTAGGTGCCTGAACGTGATCAGAGCTCACTCAATGCCCTTGACTTCCGTCCATTTCAACCGCGATGGGTCTCTGATCGTCTCGGGGAGTCATGATGGTTCGTGCAAGATCTGGGACACCAAAAACGGCTCCTTATTGAAGACACTGATTGACGACAAAGTCCCTGCCGTGTCCTTTGCCAAGTTCTCGCCCAATGGGAAGTTTATCCTTGTTGCCACACTCAATAATACCCTTGTAAGAGTTTCTCTTCCCTTCTTTTTTTCATTCATTTGCTGGCTCTTGGAAATTTTGGGGGCCGTAATCTCTATACTCTAGGGTTAGTTTATACCTGGAATTATGCGGTTAGCTGGGTTGTGACATGATCCTGAGAATGACCCTTTGTGCTCGTTTCAAGCATCTTTGTTCAAATGGATGAAGTTTAAAATGTTTATTTTTTTAAAAAATTCAAGAACATGGATATTAGCGGATTTTCAAAGCGGCGAACTATGCAATGTAATTTTGTAGATTATAGTGTATTGCTATGGATCACCAAGTTGGATGACATGTTTTCTTACATGCTCAATCAGTGAAATTTCAGTGAGATTTCATCACTTTGTTCATTGCTATAATCTAAGAGGCTCTGTCAATAGTTTATTCCAGAGAGTGAGGTTTAGTTTTGTGGTCACAAAGTTAGATTGGATGGTCTCTTACATGCTTAGTCAGTGAGATTGCATCTTTTTGTTCATTGACATAATCTAAGAGCTTCTGTTAATTATTTATTATCAGACAGAGGTTTGTTCTGTAGATAAAGTAATCATTTTAGTTATTGTAAGATGAAGCTCAATGGCTTATGAATTATCAGGAAAATAAGGAAACTCAATGGCTTATGATAATGGAATGTTTTTAGAAATTTATGCCACCCTTCCTCACTTTATCCTAATTTTTTTCATGAAGAAACTGTGGAATTACTCTACGGGGAAGTTCTTGAAGATCTACACAGGACACCAGAATAGTGCCTACTGTATAATGTCTACATTTTCAGTGACCAATGGGAAGTATATTGTTAGTGGGTCAGAGGATCACTGTGTTTGCATATGGGATCTTCAGGGGAAGAATATGATACAGAAACTCGAAGGCCATAAAGACACTGTTATCTCAGTTACCTGCCATCCAACTGAGAACAAGATTGCTTCCGCTGGCCTTGATAATGATAAAACAGTGAGAGTATGGGTTCAAGATACATGAAGGGTTTGAGCATAACATGCAGGTAGGTGCGTACCTTGCTCTCACTTGTTTCTGTTTATCTGTTCATTCAGTAAAGGGATCAGGTTATTTGTGCAGGCAATTTGTCATCTTGGCCTGTTTCTCATAAGATTGAATGTGATTTAATTATTTCTAAGACTTAATGAGCGAATTTCTCAAAATAATCTGTATAATAAAGATTTTGATTGTTTTCAAAGGTGGAATATAAGGTTTTCATGGAGATGAAATGGAAACTGTATGATATATTGATAAGTAGAAATTCATCTAAACTATTATTTTCTTTGGAAGTGTTAGTCTTATAATCAATTCTTATAAGTTGAAGTCAGGCTGACCTTAAATCTTTCCAAGTTCACTATTTTCTTTCTTCAACGTGAGCAATGGTTGAAGTTGATGTATAGAGTGACCGATGATTATTTTTGAATTTATCCTTTCAATGAACTTAGATACTTTTTGTAAGGAAACTTTGCAATGCTTCTATTCTAATTGCTCCTGAAACTTTAGTTTGTGAAATCAATACCCTTTGTTGCAAGAGTTGATTCATCCACTTCCATTATCAAATCAGTCAGTTTTGAATTGGAAACTGGAATGAGTCTTCTCTCAGGAAGATTTGGAGCTAGGAAAAGCAGGAATCGCTTAGGAGTTGGTTGAACTTTTCAGTGTAGGAGGCTTCATCCCATTTCATAACAATTCAATTGCTTGATCAATGATCCAATCATACCAAATAGTTCCCACTTTAGATCTGGCCAATTTTACTCAAGAGGTCTTCACATTTAAATCAAATTTGTGCCTTTTTTAGTAAGATTCTAACTCTCTGATTCATGTGTAGATCATCGCAGCTAAGACTCTGGAGCAAGATATTTCTTCGGTTAGTCTGTTGCTGCTCCTTCAGAGTCAGATCCCAGTGCTCCTTTTGAGGGTTGATTGTAGCCACACAGATTGTTCCAGAAGCTGTACATTATCAAGGAAAACTCGAAGGAGATGCTATCGTTGGATCTTATGGCAGTAGATATTGATTAGAATTGTGAAACTATATGAAGAAAGCAGGTCCGGGTTGTAGTTAAACACCTCCTTGAAATGGAATTCATAATAATTTTGGGTAGTTGAGATATTGAAAGAGGTGAGTAGAGGCTAGCTGGTCTGGTTCTCTGTGGTGTTTATATGAAACGAACATGTTCCATTATCAAAATGCTTTGGCCTTCATCATCGCTGATGTCTATTTTCTGTTGTATAAAGTCCTGTGCTTTGTCAAGTCATGAGGTCATGTTCTCTTCAAGACATTCTGTGCATTTCATTGTTCTGAGTTTCTGTATTGAGTTTTCAGCTCTCAACATTTGCCTATTCATTCGCATGTGAAGTATCAACTTGGGTTAAAAGGGGAAATAGGGCTCTGTTCTCTTGAGCTTGAACATCTTGTATGAGGAAACTGATAGTGCTGGCCTCGAGGTGGCCGGATTTGGCCTTGAAAGTGCTGTAGCTTGGGCCAGGCTGAAACTCGACCTGATTCTCGAGTGGAAGTTTGTTTCTCCTGGTGCAGTTCTCCTGAGAAACTAGAGAGGCAACCACCATGTTTAAATGCAGAATTTTATGTTGAATCTGCTGATGGAAGACTTTCACCTGAAGATCTGGTTAACTGATTTCAATTTAACAAGGAAAATGCTATGTGCCACCGGGATCGGTCCCGAGGTTTGTACAACTTGTTGCTCTCCTGTGATAACAGGAACCTAACCAGTTACTCGACTAGCTCTCCTCGCTTCCGGTGAGCGATGGGATCGTAGTTTTGTACTACTAAAACAGAGGTGGTTGTCGAGAAATTGGCTGTCACTATTGCATCACCTATGGGTCCGAGCTCTTGGAACTCGACCAAGTCTAGTAGCCCGGACTCAACTGGGGAGATCCGCTTACTCCCTTTCCCAACGATGCATAGGTCGTAGTTGCCCTTCTCCATAACGCTCCTTATAACTGCCAGCGTCTCTTCCCCGTTGTTCACCGTCTCCTCTGAGAAATTCACCGACTGATGGTTCAGCATCTTCTGCTTGAACTCGTCAATGAACTCCTCGTCGAGCTCGTTCTCCCTCGCATAGTCTTCCAGCAGGTTCAAGATCCCCTTGTTGTCGTCTAGGTCATCTATTGGGGTGGGCTCTACTGGGTTTGCCCCCTGGACGAAACGCACAATGGTGAGGCTGGCATTCGGCTTCCACACCATTCTCCACGCGTATGACAGAGCCTCCCGATCGTCGGCTCCTCCGATGTAGAACACGACAAGGCTGCTCCTGGCGCCATTTGGCTTGCCAAGACCGTTATCTACCAGTATCCCGATTGTGCACGGCGCGTTCGACAACACTTGCTGGTTCAAGCTCCGAATGGATTGACAGTCGATGCTCTCCGCCTCATCCTTGGCATTTGCCTGCACCGAGTTACCGTATCATTGTCTTGCTACCTTGTACTGAGAATGAGAGTTAAATCCAGAAAAAATTTGGATTTATAAGGAATTGTATACCATCACATAATAGTTTAGATTTTTACGTGGAAATGGGAAAAAACTCTTATATATCTTACGTGAAAATTTTAATTGGTATTAGAGCGAGTTAATCTTGAAGCCATACTACGCCGAGCTTATTTAACATGTCGTCCCCTACCCAAGACCAGAAGAGAAAATGCCCGACTCGATGTTAGCTGTTCAGGGCGGATGTTAAGGGCATATGTCAAATGTGAACACTACCTAATATTTTAGACTTATAGGTGAAAATGGATTGAAGATTCTTGTAGGTTCAGATAGAAATTTTACAGTATAAAATTTAAATATGCAAGAACATATGGCTTGATCGTTGCCTGAAATTGCCAACAATACCTGGTCATGGAATGGAATGATTACGAGGGCAGCCCTCTTGTCCTCTGCTATGCTGCAAATGTCTACGTGCATGGTCGTATAGCGGGATATGGCTGTCAGGCACTCGATCGAGATGAGTGCGCTGTTCTGCCAACCGAACTCCTCCAAGGCCTCGACGACCTGGTTCGGGTTTGCCCTCATGTTCTGCCGGTGATTGCCCTTGGAGCGGAAAGTGTCGTGGACGATGAGCATCGCAGCGGAAGTATGCTCGGTGAGCTCGACCAGGTGGACACCGATGGCACAGATCTTGGATAGGGCTGTAGGATTCGACATTTGGAGGAGGCTCGTGATGCCTTGGACTTGCTGCTTCGTGTGCACGCAGGCGAGGACCCGGAAGGTGGACACCGATCCCGTGCTCTGGATGGTCCTCAGCTTGTGGCGCATCATTCGCCTCTGGGGCTTGTAAGTGTACTGGACGATCGGCAGGACGGACATCATCATCACGAGGATGGTCACCACCATGATAGTTGATGCTTCCATGTCCAAAAGCTACGACATCGCAAAATGCAAATTAAAAAAAAAAAAAGACAGTTTTAGGATTCCAGTTGTCCTTGAACATACTCGGATCCAGCTTTAGCAGGGGTAGAGAATGGATGTGCACTTACGTAAAGTTCCCTTCCGATGTTGATCACGATCAGGGCGAGTACGCCCTTAGAGTTCATCAGCACGCCGAGAGTGAAAACTTCCTTCGGCCGTCTCATGTTGGGTTTGAAAGAGACCATGGCACTGACAACCTTGGCAGCACACGAGACTGCGATGAACAAGACCACGTGCTTGGCCGACCGACCTTGAGGAACCATCGTCAACACGCTGGTCTTGATCCCGGAGACAATGCAGTATAGAGGCACCATGATCCACGAGGAGACCTTCTCAAGGCGCTCCGTGATGAGGGTCGCAAGCTGCCCACTCGGGAGGCTGAACCCGTACATGAAAGCCCCGACGAACGGGCCCAGGCCGAGCGCATCCGTGATGAAGGCCGAGACCAGGACCCCGCAGAGGATGAACTGCACGTGGGACTCCTTGTATTTATGGCCCTCCTTCGAGGTCCGGGAGATGAGCCATGAGAGTGTTGGTCGGGCCAGGAACGCGAAGAATAGTATGAGGATCAGCGTGGAGATGCACATCCGCACGATGTATTCCGGGCGGGAGACGGAGATCACGACCACGAGGAGGAACCATGTCACGATGTCGCTCACGAAGGACAGGGCTATGGCTGTCCGGCCGATGTCGGTCCTCATGAGCTTCAGGTCGGCGAGGATTCGAGTCAGGTCGGGCAGGTTCGTGGCGGTCAAGGCTATGGCCCAGAAAAACGCACCCCTCAGCTTAGGGAGAAGGGGCTCTCCTGGGCGTAAAGGCGGAACCACGAGGAAGAAGGACCCGAACCCGACAACCAGGGGAAGAACCATGCTGGCTACAGCATTCGCAATCATCGTTCTTCCGATCTTCAACATCGGGGTGAGGTTCATCTCCAGCCCCAGCTGGAACATGTAGTAAACGGTGCCAAAGGTCGTGACATTCTCGAGCACGTTGACGCTGATGAAAGGGGTGATGTTATTGCCTATAGCCGGAATATTACCGAAGAGGGTCGGCCCTATCAAGATCCCACCCTGCAAAGTCACCATGGTTTAAAATTGTTGCAGGCAGGAGGCAGTGCAAATAGGCTGTTTGATTATGTGGGATCTCGATTGTCTTAACTAGGCAGCTGCAAAATTTCCACCCGAACCCATAAGAATCTTGGGTCCGTTTTGACCTAAAAACCTGAAGTATTAGGCAGTGGTATCCATTTGATCCCTCATAAACCTAAGTTTCTATATGTGTAATTTAACTCCCAACACTCGATCTCACTTGGTAAAGTGTTCGCACTTAATATAACTGATCGAGCTAGACATTTTTCTTCCGATCTCAGGCAATTAAAGGGGACAAACTACCACAGGGCGGATATTCTCTTTCATCCTCATACTAACATGCAAATCGGATTTTTTCTCCTTAATAAACTAATCATGAGCTAGATATTTTTCTTTCGGTCTCGGGCTTGACAGGCCACGAGTTCCACAATCGAGCCTGGCGTAGTGTGAGTTCAGGATTGACCAGTTCTGATACCATGTAAAATTTATATCTGGAACACATGAGTCTTGAACCCATTTCCATCTAAAAATTTAAACTATCATGTGATGGTACCAAGTTCTCGTATAAATCCAGATTTCTTCTTCAACCTACCCAAAACTACACTGGGGATCTACATTTTATGTTCGATTTTCGTAGCGTCGACTATCTAGAAAGGTTACCAGACGGTCAGATTGGATACTCACAATGATCTCGGCCACGAGGCGGGACTGTTTGAGAGGCATGAGGAGCAGGAAAATGATGCTGCTTAGGGTGAGCTGGACGATTATCTGGGTGTAGAGCAATGGGGTCGTCGACAGCATTGGGTCGGGAGTCCAGTTCGAGGAATTGTACACCTTGATATCGTAGCACATTCGCACTTCCATCCGGTCCTCTCCCACATATGCCTTGTAGCCATAGTTATCCTCGTTAAACACCATTTTCCCACGCCCTTTCCTTTCCCTTCTCTTTTGGATTCTTGGGTCGAGGAGCAGTTATTGTCGAGCAAAGCGCCGAAAGCAAGGCTTAAACCCCACTACCTGAACAAGTATCGATGGTTCTTCCGATGGAAATCGCAGATCGAGGATTGAAGAATAAGAAGGAGAAGAAGAATTAGTGGGATCGCAATGAGAAGAGGCAAAGGTTTATGCTTTAATGGGGGAAATGTAGTCCTCCATCTAACTGCACTACCCAAAGTCTGCGGTTGTCCTGAGTTCCCTGGGTTTGTTATTTTAATTTATTTTTTAAAAATTTTCTTTTTTTGAATATTTTGTTGTACAAACAAGCAATAGGGTTAAAGCATGCAAGAAACTGTTTTTTTTTTTGTTGGCTATTTTTTTTTTTGGTTAAGGTTTCTGCTTTGTCTTGATAACCGTAAGTGCCAATCCTTTTTCTTCAACAAACCGTATACACGATTTCTCAGGTTTCAGGTTGAAAAATTGTAGTATCCGATGGGTTAAAAGGTAGGGATCGGAATGGACCAAACATCCTGATAAAATGACACAGTGGCCTGTACAGAATTCAATATTAAATTCAAAAAAATCTTTGTTGGGAGAAACAGTCTCGAGCATCATGGAATCGATTTTCCTCACCTAGCAATAGTTAACGAGCAACAAACCGTTCTTGATAGATTGAAACGAGCCAGATGAGCAACTGATAAGAAAGGATCTACTCTTGAGGCAAAAATCAGGGAACTACGGGTGCAAGAAGGGAATGGAAACACAAAGTTTTTCATGTGTCCACCACAATTATAAAAAGAGGGAAAAATCATTTAGCTAACATCAAGGAATGGAGAGAGTCTTGTGTTACGTGATACCATGTTATCTTCATCACCTTCCCTCAATACCCTTCAATACCCTTCTAGAATTGAAGTTTCCCTCAATACCCTTCTAGTACCGCTTTCTTATCTCCCAAAATTGCCTTCTTCATCGTTCTCTGACCTCGAATCCATTTGGGTTCAAAACATCTCCACCGGGGGGAGCTTTGGGAATTGGCAAAAGCTCCTACACCTGCAGCCCCTAGCCCACTCGCATGATTTGATTTGATTAGTTAGTGATATCAAGTCAGTAGTGTCGCATGATATACACATTACATACAACACTTTTTTCAAGGAATAGGGGCATGAAAGGTAGAAGATTGGACAATATCTCTTGAGGAACTTTGAAGAGGACATGGAAGGATTATTCCATCCAATGATTAGTGAAGAGGAGAATTTAAGCATGATATCTATTCCATTGACGATGAGATTCATAGGACTGTGATAGATGTGCATTCCCTCAAGGACTTAGAATTCGATGGTATGTCCCCAACCTTTTATAAAAATTATCAGAATACCATTAGGGAAGACTGTGCGAAGATAGTCCAAAGTTTCTTTCAAAAGGAATTTCTCCTAAAACAATGAAACAACAATTTTATCGGTTTGATCAAAAAAGAAAAGGAGCACCACTTCCAATGATTCTAGACCTATTGGTCTAAATTATTATTTGGAATTATCTCCTGTTTTCTCCTATGCATTGAATGAAAAGACAGTGAGCAAGCCTTTGCTCTTGTTGCTTATTTTGTTTCAATGTTCACAGAAAAATAAATATCTATCTGTAATACAAATGTAGGGTTTCAACCAAAAAGGTTTCAACAACTTCCAACTAACAGTCTCAATAACCTTCACGTGGTAGTCTCAACATCTCCACATGACAGTCTTTTGAGCTTTTTATTTTCTTTTTTTATTTATAAATAGCAAAATATATAGATTGCTATGTATTTGTCGCATCATCCCTATATTAGATGTTTCTCTTTTTTCCCTATTTCCTTCTTCATTTTTCGATCAAAATTGCTTGAGTTATGTAAATCAAAACAAATCTTTTATTTAATTAAATTTTTTTATTTTACTAAAATCTATTTAAATAATATTTATCATTATTATTTTTTATTTTATTATCTATTGATATGATTTAATTCCCTAGAAATTCATTCATACAAATAAAAATCAATTCTTCTATTTAAAAAATTATTTTCCTATTTATTTAAAATATTTTTCCTTATACCTATCATTAGTATCTTTATTTATTTTTGTAATTTTCTTGATTGTTTAATTATTCTCTATTTTTCCTGACAAAAAAAATTGATTCTCTATTTTTCATCCACTCTCCCTTTCTCTTTTCTATATTTGCTCTTCACCCATTTCCAATCTTTTCACCCATTTCCAATCTTTCTTCTATTTCGATTAGTCATAATCGGATGAATGTCTATTATTGTCGACATTGATTTATTTGTTATTCTTTTCTTATAAAATATACAACTATTATTCTTATATACAAGCAAATTGTATTTTAAAATAGTTTTTCATAGAGCATTATTAAAAAATAATTTAATTTAGAATTATTTTACGTTAGTAAATGTTCGTCAATCTTACAGTGAAGCACGAAGCATTGCACTAATATAAACACTATAAGGGGAGCTATATATATTAGTGCGCCAGAATGCAGCATAATATTTCAATGTTCAAACACCGAGCAAAGCAAAGCTCGAACCCCCACAACGACAGAGCCAAGACAGTGACCCTCCCAGCACACGGCTTCTGAATAGCGCTAGTCAACTAGACGAAGAGATAAGTGAGAGAGCGGGAGCCCAGGCACCACGATTGAAGGAATGAAAAGAGAGGGTTGCCAGAGAAAAGAGATGAAGAGCCTGAACAAAGAAGCAGAACCTTACCTTCCTATGCATTAAGGATCACAGCAAAAAGCCATCTATCTCATCAGAACCTGAGGAAGCAAAGCTCCCTGCCTCTCGATGAAAGAAGGAAAACGACAGTCTTCAAAGGGCTTGGTCGAGAGGGTAATGCGCCGATAGCAAATCAAAAGCCTAGAAGGAGGAGATAGGGCACAGAAGAGCTCCCGATGGTGCACGGAAGTGAAGGAAGCAAAACCTAACCTTGCCGATCGATGCAAAATATGGAAAACAATAAAAACAAAAAGGATGCGTGGCCATCTCAGAGGAGCCCCTGAAACACTCCTTTCCTCCTTTGTGCCATTGAGAGTAGAAAAAGGAGTCCCTACTCGCCACAGGTTTATCCCTTTGTCATTCTCCTTTAGTTTATAAAGAATATATATATATAATAGATATCAATAAGTTGACAAATGCTTGTATAAAAATGAACAGCTATTGTGGTGAAGCCATCAGCTAATGATTTGAAATATAATTTTATTTTTATGACGTTTTTGTTTGGACTAATTTCAGATTATTATGTATGCACTATCATGTTTGAAAATATTGATATTCTCATCTTTATTTCGAAAAATACCCTCAATTTGGTGTCTACTGGGTGAATTAAAAGCGTTTTTCCTTTCTTATGTGTCATAGGATTCATCTCCATGGAGCTCAAATTCCGGTTGTAATTCACTCAGATTAAATGAACCACGAGAAATGAAATGAATCCATGTAAACTCTAAGCATGTTGAAATTACAACTTTTTTTTCGGTATATAAACGAAAAACATATGCCTACAAAAGGTAACAGAAAGAGAGAATAAATGGTTATGAAAAGTCTTACCGATAGGATCAAATCCATAACCTTTAAATCATAGCAAAAGGGAGATACCAACCATGTTTTCAAATATTGATGGGCCGCGGCCATTACGTAATAGTATCGGGGGCTCCAATATCATTACAAGCTAATATCATGAGAAGGAAAACAAATCACCTAGCGTGGTAGCAGAAATGACATCATATATAACGAACTAAATATTAATTGTCACAGTCGTGACAGACGTTTTTATTTAAATTTACACTGTTGATATTATTCTACACATTTACATTTACATGTTTATGTCTTTCAAATATTTCAAAAAGGGTTAAAAAAGAAGTTAAAAATAATCTCTGTTCTAGTCTCTATTCATTCCACATGCATAAAAAATTCGAATGGAGAGACCCACGGCGCTGATATGTAATTCGAAATTATTACAACTACGATATGTAACTGTTACGTGGCTCAAAACCGTGACTTAAATCCTCGGTACCAAATCCTTTTTAGCAGCAACTCCACGGTAGATTTGATATTTTCTCTTACAAGAGATCTAGAATGCTATGTTACCACCATAATCGGTCCCAAGGTCTGCACAGTGTTAGTGTATACTTATAGTATTGAGTTGGATTCATTCATGTATATTCTGACATAACTGTTTTCGATTTGGTTCGTTCTATTTCCTATTTTGTCCTTGAGGTCCAACCTATAAATTGGAGCCTTCTGTTTTATTATCACAAAATCAATTCAAATACAATTCTACTCTCTCCAAGCTTTCTCATGGTATCAGAGCCATTTTGGCTATTTTAGTTTCGATCTGTAGGTTACCTCCATCTGGAGAAGAGATCTGTCTCTGGCCATTAGCGTCAGTTATCATCTCGACAAACCAACACCATTGAGAGGTTCCTGACGCCTCCGTCGACTCGTCGCCGAAACTTCACGGCCAATGGAGCTCTCACGTACCCTCAGGTTTTCAACAGCTCTATCACCGCGCGCCATCCATGCGCAAAGGGAATGCATCTCACGTGCCATGCCATCACCAGTGCAATAGCCACTCTTGCACACATTTGCTGACGTGTACCAACTGCAAGACCATGTGTGTGAAGCCATGTGTCAGCCACATCATCAAGACCTGACTGCAACTTGGATCTATTGAACTAACCCGACTTAATACCTGGTTCGACTGACCCAACCCGTTTAGTGTGCCCTCGACCAAGCTTAGTGTGCCCTTGACCAAGCTGCGTGCACCCAATGTGTGCATCTCTTCCTACACCCTCCGTGAGCCTAGTTCTGAAGTAGCTAACTCCCGGTGCATCGTGCTCCCTCTGCGTGCTACCTTTTGATTTTCAGTTGCTGTACGTGCACAAGTACCCAATTTCTTATGCACTTCTATTTTTAAAAAAAGAGAGAGAAAAAAAATCATGTCTATTATAAGTACGCCTGTCAACGATATTTCCTAGCCCATTTAGGTAATTCTTGATGGGCATAATTATAGTCATTGGTCCCAAGCCATGCGCAGTTTTCTTAAAATTTGGATGTTGTGGCAATATGTGATGGTGACAAGAAACTACTGACAAAAGATGATAAGGAATTAGATGATGTCTTCACTAACCGACTCGAAGCTTGGGATGCGGCCAATCACTGTATCATTACCAGGTTCTCCAACACATCAGTTGCTTCCATCAATGTGATGTTTGGAAGGTTCAATACAGCTAAAGAAGCATGAGATTTTCTTCAACAACAGTACTCTTCTAGTGATTTTGCTTAGCGGTACCAACTTTCTCGTGAAATTCTTCTTGCGCCAAGAACCAGGTTAGACAATTAGTGATTTCTATTCCAAATTGTGTCATCTGTGGGATTAATTGTCCTTCTCGAAGCCTCAATGGAGGTGTCTAGATGATGTTGCGCTTTTCTTGGCTTATCGTGATAGTATGAGACTCATTCAGTTTCTTACGGCATTATATGATGATTTTGAGCCAGCACGAGCCTGCTTGTTTCATAGATCAGCACAACCTCTCCAAAAAGTGCTGTTGCGAAACTTATTGCCTAAGAGACAAGACTTCGAACTCTTCACTATTGTTCTTCAAGTAGTTCTAAACTTGTATTGGTTGCACCTGGTCAATCCACTACACACGTTACTCAGCATACTACTAATTCATTTGCAAGATGGCAGTCTTCTGCCAATTCATCTGGTGGCTCTAACTTTGGGAGAAATAGATCTAATCACCATTTCTCTGGATGGTAGAGGACATGTTCAAATGGTTCTTGCAATTTTTTTTTGTAATTTGTATCACAAATAGAGGACTGCGGGAAATTCTCCACTTTTGTCCGTAATGTTAAAGGGACATCTTCCACTGGTACAACTGGGATCGTAGATACTGAACCGTTAGAAATGGGATCTCTATCACAACCAACTGTTGCCACTGACCTTGAGGCTCTTACGAATCAATTCTTGTCCAAAACAAGTTCTTCCACTCTTGCCATGGCCACTCCTATTTCAGGTAACCACTTGTGGTATCTTGATTAAGGTTGTAGAAATCACATGACATCTGATCCTTCCTTTTTCTCATGTAAAAATAAATCTACCATGTTACCAATTATCCATACTGTTAATGGTTTCAATCTTCAAGAAAGTCATATTGGTAATATCTCTACCCCATTCCTTAATATATCTTATGCCTATTTGGTACCATCATTGTCTCTAAACCTCATATCAATCAGTTCCTATCCAAAACGGGTTCTTCTACTCTTGCCGTGGCCACTTCTATTTCAGGTAACCACTTGTGGTATCTTGATTCAGGTTGTGGAAATCACATGACATCTGATCCTTCTCTTTTCTCATGTAAAAATAAATCTACCTTGTTACCAATTATCCATACTATTAATGGTTCCAATCTTCAAGCAAGTCATATTGGTAATATCTCCACCCCATTCCTTACTATATCTAATGCCTATTTGGTACCATCATTGTCTCTAAACCTCCTATTGGTTGGTCAATTGTGCAAATTAGGCTTTTGAACTCCATTTCACTAATAATGGTTGTACTGTGCAGGATCCTCGGACGGGGCAGCTCACTGGGACAAGGCATAAGAAAGGACGCCTCTTTGAGTTGACTTCTCTACACATTCCTTCTTCCATTCCAACTGCAGTCGCCTCAGTCTTGTCTAGCACTTGGCACAACCGCTTAGGTCATGTTTCTTGTGATAAACTTTAGCATTTAATTTCTAGTGGTTCTGTAGGGGCTGTTAAGGATAGCACTCTTGATTGTGTTCCTTGGCAGATGGGAAAACAAAAGGCGTTGCCATTCAATAAAAGTCCTTCTAGCACCTTTGCTATATCTGATTTGATTCATTCTGATGTTTGGGACCTTCACATATTCTTGGTAAAGGTGGTAGTCGATACTTTGCGGTTTTCATAGATGACTATTCGCAATATACTTGGCTGTATTTGTTGAAAAATAGGTCTGAGTTGCCTCAAATTTAACGAGAGTTTAGTACATGGTTCATAATCAATTTTCCAAAAGAATTAAAAATTGTCATTCAGATAATGCTGTTGAGTATAATGACTCTTCCTTCTTGAAAATTCTACATGGACATGGTACTATTACTCATAGGTCATGTCCGACACATCTCAACAAAAGGGTCGTGCTGAGCGCAATTTGGGCCACATTCTTAATACTGTGCGTGCCATGTTGCTATTTGCCCATCTTCTAGAATCATTTTGGGGTGAAGCTGCACTCATTGCAGTCTGCACAATCAATTGAGTTCCCTCTTCAGTAATTAGCAATCAAATTCCCCATAAAGTGTTATATGGTTAGTCTCTTGATTATAACATGCTTCGGACATTAGGATGTGTGTGCTTACTTCTCCTACATTCCCATGAGCACAACAAACTTCAACCACGCTCTAGGTTGTGTTATTTTCTAGGGTATGGCATAGAACATAAAGGTCATCGATGTTATGATCCTGTCTCACAGCGACTTTGTATATCTCGACATGTCATTTTCGGGTAACATAAAATGTTCACCAGTCTCTCTGGTCCTTCATCTAATTCCTCCATGACAGCTCGGTTGTTCATTGATTCATCTATAGATCGTTTTCCGGAGCCTCTATTTGTTTCAAGAAGACAAACTCTTCTGAGGATCCTGGCCCATCCAATGGTACTGTCCTAGCAGAGGTCATTCGATTCAGCCTTTTTAGGCTCATCAATCCACAAGGGTAATTGAACCACCTAAAAATCTTCGTGATTTTCATTGTTATCATGCTCTTGTTACCTTACATGAACCTACCTCATTCAAAGAAGTTTCCACTTGTCCTGAGTAGCAGCAAGTTATGTCTAAGGAGTTACAGGCTCTTCACAAAACCCATACTTGGGATTTGGCTGATTTCAAGGAACGTGGTGCAATCAGGAGTGAATGGATCTATAAGATCAAGACTCGTTCAAACGGTTCAGTTGAGCTATACAAAGCTCAATTTGCGGCTCAGGGTTTCCCACAAGAGTATGGAGTAGATTATGAGGGGACTTTTGCTCCTCTGGCTCATCTCACTTCTGTGCAGACATTATTAGCTGTGGCAGCAGCTAAACGATGGAATTTATTTCAGATGGATGTCAAGAATGCCTTCTTAAATGTCATATCTTTGAAGAAATTTACATACGTCCTCCTATTGGCTTCTCTGTACTACCACGAAAGGTCTGTTGCCTACGCCGAGCATTGTACGGTCTCAAGCAAGCTCCACGACATGGTTTGCCAAGTTTAGCTCTACTATTATTAATCTTAGCTTTCTTTCAAGTCCTCATGATTCAGCTCTCTTCGTTCACACATCTAGCACAGGCATTACCATGCTTCTATTATATGTTGATGATATGATCATCACATGAAATGATACAGCTAGAATTCATGAGTTGAACTTAAATTTATAGAGGCATTTTGAGATGAAGGACTTAGGTCCTCTCAATTATTTTCTTGGGCTTGAGGTGCTTCCTACCAGAGAAGGATATTAATTATCTCAAACCAAGTATGCATCTGACCTCTTGTCACGTGCACATCTTACAGAAAGTAAGATCACTTCTATGCCACTACATTATAGCATCAAGCTCACTCCAGCAGAGGGTGTACCGTTACAGGATCCTACTTTGTATCGGTAGCTGGTTGGAGGATTGGTATACCTTACTATTTCATGGCCGGATATAGCCTATGTAGTGCATGCAGTAAGCCAATTTATCGCTGCACCACGATCCTCACACTATGTTGCAGTCCTTCATATTCTTTGATATGTGAAGAGTACTATCTATCATGGGCTGCGCTTTTCTTCTGATTTTGCACTACAACTATGTGCCTTCAATGATGCTGATTGGATCGGTGATCCCACAGATTGTAGATTCACCACTGGTTTTTTGCTTCTATCTTGGGAATTCTCTTATTTCTTGGCAAAGTAAGAAGCAAACTATTGTTGTTCATTCCAGCACTGAAGCTGAGTATCGAGCACTAGCTACACGGTTGCGGAACTACTATGACTTCAAAAGTTGCCGGCAGACATGGGTGTTCCTCATTCAGAGGCCATATCACTGTGTTGTGACAATCAAAGCTCATCACAGATTGCCCATAATGATGTTTTCACCGTGTTGTGACAATCAAAGCTCATCACAGATTGCCCATAATGATGTTTTCATGAGCGGACCAAGCATATTGAGATTGATTGTCATTTCATTCATCAGCATATTCTCGATGGAGCAGTTAGTCTACAGTACATTAATTTAGTAGATCAGCCAACGGATACTTTCACCAAGACCCATCCTCCTAGACGATTTCGTGATTTGATTCACAAACTCCAGATGGTGTCCACGCACCCTCTTGAGTTTGAGGGGGGTGTTAGTGCATACTGTGTAGTATTGAGTATGGATTCATTTATGTATATTCTGACATAATTGTTTTCCGATTTCTTTCGTTCTATTTCCTATTTTGTTTCTGAGGTCTAACCTATAAATTGGAGCATTCTATTGTATTATTACACAATCAATTCAAATACAATTCTACTCTCTCGAAACTTTCTCACACAGAATGGCGTACTCCCGCGATTCCAAGACGGTCGAGAGTGCAAGTCTTCATCGCCTAAGATCCTAAACAATTACTCAACCGGCCGCCGTTGCTTCTGGTGGGCGACAACATCATAGTTTTGTATTACTAAAACTGATGTCTGTGTCGAGAAACTCGCTGTCGCTATCGCATCTCCTACGGCTCCAAGCTCCTGGAACTCAGTCAAGTCCAAGAGCCCGGACTCGACCGGAGAGATCCGCTTATTCCCTCTTCCGACGATGCATAGGTCGTAATCGCCCTTCTCCATGACACTTCTTATAACCCCCAGTGTTTCTTCCCCGCTGTTCACCACCACCTTCGAGTAACTAACCAGCTGATTGTTCGTGGTCTTGCGCTTGAACTCGTCGATGAACTCCGCGTCGAGCTCGTTCTCCCTTGCATAGTCTTCTAGTAGGTTCAAGATCCCCTTGTTGTTGTCTAGGTCATCCAATGGAGTGGGCTCTATTGAGTTTGCCCCCTGGACGAATCGCACGACGGTGAGGTGGACGTTGGGCCTCCATACCATCCTCCATGCGTAGGACAGAGCCTCCCGATCGTCGGCTCCTCCAATGAAGAACATGACAAGGTGGTTCCTGATGCTGTATGGCTTGCCAAGGCCGTGATCGACCAATACCCCAACGGTGCACGGCGCATTTGATAACACTTGCTGGTTCAAGTTCCGAATGGAATAAGAGTCGATGCTCTCTTCTGCTTCATCCTCTCTATTTGTCTGCACATAATTTTCATGTTACTGATGGCGTGGTCTGGTTAATATCTCAATGTAAATGTAGTGGTAAGTACACATTTAGTCCCCAAACCTATTAATTCTCGTACATTTTTTAGTTATTTGTATTATTGTAATGTTAAAGTTTTGCTGAAATAATAAAATAATAACTTTTACTTTAATAATGTAATAAAAACAATAAAAGGCCGGTAGGGACGGATGAGACCGAAAGGGGTTCTGCCGGCAATCAAACCCCCTCCCCCCAATTAACAATCTCGAAAATGGTGGGTTGTTGCTGGTTAGACTTCCTTCCCTCTCTATTTAGGGAATCTCTTGACCCAATATCCCACGAATCAAAAGGAAATAGTTCACATCGATAATCAAACAATTTGTGTTGGATGGCTATCAGTTCAGAGGCGACCAACGATCCCCTTTCTATTTACGGTTGCTGTTAGTTAGACTTCTTCCCCTTTCTATTTAGGGAATCTCTTGAACCGAGATCCCACAAATCAAAAGGAAAATAGGTCACATCGATAATCAAACATTTCTGTAGGATGGCTATTAGCTAGAGGTGACCAACAATCCCCGAGGTTATAGGGTGGCTGCCAGCGAGGTGTCTGTCTGTCCTATTCACCTACAGGGCTCCTTTTATCTAGAACTCTTTATTTTTAAGGAAAAAGTTTTATTTTGTTATTTTTATTGCCATATTCGCAAAATTTAATAATATTAAATAACACAAAGGACTAAAAGTATACTGAAATTAAAAAAAAAAACTTGGGACAAAAATGGTACTTTTTTTCCTAAAATGTAAAACCAGTATGAGAAAACGGTTTTGATCGTTGCTTGAATTGCAAACAATACCTGCTCATGGAATGGAATGATTATGAGAGCAGCGCTCCTGTCCTCTGCCATGCTGCATATGTCTACATGCATGGTCGTATAGCGGGATATGGCAGTCAGGCACTCGACTGAGATGAGTGCACTGTTCTGCCAACCGAATTCCTCCAAGGCCTCGAAGATCTGGTTGGAATTGGCTTCTGTGCTCCGCCGGTGATTGCTCTCAGAACGGAAAGTGTCGTGCACGATCAGCATTGCAGCGGAAGTATGCTCGGTGAGCTCCACCAGGTGGACACCGGTGGCATGGATCTTGGATTGGGCTGTGGGATTCGACAAGCGAAGGAGGCTCGTGATGCCTTGGACTTGCTGCTTCGAGTGCACGCAGGCAAGGACTCGAAAGGTGGACGCTGATCCCGTGCTCTGGATGGTCCTGAGCTTGTGGCGCATCATCATTCGCCTCTGGGGCTTGTAAGTGTATTTGACGATCGGCAGCACAGACATCATCAGCAGGAGGATTGTCACCACCATTACGGTCGATGTTTCGAGGCCCACAAGCTATACAGCATTGAAAACAGAGAAAAGAAAAGTTCAGGATTCTACCTAATGAGGTGAAAGACAACCGAAACCGGCGGTAGAGAACGGGGGTGCACTTACATAGAGTTCCCTCCCCACATTGATCACGATCAGGGCGAGTAGGCCCTTAGAGTTCATCAGCACACCGAGAGTGAACGCTTCTCGTGGCCTTCTTGAGTTGAGCTTGGAAGAGACAAAGGTGGTCACAACCTTGGCAGCCCACGAGATTGCCATGAACAGGATCACGTGCTTGATGGACCGGCCTTGTGGAACCATCATGATCACGTTGCTCTTGAGCCCTGAGACTATGCAGAATAAGGGCACCATGATCCATGAAGAAACCTTCTCGATGCGCTTGGTGATGAGTGTTGTGAGCTGCCCGCTCGGGATGCTGAACCCGAACATGAATGCCCCAATGAAAGAGCCTAGGCCCAGTGCGTCTGTGATGAAAGCTGAGACAAGGACACCACAAAGGATGAACTGCACGTGGAACTCCTTGTACTTCTGGCCCTTTGAAGTTTGGGATATGAGCCATGAAAGTGCCGGTCGAGCCACAAACGCAAAGAACAGCATAAGGATTAGGCTGCAGATGCACATCCTTAGGACTTGTCCCGGGCGGGAGATGGAGATCAGAATCATGAGGAGGAACCATGTTACGATGTCACTCACAAAGGACGAGGCTATGGCGGTCCGGCCAATGTCAGTCCTCATGAGCTTCAGGTCGGCGAGGATCCGGGTCAGGTCGGGCAGGTTCGTAGTGGTCAAGGCTATGGCCCAAACGAAAGCACTCCTCAGCTTAGGGAGGAGGGACTCTCCCGGGCGTAACGGCGGAATCACGAGGAAGTAGGAACCAAACCCTACAACCATGGGAAGAACCAAGCCTGCCATGGCGTTGGTAATGGTCTTTCTTCCGATTTTCAACATCGGGGTGAGGTTCATTTCCAGCCCCAGCTGGAACATGTAGTAAACGATGCCGATTGACATGGAATGCTCCATTACGGTCGCGCTAATGAAAGGGGTGATATTACTGGTAAAAGCCGCGAAACGTCCGAGGAAGGTGTGCCCTATCAAAATCCCCGCCTGCAAAATCACCATGTTTTAAATTGTGACATGAAGCTATGTATAATCTCGACCGACTTGACTAGCTAGCGAAAACTTTGTCAGGACATGTTTTATGTTCGTTCTTCATTCGTAACCTCAACGAGCTGGAAAGGTTATCAGAGGATCGGACCCGATATATACTCACAATGACCTCTGCCACGAGGCGGGACTGGTTGAGGGGCATGAGGAACAGGAAGATAATGCTGCTAAGGGTGAGCTGGACGAGTATCTGTGCGTAGAGCAATGGGGTCGTTGAGAGCATCGGGTCGGGAGTCCAGTTCGAGGAATTGTACACCCTGCTATTGTAGCATACCATCAGATCCACCCGGTTATCTGCCACGAATGTCTTGAAGCCATCGTAATCCTGCTGGAGCACCATTTTTCCAGACTCGTACTCCTCTCTTTCCCCTCTCTTTCAGATCCTCGGACCGAGCCGGTAGTTATCGTTCGCACTTGTAGAGCAAACTTCAAATGCAAGCTGTAATCCCGACTCTCTGAGCAGGTATCGACGGTTCTTCTGATAGAAATAAATTTGAAGAAGAAGAAGAAGATTTAAGAGTCTGCGGTTGTCCTGAGTTCTCTGGGTTTGTTATTTTATAATTATTTTTTTAATTTTCTTTTGTTTGAACTTTTTACAGTACAATCATGCAGAATGGTCAAAGTATGCAAGAAGATGTTTTTTTTTTTCTTGTTGGTTTTTTCTGTTTGGACAAGGTTAGTTTGTTGTTAAGGCTTGAGCTTTGTCGTGATAACGGTAAGTGTTCGTTTTCTCCAACAAATCTTATCTGCCAATTTGACCAGATTTCTCAGGTGTCTGGTTGAAAAATTGTTGTATGTGCTGGACTAGAAGATAGGGATCGGAACAGATCAAACACCTGATAAAGTGACACTGCAAACCATGCATGATATAATATAAGCAAATTCGAAAATCTTTCTTCAGAAAAACTGTCTGGAGTGTTAGACCTTACCAAGAGAACATCACAGGACTGATTTTCCTCACCCGAATATAGCTAGTGAGCTGGAAACCTGGGAGGTTAAATTTGTCTTAAGAAGCTCAATTTTACTAAGAAGCAAAGCCGTCTTTTGAAAGAGTAATGTTACAACTCTAGATCTAACGAATAAAAAGATCTTACCCACAATTGAAATATGGGACTTTGTCAAGTTTGAAATATGCGAGCATTTCTTTTAGATCAGATATAGTAAATGGAGGAGCAGAAAGTTAGATTGAGAATGGTTGTGTGCTGGTAAGCCTGGCAACTTTGGACTTGGCACGATAACCCAACACGATATGGCACGGATTTAGACGGGTTTGTGTCAAGTCTATTTATACACAAACCCGTTTAGACACGAACCTTTACAGACAAATAAATAAACATGTTTAATTGGATTTGAACCTATATAATAAGAACGTTTAAACACATTTATTAAATGGATTTACTATTTAAATATATATAGACTTATTTAATACATTTATATATGAAAATTTTATAATATATAAAATATTACATGCATTACATATGATATTATTGTTAAAAATGGCACGGTTTGCCAAGCCTATGTGCAGGGATCTACATTTCTCATCGTCGACGGTCCAATCTATCTCCATTGCACAGCTCCCTATTGACCTGCCTACAGATGCATAGCTTGGCATGAAAAGCTTGCCAAAAAGTCTATGAGAAGGAGCAATAGAAGAAAATATGACCTGTCAAGCCATGCCACAAAGGAGATTCATGCTAGTGGAAATCATGCAAGATTTGTACCGGGGACATGTGTCAAGTTTCTGCTTCCACAGAGTTCTCTCACATTAGCACGAGGCCAGTTACATAGACGCCTGCTAAACACAGATGACAATTTAGGGAAGGTTCCAGCTGGGTGGCATGGAGCTGATTCCAGTAGGCCAACAAATGCTCAAAGGACCAAGATTTGTCCAATTATCGTGATAGAAGAAAATGTTTTCACCTGCTCCTACGGTCACAGAGACATGCGAGTGGGCTACGGGTCGAAGGTGCGGGTGCAGGGGCTTTCAACAGTTCCAAGAGTTCCCCTCAGGAGATGTTTAGAGCCCAAACGGACCCAAAGGGTGGAGAACGATGAAGAAGGCGATTCCGGGAGATAAGAAAGAGGCACGAGAAGGGTATCGAGGGAAGCTTTAGTTCTAGAAACTTCAAGTCCGATGGGACCAAAAGTTACCCCGGTTCGAGCCTCCTGCGGTAGAGCTATACGGCTTAAATATGCCGACTTACAATGCATCAGTCATCTAATACATGACTAACTTGAATGATAAATCAAACTAGGATGGCTTTGCCAGTGAATCTACACCAATCCCATGTCATGTTAAACCCTGAACCTTCTTCAGTTGAAAAGATAAATTGACTTCTACTCAGGGTTACATAAACAAGACCCCGACTAAATATCTAGAGGCTTCGATTTGTAGTTGGATTGTTGCACGGAGAAAGTAATTTTTTTAATAATATTATTACGTGATGGCGCTGACATGGTGACTTCCACCTATGAAATTTGGATAATCCTTATAATTCATCACTGTCGTTTCTTTCCGTATAAAAATTCAGATTATTCTGTAAAATGTAAATTTTATATTGTAGAATATAAGTAGCTAAACGAAGAGCATATTATGAATTTTGACACTATCTTGAATACTTGAATCGTAATTAACACAATAATAATTATTTTATACTTACCAAATTTTTTGCATCTATTCCTTTTTTTTTTTACAAGAATTTAATATATATTTGAAATACTTTAATCATCTTCTTATAAATGAAAGTAGTTACCCTCTTTTATATCTTTTTCACCTTCCTAAATTATCCATTAATACATAAAACTCAATTTTTAATAACATGTTAAATTAGGACAAATTAAGGATGAGAATCCTCCTAGTTTAAACAATTAATAATTGCCAAACCCTAAACTCTCCTAATTTAAATTGTCAAACAAACATTACACTTACACCTTCATTGCCCTCCCATTTTTTTTCCAAAGCTATATATGAGTTACACATATCCCTCCATGACCCTCTTTTTTTTTTTTTTTCTCCTCAAAGCTAAACAATGGGTTATCGTAATCCTTCATAACCCTCGATAATCTTCAATTCAAACAAGCTGAAATAAAATTAAGATTGTGATCGTAATTTTACAAATACGTAAGTAGCTAATCATTCTTTTTTTCAATTTGAATCACTAGTAACCACAAGCCCAATTGACTTTGACTATTCAAGTTCGAGCCGGAAGAAGCAACTAGGAGGTAAAACTCTCATAAGGTGAATTCTATCAATTAATAAGACCCGAACAGAAGATCTGACTTTTTTTTTATAACCAAGATATCCAAACATTTTCGGGGCTCGACTAAGGGGGTTGCGACATCACCTTCTCGGGGCACACGCAATAGCCCACAAGCCACTTGTGCTAGGTAAGCCAGGCAAAACTAACAGAATCGAGAGTTATAAAGTCTCCACTTACGAGGAATGCGTCTCTAGGAATTTGAACCGAGAATGTCTTGGAAGACTTTTCAAAACCCCACCACTCAATTAATAAGACTCGAATAGAAGACCTTATTTTTTTTTTTTTTACAACCGAGATATCCAAAAATTTTTGGGGCCTAACTAAGGTGGTTGAGACATCACCTTCTCGGAGCACACGCAATAGCCTACAAGCCACGTGTGCTGGGTAAGTCAGACGAAACTGACAGGCTCGAGAGTTATAAAGTCTCCACCCATGGGGAATGCACCTCTAGGGATTTGAACTCAGAATGTCTTGGAAGACTTTTCAAAACTCTACCACTCAATTAATAAGACTCAAACAGAGGACCTTACTTCTTTTTTTTTACAACCGAGATATCCAAAACTTTTTGGGGCCTGACTAAGGTGGTTGAGACATCACCTTCTCGGGGCACACGCAATAAAGTCTCCACCCATAGGGAATGCGCATCTAGGGATTTGAACCCAAGATGTTTTGGAAGACCTCTCAAAGTCATACCACTACGGTTGCTCCTTGTGAACGAAAACTTTACTTAAGGAAAAGAGACGAATTACCGCCTCAACCAATCCATATTATTGCTAATGATTCTTTACTTTCACTTTGTTTCTCTATTTTTTTTACATCAATTTTTCTCGTACTTTCTCTCCCCTTTTCAATACTACTTAATTTCTCCTAAAGTTATTAATTATTCTTCTTTTTTACCTAAAAATCACATATTGTAAATTTACTGCAGATAAAAATTTATTTATTATGCATTCATTTTTATGAATTTTATTAAATACTAAAAACCGTCCGGGTCAAACTCCAGGCCAACCCTAGACAAATGGATTCTTGCTTCTCATCCTCTCCATCTCCACACCCCAGCGCCTGTGCTCTCTCAACCTCCTCGTGTCACCTTCTTCTCTCATCCTAGCTCATCACCCTCTGATCCCAAAATCTTTCGTCAGCAGATCTGACGACTGTCACCCTCTGCTTCACTGATAAATCACTATTTCTGGTATTCTCTGCTCCCATACTTGCAGTTTTCTCGTTCCGAGAAAATGATGAGATCGAATGTTAAGCTGTTCTTCTCCTGTTTCATGATCTGGATTTTGTTTGGCTTTACTGTTTGCTATCAGTTATGTCTGTATCTGTTCAATCGTGAATCAGTTATTTGTGGTTTTGTGGTCTGTCACCTTGATCTGTTCTTCTCCGGATTTGAGTCAAAAGTGTTGTTGAATTTCGGAGAGATGTGCATGATTTTGGTCGATTGCGATGAAGAATTAATGATTGCAGCAATTTTATTGTGTGCTGAAAGTTCCGATCAGTAAAGTTTTATCCTTTTTCTGTTTCTGTGAGTGGTGAACAGGTTAGGGATTTGCTGGATCCAGTTAAATCGGATGAGTTATCATTGTCTGACTTTGTGATCCTTCACATTATGGAGACTCTTGTTGCTGTCGCCACGAAATCTAGATCGCAGGGTCTAGGAAGATTCCATTCTTCTCCACCGGACAAGTTGAGGGAGATCAACTGCCGAACTTTTCATCGCGCTGATGGGATTCTTCCGACCCCTATTAGGACTTTGAGTACTCCTGTAAATGATCAGACCCCTCCATCGCTCAAAACACCTCCTAGCCCGCCATCCACTGAACCTGCTTGCTCTAAACCTGCCTGGAAGAGTAGTCCGATTCCAATCAATGCTAAACCCACCACCTATGAGAAATTTTCTGATGAACGGTTCTATGACCAGAGTCTTTCCTTTTCTGAGAGGTGGGCAGGTCCGACCTACTCGAACTCGCCCCCGCCCAGCTCCTTGCCAATTCCCAAGTTCTTGCAGCTGCCCAAGAGGACTAGGTCTCTTGATTTGCCAAATGTAACTTCTAACAAAGATGTTACAGTCCACTCAATTTCAAAGTCTGCTCCCGCTTCTCCAACTAGGGAGTTTAGCCGTCCTCCCATTTCAAAAGATGTGTTTGGAAGCGCTGACTCTGCGACAAAGACTCTGCGTCGCATCCTCAATCTCGAGCCAGCTGATGAGTGACATCCATCATAGTGATGGGGGTGACTTGCTGTAAATAGTTTCTTCTTAATGTGCATTAGTGTAGTTTAATCAGTTGTAGACATAAACAGGCAGTAAGGTTTCCATCTCATTAGTGTCCACTTTGGTGGTTACCTCATATCGTAGTGGTGGTAGTTGCATGCATTTTCGTAAGGATCTCAATTTCCAGAAAAGTGCCAAGGCATACGAGCCTTAGATCCTTGGCTGAGAAATGGCTGGGAAGGGAAAAGGTTATGATCAGGGAGGTGTAAATAGTTCTGTGTCTGTGCAACTTCTCGGCAATACTTTTGATGAGAAGTTGAAAGAAGATACAGTTCGCAGTCTTTATATTAGATTTCTTACGCAAGTCGAGTCTTTACCGCTAGGAGTCATGTACATGTTGTATATTCTTCTTCTGTCGCATGTTCTTAACTGGGCCACCCTCTGTTAACCCCACTTAGACTATTAGGCCGTCTCAAAGCTTGCTGTTTTCGCTGATAAGAAATTACAGCTATGCATCATTGCATCTTCAACCTTCACAAGGGCTGGTAGAGTTCATTCCATTTCTTATTATCTTTCGTTTTGTTCTTCTGCCCACTTCACCTACTTTCTGGTTTTTAAGAAGGAAAGTTGTGAACGGCGAGCGGTCATATGTTGATAGTCCTCTGTTTACCCATCCTCTGCCAACCTGACACCTTAATTTATCACCTTCTTGTGCCATAAGCCTCGATCAATTCCTTTTCCTTTAGCCTTATCCTATTATGAGCATTGCCTTGGCCTCGGTTTTTGTTTTCCTCAAAGATCATTGCCGGCATTATGTTGCATACAAGGTAATTCATTCTCTGGGGTTTCTTTCATTTTCTTTTCCTTCTTAAATCTGCATTATGACATTTTTACGCATCTCAAACATAAAGCAGGAAACTCCGGAGACAGGGCAGATGTCGTCGACCGAGTAACTTGGATCTCCACATGCAAGCTCGACTCCAGTCTCCTTTCCCAAAGCCACTCATGTGAGGCACTCATGCTGTTTGTTTTGTAATTATTTTAGTTCAAAGACTTGGCTGTTGTCTTGACTTTGCTTTCTTGTTCTGCTTAGAGAGCAACATCGTTCTCTAATTACATGCACTCGTCTGCTGTTTAATTCCATTGTTGGGTTTGATGCATGTCGTGTCCTTCACTTCAGCTGGGCTGTATATTTCTAGCATGCTCTGCCAGTCCTGTTGTGGTTACTGATTGATCTCGTGAGAGCCTAGGGCATTTAAAAACGTAGCAGTCTTGTTGTACGGTTTTTGTTCGATGATTCTAGACATCAGGGAAGCTCCCAACTCATGAATCGTGATGATTCACCAATCAGGTTGTTTAGTTCATCAGTTGAACACGAAAGTCCGAACATTACGTAGCATAGGTGGTTGGGTCACCACTACAGTTACGATTAAAAAAAAAAGATTAGAGGATATCCCTAGAAGCCCGCGATAGTAGTACGATCATGACATGTTCCCTTTGCACTCTAAGCGGCATCTGGGTTGATTATGATCTTGCGCTTCGTTGAAGCTCGTGACATACCATAGTCGACAAAAATAAGAGAGGAGATGATTTCCTTGTGACATACGCAGTGAATACCTTTGACACCCGAGACATTCTTAGGTGGTCTCAGTCCACCACGAATTGACCCTTTTAGAGAAAAGTACCGGTACATTTACAAGGGGTCCGAAGTTATTGGTGCTTTTCCCTAAGGGGTTCATGGCAGATTAGGTTTACCTTAGAATCTCTTTTACACTGTAAGACATGTTCCACTTCGCCCTGGGAGATTGAGTCGGGTCCAAGGAGTTCGGACATGTTATCAAGAATCGAAACCAAGACCGATTGCTAGCTCTTTGGGGTATTTTAAAGCCGGTTTTCAAGAACCCGAGTTCAATAACGTTCTATTTCATTAAATTCAAAAGTAAACACTCGCAACTAGCATACCGCAACCCTGAAACTAATGATCGGCAAGCTACAAAATAGAATGAATGGTTGAGGTCGATGCAAATTCCATTCGTGGTGGTCGAATTAATTGATTTACTGTAGATTTTATCAGGTGGTGGGTGGAACTGGAAGGCAAGAGATGGAGAAATTGGCTGTATAGTGTTCTCATTCAAAACGGGTCTAAAGTTGAACAAGGAACTCGATCGTCTTCGATCCGTCGTTTCCCCGGTCAAAATCGAGTTTGCAAGGGCGATGATACTTTTAGAATTATTCCTGATCGTGCTGCTCAGTTGGTACAGTCGCCCAATAAAAAGTTAACATGTGTCATTTTTTAACATATAATATTAATAACAACTACTTAGGTGCCGTCACGTGGCACCTAAACATCTCTAAAACTGGCGCATGCCATTTTTTTAATGGACGATGTCTCACGTGAGCACCGCCACGTTGTACCGCCGCTATAATTGAGACTTTCTCGTCGGATCTACTTCGCCCTGTACATCCGTATATCACCTACAATCTATCGAATGACATGGTCCTCTATTACGAGCCCATTCCGGCTCACAAGTAGGAGAGAGTCTTGTATGTAATATATATATATATATATCACGTGATAGTGTTACATAGTATTATAAATTAATAATATCCACTTATTTTTTATTTTAAATATTTTATAAAAAAACTCTTAAAAAATTAAATTTTATTAATTTTTAATACCACGTAAATGCTATTACGTGGTACACTCATTATGACTCTCTCGACGGTTGGGCGAGGTACACTAATGCCGTCAACACATCATCATTTTACATTCATTAATATATTTATTTTTTAAAAAAGGTGGTGCGTGGCCTTTTAAGATATCTTAAGTAATTATTAGATAGTGACCGGTGTTAAGTATAAAATTTTTAACTACACGTTATATCGTAAAAATTTAAGGTGGTCAGAGAAATAATAGGACGGACAAAAAAAATATAGAACTGATTAAAGAAATAAGATTTAATATTAGCGTAGATAAAAAGGAGCAGATCAAATCAATTAAAAATGAAGTAGAACCGGGGAATCGAGGGCGCTTCGAGTGAATAACATTGACTTCTTATTCGTGAAAGTTTGCAAGGGTTTGGAGGATTTTAAAAGAGTAAAAAGGGATTGTATAATTAACATAATCATAAAAAAACAGTTAAGAGAATTGCGAGAATAATTAACTAGATATGAGAAGTTGATAAAAATATATATATATATTAAAATTATGAAAAGAACGATAAAATTCTTTTCGTATATTCTATTATTTAATTCTAAATTAAATTTGACCAATTATAAAATAAACTTGATAAAGTGTATTTTTAAAACTTGAAAATCATACCCAAAATTATTTAAAATTTACTTGAAGATTCATCGCGACGTAATACTTTTTGAAAGTATCTTTAAAAGATAGTTTGCTTGGATGACGAGGAGTGGAGGTTGAAAAGGACTCCAAATTTGGATCTTTCAACTCCGATGGAGACTTCCATTAATTTTCTGGCTCTAATTACAAAATACGGACAAAAATTATACAATTTCAGGTGCTTACTCAAGCTCCCAAAAAGATGTAAAGACAGCTGAGCATGGAGCTCAACCGATAAGGATGAAGCAAAAATTTTGTAATTTACTGTGGGAGGTGACAGTTTAATGATCTAAAACTTACTCTCACGTGAGTTAAGTGAGATTAAGATCATATATTCGAGTCTCGTGAGACCTTTAAACTTGTACCTTGGTAGACACCGGTATCTTAGACTGTAATACTAGATTTTTAGTGGTGCTACATTGACGGAACCGGTGTTAGTATCGATTGTTCAGTTCGTCGGACATATTCATAGTTGAACACAAAAATCTGAATATTAAATAATAGAAGTGTCGGAATGGCTACTGCTGTCCTCTTTTTTATTCAACGAAAATTGCGTAATTTAATTTAAAATCTTGAATAATTTTTTCCTTAATTAAAATCTTAAATTATAATCTTATAAATTAAAATTGTTTTACTTTCGGGTAAGTACAGCTATAAAGGTTAGTAACCACGGAACTATACTACGCACAAAAAAAATAAAAATAAAAATAAGTAAATGTTAAATACTTGGATAAATTCGTATTATTGGTCATTTATTTATAATTTATTATAATTTAATTTATTTATAATAATAAATAGAACATTCTCAATTCTTACAAGTATATGACGCTAATTTTTAGCTTTTTAATTTTACAATTTAAATTTAAAATGGGAAAATTTGCTCAATTAATTAAAGATTTTTATTATTAAAATAGTACATAAAAAGTGAGAAAAAAAAGACTAAAATCATTATTTTATCCTTAATTTAAAGATCAAATGATATAAAAATTTTTAATATGTAAGTGTAAAAATGAAAATAAATTTCCCTAACTTATACATATAATAGTATAGAAGATAAATAGTTATACGAAAAGAAAGAAAAAGTAAATTATCTATCATTCCATCTCAGATTACTTTAATCAATCTACCATATAAATTTACAAAATAAGACACGAAATAGAGAGCATAAGTCATAACATGTCAGTCGTCCATTGGAAGCTCGACAACGAGCCAAAGAAAAAGAAAGAAAAACCTAAGCTCCTCACGAAAACATCTTCCTCTCCCCCCCATTTATGTCTATCTGCAATGTGGAGGAAACCAGTCGAAAAACAAGAAATTTGAGAACCTGCAACCTCTATGGTCCCTGGGAATTGATTAATGCTCCACTGGGTTGTGCTAAGAAAGATCCACGAAATGCTTATGTGCTAGACTTCTTGATACGTCCTCAAGTAGCTGCAGAGATATTGAGATAGAAGTTTCATGAATCCATGATGATGATCATCATCAGGAAGTTCTCGAACTGATCAAGAGGCTTCTAAATCCTCAGCACCATCTAGCATGATCTCTCGGTGGCGGCATTCCCCACTGCAGAAGGATTTCTCGCCCCTGCGGCACGGAAATGAATACTGATCATCATATCTGGAACCTTTTTAAGACAGAAAAGCTTCGTTCTTGACACACAATGACCAATTTCAGAGGAACCCGACAGTCAGAAAGGTTCAAATCACACAATGCCAAGCACGCGGTGAAAGATTGCGGACATTTTGCATTCACATCTCATGAACACACAGGAAATTAACAGCTCGCACCTGTACATATAGATGTCTTTAGTCTGTTCAAGAGACTTCTTGCATGTGTAACAGAAGCTCAGGAAACTTGGCTGCCCCGCTTTGGGCTTATCGGGCAGCACGGTGTAGTAGCTGTCCATGACGCAGTCATCGAATATGTGAGTGGTTCTAGCGTTAGTTCCGTGGTAAGTTACGCGGGTGTAATCCTCAGAGAGCTCCATCTCGCTCACCGGGATGCACTCCGTCAGATGCCGAGGCGAGTTGGAGGCCCGCGGCTGACAAATCGGGGAATTCTGGGTCTTGATCCCGAAATCAGTGGGTGATTCCAGGGGTTCGAGGGCGGGAGCAGGAGACGGGAGGATTGGGGCTCTCATGGATGATCCGTACAGCACCAGATTGCGCTTGGGTTTAGCGGGGTTCCCATTAGGCATCTTGTCGAACAGCTTGTCTACAATCGCCAATCCGATTTCCTGGCACTCGGGATCTTCCCAGGAGCGCTTTTTGGCTCCCGGGAACCGATCGGGCAGGCGATTTCTGAGAGCGGAGAAAGGCCTAACGTCAAAGATCAGAGCAGGGCTCATCATGGGTTTACTACCATCAGACCAAAATCTAGACGGAGAGAGACCTCCGAAGGCTGAACCCAACAAGGAAGAAACTCTGCTCCGGCTGTGGTTTTGGGTTGGAGAGGTCTGAGAAGAGCGACGGTGATCGGCCAACAAAGACTGCTTCCCGATCAATGTCCTAGACCTGTTCCTCAGCATCACTGCTAACTCAATCTCAACGGCTCTACTTTCTCCTGCTAGAACTCAGCGTTCTCCATGGCTCAGCAAGAAACCCAGCAAAAGCTCCAGCCTTTACCTCGTTTCTCTCACATAGGATCGACAAAACTGGTCTGATCCCTCACCGCGACAGGGTAGAAGAGAAGTGCAAACCGCCTATAACAACGATGAGACCCTTTCCGTACACATGACCGTATTTTGGGCAACGGAGACGAGATTTTTGGCGTCCGTTGGGATTTTAGTGGATGGAAGTGGACTGGATGATGATGGCGGTTAGAGCTTTTTCGATATATATCTAAAAACTTCTATTTAAGCTGAATAGGATAAATATCATCGGAAAAAGACATACTTGACCAAGTTGCAGCTCCGTCCTGAGAAATCTTGCAGGAAAGCCACGTCATTCGTAAATAAATATATTATTATCAATTATTATATCATATTTTTTATTTTTTAAAAATATTTATTTTTTATTTATATTCACTCATATATCGAATATCCATTAATTAAATTTACTATATCTTATATGAGATCAACCCACTCAAGAAATGTTCTGGAAAAACTTTAAACGGTGCATGGAAGATGGTGATTGGACTAATAATCTTTCTCGTATTTTGCCTTTCCTATAGGAGGGAGAGGAAAAAACAAGAAAAAACAAAAATTCGGAAAACTAATCTAGACCGGCTCGAAAAAATTAAAATTATGGGTCCTGGGATGAATTTAGAGCGGGTTTTTAAGGTGGAAAACTGAACTGAAAATTTCGGCTCCCGACTCCAAAAAATTCAGCAGGGCTCGAGACCGACCCGCAAATTATACAAAAATAATATTATATGTAATAATTTATCTTATTATTAAATTTTACCAATAAAAATAATGCATTTAACTATTTAAACTTGAATCTTGAATCATATTTATGTTTTTTATCTTATTAATACACTAAAATATTTACAATTTGTATTTCTTATTTATTTTAGTAAATTTTATATTAATTGTATTTACTTTTTTATCACATTAAATTCAGGTAAAAAAAAGAATCTGAAATGGTTGATTTTCATAACTCCTAAATAATTTCGGTACGGTTTTTTATATTTAAAAACTTATCCGAAAAAGTCAGAACCTGACCATTTTTACAAAAAATCATCTGACCCGATCCGTTTACACCCCGATTTTCGTAGGTGCACAACTAAAATATCTAAGATTGGAAACCCCGACAAAAGGTTCCGAACATAGCGAAATCTGACTGCTAAATGGGGTTGGAGCCCGAAGAGCTTCTCAGTTGTAGGGCTGGAACCAAGTCCACAGCGTCGCTCGAGAGATGGCGCGAAACCTTCAATTCTTAGGGCTGGATAAGTTGCCATGACTAGTCCTTACGGTTCCAGAGAGTACTCCGTGTAATGGATACGTCACGTGTCGGTATTGATATAATAATCCTACAAACTAATAACATTCAACTATGATAAGAATTTTCCAATAAAGCCCTAATTTTTTTTTTAAAAATAACCTTATTAATAGCTGAGTTTTATTAACTTGTGACACAACATCAGCACTGATACACGATATACCTATTACATACAAGATGCTTTGCTCCAACTCTCCTTATGCAGGCGTTGAATCAATAGACTTGTAAAACCTCACTGACACAATATATCCAGCTGATTAGATTTTACCATTTATTAAGATTTTTATGTTTATTTAAATTTCTTTAATTTGACGTCGGTATTACACGTAATATATCAGATGCACCGAAGAATTTCTCCAATTCATATATCTAAATCTATATTACCAAACAAGTCATTGATAATCAATTGCCATTCCATTAATTGTTTTTTTTTTCTGTTAAATACCATTATTGGTTACTAAACATGCCATAATGGTCTTAACAATATGTATGAAACAGATACGACGGAGATAACTCGATGGAGCATTTCGGAACAATCTAAACTTCATGGGCTACCCATTCATAAGGGTAATCGGCCTGGTACTCTGCATTTCTTATAATATCCAAGACTTATTCCGTAAAGAATCGTTTTCTAATTATCGGATTCAGACTCTATCTTATGAAATTAGGAACCGGACCGGACCCTGCTAAGAACTTGCATGATATCTATCATAAAGTTCGAGTATCTCGTTGGAATCTATCATTTCCTATTTCCCCCTTCTCATTATGATAATATACCAAACCCGACATATATAATATTTAGCCCTAGTGGGCTTCCACTACTCGATCCTTTCATGCGTTATCTTTCTTCCAGAAGTGATGGCACACTCTTATCTTAAGGTGAAGGAAGCGAGGGGTGTTTTTGTCGCTTTGTTAGTTGTCGTCTGTCCCCCCCTATCATCTTATCTTGTCGTGGTTCTCGTGTCCTATAGTGAGACAAGCTCGAGCCACGTCATACTTTTTTTTTCCATTTGTTTTATGTTCTTTTTATTATTTTATTGTGAAAATTGAAGAGGGGATGGTGCAAGTAAAATGAAAAAAACAGTGAATGAAGTTGAGGGAGGAAAACGGTTTACACTTCTTCTCCCACAGGGCAATTTTCTACGAAAACAGCTTACACCATATTGCATGTAGAAACTAAGGATTGGGAGTGGGTTTGGAGATTTTCCGCATATTTTTGTGGCAATGTTGCCCATTTGAAGATTGTCACGAGCTGCTCATTGCGTAAGAGAGGAATAAGTATTAGCCCATTATGCAAACTTTGTCATGCGAGGTGTAGAGGATGGTACCCATGTTCTAATGGATTGTGGTATAGCTATGAGATTTTGGAGGAAACTAGGGATTTCTTCATAAAAAAAAAAAAAAGGGAACTACTTCCTCCTTACCTATGGTTGATTGGTTGATAACCAATAACCGTGCTTGTGAGAATCATTCTTTGAACTTGAATGGGTCTATTTAATTTTCACATGCAATATGGATTGTTTGAAAGAACTGAAACGATATTGTATTTTATAAGTCTCGTGTAGGAAAGGATTGGCATGTTATTTATCTGGAGAAGGTAGCGGAGTTCCAATCCTCCTTGAAACCATGCCCTAAATGAAATGTTGTTCAACTCATCATCAGACGGGTTCCTCCTCCCTCCAGGTGGATGAAGCTCAGTACTGATGGGTCAGTGGGATAACAACACGGGTAGAGCAGGGGCTGGAGGAGTTTTACCAGAAGAGACAGGGAATTGGCTATGTTGAATTATGTTTTGTGTGAGCAGACCGTTTGCAAAGTAAGTTACTATGTTTAGAGAAGATTGTTGGGTTTACAGGCTGCCGTCAATGGGAGACTATCGAAGACAGGTCTGAATTTACCCAGTTATTCTATTAACCCATGATTTACTTCATTTGTGACCAATGTAGGATCTTTAGGATCAGCGATCAACCTAATAGCAGAGATTTGGGCTGTTCGTCATGGGAATTTTAATAGCCAATAGTTTGAATATCACATGCCTTGCATTTGAACCAATAGATGTAAGCTAAATTGCAGTATAACTTATTAATGGGAACATATTCAAAAAATATCTTCCTTACTCCTCTTATTCATGTGAATTGCGTAAACCCTCATTCACCAATTTGCAACAGTTAGGGTGATGCACAATTATCGAGAGACAAACTCGGTAGTGGATGGATTGGCAAGCTTTGGTTGGGACAAAGTGGTAATGATATGACTTTGCATTTTGACTCCCAATCGGGAGATTTCTATTAGACTTTTGTCCTACATTTTGGGCATTCAGAGTGCACGATTTCTAAGGGGTAAACCAATCTCTGATGTAACTATGATTAATGAATTTCCTTATTTCACCAAAAAAAAAAGGATTGATCCTATATTAGGGTAAATCACACATTTACTCATCAATCTTTCGTATTTTTATATTTTTCGTCCTAAAATTTTATTTTTTGTCATTCACATCCTCAACTTTTTGAGTTTTTGCCACTTTAGTCCTACTATTACATTTTTCATAAAAAAGCATTCTGTCCAAAAAAGAATATTTCATCCAAAAGTTATTTTTCAACAAAAAATATTTTTCAAAAAAAAGAAAAAGGGGAGAAAACAAACAAAAATAAAAACTATTAGTAGAGTTTTACTGATGGTCATATCTCTTTCAAAATCGAGACATATTTCCGACTCAAAATTAATCGATAATTATCATCATTATAAAGTCGTGACTCATTTTGGAAAAAAATGAGTTCTAATTATCTAATGAACACTAGCTAGTAATCAATATTTCCTTAATCAGCGATAAAATATGGTTTCTTGGAAAAATATTTTTGTTGAAAATTGATTTTCGAATGTAATATTCTTTTTTTGGATGAAATAAATTTTTTTTGGATGGAAAAAGTAATAGTAGGATAAAAAGTGGTAAATACTCCAAAAAATTAAAGACGAGAATGATAAAAAAGATAAAGATTTAGGACATAAATAATAAATGGTGAAATTGAAGATTACAAGTGTCTTTTTTCCCTATATTATTATCATATAGCCCGTCAGCCAAATGAGGTGCAAACCCAAAGCCTTTTTCAAAACATGGAAACGGCCCAACTTCATTGAGAAGCCCGGATGAGTTTGCCAGAGTGTGAGCCGGTGGACCTTCACATGATGAAGGCTGGGTGATTAATTTTTTTTCCCATCCGGAACACCGTAAATTCAATAAATACTGACTAATACGATTGGAGTCAGATGAGTTCATTAGTGAATAAAACCTCTTCCGAAATAAATCTTTTTTATTCATAAGATACAGACCTGAGATGTTGTTCAAGGGAATAAATGATTGATTAACTTTTAAGTTGATTTAAGATGAGTCAAGAGCCATTTTCCAAGAAAAAGGTCAAAAGTCGTTTCATTAGTAGGTGGTCTGGCGTGCAATTGAAAGGGAGTTTTAATTCGACTTTTTGGCTTTGACCAAAGAAAACATTAAAGAGCTTAGGTATAGGTTGAAAGACAATAAATTTCGTACTACCCTACGTATGAAGGGTTGTTTGATAGTATTATTATTTATTTTTTGATTTTTTTTAGTATACAAATGAGATATGTAAATATAAAAGTGATAGAAAGAAGATAAAATAAATAGCAGTGGAAATCACGTCGATGAGACTTAAATCCTGGATCTCCTACTCCTAGGTCGAAGGCAGTATCACTGCACTAATCCTATGTATCTTTCTTTAGTATTGCTTACTTTGGTATTTTACAGTTGGAAGGCAAGTTAGAATCTAATGGTAATTTCAAGAACTCCGACATTTCTCCCTTTTAGCCTCGATAGCTTTCGAATTTTTGCATCCTTCTGTGAAGTTGAGCTTTTTCGGTGATCTTTCTGTCCTATTTCTTCCATAGACGTGGATTAAGTCAATCCCACTACAGGCATTTCAAATTCCATTTTCTTTATTGCTATGAATATTTTTGATGTAGTTGAGGCGGCAACTCCAATGTCATCCGCTTGAGATCTTCAAGTTTGTTTGGTACTTCTTAGCTATCTCAGGCATAGGGATGACAATTTGGCCCACGCCCGTGAGATCCAGCTCGCCCGTGCATGGATTGGGAGGGGGGTCTGAACCTGTCTTCGAACCTTCTATGTCCTGCTGCCTGATTTATATTTTTAAAATGAGAGAAAGATATCAGGAGTTATAGATATTTGTCGATTCTTATAAGTGAGTTTCAAATATTTTAAAATGATAAATCAAGTCATTTATAGTGCCCGCATTCAATATGAAATCATTTCTGTCATCTACCGTTACTTTAAGCTAACATGACATTGACGTGATATTAACACACTTCAGTTTAAAGTAACGGTAAATAACGGTAGGTAACGGAAATGACTTTAAGTTGTAACGCATGCAACATATAGGATTTAATTTATCATTTTAAAATATTTAAGACTTAATTACGAGAATCAATAAACATATAGGACTCCCGATATCTTTCATCTCTTATTAAAAACATGTAAAATTTTAAATTTATTTAACTATAATATTATAAATTTGTATTCACATATTATTTATTAATTTTTTGTAAACCCCGGTTGAACCGTTCCCGACCCATTGCCATTCCTAACCAATGGTAAAACTATCTTAGGAAAGTTTTCATGCTTGAGAATGATTTTTTTTTTTTTTTTTTGATATCGATGGTGTCCGGCGCCGTAGCAACCGACTAATCCACCAGAGGGTGTATTTACAGCCCTGGGCCCCACATTAAACCCGGATGCCGACCTCTTCCTAACCAATGGTAAAACTATCTTAGGAAAGTTTTCATGCTTGAGAATGACTTTCATCAGTGGTAGCTGAATGCCCTTACGAAGATAACATGATACAAAATCGAGCCATTTCATATTGGATCCCAGGCATGGTTCGACCGTGTGTGTACATATATATATATATATATTGATATCGATAGTGTCCGACGTCACAACAATCGACTAATCCACGACACGGTGTATTACACGGTCTGTGGCCCGCCATTAAACCCTAGATACTGGCTCTCACTGGTAAGCTGATAACAAGTAGTATGTCAGGTTCAGGGTTCGGTTCGATTTTATATATACACATATACATGACCTCCTTTTGTGCACCAAAACTAGATAATTGCTTTCACTTGTGTATAGGGATGTTCTGGTCCGGATGCCCTATATTTTTTCATGAAATCCATACCCTATCATATATAAGACCGGTTCCTAACTTTTGGATCGGGACTCTGCTTTTTTGAATCTTGGAATTGGACTCTAACTTGTTGAATCTTGGAATCGGACCCTACATGGAACCTATAAGATACCACAGGTTCTAGGTACCCCGTTGGAACCTGTTTATTATTTATTTTTCCTCAAAAATATGGATTATTTCAATATTTTTTCATGATGATTATTATTTCATATAATTTTTATCATAATAGAGTATTTGTAATTTTAAGTATCTTTGCATTATATTTAAATATTATTTATTATCAAGTTTAAGTTATAATGATACTTTGGACATGAAAAATTCGTTGAATACATGTAATTATTATGTCAAATGAAAGCTAATCGAATTAGGAATATAATAATCTAAATGATTCGTAAACTTTCCAAACGATAAAGTTACGGATGATATAATTTAACCGTGTGAACCTGTTTTGATTTCGATTTCAGCTACCATGTGTGCTAGAACCAGAACCGACCAGTTCCTTCATTCATTACCCGGAACCGATCAGTTCCTTCATAAAGATCTACTCAGAATGGGTAGGTTCTTAGTGGTTTTGGAGCTACCCTGCACATGTGCACAACTCTACTTGCCTAAACAATTCGTGTGGGATTACAGAAATAGGCAACTTTTCTTTCCCACGAAGTTATTCCCTAATGACCCCCCCTTAATCAAAGATCTGCCACCCTTTCAATACATGCTTTAGATTTGCCTAACAATCCCCCTCTCTTTTTGACAAAACACAGAGCTTCTCGTAACTCTCGAAAAACCAGACACACACACACACACACGCGGACACCCTTCTCCCCACAAACACCCGTGTGGTAGCTTCGTGGGCATCTGTCCTCGGCCACCGGCTTTGACCCTTATTCACGGAACCCAACTAAATGATGAATTAATTAGGAACTTTAATAGAAAGAATCCCTAAAAGAGATTGGGGAGAAACCCTTTTATCATCTCATGCTAACCCTAGAGTCGCATAATGGAGAGAAATTAAATTCAGTACAGTGACATTACTTTTAATTTTTAAAATTGAAATATTCTTAATTTTATTCTCACCAGTAGTGTTTTCATATCCGTCTGTTTTCCTACTCCCCCAATACTATTTGCAGGCCTACACGAGAAAGACTTGTATACACCCCATAACAGTGTCTACCCAGTTTCACAAACAAATGAAATTCATTCATTTTTAGGGTCGTTTTCTTGTTTTTAGAATTTTATTAAAAAACTTTAAATTGGTTAAATTTTATTAATTTATGATGCTGCATAAGTATATTGACACGTGACACGCCCATTACACGGAACAGTCTCTCGGCCTACGAGCCTTGTTTGAAACCAAAACCCATAATATATTCAAAGAGAGGGGAGGAGAATGAGCATGTGATTAATTTTGATATGACGGTGGAAGGAATCAAATGCTTTCTTCAAAAGCCTTTCACACATACCAAATTTCATTGGTTAGTATAGTAAAATATCTCTTCTCCTTAGTAAGATCCCGGGTTCGAATCGTATAGATTGAGAAAATTTACTTTGAAAGAGTTTTATCCTTAATGGGCTCACCTAACTCGAACTGAGCTAGTAAGGATCTGTTAAACTTCTGAACATCTGTGACAGAGACAAGAAAAAGGTGTCTTTCACATGCACTCCCTTGCGAAGAAGCATCATAATTGGGCAAACGAAGATTCAAGTCCGACCGAAATTTAGTTGGGCTGGTTTCTAAGGTTCTCCAAAGCTCCCGTTTATACCGATTTCTAAGATTCTTAAAAGCTCCGTTTAATGTTATATGCTACTCTCTAAAATCGGCTCAGTTAAAAACGTGAGGGGAGAGATGTTTTTTTCCTTCCCTGTAACAGCATCCACGATTTTTTTTTTGGTTTGTACCATATATTATCCCCGGACTAGTCGAAACGTACCTCGAGACTAATCTGTTGTCGGGCCGTGATCCTTGGAAAAATTTCCATCAACCCTTCCAACCTGAAGATCGATCCTGAGATCACCTATTTGGAGGTCTACTGAAAGAATTACTAGGTTAACCCCAAGTTAATAAGACGTTCTAAATTTATTTTTTATCAGTAAAACTTTCATATCCGGTTATTCCTATCTTCCTTCATCCCCTATAAACTTATGACGCTATTGTAGTTGAATATATATATATATATATATATATATATGACACCAAGGATAAATTGAAATTATGAAGAATAACATGCAAAAGGCTTTTTCGTTGTGATCTTGTGTGTGTGTATTTCTGACGATTTGGGGAAAAATTTTGCTTACTCTCGAATCACTTCTCTCAGTAATCCACTCTTTTATTTCATTTTTTATTTTTGGATTCATGTAATTTTCTCGTTAATTGACCCAATATCATACAAAAAATTTTACAATAAATGATTAAATAAAATTTTAATTACAGTTACTTTTGGAGTATGTGATTGTTCGGAAAATAAAAGATGAAGAACAAAAAATAAACTTGATAGTGAAAAGGTAAAAAAAAAAAAAGGGAAAAATGAATGCAAAAAGAGAGAGAGAGATGAGAGGCATAATGTGCAGAGAAATATTAGATAATTACATATTAGTAAATTTACCATTTCATCCTTAATTTTTATTAATCGAGTGGTTCTTAAAAATTGAATTTATGTATTAATAGTTAATCTAGGAATGTGAAGTGGACACCAAAGAGAAAAATTTTCCTGTATATTATATTGATAGACGACCCAATAAATATAAAATTGGTAAATTTTGGATATGTTTTATTTTTCGAGTTTGGGATAATCTCTAGAATTCATATATGGTTCTTGTCATGTGTAATCGTAAGAAAATAAGGGCTTTTTGGACTAATTAAATCTAAGCTTTTTTCTTTTTGATAAATTATTAAACCCAAGCTTTTAATCAGACGCCAACGATTCTTTCAAACTTTCACGGAATAAGCATCATTATGAAATTTTCTAAATCTTTCCTGGAAACTTCCGGCTTGCTTCCCGATGACACGGCCCACGGGCAAGCAAGTCAACGACAGAATCGCAGGCCAAAGCAAGGAAAAGGGTACTCTGGGAGGAATAACTCCCATACGACTCCGACGTCACTTTCACACTGAAAAATGAAAGGTTATTGAATTGCCTGTTTTGACACAAATTTGTCGAAGAGGCTGACCAAGAATTCAAAGTCCCCTCAATATTTCCCCGTCTCATGATAAAAAATCTAACTTTCTGGGGGTAGGAAGGAGACGTGTAAGCCTAAAAACATATAGAAAAAATAGGAGTACAAGGAATTCCACCGACCTCCTAACCATAGGTCGAAGAAAGTCTTGCAAATAATGGACATACCACGTGATAATATTGACGTCGTGTCACCGGTCAATCAGATCACGTCATTTTTAGAATCAATTTTTTCCTCTTAGATTTTATTAAAAAATTCTAAAAATAATTGAATTCTATTAGCTCATGATACCACGTCAGCACTATCACGTGGTATAACCGTTACAGACAAGACTCTCTCCCTAGGTTGAAGATGATATATACCAACTATACCAAGTCTCCCTTCTCTAATAAAAAAATATATTTGCCAGCAATATTTATTATATTCTAATATCGTTAAATTTGAAATGGTCTTACAAGAGATCTGTGTCCATATCTATTAGGATTGAAAATGCTTTTCCGGCTTGCCGCGATATTTTCTCCGAAGATAGTTACCTGTTAAGAGACTTAAATCGGTGATAGCTTTGTTTGTTAGGGCCCGTTAGTCCAGTGGTTCAAATCGAAAAGAAATATAATGTTATTATACACAACGATCAGTAAACTAAATATTAAATTTGCAAACTTCATTTATGTGCGAACAATCCTAAGAATTTTCCGACAATATCTTACCCAAAAGATTAAATTAATGCGTAATTACACTCTTAGTTGATATGTTATGGCGTCAAATCCTCTTTTTTAATGTTTTCCTTTCTTTTTCAATGTTCGGATTTATACTATTAATGATGCTCTTCACGTGCCAACATATCTTACGTTTATTATGTAACACCGAACTTGCCCTCAGCAACTAACCATTTGTTATCATTTTCCCTTTCGTACTTAGGCAGCGTATATCTAATGTGACAGGCTTTCCCTTCCACGCTCAAACTTACTAGATTTACCGACAAGAAGTTTTACATTTATACTACTTAGGTTTAATTCCATATGATAACATGTGAGCAGGGTTACATTTAATCCAAAATCTTGTCGATAGGACAGATCCAAAAAATATATCCAACGTGGTAAAATTCAAGTAGAGTGCAATGACGAATTGCGGGGGCATAATGACATAATTAAACATAAATATGGTCAAAATCGATAGATTTTGTATACGATTTTACATATTTTCTTGAGTTCAAGGTGGCCATGGCCCTACACCCCTCAAATCCACACCCGTGTCCACGTATTTTTAGGTTTTTGTTTTTGCTTTTCATAGACATGAGTTTGTAAGCTTATCAAAAAGCAAGTCAAGGGATTCGAATGAAATTGCCACGGCCGCACAACCGTATTCCATTCTTTCGTTCTTGGTGTTACCAGGCCGAACCTAATTAACAAGATTCTGCCCTCATGCCGATTTTCTGAATGTCAGATTTATTTCCCGACAATGACACCTCTACAAAGCCGTGATTGTAGCGATAGTCACGGTTTTATAAAATTTTCCCTCCTGATAGATGTAAACCCTAATACACATTTCAAATCAGTAACAACTGTAGATGTCAAGTCAAAGGACAACTGTATTTTTTTTGGTATGTACTGCCAGCATCTACAAACTCAATGAATTCTGACTAATCTAGTTCAAGTTAGATGGACCTATCTAGAGGGTAAAACACTCCCAATAATAATAAGTATATTTTACACTAGTTCATATACCAAAGTTTTTGGGACCCTTGAAATGTTACTATCTGTTAATTTCTATGGTTATGATGGAGTTTCAGGTTTTAGAAAGAGTAGAAAAAAGAAATGAAAAATTTTACAGATAAAATCAAGCTTAAATCTCCCAATTTATTTGAATTAATTAACAACCCGAATGGACTCATGTTTTTACGGTACAATAAAGAAAAGCCGATCAAATTGTGATAAATGAATGCTAATCATCCGAACAATTATAATAATCACCATTAATTATAGTAAATTAATTGATATTTTCTCATTATATGTTCTCCTAATATGCCATGTTTTGCAGTAAAAGGATGGATCGGATATGTTTTTTTTTTTATCATATGGTGGATCCTAAATTTAATTTAAAAATTGATTTTTTTCCTATTACATAATTTTATATTTATTTGTTCATGATTCTTTTCATATATATTAACAGCACTATAAAAAAAATTATTTTTAATCAATAAGAAAAGACAAATGGGAGAAAATTTGAAAAATCACCATTAATATTATGAATTACTACTTCTAAACCCTACATCTCATATTTTCTTTCTAATTATATAATTTTATATTTGTTTATACATGATATATTCTATGTATACTAACAATGCTATAAAGAATTAATACGCAAATCTAAAATTATATAAAATATATTGTATAAAAAATAATATAAAATTTTAATTAACCATATTATTGACAATTTAATATGTATTACGGGTCACTTTTGAGTAAATAATAAAAAAGAATAACTTCTCTTGACTTTTTGATGTTGTTTTATCATGAAAAACAAATTTTCAAGGAGAAAAATAAATCCAAGATCAGAAATTAAACTTTTTCCAATCTATAAAAGAGGACATTAGCTTAGGATGCACAGGAGGAAGTGCGAATAAAAGGGTATAAGAACATTACCGACAAAAATTAGACAGGAGCTAAAGCGCGAATCCAGGGACAAATCTGAGGCGAAACCGAAGGAAGAGTTAAAGAACGGATTCTGGGAAGAGACGGAATAAGATAATTTAATTAAAATAGAGATAAAATCCTTAAATTTCGTACAAGGTTTTAATGGTCATTTTCAAGTTTAGGACTACGATCGCCTCCCGCATCCTCTAGATCCATCCCCCGGCAGCGGTCAGGTTGTACCGAGTCTCCGTTTAATTTTCTCTGTGTTTGGTTGCGGTCCATGCGGGAAGGCCCGTGGGATATAATTTTACAAGGGGCGGGATTACTTGAATGGAATATTTGGGGTTTGACTGAATACTTGCCGTATTCATAGTTTTCCAATGTTGGCTTCAAAAAGTCTGAAACTAGCTGCCCTATCAAATGAGAAATTCTGACGTAATCCTAACTCGTTACGTGATGCGAAAAATTACTAAATAAAATATGTCAAACGAGTAAATTAGTATTAATCACTCGAACAACTGTCATAACTAATACCAATCAAAATAATTTAATTGATACTTTCTAATCACACCATTGTGAGATAAGATCATATTAAATTTTTTTCATATGCGAGTGAAAACCCAACAATTTAACTCATTAAATAGATTGATCGACAAGATTCGCTATTTTTTTTCTTAAATAAATTTTTAGGATCGAGTCTTAACAATAAAGAAATTCGTAATTAGGAAAGTTAAAGTCTGATTATTTAATCAATGATTTTTGCATTTTTTTCAAATTTTTTCTAATTCTTAAAATTTTAACCTTTTTGAGCTGTTCAATTTTATAAATAGTTTAATATATTTTTAATTTTTAAAATTTTATTTTATTTAATTTAAAAATATTAAACGACACACTACATGATTATTGTCTGGCATATATGTCAAACGTTGCGTCAACTAAAATTAACCGCGTTAACTGAAACTTGACGGAATACATCATTGTGAGAACAATTTTGAAATGTTTTGCACCGATTAGACAAGGAATATTTTTTTTTTTTTGCGCACCAATTCGAGGCTTTTCTAGAAGGTTTTTACACCTTCGGTGCAATTTTTCCGAAAGAGAACTAGAGGCCTAGAGGAATATGATAATAAAACAATCCCCACTGCATCGCTTTATCATTAGTGGTAGGTACTTCGTACTCGATTGGAGCTCGTCCTTCCTAACTAAAGTATCGGTTTCGAATCTTATTAATATAAAAATCTAAGATTGGGATACTTTACCCTTTGCCGTGTCGAAGGAGATTCGAACCCGGGTCAGTAAGATTTAATGGATTTTCAGATATTACTGGTATATAGAAAAAAGTGTACATAAAATATTGCTTATACAGAAGGCCTCTTCTTGTAGCCATATGTAAAAAAGATTGATGCCCCCAAGGGCAGCCCTAGTGGTAGAAATTAGGGACATTTTTTAAAATCTCTTGAGTTCAAATTTTCAGATGCACATTCATCATGGGTGAGAACTTTATAACTCTCGAATCTATCAGGTTCACCTGACTTTTATCCGGCACACATTGTTTGTGAGCTATTGTGTGTGCTCCGAGGAGGAGGTGTCACAGCTATCGCTAGTCGAACCTAAAAGGTGTTCCGATACTTTGATTATTAAAAAAAAAAAGTAAAAAAAGATTGATAAGACTGTAACAAAGTTTGCTAGAAAGATTTTTTTTTAAAAAGAAAGGGTTTGTTAAAAAGACAATTGAATATTTTTAAGTAACCGGACTGTTAAATCGATGAGAAAAATGAATATAACTTATCAAATTTTTTTCTTTAATTTGAAGTGTACGAATCATTTAAGTAAATTACTGAACCGTTTAATGACAGGCATGTGAAAGCTTCAATGAAACGAATATTGCATAGGCGGGGACGGGAACAGTGACCCCCTTGAGCTAAGATTCAGTAATTTTTGTCCGGCTGAAAAGTAAGGGGGAATCAGCATGACGGCACGTGTTTCGTTGAATTGTCTCATCATCGCAATTTAATATATATGTTTTTTTTTGGGTAAATAATACTTTTGATCATTAACTTTTTATATTTTTATCATTTTAATAATAAATTTTTATTTTTTATCATTCACATCCTCAGCCTTTTGAATTTTTTTTACTTTATTCCTACTGTTACTTTTTCCATATAAAAAAAGTATATTCCATCTAAAAAAGAATATTTCATCCAATAATTATTTTTAACAAAAAATATTTTTTAAAAATAAATAAAAAAGAAAAACAAGCAAACAAAAGTGAAAAATATCTCTAGAGTTCTACAGATGAGCACATCCCCTTCAAAATTGAGGCACATTCATGATTGAAAATTGATTAATGTATGTTATCATTACAAAATCGTGACTCGTTACGATAAAAGTGAGTTTTAATTTTAGAAGATGCACCCGTTATTGATTAATATTTTCTTAATCATGGACTGAATATGCTTTTTTCAAAAATATTTTTGCTGAAAAATAATTTTTGGATGGAATGTTCTTTTTTTAGATGGAATATACTTTTTTAGATGGAAAAAGTAACGGTAGGACTAAAGTGATAAAAACTTAAAAAACTGAGAACGTGAATGACAAAAAAAAGGTTTAAGACCAAAATAATAAAAATGTAAAAGGTTGATGATCAAAAGCGTATTTTTTCCTATATTTTTTTTCAATTATAAAAAAATCATCACCTAAAATGCATACGAAGATGTGTAATAAAGATGATTTTACTGTTATGGGTTAAATTCAAGATCTCTTTAGTTTGAAATTTGGAGGATGTAACTGCATTAAATGCATCTCGCCATTTGACCCATTTCGTCTTTTCATGTCTGTATCAGCTAATATTCCGAATTCTAATGTATCCTAATTGATTTAGATATTCTAGTTGATTTAGATTTAAGTCAGATTAACTTTAAGAAAAAAGTAAAGTTCTCTCATCCACAAGTCTCGAACTCAAGATGTTATTTAAGAAGAAAAGATGTCGAACTATCGTAAGTAACTCCTACGCGGTATTTTCCCTCACTTTATTCCTTGCATACAATGTTGAGAATCTTACCCTCCATACGCTGAACCTTCACAGCAACTCCCAAACTGACAGCTCGCGAGGGCTTATATAAAGCGCTCGCGGGTTCTTACTTTTCGACATCCCAACATTCAAAATTTCTTGCACGAGCTCTTCCAGTCCTCTCTTACACGCTACACCTCCAAGGTAAACACCAAGTATGTTTGGTAATTCTCATAAAATGTCGGGTTAAATCCGTACTCTCCGAAGATCGCACTCATCGCTTTTCAATTCATATATGCAGGCAAAGATAAACGATGGCCAGGCAAAACGCCCGGGCTTCCGATGCCCCAAGAATGGCCACAGCGGCCATACCGAGCCGGCCACGGTTTGGGTTCCTGCCCTCAATGCTGAAGCTCCGGTGGGCCGGCCCCAGCAGGTTCACCAGCACGTCCGGGAAACAGCTCACGAAGATTGAGCCAGAAGAGGCTGAGGGAGTGGACACGAAGGTCAAACCGTGTATCGACTCGATGCGAACCTCATCCCCGACCCGACTCAGACCGATTCAAGCAAGACCTTCACCTGGGTCACCCGACCAGGATCCCTGGATCGTAAGAGCTGTGGCACCGCTCTCGACTAAGATTCTCATCCCGAGATTATCGGAGACAGGCACTGAGTTTCTTCTTGTACGATGTCTTGAACAGATTCTTCACCCGTCAGCACTGAACATGTTCGGGAAAATAACAAATGCAGCAAGAGGGAAGCAGGTTGTGATGTTTCTCGATTACGATGGCACACTATCTCCGATCGTTGAGGATCCGGACCGAGCTTTCATGTCTTCTCAGGTTTGTCGTGACACTCGAACAAATGAACCGTGTTGATAATAGAACGTGTCTTGATTTAGTTCAGGCCGTCGAGAAGTTTTTGTTCAGAATTTAGAGAATTGGATTCCTCGCGTGTTTCTTGTTCGTGTTCTTTACGGGATTATATAATGCCCAGATGAGGGAGGCTGTTAGAGATTCTGCCAAGTACTTTCCGACAGCAATCGTGAGCGGAAGAAGCAGGGAAAAGGTAAGGTACACTTTAATTATAAAGTCAAATAAATCATTAAAAAAGTTTAATAAAGTACTGTCGTTTTTTAACTGTAAGCACGAGGTAACCTTAAATTCTCATTAAGTGAAATTGTCTATACTTCTTCTGTTTAATAGTATTACTATATGACAGTATTTATATGATAATATAAATCAATAAGATTAAAATATTTTTAAAAAATACGATAATAATATTAAGAACATAACATTTAAATCATATTAATTGATATTATTATATAAACATTGTCATGATACCATCAGATACAAAACTTTCTCCGTTTATTTACCCTTTTCTCTTGTTCGATTTTAAGTTTAGAAATTCCTCCGTAATCAAAAACAATTTGAATAAGTTGATTGGCAACGCTTCTCAATCAAACCATGAAAAAAGGTGCTTCCTGCACACTTCTTAAGCTTCCAACATAATCGAAAGAAAATTCTCCAGTAATTTTATTTTTGTAACGTAGATAAATACTTACTGAATTTGCATCAGGATTTTTCAAATAATTATCGTAATTACGTACCATTCATTAAATTAATCTTATTGGTTCATCTTCACTTCACTGTTATGATAAAAAAAATTATTTAAGAGTTTCTTGAGAAAGATCGAATTCCCTTTTCTTTTGTTGCTTTAGATTATCTTTTAATCCTCCTGTTCTTACTCGTCCAAGTACAGAAAAAAAAAATCCAATCTCGAAATCAGTTGTTAAGGATTAAATCTCGTATCAGATAATTATCAGAAAAATTGATGAAATATGAGAGAATTGTACACCAACTGCCAATAGTAGTCTGACTTTGTGTTGAATTTTCTCAGGTCTACAATTTTGTGAAGTTGCCAGAGCTGTACTATGCTGGTAGCCATGGCATGGATATCAAAGGACCCTCTAAAAGCCACAGTATTGCCAAGAGAGTGAGCATTTCATCCTACCACTTACATAGTAGAAATATCACCGCCATAAGCAGCCGTCTAATAGTCTGAGACTCGGTCTCATGCAGTTCGGTGAGGTCGAGATTGCGAGTTCGAGTCCCTTTCTAAGCAAAATTGCTAGAAGGGACTCTTGAACCCAAGTCTTGACGAACACCGGCTTCTCGAACTGCACTGGACACTTGGTGATGTAACGTTGATGAGGCACCCATAAGCTCGAAATTACATAATGGGGGTGATTGGATCAATGCTCGGAGTGGACCCCGCGTTGATCCAATAGATCCAATAGCCACAGGAGCTTTCCCCTTCACCGTTCAATCCATGCATTATAAGAAACATGAGTTTCCTCTTTTATGTAAGAACATCAAGCTAAGAATCCACCATTGTCTCTAATCTAACAGGACAACAAGGAAATCCTGTTCCAGCCTGCGAGCGAATTCCTGCCCATGATCGACGAGGTAATCGAGCGATTGATTCGCTTCGGTCTGACGCCTCCATCTGTTTCGGTTTTTAAGTCTTCCGCTATCATCACGAAGCGTTCTCGACTTCGGTTCGTTACCTTCATGAAAAGCACTCTCAATACGTACGTTATATTGCCCATCTCGTAGGTCTACAAGGCTTTGATACGCAAAACAAAATCCATCCAGGGAGCTAAAGTGGAAAGCAATAAATTTTGCTGTTCCGTGCACTACAGATGCGTTGACGAAAAGGTGTGCACATCATTGTTATTCTCAGCCTCATTTTCTTTTCTAAATTTTAATCAAAATTTTTTCGGTAAATGACACTTTTAATAGTTAAAATTTGACGCTTTTATTATTTAGTCCTACATATTTATTTTTTATTATTAATGTCCTCAACCTTTTTAGTTTTTTCATTTTGGTCGTACCATTATTTTTTCCATAAAAAAGGAATATTTTATCCAAAAATTATTTTTCAATAAAATCTAATTTTTTAAAAATAAAGAAAAAGGAAAAAAGGAAATGAAAGTGAAAAATATCCGTAGAGTTTTACAGGTGAGCACATTTCCTTCAAAATCGAGACACATTTCTAATTGAAAATTGATTAATAGCTATTATTATTATAAAATAGTGACTCATTCTGATAAAAATGAGTCTAAATTTTAGAAGAAACATTTATTAATAATCAATATTTCCTTAATCAGAGACTAAATATGATTTTTTAATAAAATATTTTTGTTGAAAAATAACTTTTCGATGGAATGTTCCTTTTTTGGATGGAATATGCTTTTTGAGATGGAAAAAATTAACGTATGACCAAAGTTGTAAAAACTTAAAAGGTTAGGGACTTAAATGATAAAAAAATAAATATTTAGAACTAAGATGACAAAAGTAAGAGAGGACCAAAAGTATCATTTTTCCAAATTTCTTTTGGTTAATCAAATCATTTATAGTAAAACCAATGATGAAAATCGTTTCTTTTTAGAAAATTATTTAAAAATTCTGCTCTTGAAGATATTGACAGTTTGATGAGGTAACTTCGTTGACCGGTGTCTTGTACCGTCCCTGTTCAAGGTGGTACAGAGACTCGAGCTCTTTACGTAAAGATTAAGACATTTCTCCTATTTCAAATTCTAATCTTACTGCGGGCTTCAAGAGACTCCTAAGGATTAGCATACAAGCTATTCGATTAGTTAATTTTATCGAATATCTCTGCGGTTGCGATCTTCTTACGTAATAACCTCTGGTGAATTTTCTGGGCAGTGGTGGGGCTTCCTGGCCGAGCAGGTCAGACTCGTCCTCAATGACTATCCGAAACTCAAGCTGACTCAAGGAAGAAAAGTAATGCCTCTCCTTTCCTTTTCCTTTTTTTTTTATTTGTTTTCTCTTTTTGGTCAAATCCTAATGCATTTTTAATTATTTATTAACTCATCTACACATTTTTTAGCATATTATTTGAAATTATAATTAAATATTTAATGTCTTGTTTTATATATTAATTTTCTTGATGAATACCAGGTCTTGGAGATCCGTCCGATCATAAAATGGGACAAGGGGAAGGCCCTCGAGTTTTGCTCGAATCATTAGGTAATTAGAATCAATATGTATTATTATTATTATTATTATTATTATTATTATTATTATTATTATTATTATTATTATTATTATTATTGTTTATTGTTATTATTAAAATGAAATATCTCTAAGTAAAGAGAACCATAATAGTTTATATTTTCCAATCCTTCTGTCAGGCTTCTCAAATTCGAGTGATGTTTTGCCCATCTACATTGGAGACGACCGCACCGACGAAGATGCATTTAAGGTACATAATCCTTTATTTCGGAAATTCTCTCGAGCGCAAATCATTTTTCGAACTTCAGAAAATCCTCTCATGAGAATCGAACATGGAATTTCTTCCATTCTTTAGAATCGAAGATGAGTGCGACTTTCACTAATGTCTGTGCATCAATTTTAATAAATTCACGTGATAATAATTGATTTTTAATAATATAATTGACCACAATAAAATTTTATAATTGTGAATTATCAGATCCTGCGAGATCGGGGGCAAGGGATAGGAGTCCTCGTAACCAAAGGGCCCAGAGATACATACGCTTCCCATACCCTTCAAGATCCATCCGAGGTAATAATGTTATTGTACAATTTTCAACACTCATGTGGGTCGGGCATTTTTACTTGCGGTCTCGGTCAAGGGGACAAACTACCACGAGACGGGTCTTTTGACAACAGACCAAGTATTTTTTTTTCCGATCTCAGATTTAATGGATCATGAGATCCACGCTTGGACATAGCATTGTGTGAGTTTGCACGAAAATTTTCCACCTAAGCATATAAGAGGCCAGACCCATTTCCGATTAAAAGATTGAGTTGTTCGGTGGTGTATCCAATTTCTCGATGTGGGATTAAATCATCAATAATTATCAGTTCTGAAAATTATTTCATGTATTTGAATTGATCCGTTTTAGTTAATCTGTTTGTTTTAATTTTAGGTTATGGGCTTTCTTCGGCGACTGGTCGAGTGGAAGAAGTTCTCTCCAAACACAGCACAGAGCACTGAGACATGTCGAATGAATCACGCTACAGCAATAAGGCGAGGCGCCTCGAAGACATTTATCAACGGAGGAGGAATATCTTAATTCCTTTTAGTTGGTTTGATCTTTTTTTTTTTTTTTTTTATTTTACGACTACAGATGACCGATCGATCTCAACTATTGCTGTTCCAAGTTGAGAGCGATTAATACGCACCGTACCGAACCTTTTTATTACCTTAAACAGTAAGGATGACGCTTAAATGAAATTCGAGAAATTTTCCCTTTTCTAGACTTACCAATGACTCGTTGAAAATGGCCTTCTCACATGCATCGGAGCCGGGCAGGAGCCCGAGCGTCGCACGGAATCACCAGATGTATGGCTTCCGAAAAGTTATCCTGGTTCAAGAAATTGGCAAGCAAGCTTTCGATAAGACAACAATAACATCGATGTATGCAAAAGAACCATTAGGAGACCGGAGTGGAAGATGCAGTAAGTCCTGGGCTACAACTGCTCTCCTGCATAGACTACACAGGAGCACAGGTTTCTCGATCGTTGCCCGTTGTGGTAACTGTTGGAGGAAATAAATTAAATAGTCTCAGATCTCGATATTAGCGAGGATCATACGTTACGCAGAGATATGTAGTTATGCCAGCTTTACCAGAAGAACTATTGTGGCCAAATGCGAAACAAATTAATTTAATATCTATTTGACCAAAGTCATATTTTAACCGTATGGAGAGAAAGAGTCTTCTGTGCAATATGACGGTGCTTACGTTATATCATAAATTATTGATCTTTTTTTATAAAATTTTGAAAAGCTAAAAGTAATTAAATTTTATTGATATGTGACATTACATAAGTACTCAGATTCAAGTGTTATAAATAGAGAAAATTTACCTGGGGTTAGTTTTACTCCTTTGTAGGTCCTCTCAGCTCGAACTGGATTAATCAGGCTCATTGAACTTTTGGATACCGTTGGGCCTTAACTAATATAGTTTGAGCCGATAAAGCCAAGTAGCAATCTCTTGGGTTCGAGTCTTGTAAGGTCCCATGTTTGAGTCTTCTTTTTTTTTTGTCTGAACCACTATTATGAATTCTAATGTGCCGTGACTAATTCAGTTCGAGTCAAGAAGAAGAGATACTCTACCATCTCAACTAATCTACTTCCTTTTGATTAGGTGGAATAGGCTCATTTATGTCTACATTCAACCAGGCCCCTTAGGACGAAAAGTATTTTATATAGCAGTATCGTGATTATATGAAAGTGCTTATTTAATGATATAAATTAATAAATTTAAGTATTTGTGAGGTTAATTTCATATGGTGTTAGAGTTAACCGAGTAAGCTCATACCACACCACGGGTCAGGTGTAGAACTCGTGATTCGTTAAGCTCGAGACTAAAAGAAAAAATGTCCGGCTCGTGGTCAGTAGTCTCCCTTACCCGAGTACGGAAGAAAATGTCCGGCTTGAGGTTAGTTGTTGAGGGCAAGTATTTAAAGGCACGTGTTAAGTATGAACACTTTGTCACGTGAGGTCAATTGCTGATGAGTCAATCGCACATAAAATAAATAGATAATTGAAACATTGTTTATAAGAGAGCGGATATGATCATCCCATCAATTTAAATTTTTGGGTTGGACATGGGTCCATTCTCTTGTGGGTCGGGTGAATATTTCACAAATTCAATAGGGTGCTGCATCTTATTTCACCCCAAAAATATTTTTGAGACTTTTTTGAATTTTTAGATTTTATAAAAAATAAAAATAATTAAAATTTATTAGTTAGTATTACCACATAAAAACTGTTATGTGATAACATTGTCAACAAGAGACACCTTCTCCCCAACATATGAATGCTCATGAGTTTTACTTTCAGAACCCCTTCGAGTACATTACTAATTCACATTATGGGATAATTATTTTTTCCAAACGAACCGAGCGACTCTTTGGATTAAAAAGTCTCGTGCCCTAAGAGTTCACTGCACTAACTGTGTCCAAAAATCAACGAGAAAAATACAGCAGAAATGCTGTAAATGTGACATTTTTATGTTAAATATTAAAAAATATGGAGTAATTTTTCATAAAACATTAATTCTGTCGTATAGTTAAGTACGTCGATTTTGCAATGGGGGCAGTAAACTAAAGAAAGATGACATTTGACGGCACCACCTTCTGTCATTATCAATTGACATGTGGCACAACAACGATGTGGTGGACGCACGTAACATTACATATATAAATGGATGATGTCACGGAGAAATCAATTGACATGTGGCACAACAACTTTTGCCACGCCAACAAACAAACCATAGCAGATGGCAACGCTATCAATGCAACGTCATCATATGTTAACGTTCGGTACGGAATAAGCTAAATTACATGATGAAATTGTTGTTTTAGAATAGATTTAGTCCGTTTAAAATGTCTTGTACAAAACATTCAAGCATTAGACCAAAAGAAAATTTGAAAAATCACAGCAACCAAACATAGAAACGAGTCCTCCTCCCTCCCTCAATTTGTGGCCCAGAAATGAGATTGAAAGAATTTGGTCCTTCCATGTGCCGCAACTCAAGCACAGCCATTCGCGTAGCAGAAGAACAGGTCTCCAAAACCCTCAATTTTCAGTCCCCAACTTCATATATATATATATATATAGCCCTCCATTGTAACACATCTCACCACGCCCTGCAAAGAGTCCTCTCACAGAAACACCGACCAAGCAAGGAGACCACAAGCCCTAGCCAGCTATCCACCAGGAAAAAAAAAATGGCATTCAACAAGCTTGTCGCGGTGTTTCTCGTGTGCATCGTCTTCGGTGCTGCCCTCAATGCCGAGAAGGCCGTCGCTGCCACCGACGAGAAGTTCAAGTCGTGCTTCGATGCCTGCCTCGGTGAGTGCCTGGCTGACAGCCAGGGTTACACGTTCTGTGAGATGAGGTGTGACGCCGATTGCTCCGAGAAGGAACTCCTAGGTAAGTCCGGTTTTCCACGTGTCCTGCATGAGATCATATCTCGTCATATTACATGAGAAAATATTAATCAAATTGCAGCAAATGAGTAAATTAGTATTAATTTTTCGAGCAGTTGTCGTAATTATTATTAGTCAGAGCAATTTAATCGATATTTTCTCGTTACGTCACTGTGAGTGTGGGACGATTTAAGATTGCGTGCTCCTACATTGTACGACCCCACATTAAATGGTTTGTTGATCTTCTTATTGTCACACTGAGAAAAGATCGTGATGATGTTTCCTTTTCTTTGGGCAGACAAACTGAAGACAAGATTCCACTGATGGACTCAGAGTTTGAAGAGCGTGCAAATTGAAAGAGAGGGCAGGGCTACGTGATGTGTAATAAAAGTTGGAAGAGTCGAAAAACTCTTTCGATGTTCGTGTGATATTGATTTAGAAAAAAAAATTGTTGCAATAAAATTGAATTTATATCGTATTTACTCGTGCCAAATTTATATTCTTTGATATCCTTCATGCGACATTCTTTATCGTGACTGTTAGATGTACATGAATCGTGCCCAGCTTTCAATAACAATTCGCTATCAAGTGAAAATAAGTCTAATTAGATAAGCGATGGTCGAACAATTAGTTTTATTGACAATGAGATAGCATAAGTCCTAATTAGATGGGTTTTCAGTAACAAGAAACAAAATGTTAATAATTTAAAAAGCTGTGACTTTCGTAACATGGTTGAATTATATTATCAACTACAAAAATCATCCGCAAAATTATAAACTTTTAGCAGATGATCAATTTATGTCACAGATCATAAAAAATTGTCCGTAAAAATATAAACTTAACTTCCATTATTACCATCTACTAGATAGGTAAATTAAGCATCACTAATGGTTTTCAAAACTCAACAATAATAAAAAATGCTTGTCAATGTCCTCTTGAATATAGTTTTGTTGGTGTGTGTTGATCTTTACACACACCAACAAAAAGAGAAAGAGAGTGTGAGCAAGCCGTAAAAGAAGGAAGACCACAGAATAAAGAAGGACGAGCACAGGTACGGGGAGCTTTTTAATTTTAAACATATGACAGGTGCCACTGCACCAAAACTCATTTTCCCGATATTTAAATATTTCTAGACACGTTGCGATCTCAAGGACATGGCAGCTGCGGCTCAATATTGAATAGCAAGATGACTTTGCCTTAACCTCAACATGGAACTTTGGATCCCTTATCAATCATACTAATTTTGGATCCCAGTACCTTCTAAGATCCGTCCGTACCGCAAAGGCCTGGCAGGCCCACAAGGTCAAAGTTGACTAGGATCGGCTTGAGTTGGGCCCACCAAGGAATGGACAGGCTCCATGATAAGATGAAAACTAAAGTCCCAGGTAATTGTTTCTCTTTTCGTTTCATTTTTGTAAGCTTCATCTTTTTTTCCCCTGGGAAAAGAGGCTTAAAACTAAATCAAATTATACAAACACGAGGCATGTGACCCCAACAACATCACGAAATAAAAATATATAAAGGCTCCCAGTGGACAGCCGTTGAGCCGATGAACTCCTACCATGAACAATAAAGATAAAATTAGCTAGTCAATCAATACAAGCATTCGCTTCTCTTCCGATTTAGAAACTCTTGTATGTATCGGTTATATTACATGATAATGCTGAGGTTCTGTCACAAGCCGATAAGTTTAAGTTATTTCTAGGGTTTCATATTCACTCCTTGCTAAACTCCTAGGGTAGTAAGCCATGCTTTTGATGAAAGAAATTCGGAACGGATTGAACTTTTAGGGGGAATAAAAATTACTTAAAATATTCCTTTTTAGGTAATTAAAAAGGAGCGTAATAGTAATGACGAATCAACTATCATGCTACATAATGTTCGAACTTTTGTATTTAATTACAAATATATCAAATAAATTTAACGATCAGCACTAATGCTAGTCCCATCAATATAACACCGCCAAAAGTCTGATATAGTTGAAGGAACTAGTGTCTACCTATTGGCACCCATGTCCAAAAGACCCTTCTAATAGATTTTACATAGAGGATATTTGAGTACGGGATCTCAACCTCACCGAATTGTATAATGGTAAGTTTTTGCCTAATAGACCACCATCCTTGACGGGAAAAAATACGGTGTTCTAATGCTCATTTTGCCAGAGAGAGTGGGTGGTGGTCGTTTCTCTCGTGATTGGTTATCGACATTTATTTGGTATGTGGAACAAGTATCTTATATTTCATTATGGAGTGTAGAAATAGAGAGAGTGATGGAATCTCCAAAAGGGCTGAGCTAGGGCTAGGGTTAGGGCAAGGATTTAGCAGTTATTTCCATCTCAGTCCCCTAAACCATTCGTTGAGATCGAGCGAGGTTGACTGACAAGCAATAAAGAAGATCATACATCAACTTTTTTGTTCACTGGCTCTTCTACTGTGTAGAAGGTCATTGGCCCCTTGATCTGTGAAGAAGGAGGAAGCAACAGAGAGAAGGACACAGAGCAAAACCAGCAAAGATTTGTTAAAAGATATGGCCCACATGACACTAGTCGTCTTCTTGTTCTTCTTACTCTTCAGGTTGGGATCTTAGAGAATGACGCCATCGAAGTCAAAGTGAGAGCGAGACTGAGACTGGAACTGGGAGTGGTCTCTCTTTCTGCTTGATTGATCATCTTCGAATTTGCATCACTATCTATTGGTACATGATGTCATATTAATTTAAGTTTGAAAAATACCACTTTTAACCTGCATGAATTGGTCGAAATAGTTTGAAATAGTAATGTTTCCCTTCCTCTTAAGTAATGTTTCGGGTTCATCTATTGATAGGGAAAATCGATGCGGGTAAAGATTTTTACCCCTGAGAGAGCCGACCTAGCTCGAACATAGATTAGTTGAAGACTCATTGAGTTTTTGAATACTAAATGGTATATATCGAAAAAATACAACCTTTAATGGCTAATCACCATCGATAACTATATGAGAAATCACTGAAATGGTAGATTATTGAAAACTGTCATCTTATTAGTATAGGCTTTCGATGGATATGAACTTAATCGTTACTATAAATTTGTGGTATAAGTCCAGATGATTCACTACTTTCACCAATATCTAACTTAATAGCTTCTTCTAAGCTCATAGTATAAGTTCCGATGACGAAATATTTTAACAACGGCCACCTTAGACATCAAGATACATCTTCGCATCTGACTAATTCCAGTTATAAATCAGTGGATATGAGCTGAACTTCTTATGAGTCATTTAACAATATGTAACTTGACAACCTCTTGTAAGTTCATGTGATAAGTCTGGATTATAAATATTTCAACAACTACCACCTCAACCATCGAGATATGTCTTCGCATCTGTCTTATTCCAGTTATAAATAAGTTTATTGAATATAAGAGGGATAAGAGAAAGATTGAAATAAGCTGACATAAAGCTTCACGAGTGAGAATCAGACAGGATCATTTGACCTTTGGTTAAGAATGATATCGCCATGCTAACCCCTTTATCTATAGTTGGACTTCTTTTTTTCATTTATAGAAAAGGTCATAGGCCTAGCAGGGAGTAAGCAATAAAATGGCACTGTAAAATTTCACAAATTGAACTTGAAAGAGGTCCTCTTGATCTCAGATATAAATTAAATATTATTCTCCTAACTCCCCTTTCTCTCTCTAGTTGGTCTTATTCTTTAGTATACAGATTGAAAATCAACAAAAACGGTTAATTATATTCTATATCTTCCTATAAAAATTTGCATTGCTTTAGGGAGGTGAAATGGTAATAGCCCTCATTTTTAAACTTTTAAAAATTTTCGGGAAAAACATAAAATAAACCAATAAAAAAAGAAAAAATATGGATTAAATTGAAAAACTCTCCTCGGAACTATACCCAAGACTTTCTTTTTTAATTAGATAATTTATTTTTAATAATGATCTTGTTTTTATAAAAACTATAGATATTATCATAAAATAATATTTAACTATGAGGATTTCTTTATGGACGATTATACAATTAGCAATTTCATATGTGAGATGAGATGAGTCAAGGTTTATAAATTATAACTGAAAACTTCCTTGAAAACCAAATGATGTTTACGTACACATCTTCTTTCCTTCATATAAGTCACACAATATGTTTGTCTATTGGCCATTTCATTAAATTACAAAAACGAATTTATTAAATAAAACTCAATCACTATATAAATCTTGACAGGTGTATAATTAACTCCCGAAAACTAGAAAAGTTTGAAAAATTTACACGTGTCAAAATCTAATGAAGATTTACACAATGAACTTGTTATGTACCACACACTGAATATTTACTCTGAGTTTACTGTCTCTGAGTGATCTGTGCTTGTTTCCATCGTCATGCTCACAGAAGAACTGCTACTGATACTGATGTCTTATCGATGCAAGTAAAGGACCCGTCCATTTATGGGTGTTTTAATTTAACAATTCTCCCTACTCAAATTTAGGTTAGCACCCCACCCTTCCTTTTCAGCACATCTAGAAAAGAGAGACGTCATATATTCTGTTTTCAATGGATTGAATGCTCTGATGCACTGACAATACACGAACGGAATCTTTGTTTTCTTTATAATTCCTTTTCTCTAGGTAAAAAAACAAAAATTAAGCAGAAATTAAAGGTCGTCACAGCTTCGGAAGGTGAAGTTTTGTAAAATTTTCGGGAAATTAAGTTTGACCTGTCCAGAAGTCTAAAATTATAGGTAGTAGTATATAGTTCTTTTTTATATATTATATTTTAATTGTCTAATGCTAAATTTATTCCTCACACTCATCCTCAGTAACTAATCTTAAGTCGAGTATCTTTTTCACTGTTATCGGTGAGAGAGATAAACTACCACGAGACAAGTATTTTCTTCCATCCTTAGTCTAATATAAGAGTTGAACATTTTCTCCATACTTAATAAACCGGCCATGAGCCTCGCATTTTTATTCTAGTATCAAACTTAAATGATCACGAACTCTGCATGTGGACTTGATATGTGGTGTGAGACCAGGCAGAAAGCAGCTTTGGTATCATGTGAAATTTTCACTCGAGCCTACAAGATACCGAGTCGGTTTCTATACTTATACCGGGTTTCAATCTATTACTGACTGGATGTGATACTTATTTCTCAACATATTTTGTTATGTGACATGACCCTTACCTGAAACCATGCTATCATCTTATTTTAGATCCATGAACCTTTTTTTAGCAATGAAGAGATCTCAGTTTACCTATGTATACATATGTAAAACATATGCCTGCACTTTTTATCTGTGAATATTTATTGGGTTATTATTTCGATCTTTTTGCTATATTATAAAGTTTATTCTCTCCTAACCCATCAACACCCTATAGACTCATAACTTCATGTAAGTTTATGTGTAAAGGCGCATGTGCAGACAGTCTGACCAAGGATTACATGCTTAAGGGGAAATTGAACACTTGATCTCGTAGAGTTCCATACGATTTAGACGTACACTAAATCCACTTGAGGAGAGTACAGATACGAAGAGAGGAGAAGACTTTAAATTTCTTTACTCAAAATGATGCTCTGCGACAAACACTACAAAGAATTATAACAGAATGGGTGAAATCCCGTTGGAGAATGAAAATTTTCCACCGAATTTTTAGAGAAGAGCGTTTTTCAGAAAATTTTACGCAAATAATTTCCGTTTCCTAACATCGAACTCAAAACTTCATTCACGCAAAAAAGGAATAAAAAAAAAGACATTGGCAACTCCTTTTTTTTAATTACAAGTGTGTATCTCTCATACGCTCTTACAATTAAAATTTTTCTTTTAATACATATCTCCTGTAAATTTTTTTTCGATAATTATCTTACAAATATTTGCAAGAGAGGCATTTTAAAATTCCATCGCAAATATATAAAAAAATTTTCTAGAGTTTTCTCGCAAATCTTGGCATTTGAACAAAATTTTGTAGCAAGAACCAATTATATTACTCCGATTAGTTTAAATATCGCATACTAATAATTAATACTTATTTATCCATTTTTAAAAATATTGCTATACTTCTTAAATTACAAATGTAAGATAGGAAGGCATTTCATTAGAAAGATGGAGATAAAAGGATTACATTGAACAATGCCACACTTAGACCTATAGGAAGCGAATCTAGTGCAAAGAAGTCAGTCAATCTTCTGTTGTTAGACGGATCATTATTAATAACGATTATTCAGTTTGTCTAAAGTTATTTGTGATTAAATATAAATTTTCGAATATTATATAGCGGAATAGATGATTCTTCATTTTTTTACTTATAAAAAAGTTATCAAACTGCCTATTTTAAAAATACTATAATTAATGCGAAATATTTTCATAATCTAAAATAAATACAATCACTAAACAAATGAAGAGAAGGTTATAAGTAATAATTTATGTGACCTAACATGAAGATCATCACTCTCTGCAAGGGTTGTTGATATATGGAATTTTTGTTCTCGCAATTTTTTTTAAATAAATGATTAATATTGCTTATATTTATCTTAAAATAATAATGTTAAAGGTTAAAAAAAAGAAAATTTTGCTGGGAATAAAAAAAAAAAGAAAAAGGAAATTGGAAAATAATTTCGAGTTGGCAGTTGTCAGAAATCGATCTGCCGTCGGACATGGGAGGAGGGGGAGGGCCCCCCCATCGTATACCCTGCTGCACTGCCACGTGTAAGCTCAACAGTGGATTTAACGTTCCTGTCTTTGTCTTGTTTTGTTTCCGTACCACGGCACTCCTCATGTACTATTCAATTATAATTAATAATAAAAAAAACAGTGATAAAACATTTTCATGTATGTTTTCTCTCTCTTTTTTTAATCAGTAAAAAGGCATACAGTAGTATGAAATCTGGTCGTTTCCATTATAAAAATATTTGATCTTCTGTATTCTATCATACACCTATCAAACTGACTAAATAATTAGTGTAAATATTGACTCTATCATTATAACATCACTAAAAACCTATTATATTTCACAAAAGTCGGTGTTCTTACCAAGTCTAAATTTAAAGAGAACACACTTCTATTAAATTTTTTGATACAAACCATAGAGAGGATTCAAACGAGAGACCTTGGAGTTATCAAGCCAAGTGAGGATAAGTTCCAGAATTATTAAACCACTGCCTTTGATGATAGGAATTGATCAAATATTTTCATGTTGCTGCTCTAATTAAATTAGAAAGAACACCAAGATGACAAAAATTTTAGATGATAGAAAGAACCAATTAAATTGCTCATATTAGTAATAATTAAGCCAACTACTAGAGGTAATTAAAACTAATTTACTCGTTATTAATAATTTGCTTGGTATTTTTTCACGTAACCTGACGGGTAGGATCATTTCAAAGTTGGAGCATTTTGCCCCTATAAAATTACATAGACATGATATTAGTGATTTGAAAAAATATTAAAAAAATTATTATGTTATTTGATAAATATAAGTTAAACTATCAAGAGACACGTGTTACACATGAAGGATATCGTCAACTCCATGTAACTTATCTTTTTTCACTAATACGTTTGTTAAACCCATAGATGTTCCTCGCGATAGAGTAATATAAAGTTGTCCATGACTGAATACATGTTTGGATAGATAAATCCCAACATTTTCTAGAGTTTGTCCTCGCAACTTTGTTAATCGTCAATGCAAAACTTAGTCGCATGGAAAACTATTTTCGAATCATTTCAAAAGGTGGTTTCAAATGTTTAGGAGTTTTCAAAGAAATTTTTACAATGAAGGCTTCTGTTCCCTTGAAAATGCCTAACAAAACTTCTGCATAAACTAAGTTTGGCAAGAAGCCCAAATATTTAATTCTCGTACCATTGCACAGTTCACATTTGGGATCTAAATTTCTCAACAAGATTATAGGAGTGCTACGCTTGTGGGTTAGACTGTGCGGAGGCATGCCACCAAGTGCAATCGAGTTAAGGGACTCCAGTTGATAGAAGTTGTGGCTATTCCTTAGAACATGGTCAAAAGAATAGAACATGTGTTCTTCTCCTGGAAACAACTGAATTATCTTGTCATTCAATCAATCAACTGTAGCATTTGTCGAGGCCAATGTAGCATTATTCTCATGGATAGAAGAGTTGCTTCTCTCTTGTCCAATGCATTGTAAAATATGTTTAATGAGCATATCAATTGATTGCTCACCATCCCATGGGATAGCCATGGTGGATGGGATCTGAATAAAGTTTTCAACATCTGACATTTTAGATCCTTCCCCTACACATAGTAGGTACTCCAAAAATGTGTCATCCGATCGTGATTATATATTTTGATTCAAGAGGAGGATGTGCACATATTGCCATAATGAATACTTGAGAAGACATGCACTTATTGTTTCCTATTACATGCCATTTGGCAATACAGGAAGTACTTGGTGAAAATCTCCTCCTAATATTAGTAAAACATGATTTTGATAAGAGAAATACAGTATGGATTAAACTTTTAGGAAAAAATAATTGCTTAAATGCTCTTTTTTGGGTAACAAAGAAAAGGAAAGTAGGAGCAATGATGGACCAACCATCTTGTTTCGTAATGTTTAAGTTTTTGCGTTTAGCTACAAATATATCAAATGAATTGAACTGGTATCCACCAGGTCCCAAAAACCTTGTAACGGATTTTTTCAGAGTACAAAAGAGACACGTATACTTTCAAGGGGTAGAAGAAATAGGGATAAAGGGGTACAATGATTCATACTGGTGAGAATTAAACTCATGACCTCTTGGTTCAGGTCAAGAATGATAGCAGTTGTGCCAAGCTTCTCTCTTCTTTTAGATAGAGTTTTACATAGAGGAGATTTTAGTATGAGGCCTCAACATTACCAAATCATACAGTAGTGAGTTTTAAACTAACAAAGTCATTATCTAAATTAGCGGTATAAGTATGATGGCCTTGTGCACATTTTGCTAGAGAGAGTGAGTGTTTGCTTATATCTCGTAATTGGTTATATACATTCATTCCGTACGAGGAACGATTATCTTATATTTGGTCCCTCCATGGAGTGCAGAAATAGAGAGAAAGAGATGGAATCTCCAAAAGGGTTGAGCTAGGGCTGGGGTTAGGGTTAGAGTTAGGGCAAGGATTTAGCAGTTTATTTCCATCTTAGTACACTGAACCATTTGTGGAGATCGAGGAGTTCGATTGCTAAGCAATAAAGAAGATCATACATTGTTTTGTGTTCATTGGCTCTTCTACTATGCGGAAGATCATTAGCTCATCAATCTACGATGTAGAAGAAGAAGGTGAAGGACGTGGAGAGGAAGACACAGAACAAAATTAGCAAAAGGTTTACTCGAAGATATGGCCACATGACACCAGTCGTCTTCTTATTCTTCTTCTTCTTCTTCGAGTTGGAATCTCAGAGAATGACACCATCAAAGTTAAACTGAGACTGAGACTGAGAGTGGTCTTTCTCTATCTGCTTGATTGATGATCTTCGACTCTGCATCATCATCTGCTGGTACATGATATCATATTACTTTAACTATGAAAAATACAACTTTTAACTTGCATGAATTAGGTGAAATGGTGATACATATCTTTTCCTTAAGTAAGGCTTTGGATTTGAATCCCGTTGAAAGAGAAAATTCATGAGGGTAGATTTTTACCTCCTTAATGCATCGACCCAGCTCAAAACCAGATTAATTAAAGACTTATTGAGTTTCTGGATATCAAACAGTATATACCAAAAAAATACAACATGTAATGGTTAATTTCACCATCGATAAACTACACAAAAAATTATTGAACTGTTAGATTATTGAATACAGCTTACAATAGATATAAACTCAACCTTTTTTTTAATAAATTTGTGGTAAAAGTCAGGAAGATTCACATACAATTATGTAAATATGAGAAAAATTTCTTATAAGCCCTGCAACAGCCTCCTGTAAGCTCATGGTACAAGTCTGGATGACAAAATATTTTAACCACTACCTCAGCCATCGAAACGTATCTTTGCATTTGACTGATTTCAGTTATAAATAGGTGTATATGAGTTGAAATTCTTGTACATCCTTTAACAATATGTAACTTGACAACCTCTTGTAAGCTCATGATGTAAGTTCGGATGACAAATATTTCAAGAACCACCACCTCAGCCATCGAGATATGTCTTTGATCCAACTGATTCCAACTATAAATAAGCTTATTTATTATAAAGGGCATAAGAATAAGATTGAAATAATTCGACATAATACTCTAGAGTAAGAATTACACAAGATTATTTGATCTTAGATTAAGAATGATATCATCTTGCCAAACTCCTCTCTAGTTGGACTTTTTTTCATTTATAGAAAAGGTCATAGGGCCAGGCTTAAGAGGGAGCAGAAAATAAAATGGCCCTAAAAATTTCTCAAGCTTGACTCGAACGAGGTCTTCTTAATCTCACATATAAATTAATATCACTGTACTAACTCTCCTTTCTTGTAATTGGTCTTACTCTTTAGTGTATAGATTGAGAATCAACATAAGCACCTAATTATATTCTATATCTTCCTATAAAAACTTATACTACTTTAGGGAGGTGAGATGGTAATAGGCCTCATTTTTAAACTTTTAAAAATGATATGGATAAAGATAAAATAAACCAATAATAAATAATAAATATGGAATAAATTGAAAAACTATCTTTAGAACTTTACTCCCGAGACTCTTTAATTTTCATTTTTTAATTAGATAATTTATTTTTTAATAATGATCATATTTTTATAAAAATTAAGAATATTATCATAAAATTAATACTCAAACATAAGAATTTATTTATCAATAATTATACAATTGACAATTTTATATGTAAGATGAGATGAGTCTAGGTTTATAAATTATAACTGGAAAATTCCTTCAAAATCAAATGATGTTACATAAATGTATAAATAATACACATCTTTCCTTCATATAACTCACACAATATGTCTGAATATTGACCATTTCATTAAATTACAAAAAAAAAAAAATTGTCCATAACCAAGTCAAATCGTGCCTTAGTCAGAGCCAAAACCAATACATAGGAACTCATCAGAAACACCTCGTAATTAACCAAAAGGAGATTAAGTGCAACACAACACGCTTCTGCCAGCCTCCTCTTGTGTGGCTCGAACAAATATCCCCCGAGTAATACAAAACGGCTTTATTGAATAAAACTCAATTGTTCGATGATACGTGGACGGTTAAGTGAAAGACAACAGTGCGTATTATCATGCAAATGAATGTTATACAACGAAATCATTATATATACCGTGGATTGAAAGTTTTCTTGCATGGCTCGGGACCTGAGGTTACTGTCTCTGAGTGATCTGTGCTTTTTCCACCGTCATGCTCACAGAAGAACTGATACTGCTACTGATGCCTTGTCATGTAAGTAAAGGACTCGTCCATTTATAGATGCTTTAATTTAACAATTCTCTCTATTCAAATCTTAACTCATCACCCCACCCATCCTTTTCAGTACATCTAGAAAAGAGAGATGTTATATATTCTGTTTTCCATGGATAGAAGCCTCTGATGCACTGATGATACACGAACGGAATCTTTGTTTTCTTTATAATTCCTTTTCTCTAGGGAGAAATTAAAAGTTGTCAAATCTTAGGAAGGTGACGTTTTGTAACATTTTCAAGAAGTTGTCTATTTTTATTCGAAAGTTTGAACTGACAGGTAGTGGTACAATGTTCTTTTTATATATATCATAGTTCAATCTATCAATTATCTAATGTAAAATTTATTCCTCACACTCCCCCTCACTAACTAACCTTTACCCGGGTATTTTTTCACTTGTATCGAAATGAGAGGGACACATTACCGGGCGACAAGCCTTTTTTTTTTTGTCCTCGGTCTAATATACGAGTTGGACATTTTCTTCGTAATCAATAAACCACCACGAGCTGGAAATCTTTCTTCCAATCTTGAACTTAACTAGTCGTGAGCTCCACACTCGGTTCTGACATGGTGGGAGACCACACAGAAACCAGTTCTGATATCATATAAAATTTTCATTTTAGCCTACAAAACATTGAGTCCGTTTATACCCAAATGCCTAAATTTATAAGTAACGATACCCAATTTTCTTTCATACTGGATTTCAATCTATTAATTGCTCTATGTGATATTTATTTCTTAACAAGTTTTGTTCAGTGACATTACCCTTATCTTAAACCAATATCACTATCATCTCATTTAGTGGATTATTACATTGAACATTTTTTTTATAGCGAGAAGTTTAATCTCTCTGAGCATATGAACACCCTACAAGCTCATAAATTTAGGTAAATCCATGTGTAAAAGCACATGTATCGATAATCTCACCAAGGGTTACGTGCTCAAGAGGGCAATCAAATCTTTGAACTAGTAGAGCTCCATACGAACTAGTAGAGCTCCATACAATTTAGACGCACGTCCTTTCCCCTAAAGACACAAGAAGAGAAGAGAAAATTTTTAATCTCTTTGCTCGTAATAACAGCTGAGAGAAACACTAACAAGAATTATACCAATTTTCCACCGAATGTTTAGAGAAAAGCATTTTTTTCAGAAAATTTTACGCCAATATTTTTCGTTTCCAAACATCGAATTTCAAATTTCATTCGTGCAAAAAAAATGGTGGGAGCTCCCTTGTTTTAATTACAAGACTGTGTCTCTCCATACTTCTCTTAAAAGTTACGGGGAAGTGCCGAGAGACACACTCATGCAATCAAAAGTCTTCTTTTATTTTATCTCTTACAAATTTTTGCAAGAGAAACTTTTTAAAATTCCATAATATATAAAAAAAAATTCTCTAGAGGAAGTTTTTCTCGCAAATCTTGGTACTTGAACAAATTTTTATTGGCAGAACTGATTATATTGCTTTGATTAGCTTAAATATTGCATATTAATGAATACTCTTTATATTATATGATGAGATAGAATCATGAGAGATTTCTTTAGATAGATGGAGATAAAAAGGAGGGAATGATGTCAAAGGTTCTATATATTTGTCAATTCTTACGAACGAGTCTTAAGTATTTTAAAGTGATAAATTAAGTCCTATATGTTGCTCGTGTTACAATATCGAGTCATTTGTGTCACTTACCGTTACTTTAAATTGACATGACATCGATGTGATATTGATACACGTTAGCTTAAAGTAATAATACGCGACGGAAATGACTCGATATTGTAACGCGAGTAATATATAGGAGTTGATTTATCACTTTGAAATATTTAGAACTCACTTGTAAAAATTAATAAATAATAAGACTCCCGGTGTCTTTTTGCCAAGGCTAAAAAATTACATTGAGCAATCCCACACCTAGACCTATAGGATGCCAATCTAGTGCAAATAAGTTGTTCGGGTCGCATCTGTGTTAAACACTAATTGTTCAATTCGTCTGATATATTTATGATTAAATACGAAATTAATAAATAACTTCTTTTTTCTAATTATAAAAAAAGTGATCAATCTTTCTATTTTGAAATTATTATAATTAATGCGACATATTCATAATCCAAATAAATACGAAAATGAAGAGAAGATTAAAAGTAACAATTTATGTAACCATTTACCGGGAAAAATAATTTATGTGACCTAACAAGAAGATCGTCACTCTCTGAAAAGGTTCGTCAGTTCCCGCAATTTTTTTTATATAAAAATGATTATACTGCCTATATTTATCTTAAAATAATAATATTTTAATTTAAAAAAAAAAGGAAAAGGAAAATGGAATATAATTTCAGGGTTGGCAGTTGTCAGAAATCAGAATCTGCCATCGGACATCGGAGGAGTGGAGGGCCCCCCGCATATATCACCCGGCTGTAGTGCCACGTGTAAGCTCAACAGTGGATTTAATGTTCTTGTCTTTGTGTTGTTTTATTTCCGTACCACGACAACTCATGTATTATTCATTGATAATTAATAATTAATAATAATAATAATAAATGATAAAACATTTCAATCGGTTACTTGAAGGAATAATTGAATGTTTTCTTCTTCTTTTTTTTTTTAACCAGTAAAAAGCCATACAGTAATAGTAATAATCTTGTCGTCTCTATTATAAAAAATATTTCATCTTTCCTATTCGGCTGTATACATGTCAAACAGACTAAATAATCAACACACGTATTGACCATGTCATTGTAATATCATCAAAAAGGTCTGATAGATTTCGTAAAATCCAGTGCTCTTGCCAAGTATAAATTCAAAGAGAGCACTGCAGCCAAATTTCGTGATACAAATACATAGAGAGGATACGAACGTGAGACCTTGGAGTTATCAAACCATGTGAGAATATGTTTCAGAACTGTTAAACCACTATCTTTGAATGGTGGGAAATGATTGAATATCTTCATGTGACGTTCTAATTAAATTAGAATACTAGATTCTCACAGTGATGTTGCGATAAATAACTAATTAAATTGTTCTAATTATTAATAATTAAGGTAACCACTCGGATAACTAACGCTTGCTTGCTTATCATAATCTAATTAGTATTTACTCGTGCCACGTGATGAGATAGTATCTCCACGAAATACAATATTCATGTCAATTTTTAGTAGAAAAACAACGTAAAAATACAGAAAGAAAAAGTGACTTTCAAATATAACGTATTATCTCAAAATTAGAAAATTTAGATAAAATAAGATTAAGCATCGAACTGTTTTTACTCGATATTATTAGGGTGATTCGTATTACAAATCATTAAGATTAAATTCGTGCGAGACGTACGTGGACAAACAGCTTGTGTATAAAATAGTCTGCTTCTCCACTCTAATCAATGGGGTCAAAATGACTGTAAACTTGTTAATTTGATTTTTCCATTTGCACGTTAATTAGTCAATGTGCTTAGTATTTAATATTAATTCATACTATTTTTATTAAGTAATAATATCTTATACTATTTTACAAGTAAGGGTTAATTTTTATTATTAAATTTTATAAAAATATCTGATGAGCAAATAAAAATAAAAATATATAACTTTACACGTTGTAATCCTGATATGATTTTATGAATTCACGCGTGTATTTTTCATATTAGCTAAAAACTATTAACCAAGGATTTTTTTAAAATCTATATAAAATATCTGACGCATTTCATAATATAAATGATGGCAGTTTCGGAATAGGAAAAATGCATCAAAACTGTCATCTAAAGCCATACAGTAGTGGAAGATGCAAAGATAAGTAAAATCTTAGCATCTTTATCATCGAAAAAAGTTAAAACTCTTAGCCTCTTTCGTCTGAGAAATTCGCCCTATCTTTTCACGTGAAATGGGAAAGTACATATCGGTTTGGAACATATGGGTAGACGAGTGCTACTCAAATAATTAATTGTTATAATTAATACTAATGAGAGTAATTTCATCTGTGTTTTCTTATTATCTTATTGTAAAATATGACTGATTATAACTTTATTTGCCGCTCACATCAATTTTTATACATGTATTGGGATAATTATGTACTAGGGTTTGACATTTTGTCCATATCTTACTTTTCTGAATATTCGAAAGATCTAATAGCACAAGATTAATTACAAAGGTGTTCAATCCTCCTGATTGAAATCATCACCGTCCAGATAGTGATATCACATGTTGCTAGATGCAAATCTTAATTTGTTAGTTTATTCGATCATAACGAGATTATTTGGCATTACGAACTTTTCCATTTTTAAATTTATGCCAATAAATTTAATGTAGCAATTGAATTTTTATAGAACAAGATTACTTTGTAATTTATTTATATTTTGGACCCATCGTCTACAAAGAGTTAATACGTTCAGTATTAAGAATTAAAATATTCCTTCACTGCGAGTTTGCACGACTATATTTTTCATTAAAAAATACATTTTAGACATTTTTTAAAATTAAATTTCAAATCAACTAAATTGAATAAAAAATTTAGATTTATAAAAGAATTGAGTACCACTCTTATCAGTTTAGGTTTTAAGGTAGAAACGGGTCCTAAATTCTTGTAGACTTATGTGAAAATTTAACAAATACATTACAAATTAGATTTTTTTTTTTGCAAAAATAACTCATACATGCTATCCACGGTGAGATTCAAATGATCTAAATATTAATAGAAAAGGATTCAAATGCTAGCCCATTATCAAAATATGAAAGAATCGAATTTCTTCTCTTCTTAAATGATTTTTTTCAATTTTCTGCATGTTTGAAAAACAATTAAAACAGGAAAAAAAAATATATCTTTGTTTGAAAAAGCTACAAGTTTGGCATAAATACTAATTAAAATATCATATTTATAAAAAAAAAATGTAACATGTCGAGAAACTTAACGGGTTGAGATCATATCTGATGCATATTATTTTTCCAACGAGAATTTACAGGAATCAATTAAAATTAATTTAAATTAGATATGCAATGCCATCATGGGTCAATTTTTTTACTTAAATTAATTTTAGTCTACCCTTGTAAATTTACGGTGGATGGTAAAACGCATTTAATATTTAGTTCAGTGAATCAGGTAAGGTTTTGTAACCGTGGGATAAAAAAAGTAACCCGAGGATAAAAGTAGGTAACAAATTTGAGCAGGCCCTTTCCTTTTTTTTGCTTTGGCAGCTTTGGACAAGAAGGGTTCTGTCGGATTCAGTATTGAATTTCCCACCGGTTTTAGGTATCCTTGCAGTATAAAATAAAATAGAAATTTAATTCAAAATTACTCTTCTACGGTTTGTTGAATGCAAAATTCCATATTCGAATTCGTTCTATGTAGAAAATGTCAAAACATGTGCTGCAAGTGTGTTAGTGGGCTTAAATTTCGAGGATATTAAATTCTTGAATTATTTAAGACCTATATTATAAATTATTGAAATTAAATGGATGAACCGGTTTCCTATTGGTTCTAAGCACATGGTGCATGAGAATTGAAGCTAAAATCGGTTCTAGCAGTTCTTTAACTTATCCGAATTTTATTTGAATTTACCTGCATCCTACTTTATCGGTTTGAATCTACTCGATAACCATCACACTCCTGATTTTTCGAGTTTTGATAATTTTGTAATTTTAGTTAAAACTGGAGGTAAAGTTAGCAACTAGTACTCTTGACTTAAAAGATTCTTAATGTAGCATTTCCTTTTATTTATGGAATGAAATTCGAAAAAAAAAGAGTGAGCAATAGGAGTGATCGGGTCCGGATACCCTGTATTTTTTTTATGGTAGCAGGGCTCTACCTCGTATAAGACCGATTCCTAAATTTTAGAACCGAACCTTACTCTATTAAATCTTAGAATTAGACCATACTCGAAACATGTAAAATACCATAGGTTACATGTATCCTATTAGAATTTGTTTATTATTTATTCTTTTATGTCTATAATATGAATTACTTCAACATGTTTTATAATTATTATTATTTCACATAGTGTTTTATATAATCAAATATATATAAATTTTAAATATGTTTTCATTATATTTAAATACTATCTATTACTAATTTTAAATTATTGTGATATTTTATACATGGAAAATTCATTAAATATACATAGTTATTATGTTAAACGAAAATTCATCGAGTAAGGAATGTAACAGTTCAAACAGTTCGTGAATTTGAGTTAAATGAAAAAGTTATGAATGATTAAAATTAACAATGCTATTTTGTTCCGGTTCCGAACACTCTATGTACTAGAACCGGAAGCGATCGATTCCTTAATTCATTACCCAGAATCTATCATTTTTTATTGAAATCTGCATATAACCTACCCGATATAATAGATTTATGCCAGTTCCAAATCCACTCTATACCCATGCACACTCCAGTTCGTGGAATGGTTATCCCTTTCTTTTTATGAAACTAAATAAAGACAAACATAGTTGGAATCGTCATTCCAGCCAAATGGACGTTCCACCATAACTTTTTATTATCATTGGAACGTCGATTACCTGTCCTTTTGTGTCAAATTCAGTATTACAGGATATCTTTTCCGTCACTTAATTATCATGAATCATAACTTTTAATTATTTTATCGCTCATTGTTCATTCCTTTTTTTTTTTTACCATTTTCCAAAGCTCCTCGTGATCTTTTTGTATTTTTCATCCATTTTTATTCCACTTTCTAAAGTTTCATCCATTTTTTAGTGTTAAAGTGTCTTATTCATCATAGAGTGTATCGAGGTTCTAAAGATAATTTGGATCCAACAAGCACGTAAGTATCAATGATATGATTAATAGGGTAAATCTCTATATTTGATTTGATTCCATTCCATTCACTCCATGAAATATCACCTCGCCCACATGAACCTTGGGTTCATATCCAATTCAAAAGTTTAAACTGATAAGCTGGTGGTTCCCGGTTTCTTATAAATCAGGTTTTAATATATTATTTCCGGTGTGGGATTGACTCATCAACACATTCGATAGTAATAGTTGTTGGTGCATGCACGGGTATAGGGTAGATTTGAAATCGGTAGGAACTGACCATATTGGGTAAGTTCTGGGTGGTAGATCTCAGTGAAAATGAGGTAGATTCTAGGTAATGAATTAAAGAGTCAGTCGATTCCAGTTCCAGTTCCGGTTCCGATTCGAGTTCTAGCACATAGGTTACCCGAAACCAAAACCGGAACCCATTGACTTATTCGTGTGGTAAATTTTAATCGTTCGTAATTATCTCGTTTGAATTTCAATTCACAAATCGTTTAAACCGTTGGATTCCTAACTCAATGAACTTTCATTTAACATAATAATTATGCATATTAGATGAATTTTCATGCCTAAAATATCATTATAACTTAAAATCAATAATAAATAATATTTAAATACAATGTAAACATATTTAAAAATTATACATATTTGTTTATGATAAAAAATTATATGAAATAATCATTATTATGAAAAATATTGAAGTAATTTATATTGCAAAGGTAAACGAATAAATAATAAACATGTTCATTCCAATAGGATACTCGAACTACAGTATCTTACAGATTCCGAATATGGTCCGATTCTAAAATTTAACATGGTGGGATCCGGTGTCAAGATTTAGAAACCGGTCTTATATATAGAGTGTGTCTAGATATCATAAAAAAATAAAGGGGACTCGGACCCTATGACCCTAATAATTGACTTTGACTTAGTAGATAATCTCCCAATAATTGATAGGTGAATCTCTGTCCCGTGACCTCAAGCCTTGCCTAGAAGCCCCAGTAGCCTTGTATATGAATCTCGACCTGACGAACGTAGCCACGGCTTATGCCAAAATTGTACCATAAATACATACCTAATGGTCATTTAATTTAGGACCGTGGATTTGGTGTTCTTCCACAGGACACGCTAGGGTGTACTAGATCACACAGAATTACACACGGCTTCATCATATTACGTAAGTGGTATACGCCGAAAAATTATTATATTATATGGTAATGAAAATGGTGATATTACACCGTAGATGGTAGTGGATTAACGTTCAAAGCTAACTCTTGGTGGGTTTCTTTTTTACGTCGGGTTTCTTCCTTTTTAAAAAGAAGATAACAGTAGTGGCGATCCAGTCACCCTCCGCTACGTAATGTATTCGGGCAATTGTTATCCAACGTACTTATCGGGAATGCAACTTCTGTGCTAAGCGTTAGGGTAACTTGGCGTTGCAAGTGGACCTCGGTGTCCGCGTTCTCCAGTTATGCCACTTGATCTAAGTTCATTGTTCTTTCCTTACTTGCTCGTGGTCACGTTCCGGTCTATGTATTGCTTGATTCTTTAGTTTAATGCGCTGAATTTCGGTCCCATTTTCGATCAAAAAATTTATGATTAGAAGATATTTCGCACAGTAGATTAGTTAATTCAAATTTAAACTAATCAAATCTTAAGATGCCGTGATGAACACCATTAAAAAACGCCAGCAGCAGCAGTCAGTGCCACATAATCTGTCACTATCTGGGCAGCCCTCGGCAATGAGACTTACTGTCACCATTTGTCCTATTTTCCTTTTTTGCCCTCTTTTTTTCCTATCAAAAGGAGAATGACGATCCCGTTATCAACTTGAATTTTCATATCTGATTACGAACATGTAAATGTACTGAATAATCAGTACTCAACATTATTTCCATCAACGTAACGCTATCAAATACTCATAATTAATTGATATATTTCAAATCCAAGCCGAAATAGCGGACTCATAGCAAATTCATTTAAAACAATTGTGTAAAAATAATTTGAATGGAGAACTTTAACCCACCAAGAGTTACTAGACCTTTACAAACGTCAGTTTCTTAAATTATATTAGGTATTTGGTGACACTAAATTGACATGAATCATATTAATATTGACTGTTCAGTTTATCTAATATGTTCGCGATTGTTTAATTTTATTAATTGGACGGACCATCCCATGTGCGTCCGCTGGTTATTTACAAGCAGTCAATGGGTTTTTCCTTCTATTTTAACCCTCGGTAACATCAGCATTCCTATCACTTTTCCATAATTTTATGCCATAAAATATGAGTGTTCTTTCTTTTTTTTTTTTACAAATTTTAAAATCTATTTATACATATTAAAATTTAAACGATAATTTATATAATAAATTTTTTATATATTGCACATTCAATATTTACTTGGTGCAGTTGATGAATAAGTGGATGAAAAATAAAGGTGGAAACAGAGTTTCCTTTTACAGTAAAATCAGCTGCACCAGCAGGAAAAGGAGAGTAGCTTCAGTGCAAATAATCATTCCCACTTCCACTCAATTCAAAAATTTTCAAAAAAAAAAACTCTTTACAATTTTTTTTCTTAATTCCTATTTCCGATTACAAAGGAGGCACCGGCCCATAAGAGATAGGGAAAGATACAGAAAGAGCTACAAAGGATACTATTGAAAAAAAATATTAAAACTGGACTCTGATCGAGAATAACGTCGTCGTATCAAATCTCCTTTCTCTGGATGATTTTTTTTAACATATCTTCATGAAGCCTTGTCCTCTTTCCAATGAGTTAAAAGGAGGAAATTTTGAGTTGTTTGTTTGTTTCCTGTTTCTTGAAGAATCCATGAGCCATACTGCTGCAAACCCAGAACCTCAAATGTTAGTAAGTTAGCATATGCATGGCCTAGAAAAGATCTTAGCTAATGAACATGAGCCATTCTATCCAAAGTTGCCACCTGACCTGAATGTTCAAGCAGGGTCCGCACATGGCTCCGAATCTGCACTCGTTGGACCGAGCAAAGGCAAGCTGACAAATTCGACGAGGAATAGGAGTCGGGACACAACGGAGGATCTGAAAGCCGGTGAAAGAGGTGCCTTATTGTGGCTCTTGGGACAAACAGAACGTTTCAAAGTCACAGACTTTGAGGTGAAGAGTTTGTTGTTTAGCCTTGTTGCCTGCAGAAAACAACGGGGGACCAACTGAGCAGCAGCAAAGAGGCCTTCACAAGAAAGCTTTAATGGGAAAGATGTAAGTTTCAGTTATGGCTATTCTCTCTCTCTCTCTCTCTCTTTTCTTAGGTAAAAGAATATGCAATGCAATGATTCTCATTTATGGGAAAAAGTCTCTGCCAATTTTGATGTATTAAGCAATCATCGACTCGTAATATGTGATTACACATGTGACTTTTCAATTTCAACCCTTAGGTACCAAGTCCAATGTTTTGTGCTCATCATCACCACTTGATTCATTGCAGAAGCAGAGCTTTTCAGTCCCCATTATCTAAAAAATGCCATACGTCTGTTACTAAATCTTAAATGGCTGGATTTAAGAGATGAATGAAAGAAGGCACAAAAATCACAGTGAATAGAACATTTTACCTGCTCCATTGACGAGGCAGCATCCAACCGGGCTCTAGCTCTCGAGATATTTTTATTCCAAATTCAATGGCGTCCGCATTCAGAGCAGAAACCTACTGCAGATCCATGAAAGAAGTTCAATTCTGTCGTTTACTAACGAATAACAATCTCTCTTTGCTTTTCTTTTTCCATACCTCAATGGCTTGATGTGCTTGAGCTTGATGATAGAGCCTGCTCCATGTCGGTGCAAGGTTGAGTTCAAGTTGGAACCGAACCTGATTTGCTAGTAGAAGTAGTTGAAATTAGTGTGCCCATGTGAGTTGGGAAGCAGCTCTTCCACCTCAATCCTCGAACTGGAGCAGCTCATGCTCTTCTTGATACGGCACCGGTTGACAAACTCAACCTCGGCTAAGAAAACGCCATAAACTGGCCTGTGGTCAGAGAACCTAGACTCGCCGCGGACATAAGATAATTGACTGAGCCCTAGCCCATACCAGAGGATACGATCACACCTTCATGAGTGGAAACACCTCAATCACTGGTAGGTTGATATTAAAAAGGACATAATCATAATCAGAGAAAATATACTCAAAACAGTGTCTGTTGGCACTATGAAACATGTCATGAAGTTCAGCTCGCCATACAATAAACATACTTAGAATAGATTTTCTTTCTTATATCTAAGAAAAAATCCTTAAATTGGATTAGATTCAGTTGCCATGAGGATATTTTAAGAGGATACCATGCCGGAGTTCTTCGCTTTTCCTTTGGGTGCCTGTTTTCCCCAGCGTATCTGTCAGAATTGTTCGAATACTTGTAGGTCGGAGGAAAATATATTCTCCCTTCGTTCCATCCTTCAAAGACCCGCCCGGCTCTCTGCTCTATGCGAAGCTGTTAGTCATATACCCAAACTTCTAATCAGCACAAGACGCAGACCTCTCAACCATGAATTCGCGAAATGTATAAATACAGATACAACAGAACTAAAGAAACTTGCATGCCTGATCATTATCTAATAAGGCTCTCCAGTTTCTCATCTCAACAAGTGCCTTTGCATATCGATAAGACAATGCGATCCTGTAGTTCAGATCCCCCAACCAAATGATTCGGCTGCAGAAAGACACACAGGTCAGCCTTAAGACATGCGTGTGAGAATAGATAGAATTGAAAAACATCAATGTAGAGCATCAACACTTCGTGTTTATAATGCATTTGGGATTATGAGATGGGCAACAGTCATACTCATGCTCAAGAATTGTCCGAGGAGAATTCTCATCTCCTGAGCCGTGGACTCGGGGGAACCTCGTCTTCCTGAGAATCTCCATTACATCAGAGTTCCTTCTTAACTCATCTCCCTCCTTCTCTCCTGAGGTCAAGTGGCTACAGATGAAGCAAAAGCTTGTTCGGTGCAAGGACATACTAATTGAAATCGAACCCTGGAAAAGGGGAAAAGAATTAGGAAATTTTTTCTTGCCTTGTCTCCTTCTCAAATAAGCTGCTCTAGATAGCTTCACTTGTAAATCAACTAAAAGAATATTACCTTATTTCCAAGATAACCCATCAATCCTCTGCCTACGCAAGAGACCTTCATGTTCCGAACCGACCCCCTCAGTTCTCCCCGAACCCAAACAGTCAAAAATATCCCTACCATTTGTTTGCTTGCAACTAGACAGTACCTCGAATGCCCTGATAGGGAATCATCACTATCCTCCAAACCCGGCTTACAGTTTAAGACTGGAGAATAGTAAGAGTTCCCCGGAGAACCACCTGGTCCGTTCTCATCATCAGATGAGGGCCAATGGTAACTATAATCATAATCACTCGTCCTGTCACCAAACATGACCCGGTCACAAACACTGAAGCGCCGGTCCAAACAGGGATTGGCCATTGAGATCTCAGGGTCCATTCTCATGCTTCGACTAAGGGACTGGAAAGATCGGCGATTGAGTAAAGAGGAGGATTTGTTCCTTGTGGACCCCTCGAAGTCCACATCTAGTTCGACAAGGGGATTGAGGATTGGAGAAGGAGTAAGGCAACCTACGCTGGCCCCGGGAAGGCTGTTGAGGGTCCTCCTTATTAGGGCCAGCCATTTCTTGGCAGGTCCATTGTCCTCTGTACCCAACACGTTCCCAGCATTCAATGGGACAATCTCTTGAAACCTAGCAAAATCATCAGAACCATTAGAACACAGTCATCACTTCATCCAACAAACACTTTAAAAGGAAAAATTCATCATTTCACAAATAAAGGATAACTTGAGATTAACAAAATGTACCCAAGAACATAAATATCAGCAGGAGGAGAACTGTGAAGCCAATCCTCAAGGTTCAAGTGACCTGGTGGCGATTTCCCGGCAACATTCCATGTTGCTACAAAGAGCCTGCGGCCATAACAACATAGTAAACAGTAAGTTTGATTCAACGAAATCAGGTTCATGGTTTCACCCGAACAATAGAGCAAGGAAAGGCTACTTTCGGGACCAACCTATAATTCTGCACGTCAGTCACCTGAGTGGCCTCAAGGTCTATCTTGCTTCTCCGGACTCGGTCCGAACTTCTCTTGTTCAGTCTCTCTGTGGATTATGCCACATAAAAGAAAGATTCAAATTAAGCTTTAAGCTATAAAAATAACATTGCATAATGATGAGTTTGAGTAGGAAACAAAAGCTTGCGACTGCATAAAAGAAATGCAGAAACTGAACCTGTCTTGCTTTTCCTGAGTGTGCATGGCTCGCACTCTGAATAAATGCTCCCCCATTCTTCATCACAACCTGAAAAAGAAAACCCATAAAGCCGGTCAAAGCTATTTCCACTGTATAATCATCGCCATATATAATTGACTTGGATCAACTTATTTTTAGAGATGAGTAGTAGATCTTGTAGATGCACATAGAGCAGAGTCCAGGAAAGGGGCGAATGAAGACATTTTTGTGCAAAGCATCAGTCGTGGGAGAAAATTCCTGTTGTCTGTTGCCATTCCTCAATAAAAGCCAAAAACCCAATCGAGGGACCAATTTGAAGGCATGTGTTCTCAAATGAAGAATAAAAGTCAATAAATCGTCGGAATCACCTCCATGGACAGCGCAATCGGCCTCAGAGTCCACGTCTTTGCTCCTGATGCTGAACCATTTCTTGAATGTCTTGGGCCAGGAAAGCTTCATGGGAATCAGCCGCAAAATCAATCAGAACTCAGAAAACAGAGCCTGTCCTTGGCGGCAGAGGAGGCTGTTTTTCCAAACCTTGATTTTCTTGGAGCACCCACCATCTCTCATTGTTTCTCAACTTCATACAGCTCTCTGGTCTAGAGCTGAAACTCAGTAACTTCCCCTCTCTGCTTAATTGAACAGTTACCCTCTGTTTCAGGTGCTGATCCAGTACAAAAATGATGACGTAGAGAGTTGAAAATCCCAGCCTTTGGACATTACCCAGTCCTTTGCTCCGTCGAACTTACACAGAATCCCGAAAATCTGAAACATCCATTCGTGATTCCCGTTATCTTGCTTGGTTTTTTTTTCCCCAAGATTAGATCGAACAGACAGAAGAGCATGTGGAAGAAGAAGGAGAAGGAGAAACAGAGGCAATTGAAACGGAGGGAAGGACAAGGAACATCAAGACTCTTGAGTAAGAATGCGGGATTTCGGGCAGCAGTGAACAATGTAGGAGGAGAAAGAGATTTCCTTTTGGGACCTTCTTTGTACTCTGCTGCTGACTGCGAGCAAGAGAGAGAGCCAAACCTCGTTCTCCTCTGGTTCAGATCAAAGTCGCGAATTTGAAGAGCGAATAAAGTTGAGAGAGAGTGTGAGTTCTGTGAAACTCAGCCTTCTTCCTCCGGAGGGGGAGAGAGAGGCATCGTAGCATTTATCTGAAAGCTGCAAAGCTTGGGGACTTGAGAAGAGAAGCCAATGGCGAGAACTGCTAAATAAAAAAATAGAAATAAAAACTTTAAATTTTTTCATACATTCCCTTATAATTAGAATTTTCATGTGTTATTATTAATTCAGATTTAATAAAATTAATTCTTTCAAAAAACTAAATGTTTATCCATATTATGCATATATGTTATTTAAATAAAAATTATTAAAAATATATATTCATATACGATTGAAAAGAATAATTATGCATAATTAATTTTTCAAGTAAATATAAATATTTGAAATTTAAATTAGATAGCTAAAAAAGTGAATTGTAGAAATAAAATTATAATTTATAATTTGTATGTAATGATCGCTATTAGCAAAGTGAGAAGCAAAGTGTGAGAATTAAAATATATCTATAAGAAAGAAAAATGAATGCGCAGAAAGAGGAGATTGAGAGTTTTAAATAGGAGAAACAAAGGATGGGGAGCCGATCGTTAGTTGTGCATGTAAAATTTACGATCTTACCCCATTTCATTGTAATCCAAAGGTCGGAAAGATTTCAAATTTTATACACTACAAGTAAAAATGAAATAGAAAAGGTGAAACAAAAAAAGAGATCTTCCCTTAAAATAATACCAAATAAAAACCTTTTAATTAAAAATTTTCTTCATTTATTTATAACACTCTAACTCATACTTTATTTGACGAAATAGACTCACTTTTTTTTCGGTCTGCGGCGCACGATATATAGAATTCAATGGATCCCGATTGATTTAGGATTGAACCGAGTCATCCACAGAAGGTAGAGCTCTCCCAATCATGAACTTTCTCCATTCATAAGATTTGTGAATGTGTTGTTTATGATAAAGAAATATCGAATCATCTCAATTAACCGGTACAAGTAAATCAGAATGACTTTAACCGGCTAGTGAGAAATGATCATTCTAACAATGCGGGCATGGCTGTGCAACTTCCGAATTGCTGGGTGGAGAGACTCTTATACAACTCGACTTTATCAAACCGTCCATAAGTTCAATGAATAGTTATTTAATACTTTAATATAGTGTTTTTAAACACAACAATATTCATTTTTAAAAATAATATATTAAATAATTAATAATTGAATTCACCAGATCACCGGTGAATTCGATTCACCTGACAAGCATTGGGGAAGCCATATAGGCAAAAATACAATGTCTTTTATGAACATATTGAATTTATCAATTTATTTATAATTATCTTATTTTATTGGTTAGTTTTATGATTTTTCTCTTTTTTTTTCTCTCCCTTCAGAGTAAATTTTTAAATTCATCTTGGCAAGGAGAAAGTTTGAAGTGCATCAAATATAGTAAGTAACAATATATGATGAGATCCATAACAGTGTGTTTATTCTCTTTGGTTCTTTTAGAATGTTTGAACTTATGGAGTCATCCGTAACGATCATCCGACTTATCAATCAGCTCTTCGATAGTTAATTTTAGTATATCCGTTGTATCAATTCTCTTACCTCTTTATAGGCAATGAGTTACGGTTCCACAAATCAAACTTGACGTAGGCACGTTCTTGGGAGGCATTATTTGTATACAGGTTTCGTCACAAGTTACTGAGTTTCGTATTGTACTTGGTATCGGATTTCATCACATCATTGGTATAGTTCGTGTCAGAAATTCTGACTAGGAGTAAGCTGCCAAGGATAGGTGTTTAGTGGCACGTTGTTTGAATCTACATGGATTCATAAGAATTCAATTTTTTCAGTATATAAAAGAGACATATAGATTTAGAATGAGATTAAAAGAAGACAGAATAAGAAAACACAGAGACTTGTCCTTACTATAATTGAATACATAACATCTTTAGAGCAAAAAAAAAAAATACATGACCTCTAGATTTTACATCAAAAATAGTATCACTGTATCAAATTATATTTCTTCTTTAAGTGCCCACTTAACTATTGGGTTTAGTTGAATTTACCCAATTATACCCACCCAATAGCAGACCCGCCCTGACCCCCTGTCTTCTGCCCGCGGTCAGGAGAGTTACTTTTGTTCTAATTAATCAAGCCCCGTACAGTGGTCATTGTACTCTCGGTCTCTCTTTTTTTTTTTTGTTTCCCACCCAGTATCCGGTACCCGAAGGCTAGCCGACTAATCCGGATTCGAGGTACTGTCGGGCGGTTTCCCGGGGACCCCTCCCAAGAAGGTCTGCTGCGTCCACAGGGGCTCGAACCCGGCACCTCTACTTAAGCGACACAAGCCCCTTCCACTTGCGCCAACTTTCGTTGGTAGTACTCTCTGTCTTTGACCGGTGGGGAGGATAGAAGATGCATAAAGCAAAATCCTCTTGTGCTTGCAGGTTGGATCCTAGGATTATTATGTCTGTTATTAGATGAGAAAGTGAATCATATGTGAAAAGTGTTCCCACTTACATCTAGTGAGATATAAGAGAAGAGCTTCGAAATCGCTCTTTACTAGATGGGAGAGACACCCTGTAGAGGTTATTACTTCTTGTGTCAAACATAAAAATGGCATTAGTTTTCTTAGGGGTAAAAAGGGAAAACGAGGGCTCAAAATGTTCCATATAAAAAAAAAGTGGAGCACATATATGAATTTTGGAATACCACCCGTCAAGAAATCATATATAAACCTCTACCTAATTCAGTCCGAGTCCGGTCGATATTCTCCCAGCATAAGTTTGATTCTAAAACATTTACTCAAGGAAATCATAGTTACCCAATCACTTGAGTCAACTCATGTTGATTGACATGACTTATACATAGATATATAGTATAACCCTGAGTTGGTTAAATAGATGAACTTACATAAGATTAGGTAGATGCATCTCTCAACCATCATGATATGAATTAAGTACGAGAGTAGAATATTCATTGCAAAATATATTCTGAAACTTTGGGGTCAACTAGAATTTACTACTTTCCCTAAATAATAATATTACTTTCATTTTTATTTAGTTCTAGATATATATGTTATATTGCTTATTTTGCTATAGGGTAAGCTTAGATTTACTTTATTATTAGTTTCCGATTAAATCAGAATCAATTTGGAAGGCGACACACATGTAAATATTATAAATTGACCTATTTAAAGAGCGATGCTTGGTCTTGGATGAATTGGACATTAGATTATTTGAATAATAAAGTGTGAGATTTTACGCTGTTTGGCTTCTTAAAAAACCAATTGAACTTATCGGAGTTTTTCGTGGCGTTCATACTCGATCTATCAATCAACTATTCCATATATAGTTGGTTGTGACATCTTCACCTATATCAATATTCTTACCTCTCTATAGATAATGGGTCGTGATTCCACCGTTCGAGCTTGATAAGAACACGTTCTAGCAGACCTTATTCGTATATGAGTTTAATCACAAGTTGGTGAGGTTAATATCATACTTGATATCAAGTTTCATCACAACATTAACGCATTTCGTATCACATTTGGTTCTTGGAAAACAATTATCTATTTTTGTTGTGTCACCCGATACTAATAAATTAAAAGGAGCACTCACGAATTCAGATTTAAGTTAGATAGACCCACTAATGGGATAAGACTCTTCCGATCATCTTTTTTTCTTAATTTATAGAATTCAAATTCAAGACTTTTTTTGAGAAAATAAATACCAAAGCACCTCAATTAACTCATGTAAGTTGGAAACAATTAGTCATATGTGTCCGTTCCGAATTGTCATGATTCAGGGATGATATGCATAAATATATGTATGTATACATGTATGCGTGGGGGAATGTCTACGAGAAGTCTGTGGCAGCAAATCAAAGAGCAAGAATGTTTCTCGAACTCTTATACTTTCTTTGGGCTCTGAGATAATGTCTTCACACTTTGAGGATTTGAAAGAGACAATTCAACATGTTGTTGGGTCAGGAGAGATTTTCAAGAACATCTTATAACCCTCATGCACGATATACGAAAATCAAACACCAAAAGAAAAAAAAATAAAACAAATTCCAACTCTAACTATTATAAAATCTATGGCGTCCCTTTTGACTGAATCTAGAAGATTGTCCAATAGAATCGAGACAAGTGTCCACCATTTTAGGGTTGACATGTGTGAAGATCACCGACATTCTTGTGCACACAAATATAAGATGAGAGGCAATCACGGATTATCTCAACCTAAAATTAAAATGTTTCATAGTTGTTTTTCATCTGTAAAATCTCTTCATGTTTGTTTATTTCTCTCTAATCCATGACCTTTTTTATAACTTGGAAAAAACGGAGGCACAACTGACCAAAAGAAAAGTGTTAGTAAGCACATACATGTAGGCAAGCCCGATAATTTTTGACACAACATGGTAACTTGAGTCAACAGGAGTTAGACAAGTTCTAGTTAAGTCTAAACGTGATTCATTTCTAAACAAGTCAAACTTATATAAGTCATGTAAATGAATGTGTTAAACCGAGTTGAGCTCCTGTAACTTGAAATTGATAAGACACGATCAAATCTATTCAACTGAATGTATTAACTATTTAATTACCCGATAATGTTTTTACTGTGTGTATCTAACCTATTAACCAAATTAACATATGCAAAAATTACAACTATACCCCTTTTAACATATGTACTAAACGTGTTAATCATGTTGTGGGTATGTAAATTTAGACAAACATGTTCATGCTTGGGTTTGACTGTCTTGACCCTATAATAGATGGGCCATGTTTCGGTTTAAGAGTTTCTAACACGATGTTGTTTAAACGATAAAGTCCTGTATGTAACGGGTATAACAAGTAATAGTGTTTACATGATGTGATATCACAAACTAATAAGATTAAGTTATTTATGGGATCTTTTTTTTTTATTTTTAGAGTTTTATAAAAAAAAAATCTTAAAATGACTGTAATTTATTAATCCATGATACCAATTAAGCAGTCTCACATAATATACTCATTACACAGAAGACTCACTCTATTTAAACATGTCACGACATATTTTGACGGGTCTAGATGTAGGATCTGATCTTGTTAGGGCATTTAGGGGGCTCCCAGCCCTAGTTTCAAGTCATGCAATCTTCTTGGGTCTTGGGCAAGTGCCCTAATTATTTTATAATTAATTAATTTTATTATTACTATTAATTACTATTAGCTGTATTGGGGCCAAAGTTGATTTCTTGGTTTAAGCTACTCCTTCGGGGCTCTCTACATTGAGATGCCCTAAGAATATAATTGACTAATATTCATGCACATGCTGCATGTGGGAGACTGTGTACGATCTCCCTTGTCGAAGCCTCTCTCGCTTTTTTTATTTTCCCTTTTTCCGGCTCTCGAGATTCTTAGAAAATAATCCGAGGGCATTTTACTTCGTTCAAGGGCAAAACTATAGCTATTCCACCCATACAGCTGATGGCATTTTCTCGATCTCGGGCTGTCCAACGTAAACTTCTACCGGTCGGTGACCCGCGTTATACGTGAACTCGTGAAAATTAGAACAGCTTAGCGGTTTTAATTATAATGGCAATCTTCTATGAAAGCGGATTTAAATATTGTGAAAGTGAATAAAACTAACATAATACATATTAAGTATTTCATTATAGAGAAAAGGGTAAATTATCTGAAAAAAATTATAATATTTGACAAAATTCTCTATTTTATCACGATCTTCAAAAGTAAAAAGAATTGTCATGTGATTCTTCTTTTTTCGACGAAATGTTACTAAGTTAACTCCATTAAAATTCTTTGTTTAATTGCTGATATGGCATGCCGACGTGGTGTTTTTACTGCTAATGTGATAGTGTTATTACACGGGTTGTAGAAACTGTTGAACATTAAACATGTCGGACAAATAATAAAAAGATTTCTAAAATAATAGACATAAATATAAACTATTATTGCTTTAGACAATAACGTAAATATTAGTCCAACATCTCACAGTCAATTTTTGGATTTTGCTTGGTACTAGAGCATATTTATAATAAAAAAATCTGATCTCATTTTACAACTGTAATAAATTTGACTCATATGGTAAAATTTTCCCATTCCTCAATTAGTGTGTAAATAAAAATGATACATCAGTAATAAAAAATAAAAAGTCAGTAGCCATATTGACATTTAACAAAAAAAAAAATCTAATGGAGTTAGTCTATTACATTTGGCGGAAAACATATGAAAGCACGTGGCAATTTTCCATATTTTTAAAACTCAGATAAAATATTGAATTTCATCAAATGTTGTAATTTATAGGCAATTTACCATAAATAAAATTAAGTTAAGGGTGTTTTGGAAATGAACTAAACTGAAATATGGATGTCATTCCATTTGAGAAATTATTAAGTGATCATATATTGTCACGTGATATAAGAAAATATCAATTAAAACGTGACAAATGAGTAAATTGGTGCTAATTACCCATGTGGATGCCATTATTATTACTAATCAAAATAATTTAATTAGTTATTCCTTATCATGTCACGACGAGATAGGACCATCTAAATTTTTTTTCATTCCATATGACAGTATAAGGGTATTTTAGGACTGTTTTTATTTTTAGATTTTATTAAAAAATTTTAAATATAACTATTTTTGATTAATCAGTGTCATCAAATGGTGATACTGTAATATAAGATACCTTCTCCTTCCCAGAGGAGAAAGTCTTTTATGTAACAGGTATACTACTAGCGTGCTATCACAAATCAACATAATTCAGTTATTTTTAGGATTTTTTATTTTTAAAGGTTTATTAAAAGAACTCTTTAAGTGACTAATTCTTGTTAATTTGTGACATCATATTAATACCATCACGTATTATACTCGTTACACACAATACTCTCTCCTCACGGATAGCCACAAATTAAGTAGTTCTTGCGTAAAGACAGTGCATTAAATCTGTCCGCTTTCCTTTCCTTCCCCCATTTTCTCTATTATTTTTTTTATTTTAAAGGACAACCATGGATATAAAACGACTAAATTGATTTTATTAATAAATATTTATGATAATCATTCGGGTAATCAATACCATAGTTTTAAAAACCGGACCGGACCGGCCGGTCGGACCGGCCGGTCGGACCGGTTGGACTGGGAACCGGACACCAGCCCGGTCCGGTTTCGCTAATTACTCCATTTGCATCAAGGACCGGGTTGGACAGTGTGAACCGACCGGTCTGATCTGGTTTCCACCGAACCGGTCAAGAAACCGGTCAATGAAGAAAAATAAAAAAAGTAAAAAAATGAAAAGCAAGAGTCAAAAATAGAAAAAAAAGGAAACCTAAGCTCTAAATTAATGTATAGAATATAGCAATCTTATTTGTAAAGTTGAAATTATAAATTAATGTATAGAATATAACAATTTTACATTCATATTACTAATTTTATACTATTATAAGTATTATTTGTAAAAATCCGGTTAGACCCATCGAACCCCGGTTGAACCCAAGAACCCAAAAACCCAAGAACCCAAAAACCCATACCTTGACCGGTTTCCGGCCCGGTCCGGTTTTAAAAACTATGATCAATACTACTTTACTTATTTATTATAATTTAATAGATTTTTTTGTTACATCGCATATATAGTTAAGATCACTCAATAATTTATCGTACAAAAGTGATTGGAGTAAAAAGGGAATAAAAGAGTACGTATAGAGATTGGTTCCATGCATTAACCGCTCTCACAACCTCAAGAAAGTGTTGTTTGAGACGGATATAGCCCATGACAATACTCACATAATGTCACAGCCTAATAAGTGTAAGCTGTTTCTAAGATTATTTTTCATTTTTAGAAAAAAAAAGTTACACCGACGAAAATAAAATTTCGTAAACTCTTTATTACAAAATGGATTAATCATGACCTATTAGGGTTCTACATACTAGTGGTACAAACTGAAGTTGATATTACAGCACTAAACCCATTTTTATCATCCGGTTAGCATCTCCTTTACTACCATATCTAATATGGAACTAGAATCATCAACATCATGAATCCTAAAATATTTGTGGGTTGGATTTAGAATCTTATAAATAGAGACAATTCACCTTACGAGAATTTTACCCTTAGTGGACTCACCCAAATCGAACTAGATTCGTCAAAAATCCATTAAACTTTTGATTACTAGTGGTACAAACAGAAAAAAATTGTATGGACTTGCTATCATATCCATAAAATATGTTCAACTAAAATCTTTTATGTACTTCACTTAGTTAAAACTTTAATGCCATATAGCCAATAATTAAAGGCAAACATACCATAACTATAAAAGTTATACATTATTGCCAAGAGGGCCTTATCAACCAAAGAACTAATTAATGTTTCAACTTTAATTGGAATGGGTGTGTCCTTCTAGGGTGCCCTTGCAAAAGTACAGTGAAAGCCCCACTTTATAATGGGTCCAAACTTTACTGGTCTTAGGGCAGTATATGCTATTATTACCTATAATCAGTGGAGAACCAGAAGAGAAAGCAGGATCTGCACAATGGTGCATTTTCGACATGAAATTAAAATGTTTTATGTTCAATTTTTTATCAATGGGATTTCCATTTACTTCATTTTCTTTCTATCCTTTTATAAGTTTATGTGTAAATTTTGTACATGAAAAAATAGAGAGCAAGAGAGCGCATGATGGGCAAACTAATATCGATTTGTCGAGGTGATCTAACACCTCTTCTCTTTAATTAAGCTCTCAAGTCAGAGTATTATGAATAAAGAACTCCATAATCAAGAGAATTTTGTCCCTTAGTTGATCTGTCTAACTTGCAACTGAAGTGGTCAAGATCCATTCAATTTTTAGATATCACATATTTATGCATCTTGCAAAAAGCAAAAAGAAAAAGAAAGGAAGTCAATGTGTATGAATTAAAGAACACCCATCACTGTCCACCAATTTTGAGTTGCTTATAAACCCTAAAGGATGTTCGATAAATCGCCATACGTTTTTGTTAGGACATATAAATGTGTCAGATGGCAGGTACTTGCAAAGTTGAAAATGGGCATCTGAAAATGAGGACACTTGCACAGAAAAATATAAAAAGAAATAGAAATTTTTCTTGTCAATCAAATTGGGGTTACCTCTCCATTTACAAAATTATCTTATTTGACCTCTTTGATACAGTTAAATTTCACCCTCTTTAGATTTATATATTCATCCTTGTATTAGATAAGAGGTATAAGGATGTGCTTTAGGGGTGCCTTGGGCAGGGTAATCTCCATCAACTCGAAAAAATTTGTAAAATCTCACTGTTTTAATAAATTTTTTTCATTTTTTTATTAAGCTATTCTCTTTCATACCCCTTACATTCATGCTTTTACGTCTTTATATTTCCTTAAATTTCACCTCGTTAGATAAGTTTTCTAGATCCGTATCTGATCAGATATCTAATCTTTTTTTACACTCTCTTCCAGAGAAAGTAATTAAGAGGACACATGACTCATATGATATGATTGGATATGAATAAAGATATGTTGAATTCTTGACTCCCCCGAGCTTTGCTTTGCATGAGAGAGTTTTATGGATAATGAATACATCCGTCACGGTACTTACGATGTATCACAAATTAACAAGAACTAGTCATTTTAAGACTTTTATAAGACACTAATAATTGAATTTTACTCCTTTTAAGATTTTTATAAGATCTTAAAATGAAAAATAACTCTAAAAAAATTAAACTTTATTCATTTATATAATGATGGACATGTTCCACTTTGCATCCCTTTCGTGCCTTATCCTCTCGCTTGATTCCATGGGGCTTGGAGACATAAAAATGGGTCACAAAGCCCACTGGGCCCCACCGAGGTACCTGGCCTTGCAATTACCGTGTCGAAAATTCATACTAAATATTGACACTTTACGACATAGGTGACAATTTTACCAACTCTTACATTGATAACACCAAAACTCTCGCATTGCACACTAAACCATATTAAAATTTTCGGTGCTATGGGAGGCAGCCTTATTAAATTTGCATATTGAGACATGTGATGCATGTTTTTTCCTTCCTTTCCGTTTCTCGGTCTGAACCATTGGTACTCAGAAATCCAATAGATCATGACTAATCCAATTCGAGTCGAGAAAACCCAATAGGGAATAAAACTCTTTCAAGGTGAACGTTTCTTTCCATTGGATTATCACAAATCAATGTGCGAGGCTACTTTCAGACATTAGATGATCAGGAGATCTGATTCTATTGTTATTAGGAAATATTATTTTTCATTGCGAAACGTAGTTGTTTGAATATTAAAAATATGATTTTGTTTTAAGTCAAATTGATATTAAACTAGTTGGATTTATTAAATTTTATGGTTCGGCATTTTTCTTACACACTTGATATTTAAATATAACTAAGTCATTGGCCTTCTCATAAGACTGTTCCCGCCCACCTTAAATCCATCCTTGACTGCACGAGCACCCTTAAAACCCGTTGGACCAATAGATACCAGATGGTCCATAAAAAACGATCTTTAGTGTGCTTGTTTTGGCTTTGAAACTCTTCTCGCACACACTTTAGCTGATAAAATGGTTCAACATTTCTTTTTTCTTAAATAAGATTTTAAATTTGAATCTTTCGATGGATAAAATTCACGATTGAAGAAATTTTACAGTTCAATGGATTGACCTCTAACTCGAAAACGAATAAACCGAATTCAATGGCTTCCTAATATCGTATGGCGCAGATTGAAAGAAAAATACCCTACTGTCTTCCCCGATAGGCTTTCTTCTATTTTAGTGCATTGGTACAAGACTCCTCTCATAATTAGGAGTTATGAGTTCGATCATCAACGTGAGAATTATATGTCATTTTATTTCTCTTTATTTTTTTTTATATTTAGACTCACGAATTCCCTTACCATCGAAAAAGAATAGGTTTTCTTATTTCCCTCTGCATTTTTTTTATTCCCCTACGTGGCTAAGCAATTGACCAAACAGCATCTAAAAAGCGTGCATGCATGCATGTGGATTTGCATCAACTTTCTTTAGACCTAAATGATTATTTCGAAGACCTTTGGCATACCATTCGATGGGTGGGTCCTGGGGAAATTCTTCGTCATCCTACTTTACCACATAGTACGAGAGAGTACCAATCAAATCGCATCAACACTACAAGGATAGGGCTGGTTTCTGTTGGAAATTTCCAGGAAAATGGCAAATGGAAAATTCCCGTCAAATTTTCATAGGAAAAATCTAACAGTAAAAATTTTTGTGAGAATTTTTTGAAATATGACCGGTAGGGATTTTTCCTAATTTCCATTAAAATATTTCTCATGGAAATCTAATGATAAAGATTTCCGTTAGAAAGTATATCACAGAAATTCAATGGAAATATAACAATTGATTCCATGGGCCAAAGATCTCAGGAAAATCATGCGAAATTTTGGCGATCCTTTTTTGTGAGTAAAATTCTCACAAAATCTTATAGTGATTTTATTATATGAGAGACATATTATATTCACAGAAATTATTGGATGCTCGGAACAATGTGACATTTAGCAAATTTCTCAACTGACTTCTTCTTTCAACCATTATCAATAAAGTTATCTCTGAACTCGTACTGTATTTTTTCATCATTTTTTATCTACAATGTGCACCATAGGAGCATTGCCTTGGTTTTACTATGTTTTTCATTAGCATTTATCCTGTAAGTGCATGTATTTATCTTATTTAAGAGAATAATTAGATGAATTTACTGTTTATTTTATTTAATATGTAGAAGAATAAAATACACACATGGTAGATTATAAAAATAAGATGATATCTATTTTAATAGGTAATTCACAATATCTTCCTTTTTTAATAGATAATTTATAATATCTTCCTTAATTAAGATGTTAATCCGTATTACACAAGAAATTATAACATACATTGTTAATTATATAAAAAAAATCGAACATTTGAGTGTGATATATAAAAATAAGATTTTATATATTAAGAGCTAATAGTGATAACTAATTATGATCTCAATAAATTCGAGATCTTAATAATATCATGATATTCTTTTATAGATATTATTATATATGCCTGATTTGTAGTGTGATATATCCTATTTGAGTTGTGGAAAAAAATAGATATTACCTTATCCTCTCGCTGGATTCCATGGGGCTTGGAGACATAAAATGGGTCACAAAGCTCACTGGGCCCCACCGAGGTGTCTGGTCTTGCAATTACCGTGTCGAAAATTCATACTAAATTTATCTAGGAGAAAATATTGACACTTGACGATATATCTGATAATTTAACGAGCTCTTACAACTACGCTTCTTGAATTTCCTCTTTTTTTAATGAAAAGAAAATCTTTATTTTGGCCAAAAAAATGAAAAGGAAATGGATAGTAAATAAGCTACCCAACAAATGTGGGTTGATTGTGATAATTCTACATCCGTTTTCCTTTAAGCCATAGTTTTAAAAATCAGACCGGAATGGCCGGTCCAACCGGTTGAACCTGGAACCGGTGACTGGTCCGGTTGCATATTTAACTCAGTTTGCACATTAGCTCAACCGGAACCGGGGTTGAACCGGGTTAGACTGGCCAGTTTTTAATGAATCGGATTAAGCACATAAGATATTAAATTGTTAATACTTGTGTATTTTATGTAAGTACATGTGCTTTATATATTTATTATTTTTTAAATAAATTTGGTTGGACCCATTGAACCCCGGTTGAATCGATTGAACCTGGAACCAGTACCTTGACCGGTTCCCAGTCCGATCCGATTTTTAAAACTATGCTTTAAACAATGTTTCAAGATCAAAATTCGGAATTGAGAAAATTTATGATCATAAGATTTTTACCCCTTAAAATCCATCAACTGAAATTTAGATTAATTATACTCCATATTTGAAATTTTAGATAGCACCAAAGCTCTGTCATTGCACACTAAAAGGAGATAGGCAACCACATTAAATTTTTCGGTGCTATAGGAGGCAGCCTTATTGAATTTGCATATTGAGAGATTGATGCATGTTTTTCCTCTCTTTTCATTTCTCGAACTAAACTATTAGTATTCAAAAACCTAATATACCATGACTAATTCAATTCGGGTCGAGAAGATCACTAGAAAATGGAACTCTTCCAAGGTGAACCTCTATTTCCATTTGATTATCACAAATTAATGTGTGGGGCTATTTTCAGACATTAGATGATCAAGAGAGCTGATTCTATTGTTATTAGGAAATAATTTTTCATTGTGAAACACAGCTGTTTAAATATTAAAAATATGATTTTCTTTTAAATCAAATTGATATTAAACTACTTGCATTTTATAAATTTTATGGTTTCGTACACTAGATATTTTAAAGTCAGTGGCCTCTCATAAGACTGTTTCCTGCCCCTCCTTAAATCCATCCTTACCTACATGAACACCCTCAAAACCCATTGGACCAATAGACACCAAATGATCCATTAAAAAAAAAAAAAAGATCTTTAGTTTGCTTTTTCTGGCTTTGAAACTCTTTCCACGCGCGTGTTACTTGATAAAATAGTTCACCTCTTTCTTCTCAAAGAAAGTTTTAAATTTAAATCTCGATGGATAAAATTCATAATTGAAAAAATTTTACAGTTTAATGGATTCACCTTAACTCGAAAACGAATAAACCGAATTCAATGGCTTCCTCATATTATTATATGGTGCAAATTGAAAGAAAAATACTCTATTGTCTTCCCCAATAGGCTTTCTTCTATTTTAGTGCACTGGTACAAGACTCCTCTCATAACTATGAGTTACAGTTCGATTCTTACCGTAAGAATTATGAGTCATTTTATTTCTCTTTATTTCTCATTCTTAATTTAGACTCATGAATCTCCCTTACCATCGAAAGAGAATAGGCTTTCTTATTTCCCTCTGCATTTTTTTTATTCCCCTGCGTGGCTAAGCAATTGAGCAAACAGCATCTAAAAAGCGTGCATGCATGCATGTGGATTTGCAACAACTTTGTTTAGACCTAAATGATTATTTCGAAGACCTTTGGCATACCATTCGATGTGTGGGTCCTGGGAAATTCTTCGTCATCTTATTTTATCATATAATACGAGAAAGTATCAATCAAATCACATCAACCATTGCAAGAATAGTGCTGATTTCCAAGGGAAATTTCCTAGAGAAATGGCAGACGGAAAATTCTCGTTAGATTTTCGAAGGACAAATCTAACGGTAAAAATTTTCATGAGAATTTTTTGAAATATGACCGATAGGAATTTTTCCTAATTTCCATTAAAATATTCTCAAGGAAGTCTAATGATAAAAATTTCCGTCAGAAAATATGTCACCGAAATTTAATGGAAATATAACAATTGATTCCGTTAGCCAAAGATCTCACGGAAATCATGCGGGAATTTTGGCTATTCTTTTTAATGAGTAATATTCTCACAAAATCTAATAGTAATGTTATTATATACGAAGCATATTCTATCCACAGAAGTTATTGGATGCTTAGAACGATGTGTTAGCAAATTTCTCAACTGATTTCTTCTCACAACCATTATCAATTAAAGTTATCTCTAAACTCCTTCAATTGTTCAACTTTTGTAAACCACATTGCTTAAATATTAATGTCAAATTCCAACAAGTTATTGCTTCTGTTACAGGAGTTAGAAAAACCCTTATGGCCCGGATGCACGTCTCACTCAGCTTTATCCCTTACTGTGAGGTTGATGAATATTAGATTAGATTGGTATTACTTCATGATACAATGGATGAGATTCTCCACCTTGTAGTTGAATGCACCCAGCAGATGCAACAGTCCCAAAATCATAATATGAGGCGAAGAAACTAGTGTTAAGACTTGAGCTTATTTCTTAGAAGATAGATTGTTGTTTGGATGGGCGTATGCTATATTAGACGCATACTCATAATTTGGATAGATGTAACTTCTGTGATGCACCAAGATATAAGCCATGATCGGAATGGAAGAGCAAGTCTAAGCCTATTCCATTCAATAGGATGCATTATATGTCCATCACTCCTCAATTAAAATGTTTTTATGCATCCATGAGTTTAGCACCTCTTATGAGATGGTGCTATGAGAATAGAAGAGCCGAGAATGTGTAATGTGTCATCCTTCATATTGGAACGCATGGAAGGAATTTGATTGCAAACATCCTGATTTAATTTCAGAACCTCGTGATGTTAGTCTCGAATTGTGCGCTAATGGATTTAGTTCGTTCAACCAAGCATCTTCCCTTGCTCATGTTGGTCTGTCATTGTAATACCTTACAACCTTACCCTCAAATGTATATGATGTCACCATACATGTTTCTAACATGCATTATGCCGCACCCCGAAATCGAGAGATTCTGCAGACTGTCTCGCGACGTCATAGTAATAAATATGTAAAAGGAGTCGCCACTAATCGTTTAAGGAACTAGTCCAAAGGTCAATTAGAAACTGCTTATTCACCTAAAGGAGAAGACACTAACCACCTAGATTTTATTAGTCGGTCTTGAACCAAAGTTTGGATCCAGGGGTTTTGTTATGTGGCTCGCAAGCCAATCGACATGCCCTAAATCGATACCCTAGTATTTCTAAACTTGCCTCATTTTATTAAATCTAATTCTTACTCTTATTCAAAGTATGACTTGACATATCGACACTCAGCTCAATGATCAGATTCACAGCTCCGTTCTCAGTCAGAAACGATATGAAAAATCATGGAAAAACATACAACAAATTGTTGTCAGATATGCAGACAAACGGAGACTCTAATCTTATCCAAAATCAATATCACAAATGGGAGAAATCATCGAGTAAAGAGCTGCAGCCTCTAAGGACTCTAAGCAGCTTCATTTTTATCCAAAAATGCCATAGAAACAAAGAGAAAAGATGCAGCAGAGAGCAGCCATGAAATCAAATAAGTAAGGGCCCTGTTTTCACCAAAGACAACGTCAAATTCAGAAGAAATCCCGGATTAAAACCAGCTACGACCCCAGGCACTTTATAACCCCTTTCCATCGACAAAATCCATTCAAATCAAGAGGAATCTTCAAGGTAAAAAGGCAGCTGTAAGAGTGGACACTGAACAGCTCCATTTTCTTTTGGGAATGCCATGAAAACAAAGGAGGACTCCCAGCAAATGGCCGCCGCAATGACCAGCAAATTAGGGCTCTAATCTCATTAAAAATCATATCTTAAGTGGGAGAAATCATCAAGTAAAGGCATGCAGCGACTATAGACTTTAAACAACAACATTTCCTATTAGTAACCATTATTAAATCGAAGGAAAAACATAACAATGGACTGCTGCAACAATGGGCAAATAGATAGTTCTATTCTCATTGAAAATGGGATTGAAAACATGAGAAATCCTCAAGCAATTACCAGCGGCAACCTTGAGCATTAAACAACATTTTTTCCCATCAAAGTTGACATTAAAACCAGGGAAAAACGGGGAGCAATGAGCTGCTGCAATGGGTAGCTCTATTCTCGTTGAAAATGGGATTTAAGTCATGAGAAATTCTTGAGCAATGACCAGCAGCCACCATGGACACTAAAAGTAACTTTTTCCCACCGAAATTGTCAATAAAACCAAGGAAAAATACACAGCGAAGAGCTGCAGCAATTACTTATGAAGGATCGCCCTATTTCCCTCGGAAAATGCATTCAAATCGAGGAAACATCAAACAAAATGCAGCTGCAACTATGGACTTTAATCAGCTTCATTCTTATCAAAACTCCATTAAGATTATGGAAAATAATCACATAAGGACCAGCTGCAACGATAGAAATAAAACAAGCCCCCATTTTCTAGAAAATGGCATCGAAATCATGGCATATAACCGCATAAGCACCAGCTGCAATCACAGAAACAAAACAGCCCCCATTTTCTATCAAAACTGCCATGAAAACAAAGGAAAACTCCCAGCAAAGTGCAGCAGCACAGATCTGTAGACTAAGGCTCTAATCTCCCTGTAAGCGATCTTGAAAATGGGAGAAATCATTGAGCAAAGGGCAGCTGCGACTATAAACTTCAAACAGCTCTATTTCCCATAAAATCATCATTAAATCTAGGGAAAAATAGAACAAAGGCCTGCTGCAACAATGGGCAAACAGATAGCTCTATCCTCATTGAAAACGGGATTGAAATCACGAGAAATCCTCGAGCAATTACCAGCGGCAACCTTGACACTAAACAGCCCTTTTTCTTATCAAAATCGTCATTACAACGAGGGACAAACAGAATAAGGAGCTGCTGCAACAATAGGTGTCAAATAGCCCTTTTCTCATAGAAAAGCGAGGTCGGAATCACGAGAAATCCTCGAGCAACTGCCAGCAGCAACCTTGAGCACTAAATAGCACTTTTTCCCCTCGAAATTGGCATTAGAACCAAGGAAAAATGCGCAGCAAAGAGCTGCTGCTAAAACAGACGAAAGATGGCTCTATTTTCTTAAAAAATGCACTTAAAATAGGGAGAACATCAGGCCAAAAGTAGCTGCAAATACAGCCATTTAAATAGCCCTATGTTCCATTGAAATGTCATCATAAAAAAGAGCAAACACCAAGGAAAGGTCACCATTTAATCAGACGCTCAATCAATCTTTATTCCAATCATTCACTAGATTAACTGAGCCGGGCACTCCAAACAATCAACAAATCATCATTTGAGCATCCAATAATATACTGAACAACACCAATGAGCAGCCCTGAGATTGGGCAACCCCAGCAACTTAAACAATCAATACACCATTATTAGGGCAGGCAACAACTCAACGAATTCAACGACCTCCAACAGCTCAACAGTCATATTCCAATCTCGAAAAATCAAGGTAAGTCACTGTAGTTACCTGATATTACTTGACACAGAAGTTAAGCTTGCTCAGGCTCGTATCGCAGGATCAACAGGAGAAGGGTTCTACATGACGGGTTGGTTTAAAAGAGCTCGGCGGGGCACAAATGTCGTAGTAGAGGTAGGACTAAGACATGGTCGAGATGGTAGTGGAGAGGGCCGAATCTTCGGGGAATCAAAAGCTAGGGCTCGGTGGTTCAGGCTTGATCAGAGTCCCAGAAGAGTGAGGGCTGCAGCTTCGTTGTCGCCGGAGTTGGGAAGTGGTGATGATCAGGTGCTGATGGAGTCTCGGATCAGCCTAGCCTCGGGAATCTGATGGCCGGTGAGGACTTGGGCAGGGCTCAGGGAGAGGAGATGGTTCGTGGGACGATCCAGAGCTCGGGCTTTGTGTCGCTGGAGTTCGGTCCGTCCAGAGGTTCCCTGGTGAGCCAAGGTTCCGGGACGATTGATGGCTCTGATGGTCGAAGCCCGAGTTCGACCTCCTGGTGTCCGGTCCCACCCCCCCCCCCCCCCCCCTACGAGAATCAGTCTTAAAGAGGGAGCAGGAGACAGGCCGGCGAGAGACACTTTCGACGGGAGCAGCTGGGCACAGAGATGGCGTGTTGCAGGGGGAAAAGAAGGAGCAGGAGGACGTACAGGTCCTTTCCCTACTTTTCCATTTTTATTTTTATTTTTATTGTCTTTTTTGGATAAAAATGTAATAAAATAAGAAATAAAAATAAAGCAGAAAAATATGAGTGATTTGGGTCAAAATTAGGTAGCACTCCATATTGAATTTCAAGATTTGGGATACGCCGTATCTAAGACAACTCAATATCCTTCACGACAAGTTCGAATTTGGTCTAATTTTACCATATTTGAGAAGTTAAACTCGATCCTATTTATTACAATTACCTACCTACACGAGACTGTCCACTCTCTCAAAATTGAAGTCTGAGCCCTTTCCAGGCCAAAATTAGGTGTCTACACATTATCCCTTGCCCAAAGAATGTAAAGCGAGATATTGATGTCTTCTTATAGTCATTGATAGAAGAGTTGAAAATATTATGGGAACAATGTGCTGGCAATTATAGTGTTTCCACCAAGCAAAAGTTTCGCTTGAGGGCAGCTCTTAAGTGGATTGTAAATGACTTTTTTGCATATGATATATTGTCTGGATGGTAGACAGCAGGTCGTTTGGCCTATCCACATTGCTAAAGATACATCAAAGCTTTTCGCCTACAACACGAGGGCAAGACAAGTTGGTTTGACTATCATCGTCCATTTCTAGATGCTGAGCATCTTTACTGTTGAAATTTCATTAACTTTACAAAGAGAAAGATGGAGTACGACCCAACACCACAATATAACAAGTATGAGAAGTTGTAAAATATTTACCTAAAGTCTATGAACATGGTTCAACTCCGACATTGCTTAGATATGGTTTATGGTACAATTGGAAGACGTAGAGTATATTCTGGGAGTTACCATATTGGAAGGATCATACCCTTCGACACAACTTAGATGTTATGTGCATGGAAAAAAATATCTTCGATAACATTTTCAACACTATCATGGATGTGAAAGATAAGATGAAAGATAATGTCAAGTCATGAAAAAATTTGAAGGAATATTGCAAACTATATCAGCTTGAACTTATTGATAGAGGGAATGGAAATTCCGTGAAGCCCAAACTATGCCTTCTCACTACAACAAAGAAGAAGCATCATGAAGTGGACGAGACGTCTTTGAATGCCAGATGGTTATTCATCCAATCTATATAAGAAAGTCAGCGGTGAGCATGGAAAGCTCAGAGGATGGAAGAGTCATGATTATCATGTTTTCATGGAGCAGTTTCTACCAATTATATTTAAAGAACTACCAGGTCACATATGAAAACCATCGGCAGAGTTTAGTAGATTTTTTAAAGATTTGTGCTCCACAACACTTCTCCATGATGATTATGCAGCAAAATATTCAAGTTGGAGAGGATATTTTCACCTTCCTTCCTTGATTGTATAGAGCATTTACCAATTCATTTGGTAGACGAAGCTTGCAATGGAGGGCCTATATAATTTAGCTGGGTGTACTAGTTTGAGAGGTAAAACTGCTATTGTTATTTTCTTCTAAAATATCATATGCAAATACTAATCAGACTGATTCATTATATGTTCATTAATGTTAATCAGGTACATGAGGAAGCTTAAGAGATCTATCAAACAAAAAACACGTGTTGAGGGGTCAATTTTCAAGGCTTATAGTAACCATAAGACAATGAATTTATGCTCTTTCTATTTTCAATCACAAGTTCTCAGATCATGCATTAGAGTGCCTTATAATGATGATGGTGGAGTTTAGCATTCCAATTTATCAACATTATCCATCTTCAATCAATTAGGACAGTAATCTAGAACTTCCAAGAATAGGTGGTTAAATGACGCTGAGATAAAATTTGCAATGTTGCACATCCTTATCAATTGCAGTGAAGTTAAGTTATTCATCAATTGAGTGTTTCTTGCCTTATTGATTAATTATAGTGCTTTATAAAATATAAAATATATATATATATATATATATATATATCCTTCCATCTAACTCATGTTTTCAATTTATGTAGTTCTTTCCTTGAACAAATCAATTTGAGTGTTGATAATGAAAGTCAAGCAATTGAAGATTACTTTCCAAATTGGTTTAGAAATTACGTAAGTTCAATAAATGGAATATTTCTTGAAATTACTAATATTTCTTATAAATTATGTGATAATCATTAGTGTGAGTATTTAATCACATTATAGGTACTAGATCCCGTCGATAGTGTAACAAATGAGGATTTACATAACTTGGCACGGGGTCCTAATAGATAGGTAACTACATGGCAACAATATTTTATAAATAGATATAAGTTTCACACAAAGGAATGTATTGTTAGTAAGAAAATAGAAAATAGCATGTTTCGGTTAAAGGCACAGATGTGAGTGGCCCTGAACATGATTATTTCGGGGTTTTGGATGAAGTGTTGTAGTTGGATTATTGTGGTTCATTATTGCAATATGTAGGTCTATTTAAATGTGTATGGTTTGACTGGACACCAATGCATAAGACCCAAACGGTACATCCAAAATACAATATTATTAAAGTTACGTGCGACAGTACCTACCAAAAGTATGATCATTTCATTATTGCACAACAATGTCGATGAGTATATTACACTCCCTATCCGAGCCATTTGAGATACAAAGAGAATTGGTTGGTTGTCATTAAAACGAGTAGAGGTCACCGATTGCAATTGGAAGACTCACTGGAATTGGTTATCAAAATGATTCAAGTACGAACTCAAAGGTTTTATCTTCTGATAATTTAATTGACCCATTGGTTGACACCAGCGCACCGCCTACTGAGATATATGAGGATGATCAAGTAAATAGTTTGATGGGCACTTCAATGACTGCAAATGAGGAGGCTGAAGAAAACCATAAGGAGGATGAGGATACTAATGATCTTAATGCTATTGACAATGGTGATGGAGAGCAGGAAGAATACTATGTATTGATGAACAACAAATTAGTATGATTTATGGCTAAAGAGTACATTATTCGTCTATTAATTATAAAACCTTTTCATACATTTCTTCTTCAATTATGTTTCATGGAAAGGCGTGCAGATAAAAGATTCTTGTAACGAGATGGCACTAAAGGGTAATGTTTGAATTTATTTTAAAGATATGCTATTTTGTTTAGTTAAAGTGCCTTTGAGGAAATCTATATCTTTTTTTAAGGTACTTTCCAAATTTATAGGCCACACACTATATTAGACAAATAATCAGAAATATGATATGATGCTTGGTTTCTATCCTACCTTTTGAAAGATTCCCGACTCAATTCAACGAGATTCTTCAAACAGTGGAAGGTTGGCGACTTCAAGTTAATTAATATTTTTGTACGTTTGTATATGTTTATTTATATACTAACACAAGTAATATTTTAATATTTTTCAACTGTAGAGATGCGTACAATGGGTGCTTGGCAATGAGGAATTCATGTGGAATGTTTTTAATAATAAGGCTTCATCTCGACTGAGTGACATGTACATGGAATGTAAAAAAAAGATGAAACCAATAGATTAGATGGGAGAATCTTTTTGGTGTGCATTGCAAGAACGCTAGCAAACTGAAGAATATCAAAGATATTCAACTTCGAACAAGAACAACCAAAAGCTCTCTATCAATGGAGCAGTGCATGCAAGCGGATGTGTATCTATCGGAACTCATTGAGATCGAATGTTTAATATACTATAATTATAATTCCCCTCTACTAATGATGTTTAAATGCAATATTTATTTTTCTTTTTATTTTCTAAGCCAATGAAGTAGGAAAGACTCCATCACTGTACTAGCATTTTCTTAGAATGCGACAGAATAAGAAAACAAGGTGTTTTGTAGATCATCAAGCCGAGCAATTCGATGTAAGTCTTCCTTATACCTAGATATATATCAGATATTGGACCGGCATGATTACCTCTCATTTTGAGGATAAACTATACTACTCATTTAGATATATCTTGCTATTTATTTATTATTTTGTTGTATAATAGAATTTTTATTATGATCGTATAATGGCGCCTATTTTTGAAACTTACCATGATATGTTATTTGAAGTGGGTTAGATTATTCTGTTGCTTATTTTTTGGATATATTTTTTCTTATTTACCTTTGAATGATGTAGGAAGAGTTCACTCAAGCATTGTCAGATTCGGGTTTGGATGGGTTCACTAGAGAGTGAACTCAACAATCGCCTGAGCCAATAGACAGTGATGCAAGCATGGGAAAAGGTGTAGGAATGGAAAAGAAGGGTCGAATATATGGATTAGGTGCAGTGGTGCAATGCAATCGAAGACTTGCCTAAAAATATTGGATCATCTCGTGCATAGGAGGAGCAGACGGAGAGAATGCAAAGCAACATCACCCAATTGACGTAAATTATGAGAAGCTGTGAAGGGACATGATGACTCATAGACACAAATGACAGTAATTAGTCAGATGTAAATTAGTCTAGTGCAAGATTTGCAGCAACGAAGGAATGTGATGCAATAGATGCAGTATATTTTGGTTCCATCTCAGCAATGAGGGTTCACATATGTTTAGGTAGCAGCCACCACAATCACAAGCTCGACAACCTCATATTCAAAATGTTGATAATTCCCAGCCATTAGATGGAGTCCCCTTCATTAATCAAGATAATAACTATAATGTTGGGCCTAATGATGAAACTCAACCTTAATGTTTTTATTTGCACTTTTGATTTTAGGATTGGTAGATAGCAATACTCTTTCTAGTATTTATGGTTAGTATTCTCAAATGAAAGCATCTCCAATTTAATTTAATATTTATATTCTTCTTGTTTATTTTTGAATGAATCAAAAATTAATAAAACATTATATCGATCATGAGAATATTCCAACTGAGTTGATATTTTTGAGAGATTTCGGTTAGAAAAAATTAGTGAAAAATTTCAAGAAAAATTATATTTTGACCAAATGCTTCAATAGAAAACTTACGAAAAGTTTGCATGAGAAATAATCCAATGGAATTTGGACGGAAAAATTTTTGTGATTTCCATCAAATGTTTCAATTGAAAACTGACAAAAAAAGTTTTCTATTAGACTATTGACTGATTATTTTGATAGAATTCTTACAAAAAATTTCATGAGCATTGCATCTCGACCTCCACTAAGAAGATGTACAAGATTGACAATCACGTCACATGCTCTGTGGCCGGTATTATGTCTGATGCCAATATTCTAATCAACACTGTCAAGGTCCAGGCCTAGCGGTATACTTATGCCTACCATGAGCTAATGCATGTTGAGCAGCTTGTTCAACCTCTCTGTGACACTAAACAAGGGTACACCCAGTTCGATGGGCTACGCCCCTTCGGGGTCTCCTTCCTGTTGGCTGGATGGGACAAAAACTTTGGGTTCCAGCTCTACATGAGCAACCCAAGTGGGAACTATGGAGGTTGGAAGGTAGCTGCAATTGGCGCAAATAATCAGGCTGCTCAGTCAATTCTCGAGTAGGACTATAAGGATGACATCTCGCGGGAGGAGGCCACACAACTGGCAGTCAAGGTGCTCAGCAAGACCATGGACAGCACCAGCCTCACCTCAGACAAGCTCGAGCTTGCAGAGATCTTCCTAACTCCTTCGGGGAATGTGAAATATCAAGTCCGCTCTCCTATGTCTCTGAATAAGTTATTGGTTATGTTTGGAGCGACATAGCTTGCTCCTGAAGCTTGAATTGACCCTACGAATTAGTTTTCTTAGCTACAAATCCTGATTTTTAGTAGCCGACCATAAACGTTAGTTACTTCAGGGCTTTGGCGTTAGACTGAGTGGGAATTGTAATTTAAGTTCTATTATTTGCGAGTCCTTTCACTTGGTAATATTTACTCTCTGTGGTCCTTTGACTCTTTTAGGCTGTGCATTGGCCGAAACACCAAAAATAAAAATAAAAGCACTAAGCTGCATAGTTGTTCCCTAAAATTTGTCAAATATTCCCCAGGTTTTAGGCTGAATTACAATATGATCCCTCTTCTTTTACTCTTGCAAGTATGGTACTTCACGGAATTTCCTTGCATCTTTAGAATTCTTTTGGCTACAAGAATTAAAAAAGTATAGCTCACGTATGACGTCAATTTATGGTCTTGTATGGGGGTGATTCTGTTGATAAGAGTAAATTTTATCCCACACCCTTGCATTAATATCTCTTATTTTGAAATGGAAGAGTGACATCCGGTATCTTTGAGCACACACTCATCTACTCGATTACGTACTGAACTTGACTAGTCTCGTAGCTTGTATGGCTGGGGATCTAAATCGTGTACTTGTCGGAAATGACAATAGTACTGTCGGGTATTGTTTGGATTGGAGGGTTGTTAGTTCTGGAGGCTGCACCGACTGGAAGGAGATGGAAGCTGGAAGGGAAAGAAGCCTGTTTGTATGATGACCGAAAGCTAATTCCGTCCCTCTAGTCCCTCTCTCTCTCTCTCTATTTCCTTACCATCGATCTGAAAAGACTGCTGGTTAGATTGGTAAATTATTTGAGTGGGAGAGCCCCACACACAACCTTTATGAGACATGCAATTAGATGTATTATGGAATTGCACGGGGATGTGTGTCACATGATTTGGCCGCTTGATTTAACCCCACTCTTTCCTTAAAAAAAATGTATCGAATATAATATTATAAATAAAAAAAATCATCATCAGAAGATATTAGTTAGCAATCAATTTGACTTGAATCTAATTTATTCAAGATATATTATATTTTTGAATAATAGCCACAAAAAAGATATATTTAAAAAAACCTTGAAAATAGAAATTAAAGTGAGGCACCGTGTAATATTCAAGAATTTAATAGACAATTCCTAATATAAATTCCGGATATCGATACTTGAGAACAAGCACAGTCTCTGCAACCTCTGAATGAGCAGTCGCTGATTGCTCATCAGAAAAAGGCATGCGTGAAGCATAAGGTGGTCGTCAAAAGGTCACCCGTTCCAACAACATTGGTAACTCCATGAGCACAAATGAGATGGCCCCAGAAATTATCCGCCATTACATTATTGTCATACAAACTCCAGTTCTCAGAACCTATTAAAAAAAATTGCAATCAGAATCGACGGTGCTCTACTTCACTCTACAAGAACCATCCATGGCTTCCGACGAGTCGCCCGCGAAGCCTCATGCAGTGTGCCTGCCGTTCCCCGCTCAGAGCCACATCTCCGCCATGCTGAAACTGGCAAAGCTCCTCCACTGGAAGGGCCTCCGCATCACCTTCGTCAACACCGAGTTCAACCACAGGCGCATGGTTCGGGCCAGGGGAGGACCGGGGTTCCTCGACAGCCTCCCGGACGACTTCCGGTTCACGACGATCCCCGATGGGCTCCCTCCGTCAGATGCCAACGCGACCCAGGATGTCGGCGCTCTGCTTGAGTCTTGCAGAAACCTCATCCGGGCTCCCTTTGTCGACCTCGTTGAATGTCTGATCAAGAGGGCAGAAGTTGAACCGAGCTTTCCGGCAGTTTCCTGCATCGTGTCGGACTTTGTCATGACATACTCGACCATTCCCGCCGGCGAGAAATTCGGCCTTCCGGTCGTCAACTTCTGCCCTGTTTCTGCCTCTACAGTCATGTGCTTCATGATATATCCTGAGCTCTTGGGAAAAGGTTTTACTCCTCCCTTGAAAGGTATGAACAATTATTTGTAGTCTATAAAGCTCAGTCACATTCTTTTTGTTAAAATTATTATTATTATCATTTATTTTCATCTCACCTTTAAATTTTTAATTTTTAATTTTTAATTTTATCATATACATAAAAGTGAATGGTTCTGGATAATATAATAGATATATAATAGTAAATTTAACATGTACAAATTTTTCATTTTATATTTACTCATAATTTTTACTTTTTCATACTTTCTCATTCGTTAACCATGCATGCACTCCATTTAGGTATCAAATTTTATTTATTCTAATTATCTTTTATAATTATATAATTTATAAACATAAATAAATCAACTTACTCGGGGAATTAATTGGAGTAACTTTCTTGAATTACATACAAATATGTATTTTCAATACGTTTTATTAAATAACACATATCGTGCATAACACGGATCATCGTCTAGTTATTGATGCAAGTTGTTATTGTTGTTGTAACTTTCATTGTCATATGTCGACAGCAATAGAGAACGTTCATGAACTAAAAGGAAAGAAAATAAAAAGCCAACAAAAATTAAACGGTCAGTGGAGTACTCTCGAAGATAAAATTTTAAAAATTGATCTTTTTTGTTTGGGCAATTATGTAATGAGAGAGGAGAACCTGAATGGTTAAAACTAAAATGAAATTTTTTATTATTGATATTGTAGTTATGAAGTAGGAGGGGAAGGTGAGATAGGAGAACCTGGAGCAAGATGAAAGTGATGATAATGGTATTTTAGATAATTAAAAATATTATTTTACCCTTAGACCAAAAGAATTTGTAAAAAAAAATGTATATTAGTAAATTATAGTATTAGTAACTAATTGTCATGGATTGCGTGTGCACCGGGAGGAGGTGTTGCATCTACTAGTCAGACCAGGAAGTCGTTCAGATACCTCAGTCATAAAAAAAATACTAATTGTCATGGATTTTAACATGTAAATCAAGTAGAGGACACACACATATATATATTTATATATTTATATATGAAAAGGCCTTAAAATATTTGCTTGTGATAGAACACCTAACAATGTGCCTAATAATGCGTTGTGCTGCTTCTGGAAACAGATGTTGATGGTCCTTCAAATGGTTACTTGGAAAGCATCATTGACTGGGTCCCCAGCATGAAAAATATGAGATTGCGCGACTTCCCGACCTTCATTCGGAATACACAAATTGATGAAATGTCATTTCACCTTATTATTGACGCTATCGAGATTGGTGTCAGAGCTGTTGCATCAGTTATTCACACCTATGAAGCTCTCGAACAAGACATCCTGAATGCTCTTTCATCCATGCTTACGGGACCAGTTTATGGTATTGGTCCACTATCCCTGCTTCTTGAACAAATCCCAGATGAAGTAAATCAGACCAGGAACATCTACTGCAACCTATGGGAAGAAGATACCGAGTGCCTTCGGTGGCTAGATCAGCAGGAACCGGGCTCTGTACTTTACATAAACTTTGGAAGCGTTGCATTTTTAACACTTGAGCAAGCGACCGAGTTCGCCATGGGAATTGCTAACTGCGGCCATCCATTCTTATGGATAATTAGGCCAGATCTCGTAAATGGAGAAACAACAATTTTGCCTAAGGAGTTTGCTGAAAAGACAAAGGGGAGAGGTTATACGACGGAATGGTGCCCTCAGGAAGAAGTTCTCAAACATCCTTCTGTTGGGGGATTCCTAACTCACTGTGGATGGAACTCAACTATAGAGAGCATGTCTGCTGGTATTCCCATGCTGTGTTGGCCCTCCTTTGCCGACCAGCAAACCAATTGCCGGCTTGTCTGTGCTGGGTGGGAGATGGGACTGGAGATCAAGAATGATGTAAAGAGAGATGAGGTGGAGAAGCTTGTGAGAGAACTGATGGATGGAGGTAAGGGAAAGAAGATGAAGGACAGAGCTGCAGAGTGGAAGAAATCGGCCAATGAGGCAATTGATCTATGTGGATCATCTTCCAGGGACTTGGACAAGCTCGTGAGTGAGATCTTATCTAAATAATTAAATCACACAGTTCTTTCTTGTTCTATAATGTCATGTGATGAAGATTGGACTTAAAATGCTGAAATTTCCAGTACTTAGTAAAATAAATGTTAAGCTAAATAAGTGAAATTTATTTGGTGGAATTCAAGCTGTCAAGAGTTTAACTTTTAAAGATGATCCTTAAATGCTATTTTGAGTGAACTTCTGCTGTATTTAAAGAATTCGAGTTTATATTGTAGAACCAGGTGAGTTTAATTGAGTTGCTATCCTTGTTAACAATTTCAGATAAGCATGCTTTCTCGAGAATCCAAACATTTGTATTGATTTTCTTCTATCCTTGTTTTATTTGTCATATATCTAATAGTTGCATGTTACGTTTTTTTGTTGGGATAATTGTCCAAATGGTACAAATTTACGTCCACCAGCACAATTTCAACTGATCAAGTCTACTTCCTAACATGGCAACTTTTGACAAATTTAATATTTTAAATTAAAAATAAAAACAAAAGGAAACAAAGAAAGGAGCAAATATTCATTGTATCTTATACAACGAATTCATTTGGTAAGAGCTAAGTAGGAGGTGATATGTGTAAAGTAGGCTGTAAATTTTTGAAGTAACTCCCGCTTTAACAGTGAAGTTAATATTAATGGAGTCTGCTAACCCCAATTTTTCAGACAAGAAATTAGATTCAGCAACTAACTTCTCTTACTAACCACTTCTCACACTGTAATTTCTATCCTCTTGTTGCTCACATTTAGTTAGAGGCAACATCCTTTTTCCATAATAGTTTGCACAGAGATATTGAGGATGATAGGGAACAACTTGTTCAGGAGAGCTCGACTCAATCAATGTCAATTTGGTAGGGGCAAGTAGGTTTGGATCTATAATGTGAGGGGCGTCTACGAATTATTGAGTTGGTTAGTGCTACAGGGGGCCCGAGTCGGATACGGTCGATTTGGCAGGGATAACTTGGTCTAGGTCCGAGTTGCTGCCTATTCATCTTTTACTCTCTGTATCTATGACTCTTTATGTGGTATTGTAATCTATGAAAAGCTGTCTATTATTATAGTAATAGTGTTGAACTATTGTACCTATCCTAATATGTGTTTAGGAAAGACTTCAACGTATTGTAATATATCTCGTGGTGCACTGTTCATAGGTTGTCTGCTCGGGCATGTAGCACCAATCAATATTATATATAGTACACTGAAATCATCTTTGTTTTTCTTAGTTGAATAGATATCTTAGGCAACTTCCTCCTTTTTCTCAATCGCTCGCTCAAAATATCAAGAAAGTCTTATATGTAACAAGTTGCCTTTTTCATTTCTATGGTTTATTTAAAAAAATCTTAAAATGACTTAATCACATTAGTTTATGATATTATGTCAACATTATTACGTGGTATACCCATTACACACAGTACTATCTCATGTAGCAAAATGACATCCAAGAGTGGTAGATATATGTCTTCTTTTGAAAGTGAAAGTGACTGAAATTCCGTTTCAAAGAGATATATGCAGCCTAAATGTGTTCACTTACTTAGCTTTGCAGTAAAATATAAATTATTTTTCATAAGATTCACAAACACATATTTTAGGAGCCAAAAGCTAATAAGATCAAAGGAATTTTTACCTGATATTGAAACAGAATCCTATTGATCCCCTCTACAATAGCCTTCATCAACTCCACTTTGGAAATTATAATTAATTTAATGATCCCTAAACTTAGGTGCCTTTTGTGTATTGTTAGATTATGAGGAATTGATATTGTAATTTGTATGATTTATTTGTCGATTTTCTACTTAGATTCTTGAGTTTTGGGTCATTTTTCATAAGTTTAGACAATATTTGCATATCATTTTATTTGTAGGAGTAAATATCCAGTTTTATAATTTTAAATCTAGATTAAATACTATAGGGAATCGAGCTCCCCTTTATCAAATATTTGTCGATTCCCCTCGAGATGCCATTCCCGAGCATCGACGAGGATTCTTAAGTTTTATGCAAAAATAGTAATGAAAAAACTAAAACCAAAATGTTACCTCGAATTGGGAAATGTGGTCATCGATGAACTATATAGTCTTTGAAAAGAGTGGTCTCAAAATCAAGAGGAGCAAAAGGAGCAGTGAGAAAGAGGAAGATTGCTACTTCGTTGGCGTTGAGCAGTGAACTGAGAGTGAGAGAAGTGCGTTCATTGACTTTAATTTCTTGTCTGAAAAAGTGGGGTTAGCTGACTTATTAACATAGTTTTAAAAACCGGACCGGACCGGCCGGTCGAACCGGACGGACCGGGAACCGGACACCAGCCCGGTCCGGTTTCACTAATTACTCCATTTGCATCAATGACCGGGTTGGACAGTGTGAACCGGCCGGTCTGATCGGGTTTTCACTGAACCCATAAGAACCGGTCAAGAAACCGATCAACGAGAAAAATCAAATAAATAAAAAACATGAGTCAAAAATAGAAAAAAAGAAACCTAAGCTCTAAATTAATGTATAAAATATAACAATCGTATTTGTAAATTTAAAATTATAAATTAATGTATAGAATATAACAATTTTACATTCATATTACTAATTTTATACTATTATAAGTATTATTTGTAAAAATCCGGTTAGACCCATTGAACCCCGGTTGAACCCAAGAACCCAAGAACCCATACCTTGACCGGTTTCCGGCCTGGTCCGGTTTTAAAAACTATGCTTATTAACGACAATGTCACTGTTCAAACCACAGTTATTCACTACCTACTTTACTCGGATCGCCACCTTGTTAGTTCTTACATGGTGAATTATAATGAATATTTGCTCCAAAGAAAGGGGCGAAAAAAACAGAGAAAGAGAAGGCTGGTGCAACATTAACTCCCACTACCACCATCAAGATATTCGGAAGTATCAGAAATCTTCAATAATACGCTCAGCCCATCCGAGTGTTATGAATTGGAATGCCGTGGAATCTTAAATTAAAATAAATTTTTTCTCAAGTATACTGATCCCTTTGCTACATAATTTATAATTCATATGAAAGGATTTAGGATTTACATACAAAGATCTAATCATATACGAACTAAAAATGCCTCCTAGCAACTTTGTGATTTTCATCTCGAACGTGCAACACTTGTCATGAACTGGTTTGAAAATTCAAGAAATTATAGATTTCACTACAATAAATTAGACAGAATAAATTTCACTTGTGGTTTTTAAACATATATATACACACAGATAAAGTTGTCTGGCTTAGCTGTGCAGGTAAGTTTTTTATAAATAAATTATTTCTTAACTATTTATAAGGATATAAATATATATATATGACTGATTGAAATTTCTCTTATATAAAGAATATCTTATATCTTGTACTATTATATGTAAACGTTTGTAAAGTTTAATTTTTTTTTCATTTTTCATATTTGCCATTCAATCTGATTAACATACTGAAATTTATAATATAGATCCGATTTCTAACTTTATGGTAAAATAATAATTTTAGTCATTTTTCTCTTACCCCATATGTAGGATTTTAACAATAAAACTTTTTCTGTTGACTATTTGTATTTTCCCCTTTGTCAATATGTACAATTTTGATTCTATGATTTGTGAGTCCTTTTCACTATGTGAAGTTTGCTATTTATGGTCCTTCGACCTTTTTAGGCTGAGCTTTGGCCGATAGAAATAAAAGCCCGAGCTGCATAAACTTAACCGTTCCCTAAAATTTGGCAATTAGCCCCTTGGTTTTAGCCTGAATTACAATATGATCCTTTTTCTTTTTATATTTGCAAGCATGTTCATGAAAGACAATTTATGGTTTTGTGTCGGAGAAAATCTTTAATGGAGTGGTTATACCACGTAAACACGTAGACAAAACTGACGTGGTAGGTCAATCTAATCATTATCCACTATTTATATACTTGTCTCCTTAAAATTACCATTTATGAGGATTTTTATAATGAAATTTTAGGATTTAGTAATTACTAGACATTGGTGAATTATCAGTTATACAACTGAATGCAAATTTATATTTTTTATGTAATAATATTTGATATGATTTTACAATTGAGTATTAATTTTATAGTATTTTTATGAGTAAATTAACAATTTCATCATCAAGACATAGGTTTATCGTCAATTGGATCCCTTAATAAGTTATTCACGCCTATGAAGCTCTTGAAAAAGATGTCCTAAATGCTCTTTCATCCATCCTGACTGGGCCAGTTTATGATATTGGTCCATTACCCTTGCTCTTGAGCGAATCCCAGATGAAATAAATCAGACCAAGAACATCTACTGCAATCTATGGGAAGAAGATACTGCCGAGTGCCTTCGCTGGCTAGATCGACAGGAACCAAGCTCCGTACTTTACATAAATTTTGGAAGCGTTGCATTTTTAACACCTGAGCAAGTGACCGAGTTCGCCATGGGAATTGCTAACTGTGGCCCTCCATTCTTGTGGATAATCGGGCCCGATCTCATGAATGGAGAAACAACAATTTTGCCTAAGGAGTTTGCTGAAAAGACGAAAGGAAGAGGTTGTTTTTGCCTAAGGAGTTTGCTGAAAAGACGAAAGGAAGAGGTTATACCACAGAATGGTGCCCACAAGAAGAAGTTCTCAACCATCCTTCTGTAGGGGGATCCCTGACTCAATGCGGATGGAACTCAACAATAGAGAGCATGTCTGCGGATTCCCATGCTGTGTTGGCCTTCCTTTGGCGGCCAGCAACCAATTGCCGACTCGTTCTACCAGGCGGGAGATCGACTGGAGATCAACAATGATGTAAAGAGAGATGAGGTGGAAAAGCTTGTGAGAGAACTGATGGATGGAGATGAGGGAAAGAAGATGAACGAGAGAGCTGCAGAGTGGAAGAAATTGGCAGAGGAGGCAGCTGGTCTATGGGGATCATCTTCCAGGAACTTGGACAAGCTCATCAGTAAGATCTTGTCGAAATAGTCAATTCACACATTGCCCTCTTGTTCTATAATGTTTTGTGATGTAAGATTGGACTTAAAATGCTGAAATTTCAAGTACTTAGTAAAACAAATGTTATGCTATAGATGTATCAAGTGGAAAACTGACGGAAAAGATTTTCTGTTAGACTATCGACTAATTATTTTGACGGAATTCTCACAAAAATTTTCACGAGTATTGCATCAGAAACATTTAAGGGAAAATTGTTGTTAAAATATTGTCACGAAAATCTGATGGAAAGTTCCATGAGATTGCTGTTGCAACCCAACCTATGAAATTTTACGTGAGACTTCTGTTAGATTAACATTTTCCGACAAACAAATTTTCGTGAGAGCACATCCTACAAAAATCTCATGAAAAATTGAAGTTTCCATCAGATTTAACCCTTTTTCCATTAGTTTGTCTCACAAAAATCACGGAAATTCTTGTAGTTAACTAAACAAATATATTAATCACCCACATAATTGCACATCCACAAGAAAAACCAAACTCTGTTGATAAATATTTATCGACAGAGAGTAGTCGTTAAAGATATTATCAAAAAATTTTCATCACCATATCAATGAATTAAATCTTTCAATAGACTATCTTCGTAGATATCTCGTAATAGTCGATCCCGAACAATGTCGAGATTTGTGCCCATCCCTGATTTTCATCTGGCTCCAGTGACCCCCACAAGAGCTTTTCCTTCATAAATGCTCGCCAAAATGTCCATGTCTTGCCCCCACCGCCTTTGAGAAGCACACAAATCAGGATGAACCTAACAGATTTCTACTGTGACCTTCCTGTCTAACACATTAATGTTATATGGAATTGATCTGTCAAATGCGAATCCACCCTACCGACAGATTTTGGTGCGTTCTCGAGTTTGTTTTCAGAGGAATCACAGAGCGGAAGACAAGTTCAAAGAGTCGATCATGTATTAAAACTTAAAAAAGAAAAAATAGTGCATGGTAGAATTTGAATTGTTGCAGTGGTGATCTAAGAATGCAATACCATTTCATTTGGGTAAATTATAGGAAAAATTTAAATTATCGTAAGGTTTTCTTGAACAATAAACGAAATGTGATATTGCAACGTTTAAAATAATATAAAGTTGGTTACAAAATTTAATAAATGTATATAAAAAATGGTGTGAAGGTGAAGAGAGTCTTCTGTATAATTAGTATACCACATTACAGTACTTACGTGATGTCACAAAATAATAAGATTCAGTCATTTTAACATTTTTTTTATAAAACCTAAAAAAATATACAAACAAGTCTAAAATAACTAAATTCATGAGTTTGCGATAACATGTA